>OZ023332.1:32954429-33574429 GCA_964007535.1 Brachyptera risi
GGGGAACAATGATTTGTTTCAAGGTTCGATGGTAATGAAAGAAAAAAATGAATGAACGCGAGGACAGTAGATCTCCACTTATTTTGAATTTGAAAAGAACCGAATAAATATAGAGAAAATGTGTCCCCTTTAGGCCCAGTATTACCAAGTCCAGTTAGTATTCATCTGAGAGTTGGTGAAAACAAATACCACAGGTAACCATGGTGATAACAAGTTGAAACTGTCAGATAAAGGCTAACTAGACTTGGTAATACCGGGCCTTGGTACAATTATTGTTGTTCACTCGTACTCTGTATGCTGTGCATACACTAAATGTATGCAACTTTAAATTGTGGCAGAGTAATAGTTATTGTTCATTTCCTACTAAAAAAAAACGCTTATCGAATTTCTAAAAATAGATTTAATTGTTTGTATATCGACCCCACCAACAGCTATAGGCTATTTTGGACGGTACGAATGAGCGGGTGATGGATAAATGATGTTTACAAAAACCAATGCCTTAGTTATATGTGAGTTCCGCCTTCCAAACCATTGCCTCAGCTTACTGAGCCACACGGGCACCATTACTATTTGAAGAAATCAAGAGCGTTGTTGAAGCTGAAGAAAGTTTTGATATGTGTAGGTGCGAGAAAAGTCGAATTGGTCGATCAGAAAATATTATGTGAAATAAAGTTTCTAATTAGTAATCACATTACATATTGAATGATTTTGTTTCAACTTTGAACAACATTGAATTATTTCAGTGCATCACAGACTTGGAATCTTAATTTTCATTCAATCATTCTGAGAGTTTTATTTATAATTAACATTGCATTATCTGAAAAAATATACTTTGCACAGTTACAGTTATTGCTGTTTACAGTTTGGAATATGGATCAAGAAAATCGAGCAGATAGCCAATTCTGATGCTCTTTTTTCTTTTAGCTCTTAATATTACACGTAGTGAAATTCGACGCTTATCAAATAAAGAATGAAGAATGAGAGAATACCCTGTGAGAAACATTACCAATTTACCGTACAATTTATTAAACAAATTTTTGTTTCCACTCAAAATTATTTCGTGCCCAACTGAAAAGATATTCTAGAAAATTGATGATGAGAACCTGACCAACTTTCTTTGATACTAACATTTTTCTTATACATTACAAAAGTAATACCAACATTATTTCAGAAATATTTATATATATATATATATATATATATATATATATATATATATATATATATATATATATATATAATATATATAAATATACATCTATCAGTAAAACTGCATCAAATCTATTACACAACTTCGGCATAATTTCATTAAAGCTGGTGCGGTTGATTTCATTTTACCACCGATGACACCATCACTGAATAAGTCACTTTCTCTTTAAACAAAAACTAATAATTATTATTACAGTCAACATTTGCTCGCAAATTCTTTGCTCATTTCATTTGGCTTGGAAATATTTCTACACAATTGTCAACGAATTCATATGCGTTCAACAATTATTACCAACGCAGCTTGATTCTAATTCAAATTGTAATTGAAAAATGTGAATATTATTATTATCATAATGTGAACGAGAATATACTAATTCATTGGGAATGATATTTTTAACCTCTTAAATTTCAACCATTCAATTTCCCTGTTAAGTTTCCGATAACTTCGTCATGGTATGCCAATTAGTAGGCCAGACAGTCTGTGAGTTGGTTACGTAATTGTCACCTATATAAGAACTGAAGGTGCAGTTTAAAATAATATTAAATAATTTATGTTATACATCTATCGACAATAATTAATAACCAAGCAAGTAATCTAACGGGTCTCGTGGACAGAGAGCAAACTTTTGTTTGAACAAATACAAATTCTGCGGCCAATCACAGTTACCTCATAATATAGTCCGTGTAATATAGTTTATAAAATGTCAAGTTTATTTCTATAATGTGGGCCTATATTATACAATAAATACTTACCCCTTCGGTTTTGATGTTATGAATGCTGTGGGAAATACAATTGTATGAAATTATTGAAATGAAAAATACAATAACATCTAACAAGTACCATGACATATCAAAATACATAATATATAAACTATCAAATAAATATAATATATGGATGAAAATATGAAATATAATTACAGAATCAGAATCGAAGAGAATATTAACAGAACAAGATAATGAAATTATTTAATTCTGATAGTTTAACAGTGGAATGAATTATTCTTTTAGAACTAAAATAAAATATTGATGTAATGATGGTGATTTATATTGAAAGTAGGATGTATAGGAGCAAATCGATTATATTTATATTGCAATCATAGCATAGGTAGATGAGAGTGGGAGGTGGAATCAACATTAGACAATCTTCTGATGTAATTTTCATCATATATTGATCATAGTTCATCATATATTCATCATAGTTCATCATATATTCAGTTCATCACATTTAAAAAAATAATCACTACATGCAGGCTATATAGTTTTTCTAAATATGACAGCAATGTTTTCGGTGAAAATATTCAATTATTGATTATTACGAGGGTTATTATTTGCTCACCAACCTCATTAAAGCTAGGTTAGGCATATTTGGTGATGCGAATGGGTGGCTGATAGATGAACGATGTGCATGTGGATCCCCGACCTGACTCTAGTTTCCAAAGCAGTGCCTTAGCTGACTGAGACAGTATTCATCACACTAAAATTCTGTCTCAGAATTCTCTAAAATTCTGTCTCTAAAATTCAATTATTTGGTACAAATACGCCAAAGCAACATTCTAGCCCAGAATGTATCATTTATATCAAGCTATACTAGAGCTAAATAAATTTGTATCCCAGAAAGAAGGTGCGAACCAGCTGTGGCTATAGTGATGTAGGATAACGAGGACGGTTGCTCGGAACCTCACCATTTTTCGCTATACATATTTACTTCCCAGCAGGGACAACGTAAAATGAAGTATATTTTCATGGTGTTGAACCTGAAAATGACAGATAACCAATAACACTTCTAAACGTGGCTGGTGCAAATAAAATAAAAATTCAACAGCTTTGCAAAAGTACAAAGGAAATCTTAAAAAAAGTAGTGGAAAATGAAATTCACCTTGTTTCACCTTGTTGTATAATACCCGTGCCTTATACTGGGGAAAGCTAGTCGTGTTTATGTTTGTGCAGATCAAAATATCTTTGAAATTCACGTTCATTTTTACAATTACAGCACAAATCGTTAGATCATCAGAAGCAATAACATAGGACTTCATCGATTGGCAACAGTATTTTGTGCCTTCGTGCACGTCTTCTTTTGAACTGCTGGACCAAGAATTGTAACGATTGAACGCTCTCAAGTATAAGTGTCGGCTAAGGTGCTTATAAATCGAGAAGAATCAAATAATTTCATAACGATTAGGTCACAATGATAATATACGAAATAATCTTTTTTACAAATTATTTTCGTGAATTAGTGCAGTGCAAAGTGTTTGGTGGACGTAAGGTAAAGTTCATTTGGGAATTATGTGTAAGCCTACAATAATTTATACTTTATGCAATTAAATGATGAAATTAGATTCTCTCTCAGGTCTAACTTGACTTCGAGCAAACACCGAATGAAGATTTTCAACTTTTCTTTTCGAATAAACTCTTTAAAAAATTGGAAATTAGATTTGCTCGAGTTTTGAAGTATAGAATTAGTGTGGGCCTACGTCACGATTACACGGACGTAAAGGAACGTAAATTATTGAAGAAAAGAAAGTGTTCAAAAGTATACTTCACAGAGCAGATACTTTGGTCACATAATAAAAGAGCTCATAAAGCATGGCAATTTTCCTTTTTTGGGGGGGAAGGGCGGGGGGGAGGGGGGAGCTTGAACAAAACGCATACCACCTTGACGATGAGTAATTAACGTTACTTTATACTTGACACGAAAGGGTAGTAAATAGTAATCTTCTTCAACCCAAGTACACTACTAATTAGTAAGTTGATGTCAACACATTCAACACCAATTAAACTGAAATATAATCCAAATTCAGTCAATAAAACCAGTGTATGTTTTGACATCATCCACATCAATTAACTCATCTCAATAACAACGTAAATCTCGAAATGATTGATTCATCGTTACCCACGTCACGGTACCATAATTTAGTGACCCTCATCCCATCCCTCAACTCACCCTCTAGATTCTGCATAAGTCACCCCTAAGTCTCTGCATCCGGCGTTCAGCCACCGCCTTCTGCGCTCCACGTGAGCCACCCCCACCACCACCTCACCGCGCCGCGCCAGCTCATTTCGACGCTTGTTAATGGACAACGCACTCACGAGGAGGCGCGCGGTGGCGTCGTGACGATCAATACGACGCGCGAGAGCGAGTAGGGGAGAACCCGGCAACCCGCCTCGCTCGTCGCTGCCTACAACTGCTTGGTTTGCTTGCCATCTCAACAGTCGAGCGAAACAGTGTCACGAGCAACTACCGCGGCTCTCACCCGTACTCCAACTGTATCAAAACACGCCTGAAATCGGATTTTTTTACATTCTGTTTTTTTTTTCCTGAATTTATTTTCGGATACTCTTTCTTTTATATATTTGTGCTTACCATCACCATCACTTTTTATCTACCGATCCTGAGTTTCTAGTGACTTTCTCAAGCGCTGTGAACTCTTGCCGTGTCTGTGACAATCATTCTCTCCCGCCTTTTGTGACTACCGGCGTTTACCTCTCTGAAAGTTGTTGAAGTGATAATACCAATGGCTGTTGAAGTTATTATGAAACGATCAAGTTGTTTATTTTTAGTAGACGGGCGAGATCAAAAGCTCAAACCGTTATTGTTTTAGGAATCAACTGAAGAATCAGTGAAATTTGTATAGAAATACTTTATCTTATCTAGTGAATAATTTATAAAAAGCACCATTCAGGTTAGTAGTTCATTATAGAATAAATCTGATATTTGCTTTTGAATGAGCCGTGAAGCCTATATGTAATAACACCATGTAATATCCTTGCTGTCGATCATTTCGTAGTCATGTATTATTTCTTATGTTTGATTTGATTATCTATCAATCAATCATTTTGGTATTGTATGTTACATAACAGTTCAGTGATTTCTTTTAAATATTGCTCTATTAGTTACTAAGCCTGCTTATATGGCAATAAGAGTTGACCTCTCATTTTGAGCTACACGATTACAGGAATGCCATGTTCAAAAATATATTTAAATTATTATGTCAATCTGCTTGTATACGAAGTAATGAGTCTTTGAAATCTAGTGATCAATAACATTGTAATCAATCATAATCTGTCCTACTCGTCGACCGTTCATTTAAAGTCTAGATCATGATAATATTGTAATCTAATAAGTAAATAAAGACCCTCATTGAACGGCAATCAAAAAGATCTATAGGCTTATAGGCCTATACCGTATACTCACGTAGCGATTTACCTTGTAATCAAAACTAGACATTGTTATCGTCTTGAGCAATTTGATTAACTTTGAATTAAATTGACTTTCAATTGCAAGCTCATGAATTTATTGTCATGTGAAATCACATACCGGTAGCTGAATTATTTAATACGGCATTAATAATTAGGTTTACTTTGTTCTGAAAAGTAATGTAAAATATATACTATAGTTGATTCAATTTTCTGTGTGTGTTCCTTGAAATTGATTCTTATTTTATCACATGTAATTTATGGGTATACGGATATTTTTACTTTACGAAATATAATCGGTCAAAACCAATGACAGTTCAAATTTCACGATTTTTTTGTTGCAATATATCAACAGAAATATTTGTGTATCTACTCGGGGAGCCAAATCATAATTGACTTGATATAATTTCTGTTATAACTTCTGAGATATATCAACAAATATTCTACTTCTAACTGTCATGATTCGATATAGTACATTTCAATCTTACAATAATATTATTCAAAAAAACTGGCTCCTCCACACCTGGAGAAAAAAACAATTTGTACCTTGAATAAGAATTACACTCAAAATCCGATGATTATTTTCAATCCAGAACAAAAGGCACGACTCTTGAACATATAACAAATGAAAGAAATCTTCAACACCTTTCACTAACATTGTTATTTGATTTTGTTTTTCTTCTCTCTCTTCCAGGCCGTGGGTAATGGATACCTCACCAGCGGACTATGAGGCCCCAAAAGATCCTGGTACTCTCCAGACTCATCACCAGAGCTACACGGAGAAGGACTTTGAAGGTAATAACAACACGCTTGCTCTGTCGTGTGTATTCGACTAGAGCTATGTGTATGTTTATTAATACATCGAGGGGGTGGTGAAGTACACACGTTCGTCGTAGACGATGTTAACATGAACATAATGCGCCCATGGCATGATACGTTCAGACTCTAGAATGTCGAAACTCGTTTCAAATACGAAACCAACGAAATTATATACGGTCAGTTACTGTCAGTTTAGACTTGATATTCATTCTGTTGTAAATCTTGTAGAAATCCTTGGTATATATTCTCTTTAAAATTGAAACTAACGTGAAGCAGTCGTACTTATAACCGAAAAGATCACAGTCTCGTGAAATATTGAATTTGGACGATAGCTTTTGAACGGTATGATATTTAAAACTATAATACAATAGGTTATTTAATGCGTTCCGAACTTTTTGAAACTGAAATACTTTTATCTGTGGCGAAAAAGTGTGGTCACAGATAGCGTAATCTTGGTGTCAAAGTTCATTGCTTTTAATTCAAAATGATTAGAATGGGATGGAGAGATATCGCTCTTGTGTTACCCGCTGTCCAAACAATCCCACTTTCATCCCCTTGCTTAAATGTCCGTCACCTGAATGTCGGTATACCTCGTATATTATTATAATAAGAAACAAATTTCGAATTCAATATGTATGATTAGTGGTCCAGCTAACAGTGTTGCAAAGCTATAGAAGAAAAGTATGATTTATTCATCTTTTCTAACCATTTTTCATAATTTGGAATTTATCTGGAGATTTTTGCAGTTTCACCCCATGAGGACCACATATCAAGTCCATAAAGTGAACGTTTTGCAACAATCGTTTTTCATATATCATCATTACGTGTTAATTACATTTACCAAGTATACTCATAAATTTCAACTGAATCTATTATGAGCTATCCAAATACTCTATATTATCCTTTATCCTATATGCCATTCGAATATAAATATATGCTAAGAGTCTCATTTTGCAGATTGCCCTTCTGTGAAACAGTTGATAGTTCTAAAAAGAACCTTGTCTCTCGACGTTTCGAAAAGCTACGACTATAGTCATCTTCTGGAGTCGTCTCGTCCGTGAACTGGGATCGAATATATATATATATATATATATATATATATATATATATATATATATATATATATATATATATATATATATATATATATATATATATATATATATATATATATGGGTATAGGCTCTACGGGAGGTCTTTGTGCTTAATTGACATTTTTAATACACCTTGCAAGTGTATGAGGTGATTACGCCCGAATAATTGCCCCACTGATGGATATTACAGTGTTGGATTAATTGATGAAACACCTATTTAAATATCATATTCAAGGTCAACTATCGTATAATATCATCAATTAATTATCACTTGTAATAAATATTAAGCGTGAAATTGCTCTTTGTTCAATAAGGTGTCGGAAGTACAGACCTTTCCTAAACAGATTCCACTGCCAGATATATCCATGCGTCGATGCCAACAGTTAAGATAAATAACAAGTACTCTGTCGTCTATGCGACAGACAGGTACATCTTATTTAGTTCTCTACACAACATTCTATTGTACGAAACACTTTCACGTATTCATTCATTAAAATGAGTAGAAAGAAACCGTTTTGATGCCATATCTCGCGTGCAAATTGTGGCAGTGGCAGGGTGTTTCTCTATAAGTAGGCCCCGCTACGAGATATGGACGAGATTTAAATGGAATAATTGTAGTAGATATAATCTATTCAATATGACGTATACTGATACTAAGATAATCCGCATTGACACCGATTACTTTTAAATGCACTTTGAAGCTTTTCCGTTGGTCGTATTGGGTAGATGCCAAAAACATGTTAGGTAGTATGCCAATAGTTGAGATGAGTAGTAGTACGATTCGTTGGATATAGTCTATATAGGTGGCACATCGGGCATGGATCTTTGCTCTCGACGCTAGAGAGTTCAAATTCACGTGTTTGGGAGGATGATCTGTCACATGTGGCACGTGGTTAGAACTAAAGCGATGTTTTTCGAGTCTCGATAGATGATACACACATACCACGAGATAAGACATACGTGTGGCTTGAAAATATTTTACAACTTGACAATAGTGGCCAACGAAATGATAACAAGGTTATGATCAAAACGTGATTGATCGATTGATCGATTGCTCAGAATTGTGTAATACTTATTATTGGGCCACTTGAGTTCCGAAGATTTCAAGAACAACTTGCACTTGACGAAGAAAAATCACGTCATTTATTTTGTGTCAGATCAGTATCAAGACCTGATTAAATGTACAACGTTAGGAGAACGCGATAGAAGTCCTCGGATGAGCGAGCGCTGGGTGAAGGATATCAATCTTAGAGCCGGTTGTGTAATTAGGGAATTGAACAATAATCAACGAATTAGCACTGTTCATCATGTATGTTGTTTTCATATCTTAACTTATAATTAACTAATTAATACTTGAGAATCAAGTACAACCGGTTCCTGATGAAAAAATTTAACTCCATCTGAAATTACGAGTATTTATTATTTAGCTCCTCTTTAATCACTTCAAAGTCACGCATTTTCATTTTTGATTCACTGTTTCGATATATTTCCTACTGATTCATACGGTTATTCAATCCTATTTAATCTGAATTCGATTCATAAACTACCCTGATTCTATCAAAATTAATTCTGGTATGGTAGGCCTATTTATCCTCAACTTACAGATGAACTTGTGACTAGTACGACTAGGGGACTTCCGATTTGGAATCAAGAAAGCTCCGAAAAATAAAGGAATTTTTAGAGGAATTTTTACTCTTTGCCAAGTGAATTACGTGTGTAAACAGTCTTACTATTGACATGTGAAGAATTGAAACGCTTTGATTAAACACTGATGCACTTCTTTGTTATTCAAAGTTCAAACTTTGCCTATCGCCCATATGGAAGCCTTCTGTCCTGTGATTGCGAATTGGGTCACGGACTCAGTCGTGATTAAAGAGGCTGCAAACATAGAGAATGTTTCTCTGAATTAGTTTTACGTTTTTTCAACACCAATGCATCGTTTTAAAATCATTGTACACAGCACGTTGGAGTAGACTATTTCCTTGACTAATTTGTTCGCAAATTTATGAGCTATATGATGTAATATGCTGAAGTGCATTGTGATGAAGGTCAAACCGTGGACCGAGCTGCACTTTGCACGCCTCCCCCATTGCCTATCAATATTACTTGAGCGGCAATATTAATGATATATATATTGAAGTAATGTGACCGCAAAGGACGATGCATTATTTCACAGTATACTGAAGACAAAACTACTTTCCAATTACCTTGAATAGATTTACATATTTTATCATTATTAATTGCATCGATTATTTATATTTTTTCAGTTTTTACTATAGGGTCGGACTAGTCATTTTTGCATGATTGTAAAAACTTCGTAACCGATCAGAAACGTTGAAATTGTAGTTGAAATTACCGTTATACTGAATGTGATGTTTCTTCAAGTGGTTCAGTATAAAAACCCAAACTTATACCTTCAATCAGAGTAATGGCTATAGAAAGTGTAACACCGTTCCCGCTAGGCCTACGTATTACCAAAATTAAAGCGATCAGAACTGACAAAAAGAAGATTTGTATTGAATATATTTTAAACTACCAGATTTATCTGAGATTTAGCCCGGTTGAACGAACTTGATAGTGGGCACCAATTAGCGAATTAGCTTCTCAACTCCCTTGATTAAGAGCCGGTTCAATCAACAGTTAAGTGGGCTCATTAATTAGTTAATTATGAGAGAAGGTACGAAAATAACGTAGTAACCAAGGGTGATAACGAGTTGATTCGCTAATTATCGCCTAATTCACTAAATATCAAGTTGTATAAACGGAGCATTGGGCCCAGTTTTACTTACTGATTGATTATTTCTAGTAGGATAACTCAATAATTGGCGGATTCATTATTAACACCCTTGGAATTGCGTATGTGATATATGAATTTCGTACGTATGTAACAACTAATAGTTGGCTGTAAATACTTATCCAAGAGTCCGTAAAATAGGCTCTTAGTATGTTAATTATTGCCTTACCTAATTAATACATATTATGATTTCGTATACAGATGGCCCTTTAAAACAATTAATAAGTATAGGATGTAAAGCGGAGGTGTATCCCATTTATAACTGATATAGGATATTATGTTTTATCTCTATATAATGTAAACAGATAATTATAGTTTCTGTGTATCAGTCTGCTGATTTGATCAAGATAGTATAGCATGCACTGCAGAAACAATGCACTCTACCATGCACTCTATTTATCTATTTTTGGTTAATAATTGAATATAATTGGATGAGCGATAGCAGAGGCTCTTATGGAATTGTCTCTGTGTTTTTTTCTGTTTGTTTTTTGTTTGTTCGTTTGTGTGCACTGCACAGGTCACACAGTTTGATTGATCGACATGAAACTTTTTTTGTACACATTACCCAACTTGGAACTGTATAGTTTTGGGTCGAATCGGTAGGAACGTTTATGAGAAATGCCAACTCGGGTAAAAAAAAAAACACATGAGATTAGGTTGGGCGAGAACAATTTCACCAAATATGAACATATTATTGATATACATTATTACAAATTTGTACGCAATTCGAATCAGCCGTTTTGAAGGAAATAATTCAATAGAAATAAAAATAAGAATGAAAATGAAAATAAATAGGAATATGTGCAAAATGATCCGTAGTCGATGCACCCAAAACCCAACATCCATCCATCCAAATAGGAATATTCTAGCAGAATTATGCTGTCGAGATTCACGGCTTTCTGAATTAGATATTTACTGAATCAAGTATATTTTATAGGAGTCAAGGTGTCTGAAGTACTCGATTATCTACAGATTGTCTACATGAAAGTAGAACTACTTCATCGACTCTGATATCTACCTAGATATCTCGCTCATCTTACAACACATATTCTGCGTTTGCCTTATGAATAATATACAATATATAGGATACGTCTAACGGAGCATTGAACAATAAAAGCACTTGTTGATATGTTTTTTGTTGTTGTTATTATTGTTTGAAGAACTGAAAGTTGACTGAGGATACTTGATACTTATGCATCATTTAATTCATATTTAACAAGCACCATATCTTCTTCTCTCGAATATATGCAAAGAAAAGCCAATACTCTTAGAAAGATTATAATCTTATAGTAAATATAAATACATCGACCTTATATCAAAATGTATTCCTTCGTACATGTTTAAATATGTCAATTAAATTAATCTAAACGTAACCATCGACCTTTACAATACGTTTGCATAATAACTTATAGCGTTCAGATGTATAATTTAAGGCTGGTCTGGTTTGTTCTATATTCTCCAGTAATATGCAAACAGAAACAAAATCGATTAAAATATTGACGTTAAGGTCGTGTAAATGTTCAATATATACCGTACACATTACATGAATATGTTATAAGATATTATAATTAATGTTGACTCATTAGAAAAATAACACTGATATAACGGTACTATATATATATAAGCCTATCGTTACATAACATGATAGACAATAAAATTCAAATAACAGTTTTAACAAGTTATAATTTTGTTATGAACAATGTGAAACAAATTCGCGGCTTGTGAAAAAATTGCTTGATATAGTATTCACTTAATTCACCTTTCAGCTAAATTTTCTCGCGTACATGCGTACATGCAGTCGCGTACATGCGTACATGCAGTCGCGTACATGCGTAGATGCAGTCGCGTACATTATACTTCACAATATGCATACCTTATAACCGTGACATATTTAGATTTAATTATTGTTATCACTTTTAATATTGTGATTTTTTATTTTAATCCTTCGCTTTTCTCTCTCTCTCACGCAATACCTCTTTTCCACTGATTTACCGGCACATTTAGCTCAGCTGTTAACGCGCTCGTTTCGTGTGATTCAGATGAGGGGAGGGGAATAACGGACCTGGTTCGATCCCCGCCACCGTCCATCTTTATAGGGGTTTTTCGTGGTTTCCTTGTGTATGCTAGGCTGATGTCAGGATGGTTTCTACAATATAGGCCACGACCACTTTCTTCCCAGTTACCTTACCATCACCAACGAAACCTTCATCTCATCAACTCTTTATCTCATTAATCACCCAATATAAATGAAGAGATTCATTACGTCATAAGTTTCGTTGGAGACTAGGTTATAGGTTAGTCAAGATTGGGATAGAGTATATTGATTAATGAATAATAAAATTGAACTATATATGCACTCTCTTGTTTCAATTAGCCGTTACTAGAAAACAACGATTCTGGTCACTTTAATGACCTGTGTCCTCATTACTGTATTTTGTGGCTTTCATAATTGATCACTTGTCTAAACTGTCTTAGCTTTAATTTACCATTTATAAATATGTATGAGGGTAATTACATTGATATGATTAATTTTTTCATTTATTACTGATCATTTCAGAGTTATTGAAGAATTATGTATTGTAGCGTTATGTTATATTATATGTTGTATGCCATTTCCGCAATAGTAATGTGGAATAACATTATAAACAACGAATGAATTATCGTATTCAAAATTTATTAACATTACTATATTACTCGTATATATGCACAATACTTGCTTATGAATTGTTTATAGGCCTATAATTCTATTGACTCGATGTGTATTGTAACAGTATTGCTCTCTCTGTGAGTTTGGAATAATTTTGGTATATTTAAGGAAATCAGGTTTCTTTCTGCATTCATTTCATATATTATTTGTAATTTTTTGCATCTAGACAAATATCCTACATTACACTTTCATTTTCACCAATTTCAACTTCATTTTCATTTTTTTCATCATTTTAACTCAGATATCTTGAAATATGTCATTCATTATCTTCCACTTCATTGTCAAACTAACTGTTTATTTTTCACCATCATTCATTTATTTTATATCCAACATTGTATTTTCTTCATTTGAAACCACAGACAAGCCTGTATCAGGCTTTGTGGACTTTTGTGAATTTTCATGTATTTATATTGGAGATCAATAAATGAAATTTCAACATCATATTTATTTTAACCGTGAACTTCACTCTTCTCAGT
The DNA here is from genome assembly GCA_964007535.1 of Brachyptera risi. Classification (NCBI taxonomy): domain Eukaryota; kingdom Metazoa; phylum Arthropoda; class Insecta; order Plecoptera; family Taeniopterygidae; genus Brachyptera; species Brachyptera risi. Next base: position 32,967,723 of record OZ023332.1, read on the forward strand.
TCGCGCGGTCAAGTGGTCACGTACAACAGATATGAACAGGAATAAGGCCTCTGAAAAGAATACATACAAATGGAATCTAATAAGTATTGTTGTTGTTGTTGTTGTTCAGGTCACCGCGAGCACACTGTGTATGTCGGGGTCCACCTCCCTGGAGGCGGCGTCAAAAGACGGTCCCATCATCGACGCCACAAGAACAAGAACTCGTCCGAGTCCTCAGAAGATGACCGACCAAGTAAGTTCCATTATAAACAGAATAATCTAGAGTGTGGTAATTTGTACTGAGTAATGCCTAGATTTCCGAAATTTATCATTTTAAAAGTTTCGTGAAATCTATCGAAATTTAAACAAAAAATTATATGTAACCATATTTCTGTGTTTGCCATGACAAAACTGAAGTTATGTTCATCAGGTTCAGTTTCTTTATCTTAACTCTTGATGCCAATGAGTTTATGTTCCAATGGAAAGCAAATCATGTACTTCACTGCGTCTTGAGTTCACTATATCAAGTGCTACAGTAGCTCAATCACTGAAATTATAACAACATTTATGAATTTCATCGATTTCGGAAATTCAAACTTCGTCATAAAAAGTTCGGAAACTTTCAACACGAACAGTTTCAGCCCGCGTCAATACTTGTAATTACTCCGCCAGAGATGAGAAATCCAGAAGTATTGTGAACGTATATTTTTTTATGATAAAGCCTATGCCACTTTGAGCAATACTAATATAATTGTGCACAAAATATCTTTCAACGAACCCAATAGATTTTTTGGCCTCCAGAGAATATTTCGAAATACAATCTCGTTTTTTTCTCGTAAGTGATTCGTGTCAAACGTCCTGAGGAAAGGTCAATGTACATCTGAAGTTTCTGGTTTTGGTCATTTAACTCGTTTGACGGGGAGGAACGTGTACACACAAAAAAAAAACAGGAAGAATTAATTGGGATTAATGGAATCTGGACACCATCTTTATCCAATCTCCAAATCATCAGCTATTATTCAAAAAGTGATGGATTAATTCAGTTATTCAAAGACTTGAATTTGATATTCTGTTAGAATGTATTTAAAATCATTTCAAAATTATCATCGTTGGACAATAATCACCTCAGATTTTTGGGACGAGTAACGAATATCTACATGGCAGTGAATTATGAAGTTTGGGTGATAAAAACTCTGTAGGGTAACCATGGTGACCATTCCCATAGCCAACTTCCATTATCACCTGAACCAAGTTTTTTTAAGGAACTTCTAGAATCACCATTAGTCTCTGCGGCTCCCAACATTAGATACATATGTGTCTATTCAACTTGTATTTATACATAACCCACTAATACCAGATCAATCTAGCCATGCCTGTAACGCGAAGTTGTCACGTTATATTGCGTTGTATTTCACGTTGTATGCGGGTAATTAATAATTCAAATAATAATAATAATAATAATAATAATAATTCAATACAAGTCTGTAATATAGTCTTGAATTCTTAGAATCTTGAAATTTGCTTCCATTCAGAGCTTTATAACTGACTGAATTTAATGGACCAAATTGCTCGATAATGGATTTAGGCACGGTATTACCAAGTCCAGTTAGCCTTTATCTGACAGTTCAAACTTGTTATCACCATGGTTACCCATGCTATTTGTTTTCACCAACTCTCAGATAAATACTAACTGGCCGTGGTAATACTGGGCCTTAGGGATTATATTTTACAGTAATTCCATTACTAATTGTCATAGTTGGATATTATACTTTTTCATTCAATAATAATTGAAACGTGAGAATCGTTGAGAATTTGGCTTGAATTTTAAATGACCCGACGACTTTCGTATCAACGACACTCACATGTCCATTATAATCGTTTTGCGTCGCTTCCTTCCGTTAACCACTAACTAGATAATTTTATCTTTGTATTATGTTGTTTTATGTAAATGCGTTTTATCCTTGATGCGTATACAGCAAGTGTTCTTTATTAAACTTGAACTAATTGATAGACCGAAAGACCTAGCCATGACTAAGCTTTATAGCTTGTACAAAAGACCACAGAGTCGATTAATTTGTCAATTATATAAATCTATTTGTTTACAACACACGAAAATTGGGGTTCCGTATTCAGGATTATTAAAGTTTGTTGATAATTCACATTCTAGCAAAATATGTAATTTAGCAAGTCTCAACTGCTGACAATATAGATTAGCAGACTTGAAATTTTCAAGTGGCAGACTAAGTGGGTCCGCGATCGTGAGATTATATTGTTTCCTATTCACAGTAAAAGTTAAAACAGACTGCTTTGTAGTATAATGAAGTTGTTAGCAATAGGAATGTTATTGTTCAATTATGCACTCGCTTTTTATCGATTATATTTTCTCAAGTTCTTTTCTATACCATTTATTTAGAGCAAAGCCCACGGAAACTTCTACTGACAATGCCGAGTGGGGTGGAGGGTGGATTTGATCAATTCGATCAACTAGACCGATTTCAGAATTAATTAAAATAAATGTTATACTTTCTATACGTATCGATTATTGGAACACGTTAATATAACCAAAAGTAAACTTATTTTTAGAATTATTCAGAATAATTATATCGATCGCGTATGATACTAAATTATATGAATCATTTACTAATTTCAGTGAATATGCTATTACCAAAGTAGGTTCAAACATTATGAAAGAAAATATTCGTAATTTGTCATGTTAATCTCTATTAGCTATATGAGCTATAGAAAAAAACTTTTTTCTGTGTATGCGAACTGAAAATATCTGCTTGTTCAAGATGATCTATAATCTACCTTCTTTTATCTATTTTGATCTATTTTCTGGCGGCCATTACTAAAAATCATCAACAAATATGTAATATAGGCCTACTCCCCAGCATAATTAAGAATAAGTTCACATAAGTCTTCTTTTTTAGATTGAATTCCAAATCGAAATACCAAGGATTATCAGTTAAAAGTATTCAAACCAGCGGAATTCGGTTCGGTTGTAGATATTCAGATATGTATGATATGAGGTGGTAAGATCACCCTTGTGGTGCCCCGTCCAAACGATCCTACTTTTCATCCATAGTCTTATTTGGGGAACAATGATTTTGTATCAAGTGTCGATGTTATTAAAAAAAAAAATGGATATTTGCTTTCTACGTCACAATATCGTTGGAATCAACAGTGTCCTGCGTTCTTTTTCAAGATATTCAGGTTCAAATTCCGGAAATTTTACATAACTGCTTAAGGGGGGATTGTGAAATTACTGTTTTTTCACTTCAAATTGGATTTGTGATTTTTTTTTTGGAAGTGTAGATTTTTTTAGAAAATTTGTATTTCAATATGTTCATCATTAATGAATACAAACCTGAGCACATAACTATCTTGTACCAGTTCAGAATTTGAGAGTAAGAATATTTTCAAAACAGTCGATTTTGAGCTAGAAAGTGGTCCAAATCGGCCAATCATAATTATATCGTTCACATTACAATTATTCACTCGATTCGTGTAATTTATTTCGATATTTCATGAGGTCTCACATTTTTTTTCAAAATGTAATCCATTAATTTTTTTTAACTTCATTTATCTTGTATCATTTTGGCGAGTATTTTAGTTAAAAATAATTCAAATAGGGTGGTGAGATCGCCCGTGTGGTACCCCGGTCCTAACGATCCCAATTTCAATCATACCCTCAATTCGTAAAAAATAATTTTGTATCAAGTTTCGATGTTATTTCTCTTTTTAAAGATACAATAACTAGTTCTATCAGAGAGGCATATTTTCTGGTACTATAACCACTTTTTCGGAGCGAGTCTCCTCTTAACAAATCTAATTAAAGTGAAACGACTATTTCAACAGTTTCATCAGTTCTATATACATGGCGAAGCATATGGCGTGGAAAGGACGAACGAGATAAGAGGTATGCATAGATGCATAGATAGATATGCATGCGCAGATTGGAACAGCGTATATATAAAGAGGGTTACTGACTTTCGTATAAGGGTCTGATCGTCAAGAACGTTGAATATGAATGTTTTCAGCGGAAAAGATAACCCAGTCTCGATTTCCATAATATATACTCGGGTTATACAAATGCATGAAGTATATATGATATAGTGGTATTGCTATCAGTAGACTCAATCGTCAGATGATAAAACCACCCGTTATTTTGCGAACTGTTTTGAGATTAATATAATTTATCGAGTGACGTAAAATCCTAAGATGAATACGTATCTTCCTCAAAACAAACTTGATGAGTGCGTGTTGTAAAATACCCAACTTACATATATATCATCTATATATATCTATATATATCTATCTATCTATATATATATATATATATATATATATATATATATATATATATAAATATAAGTTATATGTATATATGTATATATGAATATATATATATATATATATATATATATATATATATATATATATATATATATATATATATATATATATATATGTGTATATATATATATATATATATATATATATATATATATTTATATATATATATATATATATATATATATATATATATATATATATATATATATATATATATATATATATATATATATATATAGGGCCTATAAGAAAACGATTTTTAGGTTTTTCACATAATTATATTCCTGTTGTTCATGATAAGTGTTGAACGTTGACTTGATGAAAAAATGAATATGTACATTTGAAGAGAGTGAGAGGGTATATAGTTTCTAGGCGAGCTCACACTCGATTAGTTTCAGCCATCAGTGTTGAGGTGCTTCACCATTATTCAACATCATTAAATTCCAGTCCGTAACACATCGCTTGTTATTTAACCAACTAGTTTAGTATGTGGTTCATCCCCGTCATTAACGATTGTTAACGTAGTCTCATCTGTCGCTGTTATTAAAGTGACACTCCAGAATTCGTTTGGTTTTCAAATTATACCATTTTATTTCGTATCAATTCTCCGTTGTACTTGCTGTAATGGAATGTGTTCCGGTGTATATACTCGTCAGATATAAATTATACTTCGGACAATGTTGTTTGTAGAGATAGCTATAGACTGTTTTAAAATCGGTGAATTATCAGAATGAATTAGTAGGAGCTGTGACATCACTTTTTCCCAGCAATAAGCAATTGAATCATGATCTGTCATGAAATGAAGTACTTATCAATTCATCAACAACATAATATAATGAAAATGATGATTGAATGATACAAAAAATACGCTTTATACGATAATATAATAATTTGATAATTCTATATACTAATATATTAATTCAATTTTATATATATATATATATATATATATATATATATATATATATATATATATATATATATATATTTATTTAAATGTATTCAAATGAGCCAGTATAGCTTGGCTTAATTAAAAAATCGTACTTATAGACAAATTCAAATTTCTTTACGACTAAAGTTGTAACCCTGTTTGGCATCACGGCATAGGCATATGGATAATCACCTTCGTTCACATCGAAGAGTGACCTGAATGAACAGAATCGTAGTTCGGAGAAAATTGAAATTTGCTTATGATTAGTTTCAACCCTGTTTGGCATCACGACTTGTAGATAATCACCTTCCTTTATAATTGAGTGAGATGAATGCACAGAGAACATTGTCGTATTGAATTTATTGACATCACTCTCGAGCATGGTTGTTTTCAACCTATTTCAAACAAATCTGTAATAATTATTTATGCACTAAATAATGGATGTAGCTGTGTACGTAGAACACTTATTAGTACACGCAATGTCACAAAAAGTGGTCAATCACGCCGCATCAAAATACGTCCTGAAGAAAATCTACTGACCTGTCACTATCAGACAATGTATACACATACGCACATCACGTACACGCGGTGTGAAATTAAATAGGCGGTAAAATACAAGTAGAATTCAAATTGCGATGAAAACAATTTCGTGTGACCGCGAGGGTATCATTTATATTATTTATCCTATTATGTGTCCAAGTTATAATCCACTTTATATTGAGGGCTAGTATGTGTTGAATGTAGATCGCATTTTTATTTATACTACAAGCTTGGTGTCAAGGGAATTGAGTTTATCTCTAAATCTTATATAATATATATATTAAAGTTCCCTGTGTACACGACAGTAAGTATAGCTTAACACTCTGTGCTTTATGTCGCCGTTAAACAATTGAGTGACGTATTGATGACAAATTAAGCCTGTAAACCACTACCAGCATGAATCGTGTTATTGAATACCTTCTGGTATAAACCTGAGGTCATGCGCGATGTATCATATAGCCTTATACATATACCCTACACTGGATCAATAGAGAGCCGTAGGGAACGAGATTCCACTGTCCCAAATATCTAGGAACCAGCATTGACAAAAAAAAACGGGAGGATATAAAGGACCATGAACCAGATTTGAAGAGATCTATATGATGCTACATTTCGTAATTTGAGGGGACTCTGTATGTAAGCGATGATACTTCGAGCAATAGAGATGTTTGATAGAGAGAGAACGAGTTTAAAAATGTATACCCAATTTTTATATCCAATACGCATTTTCCCAGTTGGTTGTAAACATAAATTTGGTGACATTTTATTTTACGACGTCAGTATATACACCTGAGCTCTTATACAATGTTAACAGCAATTAGTAAACAGAAACTTGCGTTGTTCTTCGATCCAGCATGTAGAGGAGAGATAAAATGGATAATTAAGGAAAATCTAAAGCAGGTAGGGAATAATTTATGGAGCAACACTTAAGGGAATCGTTTCAGAAGTTTCTGAAAATCCTAATTCTAATTCGGAATGGTTAGCTGTCGGATCACTGGATCAGATATCCTTGCCAGTATACATATAACAAGCCAGATTTACAATGAAAAGTAAGGAAAAGTTAGACCGTGTTGAATATAAAATCGAATCCATGTTCAAGCTGAAATCCATTCTTAAAGTTTAATCGCGAACTTGACTCGCGAACGTAGTTCATATACGGCATGCACGATATGTTTCAAGGCATTTGATGCTACATCTAGTTTTTGTCAACCAGGTGTCTCCACACTCTGAAAAGTTTCGGACAGGTAAAATACGCCGAAAGTGTTTTTTCTTAGAGTACGGTAAAGCTTGTAATAATCTGATTGCTTGAGAAGGAGAGAGGAGAGAGAGAGAGAGAGAGTTAAAGAGGAAGACGAGCTTGTTGTCAGTTGTGGATGCGGAGCTGTCACTATACAATATGTGCTCGCGAACATTTTCCTGCTTCATCAGTGTGACGTAAAACTCATTTTAGGTTATCAGGTTTATACAGTGTCCATTTCCACGTGAGATGTAACTTCAAGATGATTAAATACTATTTTCACAGAAGTTAACTACGGTTAGCCTAGGTTAGTTTTAGGTTAGATTGAATTAGTCCCCTAGTTTTGGTTGGGTTGTCGACGATCACGGTAATGGATATAGCCGTTATAACTGAGTATAGCATTCCCTTGTACGAAAACGCGTTCAGTTGACGATATGTCATCTAGATTCTAGAAAAAGGTGACAATACGTCATCTAGTTCAGTTTGTTGCTCTGAACGGTAATCGAGACGACGTCACATGGTACAATAGTTGAGGACTCGATGTGCAATGGCATAACCTGGCTTATATAGTAGATTGATTAGGTGATTCAGATTAGGTTGATTGAGGTAAATGTAGGTTTTGTAGGTTAATTATCTACACCCACGCATGCCCACCCACGGCACTACTTCGGTGAAGATACACATGGCCGTGGATTTGCTTGTATAGCAAGCCTATAACTCGCAGCTAAATATTTTGTTCGAGAGCATAATTTTGCCATCGGCATATGCAGCTCGGTGGTTAACCAGGCTCGTTTCATTTGATCCGATAGGTGAGTGGAATTTTGCACCTGGTTCGATTCCCAACACCGTTCGTCTTCACAGAGGGTTTTCATGGTTTTCCTCTGTAGTCTAATACAGGGAAGGTTCCTACAGTGGCCACGACCGCTTCCTGCCCACCATTCTTCCCATAATCTCCATCTCATCATCCCAACATCTCATTAATCATTCATCGAACACCAATAGATCTTGGTTATTCTTGGTTTACAGTGCGTCGTTAAAACCCAATATATATATATATATATATATATATATATATATATATATATATATATATATATATATATATATATATATATATATATATATATAATTTTGCGGATTTTTGCCTGACCCCGCCACTGCTCTATATGTAACCAGAGAATAAAGAAGATCTACAATAGACCTTCTTTATTCGATAGTGTAACCAAGCCACTTCACCAGTAACTATGTGAACAACTGACGTCTGTATAATAAGGAACACGCAGCTGCCTAGAAATACACTGTGTACAAATGAACGCGAGGGATGTTTGCTAACAGTAAATAGAAGAGGAAATAAACATTAGTGTTTTCTTTGGATTTGAGGTTTGAGCAATAAGTAATTCATATAAAGTCAGGGCAAAACAAACATACTCATGAGAAAAAAAATGTACGAGCTAAAGTAATTATCAGAGTAATGATATTTAAGGATAGGTCTGCTGTAATTGCATTTCAAAACGGAGAAAACTAATATACAGTAAATATGGTTCTGACTGTGGTGCGTTACAAGGAAAACCCCATGTACCATATCATTTCTTGCTTATTACACAGCCAAACATTCCCTCTTTATGCCATCTGCTTCAAAAGTTTTAATTATTTGTAATTAAGTGAAATGAAGGTTGGATTATGCAATCAGGAGTTGGATATTCATTGTTGTCGAGGACCGCTTACTGGATATAGAAGCTAATATAGAGATAGAGGCTTGAGCCGACCTTCCACAGCTCATCAATCAGAAACTGAAGTTGAGTCGAGCGTGGGTTCGACTTCCGTATAAGACATGGGTTTTATAAACATTCGTACCCCTATGATTATGCTGTTGGTGGGATCGTATAAATATAAATATCGATATTATCGAATATAATAATCATCATTAGAGGACTTCGTAATTTCGTCATTCTTCGTAATGACTTGACCTAAAATCCATTTTCAAGCTCCATAATCAATTCAAGTTTGAAGTTTTAATATAATTCAAGCTTTTTCATGGTTTGTTCTTCCACTAACATGTTCAATTGAGCATGCCACCGGGTAGAAATCCCTCTTGCATCTAAAGTGTATCTAGTACAATTATGTAATAAACGCTATACATACATTAATTTATTTGCTTACGCATAACTTTAAATGATTGTAACTATCGGTCCCTCTACACGCAAAACACTTCACACGGTATAAGTTAGTTTGGCCAACACATTATTTGGTTGTGGATTATTCAAATTTGACTGGAAATGCGTGCCTAGCGACAGTCGAATCCAAGGACTCGAATCCGCTTCCAAACAGCGACAAGTTCGAAACCCATTCTGCAAACTGGTCACATAACCATTGGGAGACCTTCAGAGAACCACTCCAATACTAAACACAATATGGATTTAAATCTTACCTCGATCTTGAAATTATGTAAAATGTTGGTGAAACGTTGAAAACTTTTTAAGGTCATGGTTCAATGACGAGTTATAATTTTGTTGAAGTATGGAAAGTAATTTTGAGAGCATATAAAATGTACATAACAAATTCTTGAATGTGAGCCCAGTACATTATATCATCTATGAATAATAAGAACGAAAGTATACGAGGGTTCAATATTCTCCATCGGAAATCAATGGCATATGCATGTTCGAAAGAACAAACAGGTGTACATATCATGAGGCATATAGGTCTATGTGAATAATAGTTGGAAAATATTGCTAGTTCATTTTATGTAGTTCATTTTATGTAATCATATATTTATGTAGATATGATTATACTCACTCATTAGTATAAAATGTGTGGATAGTGGTAATTTCTCGACTTGAAAGTTTAATGTATGTAATTTATAATTGTTACATACAATATATACTTCATACATGCTATCATCTCGAAAATAAGTGAATTAAAATAAGCTTTCAAGTCATTATTGTTTATTTCTTACACGTTCATTTTTATTACTAATATCGTTTGTACAGTCTCCGATAATACAAATTATTATTTTCATTATTAGTATTAATCAACTTGAAATTCACAAAAATCAGTTTTGAATAGCCTGTGTATACTTTTATCAAATTTATTATAAATTGTCTTCATTTGATCTCATAATAAATAATGAAATATGTTACTTGAATATTTTTAACAAATTCATTATGATTTTTTTCATCTCTAACAAAATGCAGATCTTTTATAACCATGAAAGAGTAACTAAACTTCTCCATGGTTTACCTATATGATACACTTATCTTTATCTCATGATACACATTCATGCAGCTCTACTTATCTTCATTCTACCTATTATTAACTTATATCCTTATAACAATGGTGGGTATATGTCGTGATGATGGAGCATTACACTCTGTCTATAGGTAGAGAAGAAGATAATGCTATTTTAATTAAATATCAGATCAGGGATAGATTCAGGGATATATATATATATATATGAAATGTCGAGAATGTTCTGTTGGCTTACACCGACGGTAAAATTGATACACGATTCTGACAGAAAGGGACCATATTATACCTCCCACCTCCCAACTCCACTTCCTATCGTCGTGGGCCACGGTTGGTTTTGTCATGAAGTTTGTTAGAACACTCAATTAAAAATTAAACTGATGAATTATGATCGACAATCAAAGAGCTCTAACCAATCTGACAAAGAAGTAATTTGATTCGAAAGTCAATCTATACAAGAATAGATTTTCATAGACGATTAATTTCAGCTGCGGGAAACGCTGTACATGTGGTGTAAGACGAGCGAGGTATTTGTCTAAAATGTAATAGTAATTCAAAACCTCAGTGAACAGTTACTGAATATTTTCATGAAACTTGTCTTACATATATGGCATTGTTGTCATCCCAAAAATTTTAATCTTTTCAATGAAGGTATTTTTCACTTATTTTCACAATGTTTTTCTGAAATGGATATTTCCACATTTTTAAGCACCAATCTGAATAACTTCTCGGAATCTATCCGACCGATAACTACACAGTTTCATTTTGAAAGATGAATTACGCCTAGAAAAAGTTTTATAGGGATCAGTTTTCCTTTTCGACCTGTGGAGTCTACAAAAAAAATAGGAAGGCCCTATTTGAATGGACCTAATAGATGTCTTCGCCATCGTCTACCCAATAAATAAAGTGTTTAATTATATATAATTACGTGGCACGCTGTCTGAAACAAATCAATTTCAAATATATAGTAGTCCCGTAATATATACCTCGGAGAAACAAGATAAAATTGAGGTACACATAATTATTATTCGATTTAAAAAAAAAGAATCTCAATACAAAATATTATATAGACATGACAGCTGCATACCACGTGACCGTGTGTCTGAACATCACTTTTCAAACAAAAACTACGATGTCAAATGAACACAATGCTATAACTTATATTATTATTATTCAAAACTCCATTCTCTCTTCTCGTCCAATGAACATCATACCGGCATTACCATTCACTTGCACGCGACCGCGAATGAAAAAACACGTGTTGAACAGATGATACGTGTCTCGTCGTTGCTTTAGAATTCGCAGTGCTTGTTAGTAACCAATCATTTATATTCATTATCATTGAACTGGCAGGAACAGAGCCTTATTCGATTTTCTGTCCTAGAAGATGGAAATTCGTCAGTTTTTAGGAGACAGTTCAGGTACTGCTTTGAAATCCGAAGCAGTGTTTTTGTAAACGTGCGTCCTTTCAGATACATACATACATATATATATATATATATATATATATATATATATATATATATATATATATATATATATATATATATACACATATATATATATATATATATATATATATATATATATATATATCTTTATTTAAGATTCTGTCTTACAGTAAAATTGCAAAAAACACACAGAATAAAAATCAATTAATTCAAATATAAAAAAAGGATCAATGATAACATTTCAGAAAGAATAACAAAATGAATATGATAGGACAAGAAACAAAATATTATAAGTCAATTAAATCTAAGATTGGTAGTAATCGGAATGAAATGAAAATAATGAAAACTTTGAAAAAAAAACGTAAATAAGCAAATCAATGTAGCTTATAATGTTTGAACAAGAAAATGAAGAAAACAGGAATGATTAAATGATGATAATTAAATCATACAAGAATCAAAAAGAAAAAAAAATGAAAAATAGTATATATTATGCAATGAAAATAAAATTGGAAATCAAAGCAGAAGACGGCGTACGATGATGTCGTAAAATTTAACACTTCATCGTTTCATTATCACCCGCTCATTATATAACCCTACGTTACTGTAATTATTTTTTTAAATCACGGCCTGGCTCTATTATTGGGTGATAATAATTATTGTTTGCTTAACGAACCCACCAACAGCTATATTATTTGGGTGTACGAATGAGCAGGTGACTTTGAAACTATCAAGTGATGAGAATTTTCACTTCTCATCACTGCATTGGACGTTCACAAAAACCCATTCCTTATGCGGGACTCGAACCCACGCAACTGTGACTTCAAATTATGAAGCGATGCCTCAGCTGACTGAGCTACAGAGGGCGTCACCTATTATTTGTTACGCGAGAAAGATATTAATAATGATATGAAAGCTTATTGACCGGCCCAGACTTATGTCTAGTCCTAGACAGTTGCCTAACAGTTCGAACGTCGAACCAATTGATTTATTGGCATTCATGTATTCAAGAACAAACACTGTTGAGTGACTGGGCACGTGTTAGCAATTTACATATTATATTTTTATCAACTTATAGCTTCACTTGTTGCCAAAACGGTCGAATCTGATCAAACACTTAGAATGGCATCAAAAACAAACGTTTAAAGAAAAACTTCATAATTGCTTGACTGTTGAAAGTGATTCCCAGTAAATATAGAGACATAATAATATATTATAAACTTGAAGCAGCTTTTAGCATGCAATACTATTGAGATACGTAGTTGTGTTTTTAATCGTAAATCTGGTCCTAAGAAATCGTTGGCTCTCAAAATACCACAGCTATACAAATATAGCGATGATATTTGTGTTTATCATGTTGGTAGATGACTTTCTACTTTGCACTCATATATACTTTTTGTACAGCAATATTTGTATAAGAAGGCCTATAATATTTGTGTAGCAGTTTTTTTATATGGTAAATGATTTTCGAAACGAGATTTACGATTGGAAAACAATTTCATCTTTCTAAGCGTCAAATGTTCAAATCTGCAGCTACTTTCTACAATTTCACAAGTTTTTACAATTATTCAATTGGTAGACAAACTTCTTCTTTCGTGTGAATACAAGTTAAGCATCTGGGTATAGATCTCTTTCAGATGACAAAAATATTATTTTTCCCCTGTTATAAAATAGCAATATGAATAAATAAAGTCGTATACATAAAGTTATGAATAGGCCTACAGTCATTCTTTGAGGTGATTTTATCATCCTCGCAACTAATTTCCGTAATGCGGTAAAACAAGTTTGACATCCTATTCTCTTAACCCCATTCTATATCTTTTCGCACAAAACAATGAGAGATATAACTCTTGGCATCTCCACCAATCTAGCTCAGAAAAGATAGTGCTATAAAGCAGTTCATCCAATAATAATAAATAACCGCAATCCGTAGTTTGGGGCTAAGTCTAGGCTGAGGTTTTAGAGACATACGTCGTCGATATACTCGTATTCTCGACAGAGGAAGGTCGTATGCCAACATAAAAAAACACAGATCACCCGTGAATGTGTATATATGTGGTATTGAGGTATTTGGATTTTTCAGAACGATTTATGATGAGAAACACGCAACGTAATCTTTCAAAGGTGTTTAATTCTCGAATTCTCGAGTATGCAGTGAGACTATGTGATTACCGACGTTTTAACATTTGTTTAGTTGGTAATCGACAATCTTCTATCGTGACCCGTGGGTATAAGTAGTATCCCTTGGAAGAAGTATCAACAACACATTTGTGTCAAATATCCGTATTATTATTTGAGTTAAATTCTGTTTGACCATGATATTTGTAGAGGAGGTTTTTATTATTATGTGATGATAAACACGAAGACGCTATAAAAACGACGCCTTGAACGTGTTTGATTTGACGCCAGTGTATGCAAGCATGTGGTTTTACCATAAACCTACTGGTACAGTTTGAATGGTAAATCCAGCAGACGTGAACACTGCATTCACAATACATGAATATTTATGTGAACTTGACTTTGGTTTTATAGAATAGATGAAGCTTGAAATTCTCTAAAAGTACACTTGCGGCTCACATATAAAGTGGTCGATTGAGCCACATTAAAATATATCCTGAAGAAACTTTACTCACAATATACACACACACTAAAACTATCAGACAAATACTTGTATCACGCTTGTATATGAAACACACTTCGTCCAGGTGCATTCTACGAAATAATCAGGCCTATCTATAGGTATTTATTTATTTTCATTTATCGTTTGGCTGAACATCACGTCACCTTAAACTATAACAGGCAGACAAAATACAATAGAGTGAGAAAAAATACATGTAAACAAACAGACAGACAGAAACATACAGAATTACAATTTTTCATATCATAGTCAAAATGAAAATTATATTTTCAAAACTAATGAACTAATGTATTCGATTGATCCTGGTGTGGCCATCAAACAAAAAAGTTAAATATAGTAATAGATTTTATTTTCATTTCAATGTCGGAAAAACATTTCTTGTGACCACAAGTGTATATATCATATTTTATCTGAATCTTTAGATAGGGAACTAAACGTCATGCTATTCGGTGGCATATACACTTCAATTTTAGTTTCATTATCCTTTTTTATAAACTTAGCGAGGGTTGGACGTTGCTGGCTTCATCGAATTTTTTATTAACTTGGCACTGGACCTCATCAATAATTTGTGCATAAATAATATAGATAAGTATAGTCGATCTATATTCTATACCTGCTTCCTATCGACTGATCGGCGGATGTTGAAGAGCTGAAATGAGGTCTAAGCGTTGAGCGAAATCGTAGATAAAATGTTAGTTTTTACTTATTAGCCCACCGGACATTGGCAACTCTGCCCCGCTCTCATAATTGCTTTTTGGTATATATTCTAATATACGTTCTATAGAGTAGTTTCCCCATCGACTTGCTAATATAAAGTGATGCGACTAAATTCTAAAGCGTCGCTATGGCCTTGTTCTTTGTGTTGCTCATAAGTAAACACTAATAAAGTCCTTTCAAGTTTAAATTCTGTCGTCTTTTGAGATACTAAAAGGTATACTGCCATGTACTTACAATAAAGTGCCCTCCTGCGTCTATTGCAAATAATGAGACCAGAATAAAGAGAAGATGTGAAATAATTATCGTTTAATATGTTGATTATCTGCGGATACTGTTGTCTAGTGTTTGAAATAAGAATCATTAGTGACCGGCACATACAGCGCAGTTGTTAACGTGCTCGCTTCATGTGATCCGGGAGGTGAAGGGACATATCGGACCTGGTTCGATCCCCGCCACCGTCCATCTGTACAGGGATTTTTCGTGGTATCCATTCTGTAGTCTAGGCTAATGCTGGGATGGTTGCTACAATATCGGTTACGACCGCTTCCTTCCCATTATCCTTCCCATTACCTAAGAAAAACCTTCATCTCATCATCCTATCATCTCATTAATCATTCATTCGACGCCAATATATCTTCGTTGTCCTTATAGTGCGTCGTTGAACCCAAAAAAAAATATATATAGTATACTTGTCTATAATGTAAATTCACCCTCATGTTTGGTATTTATATTCATTCATTTTAGTTTGTTCCTGGGAAAAGGCCATAGAAAATGAGAAGTGCTAGATTTTAACAATTTCCTAATAACCTATAGCTATGAAGTGAAACTTTCGTGGATCGAACGACAGAGTGAAAACGTGGTCAGAATAATGTAAATTATCAACTATCTGCAGTACTATTGATTATGGATGGAATTTGAGTCCATAAATTTCTAATATACTTTTCAATAACTCGATCTTTACACGTAACAACGCAAATTGGAACATTAATATACTTTATTGCTTGACATTGTGTTCTATACTATCCGGTGATTGGGCGTATGCTCCCTGCATTGTTTTACTTTGCAATTAGATAAAATCACAATTTTCTGTATTACTCGAAGCCTATCTACACAAATAACTTGGAAAAACTATTAGTATTAAGTTATAGTGAAATGTATGAACTTCCAAAACTTCACAAATATACTTGATATGTGTGTCCAGAAAAAGTGGGTATTTGTAGGACACTTGTCGTATCTAAAATAGAAGTCGTTTGCTCTCGTCATAGTTTTATTTTCATATATTTTACACTTCCACGATTTCAACAAGCGGACCCACACGTGTTCAATAGTGTGTTTTTCATGCCACTGTCTTCAATTGACGACTCGCAGTCTCCGCCCTCATGACGTCAGAAATCATACCGACCAATCAACAGAGCTGTTAGAACTGTAGTCAAATTCAAATATCCAATCGGGGTATCTTGAAATGACTACAAATGAAATGATCCAAGTGGCCGGCTTGTTAAGCCACGCCTCTTTCGAGTCGTCAATTGTTTTCTTTTATTCTCTATTGTTGATAATATCACCCATTACGAGTCGATAAACGAGTATGTTGTTCTATCGACTCGTGTTACTAGTGTGACTATCGGTGTTTGCAGGAAAACTTGTGATGGGACGCCGAGGTCGGCTGGCTAGTTTTTCCGACGATGGGGAAATATGTAAGACAACATCACCAACGTTGCAGTGCAGCCCGCTTGCACAATCCTCTCACGGTAGTTGGCAAAAACAAAACAAAAACGTTCTTTTGTTGCGTTTGTCTTTCATTTTTGGTTGATTGTTGTTTACCTACTCTTTTTTATTACGCCACAGCCACTTTTAAACGACTGCTATATACTACACAGCGAAGAACCTATTTTCATTTCGTGTTCTTCTCTTTTAACTGTATTTTATTATTGTGTATAAAATGTTTTCCAGACTTGGTGCCTGCTTGCTCTCTATAAGGCACGAAATATACTATATTAAATTTACATCTTTGCATATAAAATAAACTCTGATTACTGACACAAACAATATAAGGAATGTTACGCTATTTGTGTAAATGGATTTTTGTAGCAAAATGATTTTGATACAAGTTATAGGGGTAGTTGAAATGAATACTTCACTCTATAAGATATGAGTTTTCAATACAAAAATATATGTCATTTGTCTCAAGTGTAAATACGATATTAGATTAGTAAAAACGTAAGTGTTTACAATATCTTTTATTGATGACACATGGCAGTTACAATGAGTGAACCAAAATTGGCAATGCAACTCATTTCAAATTATGTTCTCAGTACGATCAACTATAAAACTGAGGAATTGTGGTCTCTTCATCTTCAATTTTGATCACATAATCACTGTTCACTTTCTCTATAGACTGTAAGTGGTTTTTCTGTTGTTTTTTCTTCTTTATTTAATTCCGCTGTTTGGATGTTTGCCATCATTACAGAATACCCAAAAGCTTACTTGTAAAGTTGAATCCTACTTGAAATAAGTTTTTCTATTATCTTAGTATGGATTGTTCAATTGATTTCTCATGATTTTCTTGGTATTTATACGCAATTAAGTACACTAGAATATTATTTTCACTCGCCCGTAAAGTATCTGATATATTTTTTCAACTCTTTCCGTATTTTGAGCATAGACCAAAGAATTATTTGAGCTATGTTTTGAGCTTGTATTACTTCTAGTTGTAGAATCGTAGTGTATGTGACAAACGCATGTGTCGAGTGACAGTCTCATCCTTGACAAGCATGTAGTCTAAATGATGTACACGCTGTACCATATTATTGGTAGTCATATGTGCAGACTGCAGTTGAACATAGAATCATATAATCTATCTCATTTAGTCATTATTCATTTGTTGTAGTCTATTAGTATTTATAGTGTGTTTGATATTCGAAAGAGCATGTTGTAGAACCTTGGTGGGTGTCATTAGTGATACAAAGTGATCTTATCTAATAATAACCCTAGAGTATTGGATCATCGCTTCTTAAAAAGTACATATGTCGATACGTATGTATATCAACTGTTGATGAATTAAGTGAACTAGAAAGTGATTACATTATCAAAATCATTCTCATTCGCTTATAGAATTCCGATTGTATGAATTCTAGTTTCCAATCATTCGTTTTCAGAATACGTATCAGCACTCATCTCTCTCGCACGTAAATACGTGATTGGATCCGCAGTGCATGTCTCTATACTCGAGAATTCCACATCATATTTTAATTCACCGTTTGTATATTATATTCTCGCTTCACGAACATTATTATTAATACAATTATTAAACACGCGCCAATATATACGTTGCATACGTGTATCTGTGTACATTGTCTAACGCTTGCGTTTTGATTTTTTGCAGCCACGCCACCGGCACAACGCGTACAGTTTATCCTCGGGGAGGATGTCGACGATGGCACGCACGAACCCCATCCTCTTTTCTCCGAAATGGGCGAACTTGTGGGCGATGGCGATGAGATGGAATGGAAAGAAACCGCCAGGTGAGTGGGGAGAAAAAAAAATACAAAATTGTTTGTATCGATTTAAAGTTTCAGTGTATGTAATACACTGAAACTACTAATAGGTTTACTACTGAACTATAATACTTGAGGTTTTTCGTGGTTCCCCTCTATAGTCTAGGCTAATGCCGGGATGGTTCCCACAATATAGACCACAACCGTTTCCTTCCCACTATCCTATCCCACCTCTTCACGATGTCATACAGACACTTGTGAAACCCATGAGGTACAAAAAAAAAAAAATAATAATAATAATAATATACCAAGTGACTCTTATTGTGGATACGTGCTTAAGTAGCGAAGAGTATCATAGAGTAGCTATTCTCTATTGAACCAGAAACTGAAACTCTTCCTTTTGTGATGCTCTGTTCTTTTCCGATCCGTTGTTATACACCCAAGGAGGAAAAGTCGGATTCATTTAATAATTGAGAAGATCGATCAATAAATTGTGTTACTTCTTGGAAGTCGAGCTCAATTCGAACCAACGTTTAAGGCACCGGTGTTATTCAGTGAAGAGACAAATAATGCACACAAGCCTTGTGGATTTCTCACGTCGCAGTGCCAAATTTACGTGGTTAAATATACAATATATTTTATGCGTAGATATTCATAAGCAGTCTATGGTATTCACACATTCATAGGCCTATTCCGTTTATAAACTTGATACCTTGAATGGTTGATGTAATTCTCCACAAGTGTTTTTACTCTCATCTTCCACTTCGTTTTTTATAAACAACATAACTTTGACCAATTCTACTACTTTTACCTAATTATTTTGACACATTTATGTGAGCGTGGGTGATTGATTTTGCACGATAAGAAAATGGGTAAATATCATTATTATGATCATCATGGTTATTATGATATTATTATTATTAGTAGTAGTATCACTGATTTATTATATGAAATTCTAAATTGTGTATATACACCGCTGTCGTTCACAGTACCTTCTTTTTTTTCAAAAATGACGTCTTCGGAATCTTGAAATGTATTCAGAATATGATATTATTTATGTGGCATATGATGGAGAATCATCCGTCTTTTCTCCGCGAATAGTCTTGACAGTTCTAGTATATGACGGTGGCTACCATGATCGATCTACCTGTAGAAACATGAACAATAATCACATGTTATCGTTCTCGAATGAATAAAAGTGATTGTGAAATTATGTATGAGTCGTCAATTGAAGACATCGTATATGTATTCGTATTCATAAGTGCATTGCAAGTGTGATCTGTATTCACTTCACTCTGTACATACAAATGATTTAGATATTTATCAAGAATTAAATATCATATTGGTAGTGTATTAATTATTGAGCAGCTTGCAATAACACGTGGATGCAGCAATACAAAGAAATGATGAAAACGTTTGCTAGGAGATCGAGTGCCGCAACGTCTTATATTGATGATTATGTTCTGCTGTAATCATTTTTATCTAAAAATATGTGATTCATAAAATCAGCGTGCAGCCTTGTATATTCTGCATCAAATTATATTTTTTATCTATTCTTGGAAAGTAACGAAATATGTGGATTTTATACTTGATTTATTCAGACGGAAATTGCACAGATTAATAAATAATTAATATTATATAATTTCAATCATGAAATCGCACACATATATTATGAAATTGATGGTATAAAATTATAAGATATAGAATGTGGATAAAATATGTAATGTAAAAAGTTTCTTCTAAAGCCCGGCACCTCCACCCATGTAAGAGGTAGCCACGTTAAATCGTAGAGAATTTGGAGAATGATATAAATACAGTATCTGAATCTACAATCGTAATGATTGTTTCAAGCTTGACCTGTATTCTCAAATCAAGATACTCAATGTTGAATTATAATTTTTCGATTATTCAAATCTAAATGTAATAATCCAAATGGATTTATCTTATGAACTATTGATCAAGTTGTAAGGTTATTACCAGCCCACTCGTTATTTCTCGCGGCAATTTCAATTTCTAATTTCATCTCACCAAGCTGGATCCTGATAATCAATTTCTTTCTGACCTCGACTCTCCAGCTGCTTTGACCTCTTCTCAAGGCATGAAACGAGCTCAGAACTATTCGAGTTCAGAAATAACCTTCTTTATAAGTAATGAACAGCAATCAGGAGATGAACTGTCAGAAGATAAATTTATTTTTCATGTTCTTTTTTCATTTAATTTTTCATTCAATTTAATTTTACCTAAAATGTATTCTTCTTTCAGGTGGATCAAGTTTGAAGAGGACGTCGAAGAAGGTGGCAACCGATGGTCTAAGCCTCACGTAGCCACTCTTTCTCTTCACTCATTGTTCGAGTTAAGAAGTCTTTTGCTCAATGGTACCGTAATGCTTGACATGGAGGCGACGTGTCTCGAAGATGTAGCAGATCTACTTCTCGACAACGTCATAAACGCTGGATCTCTACCTTTTGACTCAAGAGATAAGGTAGATTGATTTATTATAATTTATTTTTATTATTTATAATTTATTTCCAATTAGCTTGTTCTGATGTGATTTATGAAAAAATGGATTGAAAATATATATATAAAAAAAGAATTATGGCAGCCCCTCGTCGACTAAGCTCAACAAAAGTCGGCTTCAGAAACTGGACTCATCGTTGAGCGTGAGTACGAGTCCCCTCATGATGCATTTGTTTTTGTGAGCGTCCTCCATAGTTTCATCACCTGCTCATTTTACCCTCAAATAATCTAGCTGTTGGTGGAGTCGTTATACAAGCAATAATCATCATCAAATAATGTTAATAAAAAATAATTAATAAAAATTTAAATAATAATAAAAATAATTGAGTACATGAAAAAAAAGATGCGAAGATATGAAGGTATATGAAAGAATAAAGAACTATAAAATGAAACAGATGATGATTTTTAAGAAAATAGGAAATGGAATCAAGAAAAAAAAAATATTTCAATAAAGTACACGCATGAGAATTTAATCAAAATATTATATATGGAGATGAGAAGATTCAATATTTTTTCTCCCCATCAAATGTTTGGATTGTTAATTATCCCTCAACTTGTCACATGATACTCACGGTTTATTTTGACTTGAAAAAACATTATGATTAAATTATTATATTGGGGTCCAGGCCCCGTCTGGTCTATCCGTCAAGGTCTATTGCTCCATCCGAGCGATCCCACATTGTCATTCTTATCCGGTGATAGGGGAACTACTACTTTCGTAACAGACTATCGATGTTGATAAAAAAGTGATCCTACAAATGAAAATGAGCCAAGACCAAAACGCACTTCAATTTTCAAAGAAACAATACAGTATAATAACGATAAACAGTATTTTTTTGTTCTATTATACAGTACGGTTATCCTTAAAATACACATAAATAATTCTCAAAATAATTTTATTTTTCATTCATATTGGATTTAACGACTATATTGATACCGAAGATCTGTTGGCGTCGGATGAGATGAGATGATAAGATAATAAGATGATGGGATGATGAGATAATGGTTTCCATAAGGTGATGGAAAGGATAGTTGGAAGGAAGCGGTTTGAGAAACCATCCCGGCAATAGCCTATAATAGACTACAGGGGAAACCGCAAAAAAAAACTGGCAATATGAACGAGAGTGTGGATTGTACCGATGTTCGATATGCCTCTTACATCCTGGATCACACGTAGCGAGCGCGTTAGCAACTGAGCTAAACGTGCCGGTAGAAGCAATAACAACATTATAAAACACAGATACAAAAATTTTACATAATTATGTAATTTTACAATTATGATGCCTATCTTGTCCCGTATAGAAAACACTATGGGAATATAGAATCAATTAACACACTCCAATGTCAAGGTTAAAATTATGTAAAAGAGAACCTTGTTCGAATCTTGTTTTTTCATGTACACTTTGGCCTAGAATAAAGACATTTTAAAAATGTAAACAAAACCTTGAAATTATATTCAAGTCGTGAGAATATTTTAACAAGAAAAATTATGACCATTTGAAAAAATGAAAAGTCCTATCTCGTTTTTTAAATACATTTAAAATTTAAATACAGTTCGTGACATAATTTATCATATGATGTTGTTGTGTATCATTTCACTATTGTCACTATAGTTACTGTAAACAAGTAGGCCTATTTCGTCAATCTTTCACCCCGCGAGATCACGACCTTGTCCTTTTGATTCCAGCCAAAGTGTGCAACAATAATTGTGTGTTTCCTTAGATACTACACACTCATATTATGGCTGGTGCCAACTGTATAGCGCAACGGCAATTAATTACTGTTGACCTTCCTATTTCCGTGTAATAGTGTGCCAACTTGCTATATCAACACCCACTTTTGAAAAGAGAGACTAGAATATTCCGAATCAGAAAAAGAAAAGATGCGTAAATTGGTACTTGGATACATTTCTGAAGAAATTCCGTTTCGCATAAATTGAATTTATTGTTTTTCGTAATTATACGATGGTATAAACTTTGAATATGATGTTTTATATAATGTATATGATTATAAGTTTTATAACCCCGTTTGCTACCAGAAGTGAATATAAACTTGTCAAATTAACGTATTTATTTGATAAGAAATGTCCAAAAAGTAATATTTTATATGACTAAAATAATAAACCTGTCGGGTAGTCGGGTAAACCTAGTCGGTAGTCTAGCTGGCACCAGGAAAAAAATCACACAACTCGGATAATCAATACCAAACATGCTTTTCCAAAACTCATTAACAGAGTTATCAGTCTAACTTACGGAAATCCTCGAAGGAACATCTGAACTTTTCGTTCTTTATTGTCTTCATGGAGAACAATAATTGTATCATAAAATTCCGACTTTATTTTTTTTTTAAATATATATAAATATATATATATATATATATATATATATATATATATATATACATATATATATATATATATATATATATATATATATAATATATATATATAATATATATATATATATATATATATATATATATATGTATATATATATATATATATATATATATATATATATATATATATATATTTAATTATAAGTATATATATATATATATATATATATATATATATATATATATATATATATATATTCAATCATAAGTATATATATATATATATATATATTTAATTATAAGTATATATATATATATATATATATATATATATATATATATATATATATATATATATATATATATATATATATATATATATTCAATCATAAGTATATATATATATATATATATATATATATATATATATATATATATATATATATATATGTTTTGAGAGTTGAAACCATTATTTATAAAAAGCTTCTGAAAGCTCTCTCGGTTGAAACACAGGTTCAAGAGTCCCTGCTATTTGGGTGAACTAATGTTATTTCCATTGAGTGTGTTTGTGTTTGCTTGATTTATTTTGATCGGCCTGAAAGCTTGTTTTGCTTCCAAACTGTCATGCTTGTTCTGATTTAACCGTTTGTGACGTCATTCACAGGTGAGAGAGGCACTGTTGCGTCGCCATAGGCATCAGCATGAGAGGAAAAAGGAAAGCGCCAACAACATGTCCCGATTACCTCTTATACGCTCGTTAACAGAAATAGGCAGAAGTCATTCCTCATCGAAAAGTAAGTATTTTTTATTTTGGTATCAAATATTTAATGTGAATGATTATACAGTCCGATTGGGTCAGACAGTTAAGGTATTGATGCTTTGAAATTCTGAATCTTAGACGGGCGCGGGATGGAGTGTCGTCGGTGGGAATGGGTTTCTGTAAATGTCCTTTTCACCTATCATCACTTTATTGTTTCATTTTCACCCGCTCATTCGTACCACCTTAAAACCTGGCTGTTGGTGAATTCACTAAGCACCACGATTTTGTGTGATGTCCAATATGGACAACACTGAAGCAAGTGTATAGCCACATTATCTAGAACATATATTTATCCTTTTCATTGTAAAAACCAGCATGCTATATTGTTGCTAAATATTACATGGGATGCTTGAAGGGTGGAAAGGTTCGATAAAAATGAAATATTTCACAGCATCATGATGAGGACTTGGTATTTTGACTGTTAAATGGTTTAATCATACTTGGTCAATTGTGCAACATGTTTCAATTTACTGTTATTATCATCTTTAATATGCCCGCAGGGAATCTTGCTGGGTTTCCATTGTTTTATAGCGCTTGGGAGAAGCGAAATAACACTATTTTGGTGATAACTTTTGAAAGGCAAGAGATATCAAAATTCTACCAATGGCTACTAGCAAAACAGATATGTTTATAATACCTTCCAAATGATTGACCCACGCGTGAGAATTGTTAACATTTCATTTTGAAACTTTCAATGTACATATATAAAGCTGAAATGTTACGATTCCTAGCTATTCCGTTTTTCAGATAACAAGAAGGTCCGAGTGTATGTATTCTGAGAAATCTTATTGTACAATGAGAATTGTACACCCTCCAAAATGTGTTCACAAAAAACTGATAATTCTTCCAATCTACTCACATACCGCTGGTTAGGCTAGAAATGACGCGATTTTTGTGTGAGTTTACTAAAGAATATTATGTAGTTGCAGGTTATTTCGAATTCCGTAAATAGTATTCTCTGTGCCTTATTGATTATGTACAATATTATGATTCATAAATATCTTGAATGAGATTGTAGACAAATCTTTCTATTAACACCGGAAAAAATCTACGTCTTTGCTACACATGTAATGAGATGTTGACCATAAAACACATATTATTAAAATGTACCAATTGTATAACAATAAAAGACAACAGCTAGCAACTGAAGAATCAATTTTCAAAGTTTTGGCTCATAATAGTATGCCTGCTATTCAAGAAGTATTTATTCTCCTGAAGCAATCTAAGATATTAGATCGAATTGAATTGATCTCACATAATGAACAGTCAACATTTGTTTCGAAAAAAAATAATGTATATATATATATATATATATATATACGAATTTATGGTTATGAATCATAAATTACATTCATATATACTCCATAACCTAGATCAGCTGTTGGTGGGACCGTTAGGCACAATAGGAATAATACAAAAAATATATAGTTATATGTAGAAATACTCAAGTTTTCTCGGTTTGTTACTTTCCATATGTTCTCTAGATCTTCTTGATTTGTGAAGTCTAGACTACAGACAACAGAAAATGTATAAAGCAGCGAGTTTTTAGTGGCATGAAGTTTAAGACGGGTTTCATGTGTATAGTCGTTTTGGAGGGCTACAAAACTTCTTGGTTGTGAGTTGTTTTTTGTTGGAATATGTTAAGTGTACTTATTTTATCCCCAGCTTTTTGCGAGCGAGTAATCAAAGTCTTCTATGTGATGACCTGCGAGTTATAGTCCAGTGTTCGCGTACAATATATGTTTCTGATTAGTTTGGTATTTCTTATGTCCTTCATCCAATTCCGCTCATTTTCCATGTTCATGCTCCTGTCAGAATTACGAACTTGATATTACATGATCATCATCCACCTAGATGATAATATATATATATATATATATATATATATATATATATATATATATATATATATATATATATATATATATATATATATATATATATATATATGTGTATATATATGTATATATATATATATATATATATATATATATATATATATATATATATATATATATATATATATGTATATATATGTATATATGTATATGTATATAGATATATATGCATATGCATGGTCACTCCATATTACATATGCACGTTTGTTAATCGTTAGTCACCTGGCCATCATAGTTACAACCGAATTACATTTCAATACATACTGCATATTTTATTGAAAAAAATACTAAAAATTAAAATATTCTATGATACTATTATAATACTAAACATGGTTTTGAATGATGGGCTTCAGATTGACATATAGGCCTAATTATGACTTGTACTGTGAGAATTTCATTTCAAAATGAATTATTGTGCTGAGTGTCCATGTTCATTAGTGTGGAACGACAAGATATTTTATGGTAATTCACCACATTTGAGCTTGTTTTCACTCATGGGTAACTTTGAAAAATGAGTACTATTGGACGAACTTGATTTGCGGTGATATGAGTTTCAACAGAACTGTTCAAATCGTACACACAACTGATATTTTTAAGCCAGTCAGGCAGAAAATCATAGCGTCAATATTCGATTGTAGATGAAACACGGCTCCTCCACCAAAAGAACATCCCCTCAACTCGAGTTTATTTCAAACATTTCTACCAGAGTAAATAAAAAACGGCACCTCCATCGCATAAACTTCTTTTCTCACCTCGGACATTTTTTTTGTGTGTGTAATAAAAAAGTATATCTTCTTCCTCACGTAAAGAACATCACCACAATAACATTGGACATTTTCACTCACGTGCTTAAAGAAGTAATAGGGCCTACACCATGTTGTGTTTATTACCAAACGGCTCCTCCACCAATATACCATCATTCTCTTCCTTCACTTCATGAAATACTACATAGTTGTAACACCACCGGAAGAACAATCCCCCACATCACATTTCTACACACATACACATTTCTGCCTTGGATATTTCTCTTTTTTTTACATTACTTGCATCATTATTTTGCATTATGTTGTGTGTGATAAATACGGCTCCTCCACCGAATGACATCTACCCTTTTCTCTCTCCCCCTTCACCACACTTGTGTTTGAAATGTGAAGGAAAGTGTGCAATTAGAATCGAGTGACAAACCAGTCATGTGTTGTGATCGTCTACGTGTAGTACAAATGTGAATGTCGATCAGAATTGCAGGATAAAACACCAGCGGTTAGCGGTAGCCCAATGCCGACTTCTCAGACGAATTTACTTGACGTTCGAGACCAGAAGGGTCCTTACCTTGCAGTTCCAGGTATACAAGATACTTCTCATAGGCAGGACCTTCTCTTGTAGTGTTATAATACTGTATTCATCTTTCTTACAGTCATCTGGCTTCTTTTATCACATTAGGTCAACAAATTATTGCTGCAAACAAAAAGTTAAACAGAAACCGTTCATGTAAATGAAATGATTGATATTTGAAGTTTTTCATTTCGTTATTTTAAAATTATTTCGCTGGTTCTGAGGCTGAAGTGCGAGATCGCTTTTGATTGATGATTTATTTTAGCACCGGAAGTAAAGGCTGATGTGCAATGAAAATATGGAAGTTTGAGTTATGCATGTTTGACCTTGATTCATAATAACACGGTTGCACTGTATTTTACGTTCCGGTAAATCACGTGAGCCAGTGAGAAACGCTACGGAAAATTTCTGACTGGTTCACGTGGATAACTGGGAGCGAAATTAATCGGGATATACCGTGTTATTTTGAAGCTGGCTTTACAGTGAAGTGGTTTATAATAGTTATATAACTAGTTATCCGAACTGAAACCGGAACCTGAAAGCATATAAGATTCGAGTTTCTGTGACCATAACTCAAATAGTACTTCGTGATTAATGACAATAAATGTCTTGTTCTCTGTTCAATATTACTTTATGATCACGTATGATGACAAACCAATCAAAAGACTCGAAATATATGCCGGATATACGTCACATGCGATCGTGTCTAGTAAAACTGAAAAAGGATATAATGACATTTCGTCTTAAAAAACGTCTTAAAAAAGATGACAAAGCATAAACACATTATTTCAAGTTTCTTATTTCATTTGTGGAGCAGCCTATATACCGATGCTATGTCCATGCTATAGTGATAATAAGGGATCGTACTTGAATTACCTCGTAGGCCTACTTTGTGACGGCGGGAATAGTGGTGTACAAATGTGTGTTTGAAAACTTGAACTTTTCAATCCAATTGCCTCAAAATTGTGCCAGAAATGCGGAGAAGCAACTCTCAGGAAAGATGAATATTTTCACATTCCTTCAATCATTCAATGTATCGCATTTGAAATACAAGAGAAGCTGATGTTTTTTTTCTTTCAATTATATGGATGAGATTATCCTAACGTGATAAAGTATAAGGAAGGAAGCTGAAAAGTATCAAGCGTGACTAGATTCAAGTACGAACCCTAATAAAAGTGGCATCTAAGTGAAAGATTCTGTTTGACTTGTTGTTTCAATGATATGAATTAGCACTTGTTCTTCACTTCATACTAACGCTATACATCCTTGTACTATATATATACTGGTGTGCTTCACTTTAGCCGACAACATACCACAGGGTGTGGGCGTCACAACTACTTGGTTTGCTATGAGCAAGGTACCACAAGGTTTGGAATTGGATAGTACGTCTCACTCAAATATATTTTTCCGTTTACGATTTTTCACTGTTTTTAATTCTTTTACATTCTAGCTATAACCTTCTTGACTGATGTATAACCATTTTCTCGAGATTTTTTTTTTCATACTAACTATTTTGTAGTTGTAGTTGGTCTATTCGTTATTTCAGATCTCTGAGAATATTCTACTATACTGCTATACTACTACTACTACCACTACTACTACTTCTACTACTACTACTTCTTCATGCATACTTCTCAATCGAGATGTAGATATAGTTTGTTTGATTTTTTTTTTGTGCTTGTTCATTTGAACTGATTATCGGTCCAGTACTATATAACGTTTGTGTATATGTAAACATTAAACTACGCGTGAAATATTTTATTTAAACAGCTTGGTATTTAGTTCACTCGTTGCGCACTTCGTATTAAAAGTAATTGCTCATTTGAGGTAACATTATTATCATATTAATTCATCTTCGCCTAATATTTACTTCTATTAAAAATTTCATTTTTTTGTACAAAGAAATGCCACATCACATCATCACTGAAATGTATATTTAAAAATCGCCTTCTGTAGTTTTTCATCAAAAGTTGGGGTAATCAAACAGAGATACGTGCACAGGGGCGAAAACGGGTATAGTAACGTTTTTTCCTATTGGCTGAATGGGAATCAATTGTTTGTAGTATCAAGTAATTACATTAATCAATTGAATATTTAATTCACTTTACCCTTTAGAAAATGTATAATTAGGAAATTTCATGAAAACTTGGATGATTTGAATAAAAATCCAGTCGAAACTTGATTCGTTTTTTATAACAATTGCGTGACTAAATATAGATACATATATTGTATATGTTGTTTGTTTCGATTGTATCTCATATGTTTCTTCTCTCTTACGAACACTCTCATTTCAGATGTATATGCTTTCTGTAAATAACATTTTTGTCCACCTTTCAATGGCTTATTTTCACGTACTGCAAACATCATCATTCCTGTCTCTCTGTATAGTGATGGAAGAGTCACACTCATCACATCATCTCACCATCCCTGCGCCTGTTGGCACGGCCACTAGGCCAACAGAGCTTGGCCGGTTTCTTACTATCCCTGGAACCGGTAACTTTTGGCAAAAAAAATTTAGTCACTTTACTTAGACGGGAAACTATAGGAATTTGACATTTGTATTTGCT
The DNA here is from genome assembly GCA_964007535.1 of Brachyptera risi. Classification (NCBI taxonomy): domain Eukaryota; kingdom Metazoa; phylum Arthropoda; class Insecta; order Plecoptera; family Taeniopterygidae; genus Brachyptera; species Brachyptera risi. Next base: position 32,997,780 of record OZ023332.1, read on the forward strand.
AAAGTAAAAAATATATGGAAACACCAAAGTCACCATTCTATCTATCAACTTTGGTGTCCTTATTGTTGAGATATAAGATATTAGGCAAACGTTGAAATCATTTTCTCATATGCCACTTTTTCCTTTCATCTAAATACGATGTGAGTAAATGAAGTGAGATTGAGATATGAGGACGAAAAGTGAGATGAACTGATCAGCAGTCATTCATTTTATGTGAGATGATCGTTTTCTCACGTTTGATTTTTCGCATATCTCACATATCTCTGTAATAAGGGTTCTGGTCGAATTCTAAGTTGAAATCACAATTGTGTTTGCTAAAAACTGCAATGTTCACTTGAATAATATCGACTGCAGTAATTTATTGAAATTGATCTAGAATATTCAACCGATTTATAATCAATCATTGTCGCAACTCATCGGTTGATTTACTGAGGCCGTGAAAAAATAGTACCCATCAGATGTCCACTAATTAACTCCTGCGGTTTCCCGTCATGGTGAACGACTAGATAGTTTTTGCTTTCGGCTCCTGTGCACTCACTGTATGCTTGCTTTTTGCATGGTTGTTTTAGCTTTTGCCATCTACAGCACTCAATTAATTATGTATTTTTACTACTTCTACTTTGGTCATAATGATAATCAACTTTATTTTCCTCATTTTCAATTCACTGTAATTACATTTGAGACATGTATGTTTCATCATAAATGGTTGTTGCTACCTCTGTAGCTAGCGTGTACTGTAATTTGCATACTATGTTTGAATCTTTATGAATATTTGAGTTTTTGATGTGTAGACTATATATTAATATTTCAGTATTTTGTACGAATGTTGAAATAGGTCGATCTATTTTTGTCCAATGATACTAAAGTAGTGTCACTAATTGCAGTAGTAGAGATTTTATCGTGGAAAACGTTCATAAAGATGTCTGTCAAGGCTACCTTATATTTCTACAGAATTTAATCTTCAAAGGAATAATATACATGTATACCTATTCGATTATTGAATTATCTTTGCCTTGAAATATTCAGGTTGAAAACTGAAATGATGTGTTTGAATATTCATTCTATAATTATATTCAAAGTTTTACTTATATCATTCTCAAATCAATATAGGTATCACAATCCAAAATTTCACATTTTATTTGCACATAAATAATTATATGCTGTAATATCTGATGACATCTGATAAAATCACATAGCTATGCATGGTAGAGTAAGTTGACTACCATAAAAACATAACATTGTATATGATAACTTGATTATGATTTAATTTAGGATCAGAAAAAGCATCATCTCCGGGAATGGAACACAGTCCCAGCTCTGTCTCGATCAATCGCAACCACAGTTCGTCAGCTTTAGGAGAAATGAACAATGGGGAGGGAAAGAAGGTAAGTGAAATCACACTCGTCAATCCCATGATGAATAAATCAATATCAGTTCAACGTTATATCTACTGTCTCTATTTCTCTTGAACAATTCACATGTACATGTTATGTGAACCATCAGGAAGATACTAATTATGTGGTGCATTTCTTCATGAAATTATGAAAAAGCACTATGTGGAAATACAAAAAATTAGTAAACATTCATGTAATATTAGTGATAAAAGATTGAAAATCAACGTGTACATTTTGAATTTGTTTGAAAAAAACTTTCATTTTTGCTGAAAATGTATTCGTTTGATGAATATAAAATTAAAATGTGACCAAACAGTTGATAATACTTGTACCCACTTAATAATACCTACTTGTATTCACTAAATTAGAAGGTCGTGTACCAAAGACAAATTGAGACAAACATCGCCCTTAAATATTTGTATTGCTAGGATATTTTGGGGTCTGCATGAGCATGACAAGGTGTATGACTGGGTACATGATTATATTAATCAGGCGTTGAATCTATGAAGCTGTAACGAGTTTCTGTATATTCAATTACCAAAGTTTGCACAATTATTTTGTAAGCCCTCTTTCGTAGGATCAAGTACACCATTTGGAATAGAGAGAATATAAAATGGCTGATTGTAGTGAAACAAGAATATCGTCGAATAGTGTCTTATGTGTGTAAATATTGCTTTTCCCAGGGTAACACTCACTTCATGCGTAAAATACCCGTTGGAGCGGAAGCGTCAAATATTTTAGTAGGAGAAGTGGACTTCCTCGACAAAACGTTATCGGCATTCATTCGATTGAGTGAGGCGAACTTTATGGGCGACCTGACCGAAGTGCCAGTACCTACCCGATTCATTTTCATACTGTTAGGTCCTACGGTAAGCATTTCTTAATTATATTTATTATTCTCGTGTCTTCTGGTCTTTCTGCCCTTCGTGGCTCATTTGGCTGGAGCCCAGCTTTATAAAATGATCTCAAGTTGGGTGTGGGTTCGAGTCCTACAAAAAGAATGTACTAATGTAAACGTCCTCTCATCTTTAATTGGGACTTTAACAACCCCCTCAATCTTACCCGCATATAATCAAAAATAATCAAAAATATAGTATCATTTAGAGCTATTCTAGTATTCATCTTCACATTTGAGGCAAATCACGATAACCCTGAAACTGTCTGTGAACTTTTGTTAGACAAGTTTCCTAACTGAGGGTTCCTTAGCAAAGGTTATATCAATGAGTTTTGTGTTTCAATATATATTGCATAAATAATATTTATTTTCATTCGTAGGGAGGCATTGGTGGCTTCCATGAAATTGGTCGAGCAATGGCAACACTGATGTCTGACGAAGTATTCCACGATGTTGCCTACAAAGCACGCAATCGTAATCATCTGTTGGCAGCAATTGATGAGTTTTTAGATGCAGTCACTGTGTTACCGCCGGGAGAGTGGGATCCATCCATACGAATAGAACCTCCAGCGGCCGTACCTTCACAGGTAAATATCTTAATGCAAACTGGACACTTGACTCTGGTATCATTTCTGTCAGCATACCTTGCTCGTATTAAACTGTATTGAACCTCATAACTGTCAGCAATCAACAAGTCACAACAAATTGAAGAAGAGTCACTATGGGTAATCGTAAGATCGATTACGACTAATTATCTGTGCTTTGATAAATATGAAGAGTATACTCTTCAAGTCCCAGTAAATAATGAATGTATTATGGTTAGCTGCATTATGGTTTATTATGGTTCATTAGGACAGTCGTAAGAGGTTACCGGAGAAGGTAAAGGAAGAGGAAGATGAAGAGGAGGACGAGCAGAGACTGAGAGAAGAGTCTGGCCTTTCCCGAAGTGGACGTCTCTTTGGTGGACTCGTCAATGATCTTAAGAGAAAAGCACCGTGGTGAGCCAGCTATGAATTATCAATCATTTGTAAAACTGAGAATATGTAAAGCAATTCGAATTTCGAATACACATTTTTGAGAATCTATATAAGCCAACTTCAGACACAATATATATTATATATTATAACTTATAAGCCTATGCAGAGTATTATTTTTTTCAGACTATCATTTCAAAACATGTGTGTACACATATATCAGTAAAAAATAAGTATGCACTCATTCATTCTTTCCCAAAATATTAAATTGCCAAAATCATGTTCAAGATTGGCGAGTTATTACAGTATATTTTTCTACAAAATACGACAATTTACATGAATTTTGTTTTTAATTTCTAATAATTGTTAACAATAGACTACCCATTGTTGATAAGCACAACAAAAAACCTTATTTCATTAACAGTTGAATCAATCAAGCTGTCAACGGTATGAGATATTAAAGTTCCAATACTGAAGAGACACGGATAATAGTAACACCTTCAAAATGAAATTAAGTCAATAACCTTGGATACTAACACTGACAAGTATATAGCTAAAGATGTGTTTTTTCAGCTGTGCTAACTGAAAATATTCTTTTTTGAGTTGAATAGTTTTCACTCAACCCTTCTGATGGTAATATAAATATCTGTTTACCCCATGAATAGGATTCAGATATCCGATACCATTCGAAAGTTATCACCAAAAAACTGATATTTCACTAAATCGACTCATTTTGATTGCAAAAAGGGTCTAAACATATTCGTGCTGCGTGTCCCAGGTATTGGTCTGACTTCAAAGACGCCGTATCTATGCAGTGCATAGCCTCCTGGATTTTCCTCTACTTTGCATGCCTCTCACCGATCATCACGTTTGGTGGTCTCCTGGGCCAAGCGACTGGTAACAACATGGCTGCTATGGAGTCTCTCGTCTCTGGGTTTATCTGTGGTATCGGCTACGGCTTCTTCTCGGGACAACCGCTCACAATTCTGGGCTCGACCGGCCCTGTGCTGGTCTTCGAAACCATCATGTACGAGTTCTGCCAGTAAGTAACAACAACAGTAAATTCCTGGTGAATTCAAGCTGTAAAAAATGTATGAATAAATGTATTTGTATAATATAAAATGAACATTGAAAAAATTATGTAACCTTGGACCCAGCTGTATTATAAAGTCCAATTAGTAATATTCTTCAAATTGGCAGATGAAAACCGATAACATGAGTAACCATGATAATAATGAACTCGACTGCCAGTTGAAACTATTTTCAAGCTGGAAATTATGGCCCTTATGAATATTTAATTTTAATGGATAAAAAAATGATACAATTCAATCAATTAATAATAATTCATGAAATTCTTTCTATTTCAACTGAAGGCCTTTTCAAGTTATTCCATATTAATTCGATGTTGTCCGTTGAACATCTTTTGGTTTTTTCTTCATTCCAACCACTCAAAATAATTTGTACTTCACAACTTGTTGAATGAAGTTGAAGAACCACAACTCGTGGAGTAATTTTAGTGGAATATCAGTTCTGCTGCTGATCTCTTATGAATGTTGAGATATATCAATTCTTTGATTACAGAAATGTATGCCTTTTCAATACCTACAGAAAACGTCAGTATCAAAACTGTAAAACGTGGATTCTTAAATGTTTACATGTATATTATTGTACAAGTTCAATTTTAACGTGGAAAGTTTAGGGTCTATAACTTATAAGCCAAGAAGTTTATGATGTCACTATTTTGTAGGAACGGTTTGTATTTCTGTATTGTTAGAATTCTGACATCGTTCGGAAATGAAAAAGAAAAAATAAAAGTGAAAGATTTTTAGAAAAAAATTGTAGATAAGAAAAATGAAAACAATTCATTATTTGTTATTACTTTTGAACCTTGAAGAAATGTAGGGAAAATTGATAACTGCACATATACAGTTATATCAACAATGTATATAATACAGTACAGGCCCTACACTGATAATTTGATAAGAGGGGGTGAGTAAAATTTTTCAATTTTGGGCAATTTGTTATTAGTTGATCAAATCAACATCTGAAAGGTTTACACTAACAACATCAAATTAATGATTCATAATGCACATCTACTTTATACCTGTGCCTTGTGAAATACCCTGAGCATCTTTACTCTATGCCCTGAGTCTGTGTGAAACTGAATTGTAACTCCATAAACCTAACAATTGTTCATTTGTTTGATTTCTAGAAAGTACGAATGGGATTACATGTCGTTCCGATTCTGGATAGGACTATGGATCGGCTTGATTCTCCTGATTTTAGTGGCCATTGACGCAAGTGCTTTAGTGTGTTATATCACACGATTTACTGAAGAGAACTTTGCAACACTTATAGCATTTATTTTCATCTATAAGGTATGCTAAATCTTCTACTTCTTTCCACTATCTACTTCACAAATTATATAGTTCTATACTCTCAGCCAGGAGGGGTCGAACAAGGGGATCTAGTGGTTGAAAAGTTGTTGAGGAGCTAACCCAATTATCACCTCTAATGTTGGTAGAACTGGAACTAAAAGTAAATGATCATTTTCTGTTTGTCTGATACATGTTACACACTGTCACAATTCAATTCAATTTGAACACATTTTTATTCTCTCTCATAACTATACATCCTGAACACACAGACAAAATATAGAAAATATTGATAAATAGATAGGTTGACTGTTTCAACCAGGTAGAACAGGCTCTTTTACTCTTAGCTCTAACTGTACACTTTTTTATTTAAATTCGACGAATCCCAGAGTTGATGTAATCAGGGAAATAGCAGATACCAATTGATTTTCGTGAATTACTTTTTTTTAATAACATCGAAACTTGATACAAAATCATCGTTCCCCAATTAAGGCTATGGATGAAAGATAGGATCGTTTGGACGGGGCACCACAAGGGTAATCTTACCACCCCAAATTTTATTATTTTATTATTCTCATATTATTCACTAAATGTGTTTGTTAATTACTAAATGTGTTTGTAGAATCACAAAATTGTATAGCAAATGTTTTCATTTGGTGGAGTACTTAACTTAGAAGGGTCAGGAAGTGAATGTAGTAATACAACATCAATGGTCAATAATCACTGTTGAATACTGATAGGTTGTATGTATAAACTATAAAGGCATTTTAATACCAGATCAGAGCTGATAACATCCATTGCTGTATTGGGAATATGAATCCGTTCCTTTTAAATCCCTTTCTTCATTCTCTGACTTTTTCTATTCATTTTTATATTGACACACTGTAATGATGACTAAGATTAAGATCTATTCACGTCAGTAGATGATCAATAGGATGATGGGCCCATGGACCATGGGAGGATAAGATAAATGGTTATTTTGATGTTTTGTTGTTAACACATTGGAAACTGTGGAAAGGAGTTGGTCGTGGCCTGTTAAGGTACCATGCCAGTATGCACCTAAACGACAGAGGGAAACTACGAAAGAAATCTCTGAAAGTACGGTCAACCGAAAGCGGGAATCAAACTCTGGCCGCCTGAATGATGGTTCAGTCTCTTTCCAATCTTGGGACTGCTGTTTTTGTGGATACTAGTAAATGACAGTATTTCGTTTGGTTTTATGCATTTAATAATTTTTATTTCAGGCTGTTGAGAATGTTATCTTAATCGGAAAAAACAATCCTATAAACAACACTGGAGATCTGGATCTGAACTATCAATGCCATTGTGTTGCTCCATTTAACACAACTACCAACAGTATTATCAGTAATTGGACATCACTGCCAAAAGAGAGTTGCCTGGTAAGTCAAATAGCTAGTGCTTTATTGTGTATTCGGTTTGTAGTATTGAATTGTGTGAATTAAAGTGTGTGTTTATTCGTTCATCATTCACCATTGAGTTTAAATAATGGCAAAAATATGGAAAGAAATTCAACTGAATATATGGTTGAACGAAGACCGGAGTAATTAATTGCACAGTTAGAATTTGCTTTGATAATTGGAATATTCAATAACGTATTGACCATACCAGAATGACACCGTGACTTCAATTGATAACTTAACAATAATATCATGAATTAGCACTCACATAACAGCGCCAGCATGGCTCCGAGTTTATTTGTCTTCCTTTTACATTCCTCCGATGACAATTCACACTTGCACTCGTGAAAATAATGACATTATTTAATGATTTATACTAATAACAATATACTATTTACTATCCCTCCCTCCATTTAGCATTGAATGAAATAAGTAAATGAACATAATAACAACAAACTTCTTGCGTAGTTCCAAAGTCCTTCATAATACTATTGTACGAGAAAAGAAACGTAACCATGTTGATAATAACAAATTCTTGCAACTTGATACCCTCAAACTAATATTTTTTATTGTTATATTGGTAAACAAAGCAGCATAAAGATTGAGATTTGAGGGATGGTATTGGCAAATTTTATTACGTTAATAGAACAGGGATTGTGTGGCATTGTAAAATTGTAAAATTTGACTTGTAAAATTTATGAAAAAATCAAATAGAAAAATCATTAAAAATAAACTTGGGTTAATTGCGAGGAAAATAATATGATAATATAATCTATACGTACTCTTGTAAAAAAGGGGATCTACTTCTCTTTTTCATCATTTTTTTCTCGACCAAAAAATCGAGTAGGCTACTTGAAGAAACGAAAGTGTTTTTTTCACCCTCCACATGTCAAAAGAGAGGAAAGTTTTTGTTCAAACGTGGTACACACACACACATGTGTCATCATCTGACTTGATACTGAATAGTTTTGAAGCGTGACTGATTCAACCACTTTTGAGAAAAAACATTTTGAAATAATCAAAACCTCCATAAAAATAACCTAGAGAAAATTTGAAAAAATATTTTCTTCCAATGAAATCAAATTCTCACGGAAATTAAAAATTATAATCAGTAACTAATAATACACATTTTTCCAAAGTTTCACATAATTCGAATCAGCAGCTTTTAAAAAAATGATTATAATATAGTTCTTTTAGATCAATTAAAGTGATTGAAAAGATTGAACGGTAGAACCAATTAGATCGTTGAACAACTGAAAAAATTAGCAACATGTAGAAGAGGAGGGCAGTGACTCGATAGTTTCAAATTGTAAGGTTTAAAGTGTGTATAGCTTATCATTACATTTCAGATTAATAGACCCATATTGCTCAACTTGCAACACATATGCTGCATTCCTAGTGTAATAAATTGTACCATCCAACTTGTATATTATATGTATACTATTTGTAGAGAAATATATAAATTGAAATTAAAATGACTCTTGCAAATATAAGTATATTATCACCAATAAATCGCATCGAGTTACACTAAAGCATCGAGTTACGTCACTATTACACTATTGTAACCTTCATTCTCAACAATGATGAAGGCTGAAATGGAAGAATGAATATTGGATTTGAGTAGGGCCTACATGTCAAGTCGTCAATGACTATTCATTGCAGAGCTACTACTACTTCCCTTTAATAACATTATCACTATTACTGCACTACGATATCGATGTCAATACCCATACTTTGTACAATGCACTGGTCCAAGGGACGATAATGAAATACAAATACTACTACTACTACTACTACTACTATCACTACTACAATCTTACGTTCATTGTTTATCATTATCCATGATTGTATATGCCCACAGCTACAACAATAGATTATAATTAGTAACATAATTTATCACCTCAAATTGTGAAATGCAGTTTTCACCATGTTTGATAGATTTTGATATCACAGTGCAACTTGAGATCACTTTAATGCTTTGTTTCTTAGATTTGTGAAACTTGAGCCATACCAAATTCAATACACACAGTGATATAACAATACTTTGAAATAATGTATATAATATATTCATTGGTATGAACATATCCTATCATTAATATTTAATAGTGACGTTAATCATTAATCAACTAAACTGGATACAATATATAAATGTATAGCACAACTGATACTTGGGCAATATATATGAAACCTTCCGAATGCTTCTACTTTACAATTGCAGTACAACAATGGAACAATGGTTGGTGCCGATTGCAATAGCAAACCGTTCGTGCCAGACGTATTCCTGATGTCAGTCATTCTATTCTTGGGAACTTTTATTCTGTCGACAACACTCAAGGAATTCAAGAATGCTCTATTCTTCCCATCAACGGTAAATATAGAAAAATCATTTCAATTATACAATTTGTATACTAAATTATCGTTATTCGATAGTTTGTAAAAGAATTTGTTGGGCTGATTGACATTAAAATAACACAGGTATCCAAGTGAGGCAAGCTAACAATTGATAAACTTTTAAAAAACTACGTACCGGAAAACCTGGTCTAAAACGTAACTCAGTGAACCTTAATACTTATGTGAAACTCAAGTGTAAAAATCAGTAAGTTAGTAAAGAAATGCATAAGTATAAGTATTGATTACACTTTTAATTAAATCAATAATGTATCAATTCATTAATTAGAAAAGCTTTGATGAGATTAACTGTTTGAAAATATTCTGGAATCAATTCTCAAAGTATTCTGGCATAATGGATTATTTTTTTTAATATATATGTATATTCTTTAATAGCTACCTGCTGAAGAAAAATGTTTCAATTTCATTAATTCATTCAATATTACAAAAATGTGATGGTAATTATTATTTTAATCATTTTCAGCTGATGTTATCGTTTAGATTTAATAAATTATTCATATATTACGAGTTTACCTTTTTTTTCAGGTGCGCCAATATGTCAGTGACTTTGGTGTTATCATTGCAATCTTCTCGATGACTGGATTAGATTTCTATCTAGGAATCACTACCCCAAAATTAGACGTGAGTATAAAATATGATCATGACTGGAATATCTTCTCCATATGATAGTTTTTATAATGAAAGAATTATTCATTTTGTAACCCTATATAATTTAGCTATGGTTCTATGTAAAGTACCACTAATATTAACCTCCTATTGTATTGAAATGTGAATATTTATATTACAATAGTTACTATACACTATAGTATAACATAAATTTTCTATTGTTTTAGTGTTGTATATAATCATTTTATGTAAATAGCTTACAAATGCTAATGAAGTTTATACTACTACATCCATTTTGGGATGTTTTTTTTATCTGAATGAATGTTAGGATTTGAAGGCATGTCGACAATGATGTACTTTGTGCCTTTGCAATCCATTACATCGGATGCATAACATTGAATTAAAATTGAATTGATAACTGGGAATATGTATAACTAAATAAATGGATAAAATAAGTACATATTAAAAGTTGGAACACAGTATCCAGTGGTAAATTCTGGGACGTGTGCTCCACAAATATGAAGCTGAGTGATGATGCTCTAAAATCAAAATTACATATATCTAGGTGAAGTACAGTAAATAAACTCAATTTGAACACAGTCTCAATCGAAAACCTGTCTTTCTAACCTAGTAACAATTGAATAATGATCAATATATCAATCAAATTACTCAATAAGTATATCTGAAATTTGTCAATATATTTTATTGAACTTCATAACTTCTAGATCATTCATTGAATATAATCACCGTTATATTATGTAATTAGTACTTACATCAGAAAATTTTCATATTCTAGGTGCCTCATGAGTTCAAGCCTACCCTGCCCACCCGTGGCTGGATCATCCATCCGTTCAACCATAATCCGTACTGGACTTCAATCCTCGGCATACTTCCCGCACTTCTTGGTGTTATTCTTATATTCATGGATCAGCAAATCAGTGCAGTCATCATCAATCGCAAGGAAAATAAATTGAAGGTAAATTAGACGTAGAGTGTTCTTGTGAAATCAAAACAGATATTTTCAATGATCTTTTAATAATGTGATAATTTAGAGTTGGATAAGTTTGAGAAATATTCCCAATTCAGCTTGAGTTTTCATTTGGTTACATTTTGAATTTTCACTCCTCTGATTTGTATCCCCCAATGACCAACCAGTTTACTAAAAAATGAAGTTTTGAAATTTTATAATCAACCATCTTACAATCTATCTCGAAATAAAATCTTCAAAACATCTATCAAACATGATTTTATATAAAATTCAATAATACAGTTCAAAACGATTAAAGTGAGATTATTTTGATTAGAACTAAAAGAACTTGAGTTAACATCTATTCAGAAGTAATATCCATATGATATATTTTATTTAAATATCATGTTTTTTTTCTCAAAATCTCATCATTTTCCAATCACTTGTTAACTTTGCAATGGACACTTTGTATTCAAAATTTTATCAAGGTAAGCTGTTGGTATATAGTATGAATATTCCAATCGGTTTGGTCTATAATGGACACGATTCATCTCATTTCAGTATTATCGCCTATTACTGATATTTTATTCATTATTCATCTTGTTTTGTGGCTTTGCAGAAAGGGTGTGGCTATCATCTGGACTTGTTCGTATTGGCGATCTTGATCATGATTTGCACAGTACTAGGGCTACCATGGTTTGTCGCAGCTACTGTTCTTTCAATTAACCACGTCAACTCATTGAAAGTCGAATCAGAATGTGCAGCACCCGGAGAGAAGCCCCAGTTCCTCGGAGTCAGGTACACAAATAAAACAATGACAGAATCAATACATGCACACCAATACAAAAGTACACAAGAAGTAAATACAAGAATTAGGTTTAATTTCAAACTTGAGGTCATAAAAGTACAGATATAATAACAATAACACAATAGAAATGTCTTATATGAACAGTTGAATCCTGTGTTCAATTTAAAAAGAGATGATATCCAGGGTGTATGAAGTTGATGGAATTATCCAATTTGATTGAATCCACAGTCCATATGACAGATGCATTCAATTAATATAGTATACAACGTAAGAAAATGAGAAGTCAGTCAGATATACAACTTGATCGTAGTGATTTTTTCAAATGCGGGAAATAGAACAAAAATACAACAATGATTACATGAACATTTCTCGTCACAAAACAAGAAGTATCTGTTTCAAAGCCGAACAGGGACTTTGAGAGTAGGATACACTGAATGTATACCATATGCTTAAAGCTGATATAAAAAAATAATTAATATTATGTGACTTTTTGTGCATTGTCGACTCCATTTGAATCAATTATAGATGTTATATAATCTATTCACGTTGGGGGTAAAATCAAAATTCAAAGATTGCCTCTGTCAAAATTAGTCTTTTTTATAACTGAACACTACATTTACCTGTATTTCTGTGCAACATGCAGTATGCTTCAATGTACTGATCTTTGTCAGCTAATAGTACAACTGACGAACAACGCTCTTTAATAGACGCAATATTTGTTTACAAAACTAGCTCATGTCTTCGATCTCTAGAATTACCATTTCATAATAATTGTCATTTCATATCGATTACTTGACTAAGGCCCAGTATCATAAAGTTCAGTTGGCCTTCACTTGAGAGTTGGTGATAACATATATCATAGGTAATCATGGTGATAGCAACTTTAAACTGCCAGTTAGAGCAACTCCCAGATTGGTAATTCAGGCACTAAGAGAATGAGAATTTAGAATAAGATACTCATAGTGATCATACTGTATCAATATGTAGAACACGGTATTTATTGTATGTTCATTACATGAAAAGTCAATCATTATCAGTTAGCTTCATAGAATTTCATACTTTCACTTCAGACAAAAGCTTAAATTAAATAGTGACATCTTATTTATATTTTTTCAGGGAGCAGCGAGTGACACACATAATGATATTCTTCATGATCGGCTTATCTGTGATACTGACTCCCATACTGAAACACATTCCAATGCCAGTTCTGTTTGGTGTATTCCTCTACATGGGAGTGGCATCACTGAAAGGACTGCAATTCTTCGACAGACTTCTCATCGTGTTTATGCCAGCCAAATATCAGCCTGATCACATGTTCCTCAGACAGGCAAGTTGGAAATTCATACATTTATTTCACACAATCATTTCAGATTGTTGTATACTTGTGACCCCAAAAAAAAGATCTTCTACCAACATAGCAACATCAAATCATATCACTGTTGTATTCATATACATATACAAATATATATGGTACACATATACATCCATATTTATGTACATCCATAGCCTTAATAGGGAAACAATGATTTTGTATCAAGTTTACATGTTATTAAAAAAATTATAGGCCTATATATATTTATATAACTGTGATATTTTTCAAGTGTTACGATTTTTTGGATGAAATTTGCAACAAGGAGCGCATTTACGTGCTTCATAGGCCATGCATTAAAAACTCGCAGCGATTTTATGCAATTAACGATTTCTTCACAATAATTTAGTTGGTGAATGTATATCTTCTTTTGTTTTTTTGTTCAAGTATTCTATGTAGAGGCACTTACTACCAGCTAGCTATATTCCTTTGTTGTGGCCGAGATATTGGTTGCATTGCATTCTGCACATATTAGTACACATGTGAAAAGTTGGTCTGCTTATTCTTTAGGTTTAATAGAAAACACCAAGATATATAACATGCAATTAAATTATCACACATTTTATTCTTTCTGACAAACAAAAAAAAACATTGGAAAACATATTGAAGTTGTAACCACCCAACGCCCTTAAGAAGACCCCACTTTTAAGGAACTTCGAAAGGCACTGATAGACGGCTCATTAATTTTTAAAAGTCAAGGTTCAAGAGAGAAGTAAGAAATCAAAGCTGTTCATTTTTTTCATGATATTGGTTAGTAGTGAAACCACAATCAGAAAATTTTAAACACATTTCTATTCCAACTTATGTGACGTTTCTCACCAACAACAACGGAAAAAAAATTATGACAAACGTATTGCTAAGATCTCTACGTAAGGTCCATAAATTCATGGATAATAGACCCACTTGCGTTATCGAAAAAAAAAACATACGTGATTTTACTCTAGTACAGCTTACCTTGAGAAAAAATGTAAATCTTGAATTCATACAATACTACTAGGCTTATATCTATATCTGTATTTAATATCTATCTCTAAAATACTCTACTCTAACATTTCAACATCTTCTCTCAAAAGAACATTGGAAACATATTACTGTATTGGGATATCTTACTGCCTTCTCATTAAATTTGGAAAACATCTAATTAAAATGTATTTACATTTTTATATAAAATATAGGATCATTGTGAAAACATTTTGATATTCAAAGTTTCATGAGAAGTTATTTATTTTTGGGTCATGTTGGGTGACTTTTTCTCAAAAAAATGTTTTTGTTTAAAATAATTTTAGAAAAATATTTGGTAAACCATGTTATTATCTGTTACAATCTAGACTTTTATTATATGGGATTGATGACCAACTTCTTTGTTTCTCTTTGTTGCAGGTTCCAATTAAACGAGTTCATTTATTCACACTGATCCAGCTGACATGCTTAGTCTGTCTTTGGCTCATCAAGTCGTTCAGCTCAACGTCCATTCTCTTTCCTCTCATGGTAAGATTTATTATCTAGGTCTAGACATAATGTGACTTATATCACAGTAAACTGTAGACCTGGCAGACAATCCTCAGTGAAGTCACTTGGGTAGTCGTGTTTGCAACAAAAACATTACCGCGCATGTCGAGTTGCTCCTGGTGTTCGTGCACTGAAGCACGTGTTATAATCAAACACACAAACATACAATCGAGTTGAAAATAAATAAAAAATATATGAATGAATAAAAAACAAATAAACAATGAAAAAATATTTAATATTTGAAAATACTTGGGAAATGAAAATATTAAAAATTGGAATTTTTTCAATCAAGACAACATTCAATTTTTCAATTCACACAATTATTTTTCAATTGATATTTTTTTAATTGATTTTCAACATCTACATCAACATTTAGTGCAATAATTAATTATTGAACATTTGGTATACAAATTATACAAAGATACACAAAGGTATACAAAGATTTGGTATCAAATGTCAAATGGATAGTCAAGTTGCAGGCATGTTGACCCTTTATTATAATTATTATGTACTTGAAAATAGATGTCAAATACCATTCATTGTAAATTCATTACCTATTTATAATTATAAATTAATTTCTGTTTGTTTGTTTCAAGTTGGTTGTGATGATTGGCATTCGAAAGTCACTCGACCTCGTGTTTACTCAGCGGGAACTGAAAATATTGGATGACGTTATGCCCGAGATCACGAGACGCACAAAAGAAGACTGCACCGATCTAGAAGTTCCAACTGTAAGTGTACGAAACTTGCTTCATTTGCTTTGATGAAATAGAATTTAAGATTTAAGATTTAAATCTTAAAATCTGAAATCTAAAATTCAAATCTGAATTTAAGATAAATTACTGCTTACTATGTAACAATGAATCCTCAATTTTGCATAGCAAATATGTTTTCTGTTCATTATATATGTCACAGGTGAACAATCTGTGTACCCTGAAAGTTTTTAAAGCAAGTAGTATTTTCAAAGATTCATGAAATAGCCACAATCCACCATGACTGTCATTGAAAAGGTTGAAAAAAAGTTGAAGGTTGAAACAAAATATCCAATTATGAATGCAATTCTAAACAAAAAATGAAAGAAGAGTTTAGTGAAAACCATGAAAAATGAAATTATTTTCATGTAAATTAAAAAATGCCCTTTATTACTCAGGACGAGAAGGCATTGGCATTTGGCCCTTCTGGAAACCTTCAGATTCCGCTAGCAAATGGCAATATCATGAAGATTCCTCTTGCATCAATCAATATCTCCGAGGAGGTCAACAAGACAGGGATTTGGAAGCAGGTGAACCAATCAAACTCCAACGGCAAAGAGAAAAAGAAGAGTCCAGTGAAAATCAGGTACCGTAATCTAAAATGAACTAGGATGTGGTCAGCTTCTAGAGCATGTGTGAACAAAAGAACTTCTATATACATGCATGATGATCTCTATTCTACTGCATACTGGCGTTTGTGACTTTAACTCTGCAAAATGGTCAAAGAATAATATATGGTGGTTGGAAAGAGAACTTCAAACATTTTCAGAACAAACTACAACATGAGGAAAGAATCTCACAAAACTATGACAAGCTCCATCAAAATCTAAATGTATAAAATACTTTTTCAAAGAAAGGCAAATGGTGAGAGCTTTTATTATCTCTTGTCTATTAGCTCCTCTTCGAAGAAGCGGGGAACTAAAAAGGACGCGTTGACAGAGGACGAGAGGAAAAGATTATCGACGATGCCGGAAGAGGAAGAGGACGACAGTAATGCAATCAAGGTGGGGTTAGACTTAACCGATTCGAAGGTCTAATCAACGGTACCATAACAAACCAACACCAAACATAACACTTTGTAAGTTCGGCACACACAATTAACGTCTTGAGGAGTCTCTTTCGATCTATCGCTCGGGTCCTGGGTGCATGTAGTACATTGGATTTAATCGCTTCTGCATTTTCTATATTGGCATTTTGATAAACGCTTGGTTTCAGATGAAATTTCAATACGCTCGAGCAATGAAGCTGATTGGTGATGGGTAGATATAGTTAGTAAATACATCTAAAATAGAAACAAAATAACATTATAAGGCTTGTTACCATACTTGATTAAGAGTTCTAATATCAGCATAGTATTAGGATAGCTTTAGTATGCCTGGAAAGAGTTCTGTAGACATCGCTTGCATTTACAATGGTAATTATTATTGGAACTAGATTCTAGAATTTAGTAGGTATACTTCATTGAAATAGGCATGCAATCTAGACACTGTTATGGTACCTCGTCCTTTTCAATCTTGTGTACAGTACTATAAATTTTAATGTTACTGTGTTGTTAATTACAGAATTAAATAATAATATTATATGACTAATTAATAATTAATTAATTATACATTATTTGAGCTTATTTAGGGATTTGGATATTTTAAGGAGCTTGACAAAAATTTTGTGTCTTTTTCAGTTTGAACCAACCCAATCCATAGTGTACGGAAGTGAAGCCAAGAAATCGAAGGGTAAGGGTGGACCCGAGACTTCGGTATAAGTTTTGTTGCAGCATAATAACTTCATAATTATTTGATACAACAATCAATCCTTCCATTCATATGATTGAGTAGCAGAACCATACATTCATATTATATTTTCAATGTACCAGTATCTTAAGATTAGATATATTTTTCCAATGTTTTTCCCCCAACCCTTCTCAGAGGTTGGCCCAAGGAATTAGTGCTCTAATTTGTCTACAACGTTGTTGTTCAACATATTTCATCAAAACATGTGTAATACTTAGTTTGAAAAATGATGAAGATATTTTTCAAGTAATTGCAAATATTGTTTGTGATTATGTCAGTAGCCTAATATGTGCACATAACCCTCTAGGTGCTAATATTGTCATACTTTTGGTAAAAAGTTGAACTGTCAATTCCTCGAAACGTTTGCCAATTGCTGTTATTACAGCAGCCCGAGAATTTGATATTTGTCTTATAATCAAAGCGATGGCAATATTGTTGATTATTTATTAGAAAACTGGTAGAAGGCTGATGAATTATTTAAAGTAGTGCAACATACAGTATGTGCCAAAGTAGCATAGGACAGGATTTGCGAGATTCAGTGTGCGTAGGTAAAATGCAATTGTGAATTGTAATCTGTAATCAACAGTTTTCAGTATATATAACATAGAGAAAACCCCAGAAAGTGGTTATCTACATTTCCATTATTTTATCTGAATTTTGTGTCCACTCATTGGTTCAACCAACAAATAGTGAGTAGTATTCTCTGAAGCTCGTACATCGTTCACAAGTTCACACTCATTTTCTCTATGCAACAGTATTTCTTAATTGAGTACTGGAAATGAACTAAAATATGTGACAGTTTGTGTATGTTTCTACTATCTATGAAGACTAATTGTGTAGAGCATTTTTTTACGAGTGTCTTAGCGATGATGATTGTGGCCTTCCTAAGATGATTCGTGTGTATTCATTCATTACTATTAGTTGCTATATTATTACGATTTTATTTGATATGTGCATAACTAAAAATAGGTATTATCATTTTAGAATTAATTTTATTTGGTTCTGAACATTAAAACACTTTTTTGTAAAAATCTTGATACTGATTATCGAGATGACAAGCGTACGTTTGAAAAATTGTTTTAATCTTGATTTTAGTTTTATGTAATTTGTTAATCAACTTCTCTGGACATGGTATTAACTGTAGCGAATGGTGATTTATTAACAATATCTTTCGTAAAAAAGATTTTTAAAAGCATTTTACACTGCATTTATCAGACACTTAAAATACCTACAGTACATTTAAGTTTGTAAGATATTATAATTGTCAATTTTAAATTGAGAATTTAGGCTAATCTTGATTGAATGAACCATTTCCATCGGCTGAAATGGTATAAATTGATTAGAGAGGTAGTTATAGGCCCGCTATGTCAAATTATGAATGAATGAATGAAATTGCGTGCCTGTGATGTTGGATAGCTCAGGTAGATAACCTTTAGCAATGTTATCAATTCAATACCCATGAATTATGAATCCTAAATCATTTAATGTAATAAAAAATGTACGAACTTAATTATCCGTTTGTTTTCTTTCAAACTAATTACTAATGCATTTTTTAATAGTTATTGTAGGCCTATATACAATGCAAAATTTTACACTCAATTTTTTGTTTAGCCAACGTCATGTTTTTATGCATCATCAATTTTATCATCTTTCTTCAAGAATTACTATTGTTCAAATCATCATACACCTTATCATTTCCATAGAAATAACATTAATGCTTTCAAGACTTTTCTAGCCATTATATCATATTTTATAGGTCATCATAATTAAACAGCCAGTCATCTGTATTTCTGCTCTCAGGTGATACTCTGTATGAACTGGTAATTTGTTTGAATTGTATCTATAATATTGGTCAAGCGATGTTTCTGAGAAGTGAGATGCAATTTTCATCATTAGCTGTTCTTCATATCCTGGAGAACAAATTGGCAACAATTGGTAAGTTCAATAGTTAACTAACTGGACTATTGACTTGAAAAATAATGAAATTACTGAAGGAGTAAACTTCAATTACGTTACGTATATCAAAAAAATACCTCTTACAGGATCAAATTTTAAAGGAACTCAATTTGTGATTGATGATATTAGAAATGAACAGATGGATAGAATAGGACACAAAATGGACTGGACATGAACTGTTCTTGAAGGTGGGTTCAACAAGAATCGAGGTGACCCACAAAGTAATTGTTACAATAAACCTTTTCCACGGACTCTCCAAACCTTCCAAGATTGCTTCGAAAAGAACAGAATATTTTAATGATCTCACGTTGTAATGTAATAAGTCGGTAAGAATCCAACACTCCCCACAATTCAACCTGTGGGGGTCTTATGCAAGATTTCCCCTCGTTACAAAAAAAAAAATTACAACTAATTATAATTAAACAGAGTGCTATAGAAATAATGGGAATATAGTACATTTCTATGAACAGGATCCAAAATTTAAATATACAAATTAAATATGATTATATATATAAATTATATATACTTGAAGGTAACAAGAAAGAACACATTTTCTCTAAATCCAAGCCCCCTCCCCCTCTCCTCTTTTTTGCATCTGGTACAGATGTGGTTGAACTCAAAATCATAATCCCATATCTCACTACCAGTCCCATTACATATCTGGTGGTCTTTTGTCTGTGGATCTGTGGATCTGGAGACTAGTCTTGTCAAATGTGTTATATTTATATTTTAGAGAAGTGACCATTGCCCAAGAGACCTGGTTCAAAGTGGAAAATATCAACATTCATGTGTTATATTTATTCATTTTATTTATTTTTATTCATATATTTTTTTTTATTTTGTTATTTTCATATATATTTATGGGCTGGCTGATTACAAAGCAAATTACAAAGCACATTATAGCGCATTGATTACAAAGCAATGTATTTTTTCTACGTTGTCCGAAGAAGAAGTTTCAACCTTGAGAGAAATGATTTAATTGCAAAAAAGCGTTTTTTTATTGGTTTTTTTCAAAATTACCCGGATAATTTCCATAGATCCCGAGTATATATATATATATATATATATATATATGTGTGTGTGTGTGTGTGTGTGTGTGTGTGTCAGTGTATGTACACATAATTTGGTTATTACATTCTTTTTTTGAATAATTTTACTCAAAATATTATTTATATATTTATTGTGAAGCTGATGTTTGGATAAATTGCTTTGCTCTTTTTATAGATGTGAGAAAATGAATAAATTAATGGTTAACTCATAATATAATGTGGTATGACATGTAAATAAATTATTACTGTTCAAAGAATATTGAAAAAAAAAACTGAAGCAAATTTGAACTATTATTTTCCATTCATGAAAATAGAAGAAATAAGGAATGAGAATTATTATAGAAGAATACAAAGAATTACATTCTCTGACTAATCACTTTGATCATGTTTTAGAAATATTTTCCTCCAAATCTGAGTTTTAATATAATCTTTTTTTTCAATCGAATTGTAGCCTTGAAAAAGAAATTGTGCAAAATGGTGGCTTTAAATAGAATTTATATTATATATTTCAATATATATTTCAATATCAGGAACATAGATTATTCATTAAAAAGACCAATTGTAAAAACACTGTAGAATTATTACCCCAAAAAATACTAATATACTGTCCACTGTATGATACAAAACAAGATAATACTATTACAGCACTGAAAAAAATGAAAAATTAAATATTTTCACTGTGGAGGGTGCATGAGGGGAAGTGACACATTTATCATCATTATATCATCAATTCATCATTATCATTGCTAATCGCGTTAAATCACCACTTTCGCCATTTTGGTGGTATTACACTTTATAAGCCAATTATTAGGATATCTTTCGTCTATGATTAGATTCTACCTACCACGAGTATTGGTTGATGGCAACTCCCAAATACCATATAGTGATAGTGGTAAATTGATATGTGAGGTGGTCGACTAGGAAATAGATAAGTGTGTTTCACTTTTTACTGATTAGAACCACCAATTCTCGAAGCACGATATGTCGGTTTTCTTCGTGGAATCAAATACATAGCGCCTAATATAAACACGTGGAGCGCAGGTCCAAACTACGCGTGCGCAGGCGCTGTACCTGCTCGCCCTTCAAAATTCTACTACCGCTTTGTAGGTCATCTGACTCATCTGGCATTAATTAATTAGCTTGCATTAGCATACGTCGTAAATACCTCAGAACATTTATGACGAGATGTGAAAACAAAAAAATAATATGTATTAATTATTATTAAGTATGCTTATAATTCTATATTGTATTATAACGCGCTCCTATTATTTCTCACATTTAAATAATTCTAACTAAACAGAAACTATAGCTCTGGATGAGAAGATCTTTGACCTTTAAGATTTGGCGAGACATGTGGATTACAAAAGGGTTAATTAAAAATAGCCTACCCGCCTTGTAGTGTATTTCGATTGTGACAAGGAAGTCGTAATTGCATAATCAGCTTCTTATCACGTGTACCCTTGAGCCTAGGAAATAAACGTAAGTGCATTGTGGTAGCTATATTTGAATAGATCTATAGTGTCTACAGCTCTTGGTGATGATGTTATTTTTTAATTAACAGTGTTAGAAACCAAATAATTTATACCGTCAGTGATTTTTTAAATCGAAAAATAAGGTTTGAATATATTTTTTTTCAATAATTCGAATTTAAATATTTCATAATGCACCAGTATTATTTCTTCATTCTCGCAGATTGCCCGAAGCATTGGACGTGCATTCAGATATTATTCTCACGTAATATTTCATAATCTAGTGCTGTAGTTGGTTAAATATGGGTGCGGCATAATAGTTCTAAGGAAAATAAGTAGGCATTCATGTAGGTCAAGGCAAAAGCGTAGTGTTGAACACAGTAAAACTAATATAATAATACTTCGAACTTATACGCATTTTTGTTACTGACACTTGAAAGTCACCCCTGTGAAAAAAAAGGGATCAATTTCTAAAAGGGATCAATTTTTTCGGACTACGACGGTACTACCAGCTGATTGTGCGGGTCTTTAAAGATGGTGGCTGCAAATATAATTTTGTCTTTCAGGGGACAATCATAAAGTTCTGCTACATTACGAACAGTGCACTATGGCTTCTAGAATAAGGAAAATTGCAGCTGGAGGCTTTGCACTTGGGGCTGGAGCTTGCATCACAGCATGGATGCTAAACGGAGAAGAAAAATTAAAGGTAAATAAAACTAATGGAAACAACTAAATATTCGTCATACTTGAAAAAAAAAAATTAATTTGGTATGTATTTCTATGTATGGTCACTGTGTACATAAATATACTTCTATGGTATGGTACATGTATTCTGATAAAGGACATAATATTGACAATATTATTTCCTCAGGTGGGCCAGGTAGTGTTAGCCGCCGAAGCAAAGAGTGCACGTCGAGCGAAACGACATCTACCAACGCGAGCTGAACAAATCACGTCACTTCAGACAGAAGCCTTCGATGTTCTCATTATTGGAGGTGGTGCAACAGGTTCTGGGTGTGCATTAGATGCGTGCAGCAGAGGTATGACCAGTCATCAAGGGAACGTCAAACTGACTTATGTAAAATATACTGAAAGTACTTTTGAGAAATTTTTGTTGAATTATATATTAAATTTATTTTCGTTTATATTTTTTATATTATATTTGTTGAACTTACAGTGTAAATATGATGATTACGCCTTGATATTGACATTTTGAAAAATAAATGCGTGAGACCATTAAGTATAGAGGTTTATACTTAATGGTGAGACTTTCAGTTTTCTCAATCATCAGATTTTCGATATGAGAGAAGAACTAGGCCGTACAATTCCATAGAAACTAGAAAATAACAATAAAATTGATCGAGTAGAACAAATTTGGAGGCAGGCGAAGGGACACATCAGACCTGGTTCGATCCCTGCCACCGCCCATCGTTACAGGGTTTTTTCGTGGTTTCCCTCTGTAGTCTAGGCGAGTGCCGGGATGGTTCCCACAATATAGGCCACAACCGCTTCCTTCCCACTATCCTATCCCACTTCTTCACGATAAGAGTCATAAAGACACTTGTGAAACCCATGAGGTACCAAAAAAAATATTTAAACCAAATGAAACCACTTATTTCCCTTTTTTTTCTCCGACAGGTTTGAAAACAGCTCTCGTTGAAGCAGATGATTTTGCTTCTGGCACAAGCAGTCGCAGCACAAAGCTGATTCACGGAGGAGTCCGATATCTCCAGAAGGCTATCATGAATCTCGATATTGAACAGTATCGAATGGTCAAAGAAGCTTTACATGAGAGAACCAGTATGCTACAGTCAGCACCTCATTTGACACATCCGCTGCCCATAATGCTACCCGTTTACACGTAAGTCATCCGTCATCACGGATTCAAGATATAGACGTAATCTATGTCATATCTGGTCATGTGGTACTGTATTCTAGTGTTGAATTTTCAAACAGACTTGGACGCATGTACCAATTTTAAAAGGTGGATGTTCTTGAAATTTGTTTAACCATTTGGTTGATTGACTGAATTAGTGAGGTGACAATCACTCAGACGCTTTTTCCACTCAATTTTTTTCAAAAGCGTTAGTTTTAATTTCACGCTTCATAAGATCAAGCAGTTGAACATATGAGCACAGAAGTTGAAAGTGTATTGCATTCCATACTTCTCATGTAGGCCTAACTGTAGATGTGTCATCTGGCCTCACGTGTGGAGAAAATTTAGTTTATTTTGAAACATTAGAGTGACACAACAAAGAAAAGTGTATACTGTAGTGCCTATGATGAATAGTACCGTACCATCATGTGAGGATATTAAGATTTGGTTGAATCGTTGGCGCCAAATGTTGGCGCTTAAGGGTGCCGTGAATAAAGAAAAAAGATTGTGGACTGTATTTGAACGGGGGATGAAAGAATAGTATAGAAAAAATTTACAGTTCAGTGCGTAGCGGGTCATCAACGATGCGAAGATATAATGTCGAACGTGGAGGAAATAGGAAATGAGAAACTCGCAGCAGCAAGAGGAAAGAAGGAACAAAAACTTAGGTAAGGGAAAATGAAGGATGTCACGTTACACTGATGATGAAGGAGAAACTGTACAAACTTGACAAGACTTCACTGAACGGGGGGGAAACGTGAATGAGACGAGTATGGACACACAGTCTACATTGACAAATGAGATAGAACAAACTAACCAGTTGAGAGAAGAACACAGAACCGACCTGGTCAGTTGCGAGAAGAACTTTAGAAGAACTTTTTCAAATTTTAGTAGGCCACATGTTAATACACAGAGGAAACTGAAGATAAGAACGTTAATTTCTATTCTTCAAGAACTAATTTAGTTCCAAAAAGTACTCATAAGTTTGCACTATGAAACTCTCTTCTCTGGTTCCTATACTGCTGTATTTTATCTGAATTGGGCATACCTATTTCTAACTTTTAAAGAGTAAAAGATAATTTAAAAACGATTTGAATGTTGTTAGAACCAGAACATTGAGAAACCTATTGAATTGGAACCAATACCAAGCCTATGGGTCATTCATAACTCATAGTCCCTGATAGGCCATAACTTATTTTTCACACAGATGGTGGCAAATTCCGTATTTTTGGTTCGGCATTAAGATGTACGATTTGGTGGCAGGGTCAAAGACTGTCAAAAGCTCTTACTACTTATCTAAACGAGACGCATTGGAGCTGTTCCCTATGATTAAAGGTGACAAACTGCGTGGAGCGATCGTCTACTATGATGGTATGTTATTGAAAAAAATGAAGTACTGTACTGTTGTTATTCTATAAATTGGTCTGATAAAGATGCTCCAAAAGTTTAATAAAATAATGTCAGATGGAATTAATTAGGATTGCTGACTCTTATTATTATATTAACTTGTAATTGATAAAACTTACAATTACACACGATTTTTGGGAATTGGGTGGGCCCTGTTGCCTTTTTTAGGTACCAAATTATTCTTACATTCACAATTTTATAGTATGCCTACCTTGAATTCTTGATTAAACTATTTTAAAATAATATTGATAATAGACTTATCAGTTGTTATCGTTTTGCTATAATTTATAAGTAGGCCTAATATGTATATTATTTGATTCATTTATATTTTTATATATTATTTTGATTTATTCATTCATCACTTTAATATTCATGCTCCATAATCTCACACACTCGGAATAATTATGAATTTGTAGTGAAACCTGCAGCTTACCAAGAAAACACAATTTGTTTGTTGAAAGTGTTGTAGAATTTGAGTAACACTTGTAACGCATCACACCAACACACAAATACATAATCAGCGATCAGTCATAAATGCTGTTATTTTTTGTATCATTTTTATCATACAGTATTAACTATTAATATACCTGTAATATAGCTTTAACTGTAAGGTGTCAATTGCAAATATTTATATTTCCTGAATTCAGTGTATGATCTTATAATAAATAGTATTATTCGAAGAACTTTTTCAAATGTAGGATATCGTTTCAGGTCAACAGGATGATGCTCGTATGAATTTGGCAATTGCCCTGACAGCGACTCGCCATGGCGCTACTGTAGCCAATCACGTGAGAGTAACCAAACTCCATAAAGATGAAAAAAATAACCTGAACGGTGCCCATCTTCGTGACGAACTAACAGGCAAAGAGTGGGATATCAAAGCCAAATGCATAATCAACGCAACTGGGCCAGAAACAGATTCTATTCGTAAGATGGACGATAATAAAGTGAAGGAAATCTGTTGTCCCAGTTCTGGAGTGCACATCGTACTACCCGGATATTACAGCCCAGACCAGATGGGCTTATTGGATCCCGACACTTCTGATGGCAGAGTTATTTTCTTCTTGCCGTGGCAGAAGCATACTATTGCTGGAACAACTGATCTGCCATGTGATATTACGCATAATCCAAAACCCACAGAGGATGAGATTATGTTTATTTTGCAGGAAGTCAAGAATTACCTCAATCCAGATGTTGAGGGTAAGTTGTGATGAGACATTACAAGTTTTATGATCACATCAATATGTGAAAATCATGTTACGTATATGTAATAAATGTAGGCCTATGAAATTAAATAGGAACCGGTATTATATGTTTGTGCTCAAGTTGAGATACTGCTAAAAGCACAAAAGCTAAAAGCACCTTTCCGGTGACAGTTGCTTCATTTGAAAGGAAGCAATATTAATAAAAATAAATACATATTTTAAAATCAACATTTGTGACAGTTCATAGTGTGTAATTTTAAACGTCATGCAGACCCATGCAATCTCTCAACTATAACACATAATTTTGGAAATAATGTCATTCATACTGAATAATATATTGAGAAAATAGCAGTAAGCATCTTTAAATTGTGGGATCTGGTTTTACCCTCTTTTTCCCAGTCACACTTCTCATACGTTACTGTGATTATTTCAGACATCTTTTAGAATCAATCATGTCTAATGGTTGTACCATCTGTATTTCTCATTATGTAGTAAGAAGAGGTGATGTATTGTCTGCATGGAGTGGCATAAGACCTCTGGTCTCTGATCCAAACAAAGGGGACACCCAGTCTCTAGCGAGAAATCATATTGTACATGTCAGCGAATCGAAACTTGTCACCATTGCTGGAGGAAAATGGACTACATACCGAGCCATGGCTGAGCACACCATTGATGCAGCAATCAAATGTAAGTCTCAGTTCATTTAAAGTAAACTTCTATCACCATTTTTATGTACGATCTGTCCAAACAATATTGTATTGTTATTTGTTATCAAATGAGAGGATGTTTGGAATACTGTATGTTATCAAGAACAAAAACAAATTAATTTAAAAAATATTCAAGAATAATATTTCGGAAATACTTTCACGTACATCGGAATTTCAGCTTGTATGAGAACATCACCCAAGTCATAACTTCACAATTGTTCTACTTTAAGGTATACAATTTTGTAATAGTTGTGTTTTCATTATTGTTGTAGGCCTATATATATTGACATCACCAACATCTAGGTTCTAGATAATTTTTTAGATACCTATACGTATATCGGAGCTTTTCCAACAGATTTCTGTTATGAATTTTGTAATTAATATGCATACTGAACTACTGCTCTATTGTTATAGCATGCGATCTGAAGCCGAAGTTCTTGGAAAGTCAAACCGATGGCTTATTAATTGAAGGCGCTCATGACTGGACTCCTACCATGTACATTCGACTAGTACAGGACTTCGGTCTCGAGTGTGAAGTAGCTCAACATTTGTCCAACTCGTATGGTGATCGAGCGTTTGCAGTAGCTAAGCTAGCGTCTTTGACAGGCAAACGCTGGCCCATTATTGGCAAGAAGCTTCACCCAGAGTTCCCCTACATTGATGCAGAAGTACGATATGCAGTGAGAGAGTACGCTTGCAATGCAGTAGACGTGATAGCCAGACGACTACGATTGGCTTTCCTGAACGTACAAGCTGCTCAAGAAGCACTTCCCGGCATCATAGATATCTTGGGCGAGGAACTAAAGTGGACAAATGACCAGAAGAAAGCACACATGGAGTCGGCTTTGAAATTCTTGCAAGACGAGATGGGACAAATGGTGAACAGAGCATCACGAGATAAAGTTCCCATTAATCTCACTAAAGATGAGATTCAGCAATACATCAAAAGGTTCCAGATCATTGATCAAGATCGAAAGGGATATGTCTCTATTAATGATATCCAACGAGGCCTCAAGGTACCATGAATAATATTCTAATAATGAATACTTCTGTACAGAATTGTTTTATGAACTGAGTATAATTGTCCTACAGCACCTGAGAATGGAATTGAGTGATCGAGAGATGCATGAACTTCTATGTAACATCCGGACATGTGACAAAGGAAGACTTGAATTGAGTGACTATATAGAGGTAACGTGACACGTTTTACATAAAATTGTAGTGAAATATATTGATTTTGTTTCCAGCTGACTGGCGAAAACGTTTCGGGTGAATCGCTCCATGAGATTCTCAAAGAAATTGATACCAATATGAATGGTCAAGTTGAATTGGACGAATATTTACAGGTAGACTAAATAGAGTTGATATGCCTGCATGCTGTACTTGGTGTTTGTTGCTGCACAATCATGTTTCTTACCACCCGTGTCGTCAAACTCCACTTTCATACCTAACCAAATATCGATAGGGAACTTGCCACCGCACATTTATGTGCAACTGCAAGAGTTGATAATAAAATGAAAAAAAATCTATTTTCAGTTTTGTTTTTTCAGCTGGTTTTCCATGGAATTTCATAGCTTGTATATTGTACCTATTATTGTTTTGCTTATTTTTTCAATTGCAACCAAGCCAACCTAAGTTGAAGAGACTGTCTTATGGTTTGTTTTCCTATTGTTTTTACTGTATTGCAATCCAGCAATCCAGAGTTTAAGACTCACTTTTTCGCTGCTCCCTTATTTCTTGTAATTCAATATTCAATTAGATTACATAATTAAATGGCATATACCTGGTATTTCTGTTGGACTCATGTATATAGTATAATGGTATTGGTCAAATGTTTTCAAATATTATTATACTCCAAATTAAGAAGTTAATTAAGAGTTTCTAGGTGGTATACAGTGAAACTACTATGCATCGTTCCCAGATCCATTGTTTTCCTGCTTGTATCATTCATTTTTGCCCAACCTACTCCCATATAATCAATGTTAAATTTTCCTGGATGGATGGTTTCCCTGCATGAATGGTTTTATTTTCCTTGTCCCTTGAAAAACGATGGATAGAGGTTGCACTGTACTAGCAAAAATAGTTATATTTCGTAGATTGAAACTGAGTGAATTCAGAATTTTTCTTTCAATACAAATCTAATGTAGATAGTTTCACTTGAACATTTGTATGTTTCTGTTGTAGATGATGTCAGCAATCAAGTCGGGCCATGTTGCGTATTCGCGGTTTGCCCGAATGGCAGAAATGGAAGAAGAACAACATGAAAAAGAACAACTCAAAAAGAAAATCAATGTTGATCGAAGTGGTGGTGGTCTTTAAGTTACCAAGCAGTATTGTTGGTACTGGTAGGCCTAGTTACGACTGAGCTACCACAGAGAAGTTGGAAATGTGACAGATGTGAAATGATCCACCCAAATACTGCTAACTAGAAATTCAAGTTTCTACTTACGTAATGAGTTACTTCTAATTTGATAATTCATCATTGAATTTATGTAATTTTGTGTAAATTTTGTGAGCGACAATTTTCAGAAAATGCAGAATCTTCATAATATTTCATTGAAATAAGCACACTTCTAATTTGTACGAGTACAGACATATGTACTCGTGTGAAATGCAATATATTTCTTTGTATAACTAAGATATCCAGCTTTTAGTATTAGATTTGAATATTCCTGTATCAGTAGTTACCAGGTGTAGTTATCAATGATCTGCCCAGCACTTTAAAAAATAGGTCGTTTCAACCTGCTCAATATTGAATTAAGTAGTATTGTCCCTATGTACATTAAATCAATACCTATATTCTTTATTGTTTTGATACATTTATTGATTTATTATTTGTCTTTTAAATATTTATTCTATGTTTATTTATGACTGTCTTTTACCATACCTGTATTATGAAAATTAGTTTAAACTTTTAACCCTTTATATAATGTTATTTATTTTTAAAGCATGTATATAATATATTTTTAGGAGTATTTATTTTGAACACATGATAATTATACATGGGTCATTTTAAGCAATGCTGATGGAGGCTTCACATTTTTTCAATTGATTTCTGTCATAAAGCAATTAATTGAAAATAATGTATGAAACACACCTAATAATATGTGTGATTGGCAATAATAATTTCATTATTGCCATCAGTACACCTAAAGTTTTATTTATTCTACCTTATGTATTTGATAAACCTTCCATTATTGTGAATGTGTGCAAGTAAGTTACGTTATAAAATATTTATTCCGGCAGTTGTGTGCCATGAACTGGATCATTAGACAAAAATGAAAGATTTGTTTTCAACATATTTTATAGCAATCTAGACATTATTGGCAAACCATACCAATTCTAAAAAAATTACCTTTGATTCATATTTTTGTTGCTACCATTACGTAGAAATCTTTATTTATTAAAGCTGTGAAAGAATACTAGAATATAGTATTTTGTATTTCCTATTCACATTTATTCATATATTTTGTACTGCGGGAGGGGGCGATTCCGATGAATCGTCTATCTGATACGTGAACTCGGAGTGTTGGTCCGTTGACTCTGGCAGAAGAAATTATATGTAATAAATTTTAATTCAAAATAGAATTATTACCGGAAATTATGGAGTCTCTACCATAACGAAGTATTAGTATTGTTTTATTTGATACGTTTATCTGTATTAATTTTGTAGTATCATGGACTGTTTGTAAATTTGCTATGTAAAAATTCTTATAAATTATATTTATTAAAAACCCCAAAAAATAATGAAACTCTGTTTGTGTGTATTTGTGCTCTTTATCCAAAACTAATTTAAACTAAAAAGACATGATAATCTTTCTAATCTATACAATAACTTCAAGCTACATAACCTAGAGCTGTAGTCCCAAACATCTATGTGTTATTACTATGTATTTGAATAAAATGATTGAACAACATTGTTTACTGATTTTTATCTTTGAAATGTTCACTGATCGAGTGTCTAGGTATAGAACTTTGAGAATTGAGAGTAAGATAATAATTCATCCATACTGATTTATAGAAATACAATGATCAGTCGGTAATATCTATTGAAGTCGTAGATATTCAACCCTTATATGAATACTGCAAAGAAGTAATTTTTTGCGTAATCAATGCATATACTACTTCATGATGATATGTTATTGTTCTGAAAGAAATTATTTTATATTCAATGTCGAGAAGTTTGTTTATTTAGTAATGATAAAATATAAAGTGGGCTACAGAGGGTCAGCATTACCATTTTTTATCTTCACTACATTTCAGAAAAAGAAGTATCGGTAGGCCCCTACCAGTAATTTTGTTTCATGCTTAATGCATAAGGTACACATTTTGCGCTCTATCAATACAAAGAACTGAGAGTTTCATAACATTTATCTCTGTGCTGATCATTCCTAATTTGTTCCTAAGGTTACATTGCCACTTTTCAGAGTAATGGACTAACTAACATTGTTATCCAACGATATTGAATTCACATATTCAGATGAACAATTTTTGAAAAATCTATTCTAGTATTGTAATGAAAAATGCATATGAATTATGAATAGTTATATTGATAAAATGTAAAACGCAAAATGTAGGAAAAATGTCAAATTAGGCCTACCCAATTTTCATTTAAACAGTTTGGTAGTTTTTTTTTTCTAGAAACTAATCTGTGTATTTTAAATTTTTAATGAACATGGAAAGTTAATGAAAACTGATGGACATGTTAATGAAAATATAATTACCTGACAGAGGTGAGGTGGACTATGAAATTGTGTAATACAATTACTAAGAACTGCTGTATTTCCAGTGATTTTTATTTTATAAAACTGGTAAGCTTATTTGTGAATGAAATGCTCAAGTATATTCCACGATTTTTGAAATAATCATTTTCACACATATGTTTGGTAATCATACTCCACTTAGTTTTCTCAGAAGTAATGGTTTGACATTGATTGTTCTCAAAAATTGTACATAGGTGAGGGAAGTAGAGGGAGGAGGGAGAGGTGGGGAGGGTGGTATGTTTCACATAATTAAGATGTGAATTATGTACATTTTCATTAATAAAAAAAAAAAAATCGAAAAATTCCAAGGTTTGAAAAAAATACATTTTCAAACCAAATCTCCCCCATCTGAGCTAAGACTAAGAGTAGGCCTATATGATTTTCACTCAACACCAAAACCATGCCCCAAGTCGCTGTATGTCCAAATGAGACTTCACCACACAAAAGGTCATTAATTAAAAATATTCCGTCATCCATATTAACTTGCCTATATTTATCTATAAACTATCAACATTATTATTTTCGAGCCTATTATTCAATAATGCGTTTTTTCGTTTTTTTTTTCATGCGATTATTATTGAATTACTAAAAATGTGTGTGGTGGTTCTTTTCATATTCAGTAAAATTTTCAGAACTTTTGAAGAATTTTCGTTTTCAAGTATTTCCTGTCTGGGTTATTCCCATAGGGATTTTACAAACTTTCCGATTTTTCCCGAGAAAACCGTCCAAATATTTTTCTGAAAAACAATCCTAACCTATTCTGGTATGGCACCAAAATGTGCAAAAAAAGTTTAAAGTCGATTTTTTTTCCTGACAGTGTGGAGAAAATCACAAAAAATATAGGCCTGTATAAAAACGAAGCACAATTTTCTTCGTTATGAGTAATGGAAGTCTTCAATACGCTCATCTGATTATTATTATGGCTGGGCCTATATTTATTGAGGTCATTTTTTATTTCAACTCATTAATGCTGATTCGAGGCAGGTGTATATAAGAGGTAGGCTACCGGTAATATAAAAAATGATATGGATCAATAGAAAGTAGAAACTGATGATTATTGTGCTATTTTTTATTATTATTTAAACTCTTGCAATTCCACATAAATGCGCGGTGGCAAGTTCCCTAACTACCCCTATCCCACCACCTCCCTAACCCTCTGACGGAATAACTTTAACCAATCTACAAATGAAATGAAAATAAATTCAACTATAGGGTCATAGTCTATACTATAGCTGCACAGTTTTATATGTCCCGGTAATCGGTTATATTACAAAATCCAGTTTTATCTTCACTTTGAATTAGCTATAGTGGAAACTATAAATTAAATAAGTAACTATGATAAGCCTAATTGTAAGCTCTAACAACTTGATATATTCCCATGTTGATTGGTCCCAGGTTGTGCAAGTCTGATTGCGCGCAAAAGTTTTGTGTTGAGTCAAAACAATTCGACCTGTTACACGCACAATAAACACACAACTGGTAAAACAGTTGATTTTGATTATATTTTACATTTTGCTCCAAAGCTATATCAAAATTTATACTGCAGCATTAAATTTGTAATCAATTTCCAGCTGATTGTCAAATAATCAATTAACAATGGCTGAATTTATTGTATTCATATAACGAAAAATATAAACCATTTATTTTATATTTTATATTTATATATTTATTTTAAAGCTATTCTAATTTGACTATTAATTCTTACGCTAAACTTTTTGCCCCGCTTGTTTTAAGCAATTCATTATAGGCATACATGTATCTGTAAAAATAGATCGCCAATTGTATGTATCAAAAAGCTGAAACAGAGTTTTGTATAGCATGGACTCGTATGGCATGACTTTTGTTTAATTATTAATGATCAAATCAAATAATTATCCACATTACATCAATTATTTATAATCAATTAGCTTATCCATGCTTGCTTGCATGCACATAATAATACAGTCATTACAAAAAATAATTATCAAAATACATCCATGATAAGATTTAATACAGTAAAAGTAGAATACAAACACATTTCACAGGAATTACAGTATGTACAATTTACATGAAGTAACTTTTATAGACTTACAGATACCACAATATTAAAATAGTAAATAACTATTCACAAGTGACTTATATAGACCTGCACAGACCACAGATTTAGTATACAATTACTAATGAATATAAAAAAATAATTGTAGAAAAATACCATTCAACCCTACGGTTTTTCGAGTTTTAAAATTTATATATACCTATAACTAGTGACTGAACTACCACATCTACTAAATAATAATAACAAGGAATTCACAATCCAAAAACACCTAATAAAATAACCTTTCATCTCGTCATCCCACCATTTCATATATCATTCACCGACGCCAATAGATCGTGGTCATCATTACAGTGCGTCGTTACATCCAATATAAATGAAAATATGAATAAAAAAATATATTAAGGACATTTAATGTTTCACGCCGTTTATACACAGTAATATCCTACAGTATATTTGAAGAATTTCGAGTTTCGTTCGAACTTGAGCCAAGACCAATGCATCCTCCGGCCACAAACAACAACATAACAACATAATTAATAAATTCGTGTTCTATAATGTACCCCTTTCCCTCCCCCCGTTCCGTCCTCCCCTTTCCAACAACCGCAGTCACGTGATGATCGCAGTTCAGTCAGTCATGACTGAGAGGTCACCGTGGAGTTGTGATCGTGATTCAATACCTATCTATCTCTATTTCCAACATATTCTACAACTAAAGAGCTGTCGTGAAACAGTAGAATTGAATTTTATGAATCACTATGCCACATGCGTTGACTAATATTATTATTAATTATTCTTTGGAGTGGTAAGATCGCAGTTGTGCTGCCTCATCCGAACCTTCATCCTACCTTTCATCCTTAGCCTTAATAGTGCAGCCACGATTGTATATCAATGTTGATAAAAAAATCACATTAAAGGAAGGGTTCATTTTATATAGCTCTTTATGCTCTATGCCTTTCTTACTTAGCAGTACATTATAATTATTAACATATATACAGTAGCCTAATTGTCGGGTTAGTCGGGATGGGTAGTCTGTATTCAAGAGAGCGTTCATCTTTCCGCTCGTTCTGTTTTGGTCGGGGTCTGATACTATAGAGAACCTATAGTAATAAAAATGTAATCGATAAAACGATAACTAATTAATTAAACATGTAACAAGACTAACAACATCCCAGTTTTTACCACTTATCGACACCGTGATGTCGAGGAGCGTATACTTGATACGTCCGTTATACAGCACGCAATATATAATTAATCTGGGATCAAGAGGCGGTGACTGGAATACAATATAGTGGTCTTGAGTAGTTTGGGGAATATATGGGAGGCTGGGAGCGTATATTTTGAAAGTGGGCGTACTCTCTCACTCCACCCATCACAATTGAGTAACCCACCCCTCCCACCCACCCCACCCACCCTGAACCGCCTACTTCAAGTTCAACTTAGACCATGTGGGATGACACTTTTAACGACCGTTGGTTTTACACATGTGCTATAACAAATCCTTGTGCAACAGGTTACTATACTTTCTTCGGAGTATTATTTACTTCGATCCGATTTTTGTCGTCAGAA
Organism: Brachyptera risi; assembly: GCA_964007535.1. Taxonomy (NCBI): domain Eukaryota; kingdom Metazoa; phylum Arthropoda; class Insecta; order Plecoptera; family Taeniopterygidae; genus Brachyptera; species Brachyptera risi. The sequence goes on from OZ023332.1 coordinate 33,033,076, forward strand.
TTGTCACGATTGAATTTTCACTTTGACTTAGTAATGCTGTCTCGATGTATTATCGATTTAAGTCATCATTAATCCGATAGGTCATGAGTTATTGAAAATATTATATATAACAACAGAAACAGTGAGTTTTACGATCGAACGAACTTTTAATCAATTTTGAATCAGCTGCTGGTTATACAAAAAAAACCATAAGTAATCAAAGGTAGGCCTATAATGACAATTTAATTCACAAATCATTACGTGATTTACAGTGTCTGTTCTGTTCGTGCAACCAGCCCTAAAAAAAGGAGACGTGGTCATTTAATTTGAATAATTCAAATTCAAATAATTCTTTATTGTTGCGTTTATATAGATGATAGACGTATTTCAGGCCTGAGAAAACATAACTTGTATCTAGGCACGAATATCTAGGCATTGGAAGGCTATTCATCCATCTGAAAATGAGATAATCTACTTCTGACAAATAACTGGATTTTGAGTTGACCAATGCTTATGCTTATGCTCAGGACTGAAGTGAATTGTTATTAAACTGATGATATAATAATTCAAAATATTTTGTCCCATTTTTCCCCGTGTACCGGCAAAATAACCAAAAACGCTCGTTGCATGCAAGGTATTTCACAAACATGATGGTAAAGTTTTGAAACTTGACAAAGTTATTGTTCACACTGATGGCATCTAATGGGAATGTCATCAGATAATTAGAATTTGCATGAGTCATGCCGTCGTTCTATTGATACAGATTTATTTAGAATCCCATAAAATTTTATGAACATTTCTTGGCAACTATAAAACGTTGATAATGATCAAAAGGCAAGACTTGTGAAAATTACAACTATCTGATTCATTAGTTTGAACATCAACTTTGGCAAGTGCTTACAATCATTGCTGCTGTGGAATTCCCTCGTATTAAACGAGCATTTTCATGCATTTTACCGGTATAACAATGGTAAAAAACAGGCCAAAATATCATGATTTTTTAAAAATTAGTTTAATATCAATTCACTGCAATAGTTCTGCTGCATTAGTTGAACTGGAATGAAGTTATTTGTCAGTAGTAGTTTTTCTAATTTTCAGATGGAACCTTACGTAATTTGTCTGTGAATAATCAATAGATGAGCGTGATATGTATCTATCTATACCGTATACTAAAATCAGCAAAACCAATCTGCTCCTAACTTTGGAATAAGTCCAGTAAGCATATATACAGTGGTCTATAATATTCGTTTTGAATCATACCGCTTTATGAGAAATGGACGAAATATATAGAATAAAAAAAAGAAAAAATCTAAAATGAAATTGAAATATTCAAAAGATTTCCAAAAAATTGGTACTGTATTTATTGGTATCGAGAAAAAACATGGAGTCATTGCATGCAGTCATGACACAATCCCCACTTTACTATAGGGTACTTACTTTTCCCACTTTACTACTAAGGCCCAGTATTACCAAATCCAGTTAGCCTTTATCTGAGAGTTTGTGAAAACTTGAGAAATAACATGGGAATAACCATGCATGGTGATAACTTGAAACTACCAGTTAGAGTTACTCTCACGTTGATAATTCTAGTACTAAAAGGTATATTTAGGCAGCTATAATTCAAATTCACATTATACATTTTTTATTTATTCATTTGCTATATTTATTCACTCTGAAAATGTATCACTACTTATAGAAAAGGATAGTCCCCAAGGGCCAAGTATAGCCTATACGGTACGTTATGTATAAAGTAAAGCTCAACGACGAATCACCCTTTCGGTGGTGTCATTGCATGGAGCCTTCATCTCTTCTTAATATAACGCGTATAATGAAAACAGAGACAAATCCAAATATAAAAATGTTTTAATATAAAGATTGCCTAACGTTTCCGGAGTTCTGTCACTCCCTTCATCAGAGGAATAAAAAATTTGTTTACAAAATACCAACAATACAACAACAAAAGCACATCAAAAACACTGCCTCGCAAATGATCAAAAATATCCAACAAATATAGACCAAGGTATTAAATATATAATGATCAGAAGAAATGAAAATATTGAAAATAAATGAGAAGGAACTAGTAGAGAAAAAACAAAAAACAAACACATACAACAAAGAATTGAAATAATACAAAATTGGAAAGAAGAATATGAAAAAATAAAAAAAAAAGTATATATATATATATATATATATATATATATATATATATATATATATATATATATATATATTGAGATTGAATAAAATATTACCGACGTGTATTTCTTAGATCATATCTACTCTGGAAATGTTTCAGGAAATATATATATATATATATATATATATATATATATATATATATATATATATATATATATATATATTATATATATATTTATTTCTCTGAGATAGTTTTATATAGTCTAATAGTTTTCTGAGAGCAATTAATTCCTTTCAAAAGTTGTGTCTGTCCTGAAACGTCAGGTTTCCATAAATAAACACATTCATTTTCAATATATGCGGTTTCACTCTGAAATATTTATTATTTTCAAATATTATGATCGTCGAATCAACATTTCGTTTACACACACACACACACACATATATATATATATATATATATATATATATATATATATATATATATATATATATATATATATATATATATATATATATATATATATATATATATATATATATATATATATATATATATATATATATATATATATTTATATACATACATATATATATATATATATATATATATATATATATATAAATATATATATATATATATATATATATATATATATATATATATATATATATATATATATGCCGTATTGCAGTACAAATTTGTGAAAATATTCCCTATATTGATTGTCCCAACAGGTTTATGATATAAGAAATATCCCGTTGATGTTTCAACCGAAAAAAAACGAAGCAGGAAAGCAATGCCGTCATTCTTACAATATCAAGACCATGGGGTATCTTTATTAAAAGAGTGGATGGTTGGGCCCATCCTAGAGATTCTTCTACGATTTTTGTAGTTATTTTATAATTCTTTTTGAAAAATATTGGGTTCAACGACGCAGTCTAATGTCTACTAAATTATGGCGTCGAATAATGATGGAAATGAGATGAGGCGAGGGAAAGATGAGGTAAAGGTTATTTTACTAGGTCTCTGAGACATTGGAAAGGAAGCAGTCGTAGCATGCTTTTCCAGTATTCTTTTCAAGCATATATAGCCTATAGACAGAGGCCTACTTTAACCGACGACCGAGGAAAATCACGTTAAACCTGTCAAAATGATCGACTATAGCGGGAATCAATCTAGAGTAATTTACTAAAAATATGTAATAGCGTGAAAAGCGTGAAAAATTGATCACCAATCTCCAGTCTCCAGACTGGGCAATTGAGACCAATTAATAATTTTGGTGAGCGTATAATAGGCGAAGATCTGACTCTCATAATGTCAGCACTGTTTCTGTATGTTCCTATTATTTTTTTTAGCGCGAAAGCTTTTTTTCTACTTGTTTTATGTTGTATTTAATTTATAATTAATAAGTAACACATTGTTATAGAATAAGCAGAGTTCAAATTAGAGAAATAAATTCCGAAATAGTGGGAAAATTTGAGGTTCATTGTTGACTATAAAGTCTATTATCAAATTTGTCCACTAGTTTCACTCTCGGTTATAGCACACACATGTAAAGCTGCCGACCGTTTGACTCAAAACACTGGATGCACTGCTTTCTAACCTCTAACCGAATGGGCGCGCGTTCGACTCCCGCTGCAGTGTAGAAGCATGAGCTTTTGTATCGCCCTTTCACCGATATCATCACTTCATCGCCTCATTATCGTACGCTCTTTTGTATACGTACAGCTAAATGTAAAAAAAAACTTGAAGTAAATGTCCTTTTTCTACCTGACTAAATCCCAACAACGCTATTGTTCGTGTGACAATCAATAACGTATTTTACTTTTTGTTCAAGCTCTACATTCTTTTGGCCCACCCCATCTACAACAAACGTAAAAAAGTAACGCATAGCCAAAAATACTAAAATGGGGGCGCTGAAGAGGGTATACACCGGAATAAAGTTGACTCGGTCGTGTGTCATGGGCTTCCTGGTACTTTTCATTGGAATGTGGTTAGGGTTCGACAACGTAGGATTGGCACGATCGTACCTCGTGTGAACGTTGGACACCCAAACTTGTCACACAACCGAGTCGACATTTTTTCACTTTACGCTCGTCGGGGGCTCTTAGCTTCTCAAAAAATGTGATGATTATGAAGGCCTCAGCAAGGATGGCAACATTTTCATAAATTATTTCAAGATGTGAATCATCAAAATATTAAATATGAAGTTTAATTTAATGTAATTACAGGCGCTAAATGATCTCGCTGTCGATGCGCCCTAAAACCCTAATATTCATTCATTGTAGAGTAATGGAGTGATCTGTAGCAGGCTAATACTATTCCTATGTAGTGCCCAACAAGAACAGCTGCGAGCAGCGAATGACGAAATGCGTCTGCTGATGTACGAATAAACCCGAGTAGAGCTTCGCAACAAGCCGAAGCCTGCAGTAATCGTGGAGGGCGGGGTAGGAGGAGAAGCTTCAGCTTCGATGTAACTTCGACCGGCCCCCGAGGCCAGGCCAACCGTGCCCGTCGTAAGTGTCGATGGATGTAGGTTTATGACTTTAAATAAAGATGAAACATTATTGTTTTTTAATATTCTTTTCAACGCATGCAAAGAATGCTTCTCGAATGAATATCCGAAATCGATACTGTTTACTTGTTGGTATTTTATTAATAATACACAGGTGTAGGTATGTTAATATTTATTAATTATTATTAAGGAGATACAATACCGTGACTGCTTATGTCAGCCATCTTAGATGATCTGCCCATACCAGTGCTACCAACCTAACATATACAACATCCTTTCTCTTAATGCTAAGATGAGTATTTATCATACCAAAATATTACATATAAACCTCATGTGACTAAAGAGGTTTTTACAATTTGAATTACTTTTACATAGATATTCTCCTTATTACCACAACCACTACCCATACAATGACTATACAAAATCATCAAACTTAGCAGGACGTTTAACTACTCTGCCTGCCCTGGTTACAACTGTCGGGTCGTGGTCCATTGATTTCTCGACAGTACATTTTCCTTGAGGAGGTTGCACAACATCATTTTGATTGATGATTACATCTTCAAACTGATCATTATTATCAATAACTACATTTCCATGTGGTACATGTTTATTCATGGATTTTCTAAGATATCTACTGTTACGTCTGAGTAATCGGCCATCAGAATCTTCTACAATATAAGATCTAGGAGCACTGTGCTTTTCAACCACTTTTCCCCTTTCCCATCTAGTTCCCTTATCAATGAGTACATTGTCATTAGGCTGTAGAGGCTGCCGATGGTGTGCTGTTTTATCATAATACTCTTTTTGCCTCTGTTGTTTATCTAAAAGTTGTGCTTTTACATTCAGAGGAATATCAGGTTTCAACAATTTCACCTGAATGGGTAATTTTGTACGAATGCGATGATTCAATAAGATTTGGGCAGGAGACAATTGAATGTATTTCAGAGGAGTACTCCGGTATTCCATTAAGGCAATATAAGGATCTTTATTTTCCTTATTTGACTTTTTTAATATACTCTTTGCAATAGCAACAGCAGACTCAGCCTGACCATTAGACTGGGCATAGTGGGGACTCGAGGTTACAATTTTAAAGTCCCACTCTTTGGCAAAAGCATGAAATTCAATGCTGTTGAAAGGCATATTATCCGAGCAAACTTCTTCCGGTATACCGAATCTAGCAAAAATGGATTTCAAGACTTTCACGACTATTGGTGCAGTTTTCCCTGGTATTTCTGATAGCTCAAGCCATTTGCTATAATAATCCATCACTGTGATGAATGATTTACCCCCAAATTCTAGAATGTCAGTTCCCACTTTTTGCCATGCTCGATCTGGTACAGGATGAGGAATCATTGGTTCCTTTACATTTTTCTTCCTGAACATCTCACACACTTGGCACTGTGAAACCATCAACTCTATGTCTTTTGACATCCCTGGCCAAAATAACATTTCCCTTGCTCGATTCTTACATCGTTCCATACCCATGTGACCTTCATGTATAACATGCAACATTTCTTTGCGAAGGCTCCCTGGAACTAAAAGTTTGTCATTAACAAATACTAATCCGTCAGATACGTCAATATCTGTGCTCATGCCCCAATAGTTTCTAACATTGTTTGGAACTTGATGTTTATGAGTAGGCCACCCATTTTTATTGAAGTCAATTAGAGTTGATAACGCTTCATCCTCCTGTGTTGCCTTACGAAACTGCACTTTTCTAGGTTCTGACATTGACAAGTACTTTTCAACTACATGAACTACTACTGTATGACTAGGGTCATCCACTACAGGGTCTGGAAGATATGCCCTAGATAGTGTGTCTGGTAAATTCAAAAGTTTACCGGGGACATACGACACAACTATGTCATATTTTAATAATCTTAACAATAATCTCTGGATTCGTCCGGTTGATTTTGACAGCTCTCTATGACAAATAACAGAGAGGGGTTTGTGATCGCTTGATACATTTACTAATCTGCCGTACGTAAATTGATTGAACTTTTCTAGTCCAAACACAATGGCAAGCAGTTCCTTCTCTATTTGAGCATAATTTTTTTCACTTTCTGTCAATACTCGAGATGCATAAGCTATCGGGTGATTATTTTGAAGTATGCAAGCACCCAATCCGTCTTTGGAAGCATCTGTCTCTAGCACTAAATGCTTTGTACTATCATAGATTGCCAATACAGGGGAACTTACAAGTTGTTCTTTGATTACACTCAGTGCAGCATCATGATTTGCTGTCCAATGCCACGGAACATTGGTTTTCGTAAGTTCACGTAGTAGCGTTGTTAACTGTGACAGATTTGGAACAAACTGTGCAATGTGTTTTAACATTCCTAACAATCTCTGTACTTCTACTTTAGACTCTGGAGTTGGCATTTCTACTACTGCTCTAATATACTCTTTGTCTACCGATACCCCTTTATTAGAAATTATGCGACCCACATATTTGACTTCATCAACTCGATATTGCAATTTCTCTGGATTGAATTTAACTCCAACTTCTCGAGCACGTTCTAGTACTTTCTTCAAGGTGACATCATGGTCCTGTTCTGTCTGACCAGCTATGATAATATCATCAAAGTAAATCTCTACTCCTGGGATATCACCGAACAACTTGACATTAGTCTTCTGAAAGACTTCTGGCGCTGATGCCAATCCAAAAGGAAGTCGCTTAAATCTAAACCTGCCTGAGGGAGCTTGAAAAGTACAAAGATCTGCACTTTTGTCTGACAATGGTATGTGCCAGAAACCTTGTTTCATGTCCAACACGGAAAAAACATTCTTATTATTAAGACGGGCAATGATCTCGTTAGAGGTAGGGATCAGATAATGCTCACGCTTAATTGCCTTATTAAGGTCACTAGGATCTAGGCATAAACGCAGCTCACCATTTGGTTTTTCAAACACTACAAGACTATTCACCCAATCAGTAGGTCCATCTACTCTATCAATTATGTCTTTCTCTACAAGGACATCTAAGGCTTTCTTTAGTTTTTTCTCAAGACTGATAGGCACTCTACGAGGAGAATGTATTACAGGCTGCGCGTCATCCTTGAGTATTATGGTATGCTCTTCCTGCAACTTCCCAAAGCCTGTGAATACATCTCGATTCTGTTTGATTAGTTCAGCTTTTGTTGCTGCTTGTTCAACTGATTCTATTCTAGACATTAACTTAAGACCAACACAATCATTCAAGCCTAGTAAAGTTATTGTTTTACAGCTTACTATCATGAATGTTACTTCCTGCTTGAAACCTTTCTTATTCATGCATTCTAATCTGACAGTTCCTACTGGAATTACATCTTGCCCCTTACTGGCAAACGGAACTAGTCTAGTCATTGTTTTGCTTATTTCTGCATTAGGCATGACTGTGGCTAATACCTCATTAGACATGATGCTTACTTCGGCACCCGAGTCAAGTTTACACTTTATTATGTCATTACCTATGGTTAGCTTTTCTATCCAAGCTCTAGGTTTGCTACTTACAGTTTCTAGGTCAACTACATTTACTTTCCTGTTATTAGGATCACGCCTAACTTCTAGACCTATGTCTTTAACTATAGACCTAGAACTAGTCTTGATGACACCAACATGCAGGATATTGTTTTCATCCTCTTCTTCTTCTTCACCTTCAGATGACGTCTCTTCAACTTCATGGACTGACTTCTTCTGACATCCAACGACGAAATGATTCAGCTGTCCACACAGCCCACATTTTTTTCCATACGCCGGGCATGCTCTTGGTCCATGTTCATACCCACACTTTTTACATATAAAGTCATTTGACCGATGATTCGACCTGAATTTATTCTTATTCTGGATTACACTCTTAAGAGGCTTTGATTTATTTTTAACCGAGTGTACTTCTGTAGAACTACATTCTTGCACATTTCTAGCTTTATGCTTGCTGTCCTCAGCTGCCCTACAATAATCAGCTGCCTTCAGCAACGTCAAGGTTGGTTCTCCTAGCAATCGCTCTTGTACACGAGAATCACGTATGCCCGAAACAATCCTATCACGTATAAGTCTGTCCTCTATAACGCCGAATTCACACAGCTTAGCCTGCTTCTTTAGTTCTGTCAGGAAATGTTCAAAATTTTCACCTTCTTGTTGAAATATTTTAAAAAATAGGAAGCTTTCGTAGACGACATTCTTGCGAGGTGAACAATAGTGTTCAAATTGTTCAAGGACTTTTTTAAGATTATTTGCGTCATTTGAATCTTGAAACTTGAAAGTATTATAGGTGTCTAATGCGTCCTCCCCAACAAAGCTCAATAATAAAGCTACCTGTACGTCTTCATCTTCTTGGTACGACTTACTTGCTTTCATGTATATATCGAATCTTTGTTTGAACTTCCTCCAGTTTTCCGACACGTTGCCTATCAAACTTAGTTCTGATGGCGGCTTGTGCACGCGTTGGTTGCACACTACGCGCACTGCGGCGGCTTCTACTCCCTGATCCTCCATTGTGTAGGCTTTGTTTTTAGCTGTTTAAACACTTTGTTTTATGGAACTCACTTAGATGATGCTCTTAAACTTTCACTGCTGACACCATGTTTACTTGTTGGTATTTTATTAATAATACACAGGTGTAGGTATGTTAATATTTATTAATTATTATTAAGGAGATACAATACCGTGACTGCTTATGTCAGCCATCTTAGATGATCTGCCCATACCAGTGCTACCAACCTAACATATACAACAGATACTACTTTAACTAATGTTTTTTTCCATTATTATAATTATTTTTCCTCGAATTGCAGAAAATAATTCTCGAAAATAAATAAAATCTCGATACTATTTCAATTTAAATTAAATTAAATGTGAGTCATCGAAAAATGCAACACACAGGATGGTAGGCAGCTACAAAAACTAGCAAACTCGAATCGAAATCTTATGAGGAAATCACATGTCACAGTCTAATGGGACTCAAACCCGAGACTCCAATCGTCCTTTGATTTTCTGGTCGCTGGCGTGTTTGTTGAAAGTGTCTAAACCTCCCTTCGTTATCTTACAGGCACGTCACCCTTTTGTCGGGGTATGGCAATGCGTGAGGAGGTGGGAGGAAGCCAGGGTAGGGCATTGTAAGCATCTGCCAATCAGCTATTTCTGTGGAGCCTAGCAGGCCGATCAACGCTACCACACAACTGTTGTAACCTTGCGACGTAAACGCCCCAAATAGTCCAATACATATGATTTTTGTGAAGAAAATACAGAGCGTTATATGATTTGTAATAATTTCAGTAGTCGAATTCCGAATGTATCCACACAAATAACGATGCGTAAATAGTGAGGCACGAATTTGAGTAAAAATATTTTTATTGATTGGCGGAAGGATACATGGCTTTGTATGTCTACTGTGCATTCGTGTCAAGATCGAGATGAAAGTATGATGTATGCGCTAGGTAAAAATAAAAATGAGGTGATTTTTAGTTTTTGTGCAAACGTATAATGTCATCTGCTGCCACGAAAATCAAGACGGAATACATATTGCCAAACACTACATCTCAGGTGAGTGACTTTTATGTGTTTGGTCCATTTGGGGCGGGGTGGAAAGTGGGAGTTCCTTGTAAATAGGCATAGTGCTTCAACAGTTTCTCCCCCACAATACGCAAGGCGCGCGCGTAACGACTTGGTACCCAGGACTGCCCCAGGGTTTGCCAAAGCATAGTTGACTGCATACTTCCACATACGCTGTCTATCTGACAACCCATTTTCTTATTGGCCCCGCCCGTTTAGGAGATTCACCCACTTGCTTTACTGGCTGCAACTTGTAGCAAGATTGGAACTGGAGGAACTTCTTCGACTCCAGAGCAGACGCAACAACAGCAACAACAAGAATTTGTTGTCCAACAAAACAACGCTCATTTGCATGCGCAAATTCAACTCGGACAACAACTCGCCTTGCAAGCTCAAAACCCCCAAATACGAGTTTTGAACGCCGCCCTTCTTCAGCAGCTGCAAGCGGCTCAACAGCAGATAGACGGGTCATCATCTATCGTGGCGGGTAATCAGGGTCAACACGCAAGAGATCCTCCTGTGTTGAGGGATCCTCTTGCAGGTTCCAACCAGCAGCAACAACAACAGCAACAACAACAGCAACAACAGCAGCAGCAACAACAACAACAACAGCAGCAACCTCAAGTTATTACTCTCTCACAACTTCAGAACTACATTCCAATCCACCAAGGCGGCCAACAACATCAAGTGACAGCTGTGTCATCGGGTGACCGTAACCAACAAAACCAACAAGATGTCAAAACATTTGTGTCAGCTGTTGCTTCATCTGGCACACCTACAGTAGTGCAAGTTCAGGGGGTTCATGGCCAATTTTTGCAGGTTAGTTCAGTCGAATATTTATTAGATTAAAAATTGATATTTTTGTGAATTTTTCATACATTTTCTACTGTTGATGTAGGCCTACTACCATGCTGAAATTTCATGCAAAATAATGCTAAATAATTCTCTAGTCACTATTAATCCGTCATTAATTAGCCTATATAGGCCTATATATTAACTGTAAAATATCTCTATATATCAATTTTCTGATAATGGATATTGGGCCCAAGTTGAGAAGGATAGACCTAGGACAAAATGAGCATGTCAACATTTGTTGGGTACAAATATTTATTAGGTCCAAAACCCCTCTAAAATATCTCTAAGGAGCTGCCCTGTGGCTCAGTCTATAATCTCAATGGCTCAGTCAACCAACGCATTGCGTTGGAAACGAAAGTTGCAAAAACAAAAACCCATGCTTAAGGCATGGGTTTTTGTGAACGTCATTTCACCGATCAATACTTCGTCGTTCCATTATCACCGGCTCATTCATATCCCCGTATAACCTAGCTTTTAGTGTGCTCGTTGAGCTACATTGAAGTAATCTCTGAAGAATCCTTTTTCTAATCTAGGCCTATGTGGGGATTACCTTCAAATTACCTTTTCAATACACACATATTCAAGCTTCTTACAACTGAGTCTAGCCTATATTTTTTCCATAAAATTCCCAGTTGGGAAGCCCTGGCTTACATGAACAGGCTATAGTAGACTTATTTACGACTTATTTACAGTTTGAAACTAGGCCCTATAGATGTGTTTTTTGATACTGCTATAACCTAGAATTGATATCATACATAGACAACATAGTAGGCTACATACGACAGCTACGAAGATATTCTTATTTTATGTTACCAAAACTCTAGATGGTTTTTTGTATGCGCAAGCTCAACTTTGATGCGATAGTGAATTTTAAATTTATGTTGGTATTTAATGCTCACAGCAACAAGGAACACAAATCGTTACTGCCAATGGACAGAATCTGTACAATGTTTTACACCAACCAATGCAGACCGTGACGGTTGACGGTCAGGAGGCATTGTTCATCCCCGCAATGGCCTCTGGACAACAACAAACGGTGCAACTGTCAGGCGGGCAAACTCTCATCACACCGTCGGGGCAAATTATTCGCGCGCAGTCTGGTGTCTACCCAACAAGCATTGTACAGAATGTCAACGTGGGACAGACACTTCAGATGGCAAATGGTGAGTAACTTCTCATTCACTTTGACCAGGCATTATGCATACATTTTCAGTGGTATGCAACAGTGGAATTTCATAGTGTCTTCAAGTCTTTATTTTGATATACACTGTATCAACTATAGGCCCACCACTATACCACAGTTTCTTATTGAGAATGGCCACACGGAAACTCCATCATGAATCCATTCCGCTTGAACACCATAATCTCTATTCTATATTCACTAATCAATATATGTATCAATTGTGATCAGGCCTTTTATGATTTTTTTTTAAACCAGGAAATTTTGAAAACTCACATAAGATTAGGGCCCAACCAGGTGAGAATTTGGAAAATATGTTTTTACGAAATTTGAGCACACAAATGATACCGGTAGTCCTTCATATTGTTCTCGAGTTTCACATAAACCAGATCAACGATTTCAAAGAAAAAATTATATTGTTTTTTTTTTACATCAATTAAGAAAGATCAACAGGTTAAACCAATTGGATCGTAAAACAATTGAAATAATCAACAGTTAAAACAGGAAGGAAGTGATTCCGCAGTTTCAAATTCGAGGTGTGTGTAGCTTTTTATTGTTCTTTTCTAATAAATATGTTTCTCATCTTACAACACAAATGCTGCATCTTCCTAGTTGCCTTAATTTCATTGCAATTTTTGTTCTTTGAAAAACAAGGTCTTATAGTAGTCTGAAATATTGGTAGTGGTAAAATACTAGCTTGTCGTAAAATAGAATTGAAAATTACTTATGATCACTAAAACAAGTTTAGGCCTTGGGTGACAAGTGACCAGTAATTGAGGTAAATAATCGATTATTACGCACTGTGTGAATAATTAGGTCTACCTATAGGGCTAAATAGACCAGATGTATACCTAACATTATTGAGTTGTGACTTTACTTTTGGCATTAGAAACTTGTTGACAGCTGGTAGCTGTAGGCTTATTATTTCACTATTCGAAAAGTCGGCCTATAAATGTTTCGTAATTTATTTATTCATTTATTTATTTCATTTATTTTTAAAAGTAAAAAAAATGTAGAACTTTTTCAATCAGAAAAGCCCACCAAATAAAAATGAGTAATTTTTACAGTCTTTCATTTTCATTTTCGTCTTTCTTTTTTGTAGTCTTTCATTGTATGTGTATCAAATACCAAGTTCTATATTTTTGTCCAGGCCAAAATGTTCAGGTTCGGCCGAATATGCCACAAGTCGTTCAATTTCCGATGCAACAAACAATACCAGTCCAAGTTCCGATCTCAACGGCCAACGGCCAGACCGTCTATCAAACAATACATTTTCCAGTACAAGCGTTTGCAACTGCAATGCCAAACATAATCCAGACTTCAGGCAATCAAATACAGATGATAAACCAATTGGGACAGGTAAGCACTTAGCCCTAGATCACTACATAATACGTATTAGTTCTCAGTTTTTCAATGAATCAGTCAATGCCCTAGGAAGGCGTATGACCTAGCTGAGTCTGAATAAGTGAGCTATCAAAAACAGGAGTCAAAAGAGGTACAAAAAAGTGTAGTAGGTGTATAAAAGAACATCTTGATGAAACATCTGATTGCAATACTAAATGATTTTTATCGTTAGGTCTAATAATTTGGTTCACTCACGTATTTTCAATTTTCATTGGTGCACTAGTGGTCACATAAAATGGTTCAATCGGAAATTAAAATTATGCACATTTAACTGTTGGTGTTTTTCATAGACTACACCCTGATGAAGTGTGTATGCAGTGTCCTCTAGTTTTAGTGAGTACTGCGTGTTATCAGATGTTTCTTTCATGATTCATTTTAATGTGACTTGATCAACCTCTTTATGCGAGCGTAACTGTACATTGTAAAAACTCAACATAACTGTGTTCCTGTGGATACATACGGTAACATACCCATCCAACCTGAAGGTGTAAGCAGTAAAATATTGAATAGTATAGAATATTTTCTGCCTGACGGATCTCACGGGCTTATATTTATCACACATCTTGAAATATGATTCATAAGCATTTTCATGCCTCCCTCGTCTAGCTAGCGATGCATGTGTGCTACACAGTGGTCCATTACAGCTGATCTGTTGAACTCATTATATACTTTCAGAATATGAAATGTAATGGTAATTCGCGTGCTTTTGCAGATGCCGACACAGCAAATGGCCCAGATAATTACGCCAAACGGCCAGATCCAGCAAGTGCAGCTGGCGTCAGTGGCTCAGCTCGGTGGTTTGGCCCAAGCTCAGGCTGCTAATCAGAACATGATGGCGCAAGCTGTTGCCAATGCCAACAACAATGCCACTTCGAGTACGTGGAGTACGTCAACTGTCTCCTCTCCTAGTGTCACTGTTCAAGTAAGAGAATGTGTGTTTTTAGAACTAATTGGTGCAGTTTAATTTAATTTCTTGAATTAGAGTGAGCACAGATCAATTGTATGGAATGAATATTCCAGTGAGATGAAAAACTATCACACATCAAAACAAAATTATTACCGTAGTAGAGTCACACTTGTAATATGGTAAGTCCTAATATTAAATATCTCAAGGCCACAGTAAAATTTATGCCGCTTTCCCTGGCCAATAATCAAGCACTGCCAGTATGCCTACTGCTGAAGACTCCTCTACTGTCAACAATCAAAACAGAAACAACTGATTGCTGTCAAATAGCTGATATTACGGCCTACTATATAGAAACATGTATATGAAATAAGAAACAAGATATCTTTGAAAGTTATTTTTAATTTGCCTTGGGGTTGTTATGGGTAGACAGTGTTTTAAGAGATACTTTTTTTAATGGAAAGCGTACGCTGTAATATATAATAAACCGGTATTCAGTGCTATTTTGCATTTTATTGTTGCTCCCCTGGTCCAATTTAATTGGTTATCTGGGTTTGAGATATATATATATATTGTTGCTAGTGTTCACTGTTTAGGAGTTTGTTGTGTTGGGTATATCTCCATGTGAAATATATGCATATCTTGTGCTGTCAAATATTGATAATGATGATAGGCCTATACTAATACAGAATTGACTTTTTCTAGACTGTTTCAGCACCAAACTTGGTTGGAAGTTCTGGTTCATCTGAATCGTCAAACAGTCATCAAATGACAATTCAAAATCAACAACAAAATAATCAAGGAATTCAGATTCTCAATCAGCAAGGTCAACAAATTACACTAGCCAATGCTCAAGGCCAACAAGTTACTGTTATTCCAGCTTCAAGCCTGACAAACATCGCTCAAGGTGGTGGAAACATGACTACGATGAGGGCGGGAAATAGTATAATACAAGTGCCAAACATACAATCAATACCGATGCAAAATATCCCTGGCCTCGGTAATGTGCAACTCATACCTGCTAGTGCTCTTTCACTTAGTGCCCAAAACGCGTTGGGTCTGTCGCCCTCCGGCAGTGGTACATTGACACAGTCTAATAATGGACAGCAGACAATATCTTCTATAACTAATTTACCGCCTGGTGCGCAAATAATTTCTACTGGTCAACAAATGCAACATGACCCAAATATAAAGTGTGAATGGCAGGTGATTGCAACTACCAATAATACCAGTCCGCAACACATTCAACAAGTTCCGACGCCTAGTAATCAAGTGACAGTCTCCAGCGAGACCGCTAACAGTGACGGCACGCAGAAGACTCGAGTGAGAAGAGTAGCGTGCACGTGTCCTAACTGTAGTGATGGGGAACGGTAAGTTGTTTTAATTGTCTTTATGTGTTCAGGTAGAGATGTAATATTTCCGGAAAGATGAATTTCAGAAATATTTCTAAAGATGACAATATATTGCGTTTTGTTATAGCTTTTGATGATTTTCAATTAATTATCAAGCCCACTAATTATCAATGTAGTTGATGGCTGGGTATTGACCAATGGGCAGGCACGCATTTGGGGTAGGCCTACAAATTAAAAATTCAATTTTCTTTTTCAAATAGCTAAAAGGGGTGATAGTAGAGAAGCACAAAATTGATATTCCTTGCATCTCGCATTTTGGGTTACAAGCAGGACACATACCTCATTTTCTTCAGTAAAGTGCGTTGAAAACGAATATGCCGGTGTCCAAGCTGGCAAA
The DNA here is from genome assembly GCA_964007535.1 of Brachyptera risi. Lineage (NCBI taxonomy): Eukaryota > Metazoa > Arthropoda > Insecta > Plecoptera > Taeniopterygidae > Brachyptera > Brachyptera risi. The sequence continues at coordinate 33,049,334 of OZ023332.1, forward strand.
TGACCCAGGCTCTTGTGGCGGAAGGTCAAAGGTCAAGCGCGCAATTTTGCATTGAAACGTTAATAACTCGGTAGTGATTCGTCCTAATGCCTCACGGTTTTCTCTATTTTGTTGCCTATAATATTTTCTCATAGCGTGATTAAAAATTCTCACCATATTTTTGACACAATAATTCTTGACGCCATCTTGAAAATTAAATACTGATTTTGATGCGTCGTTTATCTCAGATATTTTGAAAAGTTAATTGATATGCGTAAAATAGTTCGAACGAATATTGTGCACAATTTAGTTGTTAATCGGTGACAGCTTATTCCATACGATTATCACAATATTTACGCATTTCAGAGCCATAAACGTGAGCGCGAGTGCGGGAGTATAATACACATCAAAGCCTGCTAAATGCATAATTGTAAGCCTGGCTACGATGCGCTTCGAGTTTTTTATTTCAATTGATATTAGGCTCACCAAAATTGATGGCATTATTGTATTGATACAATTATAACAAATGCCAATATATATTTGTACTGTATTTGTTATCTATAACCGTCTGGTCGTATCGTCAAGGTGTGCCTACATCAGATTGGTGTTTTATTAGTGTCAAAGTGCTGAATCCCATATTGATTGAGAATAATATGGACATGCCTGCAAAAAACCCAGTTTATTCATTTCACATGAATCATGTTCGTCATTTAATGAAATGCCTGGAAAATATTCAGAAGAAGATATATCATCACGATTTTTGACCAATTTGCATTGAAATTTGAAATTGATCGATGTGGACCCTACATGAGTGATTAAAATACAAGACTTCAAGTTGAATTTGAAGTTAGGAATAGTAACACGTTATCTATGTCATACTTTGATTACATACATTGATGTTGATTCGTGATCTAGTCGAGTGGTAGCTCTATGTGAGCCAAGTCCCGCGAGCATCCAGCTCACCCTGTTAAGCTCTTACTCTGACTGTGTGTTGCTATTGTGATACCAGTCCCCACAGTTGCATTCTGGCATGCATCTGAAATCTTGTGATGTATCATCATTTGTTGCATTATTTGTTTGATATACTATGATTACTAATTCGCTGACAAATCATAAATGATGGCTTACTGCCATACTCAATTGTGATGCTATTTAAGCTATAAGTTATATTGTGAAATATGTAAATTGTGTACCGATTTCTTCGAGAGAGGGTTAAAGGAATGAACACCACTACTAATACCACTACTACATGTCATGGTAGGTTTGTTTTGAAGCATACGCACTGCCGAGTGCAATAATGGTTCTTCTTTTCTTTGCAGTCACATGATATCAGCTCCAACATTTTCCAGGATATGGTATCTTGAATCATGAGAACAGGTTCAAGGTGTCCATCTTGCAGAAACCACCCACTGTCTGTATACAGTGGAATTGTAGGAAAGGCTTCCGTTGATTTCCACCAAACATACTATTGATATGTAGCTCGTCTGATGTGCTGGATCAGTGCAACTCTTGTAGGAGGGACTTTCACGAAGTCTTTCTCTGAAATTCTGAAGAGAGAACACCCGACTTCTTCTATAGACTGGGAACTCGTTCGTGGATCGTAAAGTTTGCAGACGGAGGCTTCTGCACTCGCGATGCCCTCTTGACTCAAGGAGTTGTCTTGGCAAAATTCGCGAAGGAGGGTTGCATTCTGCTGAAATACGTTTTTTTAGCTGTGCCTGATCTCATCCAACATTCTTGTGGCAAAGATTTCACTAGTGCTACTAGAAGCACTCAAACGTCAGTGTTCCGGTAGTGCACAATGAGCCTCTTGAACCCACAAGAAGTTGCGTCTTTTGCATCGTAGATGCATTCATCAACATCGTATATGAAAACCTAAATCTACCTTGCACGCGTGTGATGGCATCTCTGACCTATACGACGATGTTTCTGTGAAAAGTGGTACGAGATAGTATCGAAAGCGTGACAACCAAGGGATAGAAGAGAAATATATCTGATCGAGATAACAAACTGCCAGACAACTGGAGAAGATGGGTTGGTCTTGTTGACAATAGAAGAATACCTTCTGACCTTGTGACTAAGGAGCTATCGGAAGCGAAGCCCGAAGGAAGGTTCACACACCCCAAGATGTCGACATCCTCTTTTCCTCTCTAGAAGAAGCCAACACTCGTATTATACTCTACGCAAAAGACGCAACGTCTTGTGGGTTCAAGGGGCTCATTGTGCACTGCCGGAACACTGACGTTTGAGTGCTTCTAGTAGCACTAGTGAAATCTTTGCCACAAGAATGTTGGATGAGATCAGGCACAGCTAAAAAAAACGTATTTCAGCAGAATGCAACCCTTCTTCGCGAATTTTGCCAAGACAACTCCTTGAGTCAAGAGGGCATCGCGAGTGCAGAAGCCTCCGTCTGCAAACTTTACGATCCACGAACGAGTTCCCAGTCTATAGAAGAAGTCGGGTGTTCTCTCTTCAGAATTTCAGAGAAAGACTTCGTGAAAGTCCCTCCTACAAGAGTTGCACTGATCCAGCACATCAGACGAGCTACATATCAATAGTATGTTTGGTGGAAATCAACGGAAGCCTTTCCTACAATTCCACTGTATACAGACAGTGGGTGGTTTCTGCAAGATGGACACCTTGAACCTGTTCTCATGATTCAAGATACCATATCCTGGAAAATGTTGGAGCTGATATCATGTGACTGCAAAGAAAAGAAGAACCATTATTGCACTCGGCAGTGCGTATGCTTCAAAACAAACCTACCATGACATGTAGTAGTGGTATTAGTAGTGGTGTTCATTCCTTTAACCCTCTCTCGAAGAAATCGGTACACAATTTACATATTTCACAATATAACTTATAGCTTAAATAGCATCACAATTGAGTATGGCAGTAAGCCATCATTTATGATTTGTCAGCGAATTAGTAATCATAGTATATCAAACAAATAATGCAACAAATGATGATACATCACAAGATTTCAGATGCATGCCAGCATCCAACTGTGGGGACTGGTATCACAATAGCAACACACAGTCAGAGTAAGAGCTTAACAGGGTGAGCTGGATGCTCGCGGGACTTGGCTCACATAGAGCTACCACTCGACTAGATCACGAATCAACATCAATGTATGTAATCAAAGTATGACATAGATAACGTGTTACTATTCCTAACTTCAAATTCAACTTGAAGTCTTGTATTTTAATCACTCATGTAGGGTCTACATCGATCAATTTCAAATTTCAATGCAAATTGGTCAAAAATCGTGATGATATATCTTCTTCTGAATATTTTCCAGGCATTTCATTAAATGACGAACATGATTCATGTGAAATGAATAAACTGGGTTTTTTGCAGGCATGTCCATATTATTCTCAATCAATATGGGATTCAGCACTTTGACACTAATAAAACACCAATCTGATGTAGGCATACCTTGACGATACGACCAGACGGTTATAGATAACAAATACAGTACAAATATATATTGGCATTTGTTATAATTGTATCAATACAATAATGCCATCAATTTTGGTGAGCCTAATATCAATTGAAATAAAAAACTCGAAGCGCATCGTAGCCAGGCTTACAATTATGCATTTAGCAGGCTTTGATGTGTATTATACTCCCGCACTCGCGCTCACGTTTATGGCTCTGAAATGCGTAAATATTGTGATAATCGTATGGAATAAGCTGTCACCGATTAACAACTAAATTGTGCACAATATTCGTTCGAACTATTTTACGCATATCAATTAACTTTTCAAAATATCTGAGATAAACGACGCATCAAAATCAGTATTTAATTTTCAAGATGGCGTCAAGAATTATTGTGTCAAAAATATGGTGAGAATTTTTAATCACGCTATGAGAAAATATTATAGGCAACAAAATAGAGAAAACCGTGAGGCATTAGGACGAATCACTACCGAGTTATTAACGTTTCAATGCAAAATTGCGCGCTTGACCTTTGACCTTCCGCCACAAGAGCCTGGGTCATTTGCCAGCTTGGACACCGGCATATTCGTTTTCAGCGCACTTTACTGAAGAAAATGAGGTATGTGTCCTGCTTGTAACCCAAAATGCGAGATGTTTGTGTTCTAGAAGACTTTCTCATTTCTGCTTCTCTACTATGAAGTGAGATTTTCACCTTTTTGGTGAATTCTCTTGAATTTTAGTTTACAGACATTTTTTTTCATGTGGATAGGATTTTATGGTGATGATTACCATTATGCTACTACCATTTTGAATTATTCATTGCAAGACAAAAGTAAGAAATACACAGGGATCTTTTCAAATTTTTTACGTGTTTTTTTACAATTTTTCACCCGGAAGGCCTAATTGATGAGCAAAAACGAAAAACAAAGTCAATGAAATGAAATTACGTTAAGGAATCTGTGGTCAAAGAATGATGAAAGGATGATGAGATGAAAGGTTATTTCTTAGGGTGTTTCTGAATTGTGGGAAGAAGTTGGTTGTGGCCTGTATTTGAGGAAAGTTAAGGAACCACCGCAGTATGAGCTGAACGACAGAGGGAAACCACGAAAAACCCGTGTCAGGATGGTCGACCATGTCGAGAATCTATCCCTGTATTTCTGAATGACGGTTCAGCGTGTTGGGCCACTCGTCTCAGTTGCTAATTAACTTATTGACCTACAGTATTAACTTAAACTATTTTTAACTTATTGTAATTTATTTTCATTCTATTTAATTTTCAATTTTTAATCAAAAATTTGTGACGGACTAATTTTCACAAAAATACAATACAGTTAAGGTTTTTACTTCCATTCCAAGGAAACAGGCTGTGCCTAATTATATTTGTCCTAGAAATCAATTTGATATCTAGATTCTAGGGTGTAAAGCATAGAAGTACTTCTTCATAAATTAATGCTAACAATCTTGTTTTGAATTAAATTTCGAAATTTCATAAACATTTGTCTTTTCTGCACATCTACTGATCAAGATACACATGTCATTGTCATCACATGTGTTCTGTTAACCTAGTCGGTATAATATCATCGTCTCTATTATAGGAGCAGCGATCGAAAGAAACAGCACATCTGTCATATACCGGGTTGCAATAAGGTCTACGGTAAAACATCACATCTCCGAGCCCATCTCAGGTGGCATACTGGGGAGCGACCATTTATATGTAGCTGGATATTTTGTGGAAAGAGATTCACACGTTCGGATGAACTGCAGGTGAGTAAAACGCTGTGTTCTAGCTAGGCCATCGTCCAATGTCAACAAGTCTACAATTGAAACTGATTGAGCCAACCAGCAGTTTACCTGAACATGCCTGTGAAAGACTTTTGTAACTTTTCTTTGATCCACAACTTGATCTCGTAATCAAGTCCAATGTATTTGATTATTGAAAATTCTTCAAATATCACCAATTTGGATTTATTTCTGTCATTACTTCTCTTTATTAGTTTGTTATTCATGGCTTTAAGACTAAGAGTCAACGAGAGTCGATTTAGCGAAATATCATTTTTTGAGTGATAACTTTTGAACAGTATGAGATATCAAAATTCCAATAAAGAGGAACCGTATGGTAGATACTTTTAATACCTTCAAGTTATAACATTCAACTGACACATTCAAATTCATGAGTTCTATATAGTTATATTTTAGACCATCCTGAAGGTATCAAAAGTATTCGTGTTTCCCCTTAAGGCTTGTTAGAATTTTGATATCTCGTACCGTTCAAAAGTCTTCACCAACAAACTGATATTTCACGAAACACTAAATCAACTCCCATGCACTCATAACAATCTTACCTGAAAGAGATTTTGGCACATTTTGATATTGATTACCATCTCTTCTGATGATCCGTCACTGCGCTTATTATGGCGTGTGAAAATTACTTTTTGTTTCTGGTGGCAAACATCTTCAGGGCTATTTGTCCAAGCTAAAAACTAAAAAGTCCTATCAGCGACCACCATTCTCGGACAATAACTTTTTGCACCATTATTCCATTAGGCCTATATACTTATATCGTAGGAATAACTATTCTCTATTACATTTGATAACGTTGCACTTGTCTCTTTTTCAGCGCCACCGAAGAACGCACACAGGGGAGAAAAGGTTTCAATGTCCAGAATGCAATAAGAAGTTTATGAGAAGTGATCATTTGTCCAAACATATTAAGACACACACTAAACAAAGAGGAACGGTAAGAACACATCTCCACTATTTTCACTATATTAGTAATCGTAATTTAGTGGTGCTTTCGGGTGGGCTTATCAAATATTGTAATCACACATATGTTGAAATACATGAAAAAAAAAGAAAAAAAAGAAAGCGAGATAATGTTTGAAATTTCGATGATTGACAGGTAATTAATTTTGTGGGCAAAAATTATAAATGATGTATAAAGAACAGAAGTACACTTCAAAGTTGATCAACACTACAGTGAAACCTCTATGCATCGTTCCCAGATCCATTCTATCATTCATTTTTTCTCACCCCACTCCCATATAATCAATGTTGAATTTTCCTGGCTGGATCGTTTCCTTGCATGGGTGGTTTTATTTTCCTGGTCCTTGATAAACGATGGACAAAGATTTCACTGAATTGTCATATTTATGAACATAGTGTGAATCTTGTAAATGACTTTAGACGTATGTCTTGATGCCTAGCATTAAACTTTCTTGGTAAGCTGTTGGTTTGTTTGCATGTTATTGTTTTATTGATGATCATAATTCATAATGTAGCTAGCATAGATTGAATCTAATTGGTGAAATTCATATCCAATATCCTTCAGAAGCTGATGATGGTACTCTACTTAGGCATGGACGGATGAATGAATGGGTGAAGGTGTTGGTAACTGGCCTGGGTCTCGTAATTTAATAATTTCCGAGCATCTGGTATTGCACACATAAATTGAAGAAATTTTTGTTTGTTTTTCTTTTGAGGAATTTGAGGAGGAGACCCCGGAGAAGCCCACTGAGGTCTGGATAAGTGAGGGAGCATCTAATGGGCTCTATTCTTTGAAACAAATTGAATTGTCACAGGTATAAACCTTCTACATATTTTTTTAAGAAGGAGCTCGTCAATTAACCGTATAACTTTAATTATTTTAGGTTGTGATCTAGATGTTCTGACCAACTTCCAATGCTATTTCTAAAATGTATCAAAACCACACTGTAAAACATTTAGTTGGCCCATTTTTTTTCAACGTTCAATGCGATGAATCTCAGTAATTACGAATTGAGCCACAACAATGTACAGACCCAATCGTCAGTCTCTCGTATCTATTACCCATACCTCATTGCCTTGGGGAGTTTCAATTTGCCAATGCTTGTAGTACGAAGTATATGCAGATCAAATTGAGACAGATCAGAGTAAAAAGGTATTTTGTATGCAGGCCCTAAGATGTATGACACACACTTGATTCGCTAATTCGTCACATTAACCTACGATATCTCCAGATTTTGACCCTCATTCTACAGAGGCCTGTTTAATTCTTGGACTGTTTTACTAAATTTTAAAATTTTCATACATATCTGAAAATGCACTGGTTAATACTATTAGTTTCTCCAGGTTAGACCATGTGCTGCTAGTGTTACACTTAATACCATGGAATGTACAAAAGTTGAAGTGTAAAAGTGTAATAGTTGAGGCATCGCTCTGATGCAGTTGAGACACGTGTGAGAACAAGGAGCGTCTCGTTTTCTTTCAAACGCATAAAAATGCAAGACTCGTTTGTAAACAGCTAGCAAGGTTCGTTGTGCGGTACGTAATTCTGTATGAGCTTTGGGCAATCATGTAAGACAATAATTTCACACAACCTTTTCTAATGGCAAGCTATGACGATTTAATTTTCACCTGCTTGTCAATACTTATGGAAAGAAAACAGTTTTGTTAGCAGACGTATTTACCCAACTAAATAAGGCCTTGCGTAACTAAAAAGATGAGATATTGCCGAATTCATGTTTTGACACAAAATTTTCAACATTATGGCAGAATTTTAACGAGGGCACATGGCCTAGGTCTGGGAAACCCAATCATGACACTGATGCAATAGTATGTACCTACTTGCAAGTTTGTGCACATTTAATCATTTAAATTTTCAAATCTTCACCATTCCAGAGTACATGTGCTTCACATAAACTTCAATATTGTCTTCAAATTATTCCAGGAGGCTGCAACGTCCACTCAATCTGTTTCCTCCGAGGGCAGTTCTTCAAATGACGAGAAAATGCTAACAATTCCTACCGAAGATGAACAATCTGAGCTCATTACAGACACACTTGAAGAAACGTCAATGTCAACTGAATAGTTTGACTTGTCTACAAAGTGAGCTAATCATTTTTCAAGTTTTAAATGTATTTGCCTTGTGTGGCAAGTTTGATTCGTTAGAATTTAGATGAACAATTGTATCGATCATTTTAAAAAATATGCCAACAGGTCTGCACTAGTTCTAAAATATTGCTGGAGGCTTGTTTTTAACAATTATAGATTTGGCCGTAATGCGTTATTTAAATTTTCACCGTAATGCGATCGTTTAAGCTTGCACTGCCGTAAAAATGTACAAAATCGGTACTCTTGCCTTCAAGTCGTGTTATATGTGGGGCCTACTCACACTTTTACTAGCAAATCGATTTTGCTGAAAAATTTTTAAGTGTTTTTATCATTCATCTCGTATCTATATGTAAAGAGCTATTTTTGTACTTATTCGTGTTTCTATAATGATGTTAATATATACTATATAAGTTACTGTATGTAGACAAACATACAACTCAACAGAAGGATATTATGGTGTGTACAGTAGTTTGTACTTTGTACAGAATATAATTAATTATTATTACTCATAGCATGGCTATAGCTAGATAGTACAATTGTCGAAAAATAAAATATAGTATTACATTCAAAAAATTATAATCAATGCAAATCAAAATAGTATTTGTAATTTTTTATTACATTACTTCTTACACATATAAAAATCGCACAAGGGCAATGACCCCATTAATATTGTTCATTATATATTAAAGGATATATTATTAAATAGTTGGGTTTATAATCTCATGTCCTGGTTGGAATGATTCTGTTAGCTAATTAATCGATGTTGTAAATTCGCAACGCTGAACAAATAGATGAAGAGGGAATGATTAAGATCGGGTGTATTTTCCCCAAATGTGCAGCATGAAGACGGATGCAATAAACAGCAGGGACATCACGAGAACTGGTACAGGGCCACTGCAAACAAAATCAGGAAGGATTAAAATCGAGATGCACACATAGCGACCTTGTTTATCTTGTTCCGGAAGCATTGGCATGCTCATTTTCAAATTCAAAGTTTTCAATATCTAATGATCTCAATTCTCAATTACCTACTTCAAGGTATCTGGGTAATCAAGGTGCTTTGTCTAAACTTCACTTGTAGCCCATCTCTGATATATTTCCAAGTAGGTCTATCCTGCTAACCCTGGACCCCAACTTGCAAGTAGTTGGCTGGGTTTTGATTTTTGAAAATGAAAACATTTGTATAATTTGTCAATTGTAGGGGAACTTACACTTTGATTCCAGGAGAGTCGTCTGTGTAAAACCTCCACATTCCACCGCTGCTTGTACCGGTGTTACGGTTTCTTACAGATGATGCAGGTGCTGCTTTTCTAAAAACAAAAAACAATATAGATGAGAAATCTAATACTGGTACATCATTATTATCGATACCAGTTCAATACCGGTACTAATCATATTTGTGAGATGTAGGTTCAGACCAACCATGCGCCAGTGGTGTGAGATGGTTCCTCCATCTCTCGTAGAAACAAAAAGCAATAAGTGCTGGCTAAGCTTTAGCTAGGCCTACGCAGAGAAAAGCATTGGGGTGAACTAAAAACTCAATTTTTGTTTTTAAATACCTAAAAGGAGTGAATTGGTGTTTACTATTTTCAAAGAAATCATTTTTAGTGGTGAAATTGCATTTGCAGTTTTCTCACCTTTTTGATGAATTTTCACGGATTTTGTTTTTTCATGTGGATAGGATTTAATATTGTAGTAAGTAATTACCATTATGTAGGCCTACTGTTATTTTGAATCATCCATTGAAAGACAGCCAAGAATTATTAAGAAAAATTTCAATTCAATACGTTTCCAACAGCAAACTCCACAATGTCCGATATTTGATAGAGAACAAGAATAAAATGTCAATAAAATTATGTAAAGGAATCTGTGATCAAGGAATTATGAATGAGTTGTTGAGATGAAAGGTTATTTTATCATGTGGTTTTGAATAGTATGAAGGAGTCTGTCGTGGCCTGTTGAGGAACCAACCTAGTGTTGACACAAACGACAGGAAAACTACAAAAAAAAATGTCGGGCTGGTTCATGGCGGGGACAGTGTTGTAGCCATTGGACTAATCGTCTCGGTCTTGATTTAACTTGGAATTTAAAATTCAAAAAATGCAACTGGGCAATTTTTGTGACTAAAAGCGAATAATCGCGGAGCATACGATTTTTGCTAAAATAGCAATAGGTGTTTTGAACTCTGGAAGATCTGAAACGTGAACATATTGAAGAAAAAAACACTTTGAAAACAATTTGTTTTCATCGTTGAAACCCAAATCTGCCTAAACGTTTCAGAACATAAGAGAATGGCGTAGACCAATATCACACATGGACATGGTAGCTCAATATAGATACCAGTAGTATTTGAGGCATGTCAACTGAGAGTTGACTCTGGTACATTATTAGTACCGTACGCTAAATAAACGACAAGACTTATTGAACAATAATTTCTTACAACTCTTGGACAATAGTTGAAGCATTAATAATTGAGACAAATTATTTATATTCGTTATTTGTACTATCACCACATACGGAGTATTCCCCGACTTCTCGTTCTTGTAGCAATTCAAATATCCATCGGTGCTCTGTTACGAGTTGAAATCTGCATTAAGCCCCTGTAGTCAAGCCCAACAAGACAGTTCCAAGTCGCACACACGAAGTTGCTTTCATACATTTTCAAATAGTGGTGACCTGTTCTTCACAAATAATTTAGGTTTCGAGATGTTTAAAACTAGTACAAAAAAAAAATAGCACGGACTAATTGAAAGGAAAAACTTGGATGCACTACATATTGACCCACAGAGCCCTTGGGAATATTGATCCAGCTCGCCAACAACTCGGCCATTACGTCTTGGCTGCCTAGTAGGCCTAGGCTATGAACACCATTGCAAAAAGAAGTGTTTATACTAAATATTGTTACTCAAAGTGCAGAATAAAAATGCTGAGAGCATACCTCTGCCTAACAGTACCACCACCGCTGCCGCTGGCGGCCCGTGGGGCGACGGTCTTTGATGGAGACCGACTACCAGAACCTACAGCTGTTGAACTTGGAGGTGCTGGCTGAAACATAAATGTTAAATTAAAACATTACCATCACTTAATCAGTATGCCTATTTACCATGACTTCAAATGTGAATAACATGATTGAAATGCACACCTAGCACATAAGGGCTGTTTGAGGGCAATCTGGGCAAAAACTTGGCACCTCATATTGGATGCTAAGCTGGAATGGCTGGATCATTTCACATATTCTCAAACACCTATACTCTAGGCCTAGGCAAATAGATATAGGAAACACGATTTAATGTCCAGTAACTTGTATCGGAAACTCATCTATTCAACTCACCATTTTCACTGTATTTGCTCGTCTGGAAATATATTTCTTAATTCACTACGAACTGTCTCGGTAAGTAACCCAAAGAGAATAACAGAACTTATCCACGTCTCAGGTCACTAGACGTCACACCGCTAAAGAAGAGCTAGCAGGAAGACAACGTCATCAATAAAGGTTCACCAACTCACTGCCACGCGGCGATAAAATGAGTAAATATTTTGTGGGTGCGTTCCAGCAATGAAGAATTGAGATTCGTGAATAATAAGTTGGCAATCATGGTTTTGTAGAGAATGAAGTGGATTGCACTCCGAGCAAAGTGTCTGAAATGAATGCCGAAACGCGATGTGACAGTGAATGTGTCAAATAATTAATAGGCCTAAATTATCTATGTTATGGTAATTAAATTAAGTGTGTGTACGTACTTCCATTATTAACCAGGACTGTGTCTGTGGGCCACAATGGAAGCAGTGCCAAGATTACCGATGCTATGCTTCGATTTAAAATCAAGCGTAGAAAATCCTTCGTTTGGACCCAAACTGAAACAGGTAGGCCTATGAGGGCGGACTAGGCCTAGGCCTAGACCTAGGCCCTAGACTAACTAGGCATAGAGCCTACTAGGCTTAGACTCCAGTGTAAGCGTAATTGTAGTGCGCAATTACTTACACGACACATAAATACTACAAAAAAATTATAATGCGATGTCTTACAAGGCCTAGGTCTTAGCACCTTTGCCTGGATGCTATTAGTCCATTGAATGATTAGGCCTAGGCCCTAGGCCCTCAAAATTGAAATCGGATCCGAGAACTTGCCCGCCTAGCCTAGGCCCTATTGAAATTAATGAATAAATAACTCTTGTCATGTATTTTATGTCAGTATTTTGTGACCTTTATCACAAAACTGACGGGCTAAATCTTGATAGGCCTAGGCGGACATGGTATTATAGAATTACGTTTTTTAGTAAATTTGTCATACTTGGTATAGGCCTAGGTCCTTCCACCCTCAACCAAGGTTGGGACACCAACCTTGACCATGTAGGCTACCCCAACGAAACGACATTCTGTGCAAAAGTAATAATGAAATGCATCATGAACACATCACACCAGATCTACAAGAAAACACCATTTTCAGCCACACGACATGAAGACTGAATTTGGAACCTAGAAACACAAAATTATCCATATTTTTATGGAGGGTCTACCTAGCTGATCACCCGGCAAAATAGTGGAATGTTATTTGACTAGTCACTGCCATATTTATTATCGATTATTCTTATAACCAGCCATAGTTTCAAGTGTTCGTTTGGCTCAATGGTAGGACAACTGATACTGAGCTGGTAGGCCCTAGCATTGAGTATATAGTGTAGGCCCCTATATACGACGGTACACTATATACTCAATGGCCCTAGGCAGGGTTTGATACCATGCCTGGGTAATATTTTTTAATTTTTAAATATATACTGGTAAATGCTTTTGCTAAAGGTTATTGGTCAGGATAATTCTTTCTAAGTTACTTATTCATGTTGTTAGCGACCTGATATCGGAATTCTTATTCTTTATAACAAATCGCATAGGCCTACGAAGTCACACGTTACGTCTCGTGAGAAAGTGGTTGTTAAGGAACTCAATGGTTAAGGTTAGCTGGGTAGGTGATGGTCTCGGGGTATAGGCCTACGAAAGTAGAAAGTAAATGAAAGTAAAATTATATGGCAGTGGCCTGCAGTGTTCACGTTGATGAAGTAGTCGAAGATGGCGGTGGTCGGCTAAATAATTTTTCATCATTTTGCCAGCTGGCCACCAGTTAGGCACAGCGTTTTTTCATCATTGTGATGATAACGTATATAAGCCTACCAATGGAAAATTTCACCAAAAGTTTGTTATTAGTTCACATGACTAGGCCCTATTATAAACTCAATGACAGTAGCTACCATGTCACTACCGTAACGAATCAGGCTCTGGGCTAACCAGATTAGGATTCATTGTAGATAGGCGTCAGTGCAGCTAGTACATGTATGTAAGTAGGCCTACTGCAAAATGGCAGCAATACCTTTAAGATAAGCCACATTAACACTATTTTTCAATCAGTTCGTCTAGATTAAATAATTTCTTTCATTTTGTATTCAATGTTTCCTCAAGCCATCATTGTTAATAAAAATAGGCCTACAGCTTTATAAAAAACTTATTTATTTATTATTTATGAACAACTGAACCAAGGTCCCACAAGTGCCATGTGATAATGGGAAGGAAGCGGTCATGGCTGACTTATTGTAGGAACTATCCTAGCATTAGCCTCAGACCACAGAGGGAAACCATGAAAAACCCCTGTAAAGATGGACGGTGGCAGGGATCGAACCTCGTCCAATATTCCCTGCACCTTCCAGGACTCATGAAGCGAGCGCATTAACCATTGCGCTGCATGTACCTTTTTTTATCAAAAAATAACTTTGTTAGGACTATTCATTGTTATACACCCGCAGCTTCAAATGCATTATCAAATCCAAACGTTTCTAAAAGGAAGTGGGCAAAGAGAGCGCACGGTGGAGGGAGAAGTACGTTCGTTTGACCTTCCAAATTCTGCAGGCAAACTCAAACTTGCCCGAACACTGTCAAAATTTAAACCACCCGAGAGACACCGCACACTCGCGGCCCCTGACTTCCTTGGCGTTGATTTTTTTGGCGTTTGAATATTTAAAAAAATGAATAATCATGCCTAGTATTTTAGTATACAATTTTTAAATGTAGGCCTACTGGTAAGAATTGTTGGAAAGAAGTGGATTGAAGATGATGAGCCTACATAGGCCTAAAGGTCAACCAAAATGAATAATAATTGAACAATGTAACGATTTTGAGCTTCTGTTTTAGTTTTACTCACCGTACGGACTTTACAGTAGGCCTACTGACCAAATATATAAAATCTATTCTTTTATGGAATAGGGGGAGTGAGGGGGGGGGCTCATTCGACTGTGCAAATAATGCTTGTGTGCACATGTAGGCTACATAATTTTACACACACAAAATGTTTTTGCAGTATATACGTGAGTTCTATAATGAAGATCCAGATGCATATTCAAGTGAAATACACAATTTGGAAGGTATCCGTGCTCAAGCTGTGTGTGCCGTTCGAAATATATCTGGTTGTCAAGCTTTGAAGCGCTACTACTGTCAACTCCATTTCCTTCAGAGTCGATTCCCTATGGCTAAAAATGGAGCAGCAGCAATACCGTTCACCTGGTATGTATAAAATGTTGTTACCAGTACGCTCAATCAGTCTATTAGAAGGACTTGAAAAAAATCACAAATTTAATGAGCCGACATCTACATATCGCCATCATTCATCAGTCTACATCAGTCATTGCTGTTAATTCACTAGGTTATAGTACCGTAGACTAAGCCTTTGATATGAATTTTTTAATTAACTTCCATTTTTGTTGTTTAAATCCATTAAATTGCATTTCCAAAATCAAGCTATATGATTGATCTTGGGCCTATTGTTGAAATGTTGTAGCTTTGTGAAGCTGTAAATGACATTTCTAATTTGTAGGGCTATTCAATTGTCATAGTCATAGGCAGTACGGTACCAAAAATTTGACCTCGTTTTATTTTGTGTTCAACAGGCAAGACACATATACGAGCGTAGTGTGCAGCCTGGCTGACATACGTTTTGAGATGGTTTGCATTCTGTACAATATCGGTGCTCTTCACTCTCAGTTAGGTGCTTCGGATAGCAGAGTTTCCGCTGACGGTATGAAAATGTGTTGCACTCATTTTCAGTGTGCCGCTTGGGCATTTCAGGTAATGTATTTTGTTTGGTTTGAGATTCTGAAATGGAATTATCGTATTATTTCTTATGTGCACACCAAGAAGATGAGATCAGACGGTCGAGCGTTGAAATGTCATTCAGGAGACTGGTGGAAACCATCCTGTTGGAGGCTTAGGCCCTACCATAGTTTCTCTTTATTGTTGAAATAAATACTGGTACGGCTCTTTATAATCAGGCCCTGGCCACTTCCTTTCCACTGTCTTGAAAACTTGATAAAATAAAATTTCTTTCAATTTTCCCTTCATATTGATCAATCAAATTCACCAATAATAATAATACATTGAAACCTCTATGCATCG
Source organism: Brachyptera risi (assembly GCA_964007535.1). NCBI lineage: Eukaryota > Metazoa > Arthropoda > Insecta > Plecoptera > Taeniopterygidae > Brachyptera > Brachyptera risi. The sequence goes on from OZ023332.1 coordinate 33,065,057, forward strand.
TTCCCGGATCTATTGTTTTCCTGATTGCATCCTTCATTTTTTCTTGCCCCACTCCCATATAATCACTGTTAAATTTTCCTGGATGGATGGTTTTATTTTCCTGGTCCCTTGAAAAACGATGGATAGAGGTTTTACTGTAGTAATAATGATATTTATTTTTGTTCAGAAGTCATCATAATATTGGATAGGTCATATACAATAACTTGGGCCTAAATATAGTGAAACCTCATCGTTCCCGATCCATTGTTTCCCTGCTTGTATCATTCATTTTTTCTCACCTCATTCCTATATATAACCAATGTTAAATTGTCCTGGATGGATCATTTTACATTTTCCTGCCTGGATAGTTTAGTTTTCCTGGTCCCTGTATACACAATATGCAAAAATAAACAGAAAATACAAAAATATTATAAAAAATAGAAAGAAGATCCAATAAACGTCACACATTTTTAAGTTTGTACCATTTTTGAAGATACTAAATAATTGTCTATTGAATAAAAACGCCTTGAGGGTATTTTTAAAAATTTCAGTAGATCGTAGTCAGATTGTAGTTATAGTGCATTATTTAAGCTAAGATAAATAAATAAGTTATGTAAAATAATTAATACCGTATTGTTTTTGTTGCAGCATTTGAAAGATACGTACCCCCAGCCAGCAGGTGTTGACCTGGCACCAAATGTTATGGTGTTCATGTATCAGCTGATGTTAGCTCAGGCTCAAGAATGCATCCTGGAGAAGAGTATGATGGATAACAGAAAAGCAACAATAATAGGTGGGCATACTAGATACTGAATTGGACTGCATTTATCACATAGCTGGGAAACCATTTAGCCAAATCAATTAAGCCTGAAGTAGTTCAAATATTTCACTTTTATCACAATACCCTGAATCGTTTTACTGAAACCAGTTCAGAAATCAAAAACCGTAACACATCTGAAACTGTGACTGAAACTTAAACTGTGTTGGAATTAAATTGTTTTTGCCCAAAACCGGCGTTTATTTGAAGCGTTTCAAGCTAAATCATTTTGGCTAAACCGTTTCTCGGCCGTGTGATGAAAGAAGTCATCAAAAATAGATGTTTGCTTACGTCCAAAACAATTTTCTCATAAAAGAATGAAACTGAATTCTCCCTAAACACTTCCAGTTGCCTTGCCCATGAAGTAGCAAACTGCTACCAACCATCGCGGCTGTGTTCTGGTATTACAAAATTTCAGTGACATTAAACCGGATTTTATAGCAATATGAACTGTTGGTTTATTGTATCGATTATCAATATCAACACAATTGCGCAGGCTTGTGAAGCTTATTAGAGGTATGTTGTATCATAAAGGTTGAGCGCGGAGGATAGGAGTGGCGGTAGAGTAGCGGTGGAAAGAGTGGGTATCAGTTTTGTTTCATCATTGCCTGACATGTCTTGATGTAAATCCATCATGGGTGATACAAACATTGCACTAGTGCTAAATACTCCATATCAGTTTTATATCCAGATAACTTTATGATTCTATTCATGGGTTTTACAGCCAAGGTTGCCATCCAAGTAGTGGACTACTATAATTTATCACTCAACGTTTTGGAGCAGAGCGAATCAGAAGAGTGTGCCGTCGTTGAGACAGTGGGTTCCAAGTTATACAAGGTAAGCTATTGTAGTACCGGTTATCTGATTTTTCCAATCTTTCCACCCTAATTATGATATTACGTATTTAGTATAAATTGCTTACATTTTCTGTTTGGGTAATCCCACATTATTATGTTTCTGTTCAGACTGTGAATTCATTTTGAATAATATAACCTCAGCTGTACATAGCATACATATATATATATATATATGCATAGTCTCACCAACGTATTTAATTATTGTTATAACAGAATTGGAAGCGATACGTGAAATTCAAGATCGTTTATCACTCGGCACTTTCTTTGCTGTATCATGGCCAACAGGCTGAAGAACAGCAGAAAATGGGTGAGAGAGTTGCTTTCTATCAGGCAGCATCCGACAAACTGAAAGAAGCGATGAAGTTGTCCAAAGGAATGGATGAAGCTGAGGTATGTGAATGGGACTGTTTATTCCTTTATAATAATTTACCAACTATGTTTTCTTTCGAATGTTAGCAATAGTCGACTGATTATAATGTGACACGATGATGTAAACCGCACCTGGAAAGATACAAAAAATGGACCTAATGTAACTTTGCGTTGCATTGTTATGTTTCTCTTGTCAGGCAGTGAACGAGGCTCTTGCTTTTACGATGGACGTTATCGAAGGCAAAAAGAAAGCTGCAAAGAACGAGAATGAGTTCATCTATCATGAAGAAGTGCCCGATCGAGAGGTTTTGACAGAGGTGAAAGGCGCTTCACTCGTTAAAGGAATTCCGTTCAGCGTAAACGACTCCGAGATATCAGGTCCCGACATCTTTGCTCGACTTGTGCCAATGAAAGCACACGAAGCATCGTCACTTTACAGCGAAGAAAAGGCGAAACTGCGGAGAAGGATCGGTCTTATGATCGATGAAAAGGATCAAGAATTGGTTGCATTCATGACGTCTCTTCAACTAGATCAGTTGAACTTGCATTCCGAATCGGACGCTTTACCGCAAGTATGATCCTCTTTTTGTTATTATTGTAGTCGTTTCATGTTTTTGACTAAATTTAATCACATGGGATGAATTCTAAATTTATATAAAATTTAAAGGAGAATGATGGTATGGTAACTTACAATCTTATCACATCATTGTATTTTTGAATAGACCTACTCAATTTGTGATTCAACGTATCAACTTGGTAGGAGGCTATGGGAGTCAGAATACAAACAGTGTCTCGTAAATTTGGGATATTGTAATTTGTAGCATACAAGTTATAAACTATTGCTTATGAATCAATTACATTTAGTAGATTCCCACCTGAGGAATGCTACGTACGTGCAAGAATGGCCTAACCTTTCAATTTGATCTTTTTTAAATCAAATTTCCTACGTGTCAAAGTTCAAAAGTGGTTCCGACTTCTTCGCCTGTTTGGCTGAATCTTGGTGTTGTGTATGACACGTTACCGGCTTGGAAAACACCTTCAGTTGTACGCGTTGTTGGAAGTTAGTAAGATTTGGTGTGGTATGATTCAACCAGGGGAATTGATGACTTCGAGGCTTACTCACCAATCGTGCCTCAAATTGAGTAGGATTATCAAATACTTTAATGTTGGAATGATGATAATCATGAGTGGTCGAATGGCTAGCACACTGAAACGTCATTCAGGACTGGGGTTCGATTCACGCTGTGGTTGACCATCCTGGCAGGGATTTTCTGTGGTTTTCCTCTGTCATTCAGGTTAATATTGGGATGTTATAGGCCACGGCCCACTCCCTCACACAATCCAAAAACACCCAACGGAATAACCTTTCATCCCACCTTCCCGTCATCTTATTCATGATTCACCGACGCCGATAGATCTTAGTCATCACTAAAGTGCGTCGTTGAACCCATTATAAAAAATAAAATTATAATATCCGTTTGCAGTTCACAATTGCCTTCCTAGTTCTCTTACGGCTCGACCTTGTAGCTTATAACAAACGAACTTAGCTAGTGACGCTTGCTTAAACTTTAAATACCAATATTAATTTGTTTTTCAAATCCAACATTGAAAATAATGATTATTAAAATGTAGATATTACCAAAGCCATGTGTGAAGAGTTGAAAAAGCTACCATTTTATTGAGTAATCATCTTTATTTATCTCGGATAGTCTTCATCATATCACAATGATATTTGAAATTTCAAGTGATACCCATCAGATGTACACAACTAGTATTTACTTTTGACTGGTTAGTAATTTACTGATGCATGAATCATTCATCACTCAGACAACCTCGTAGTGTTAGTGAGTCATCTAGAAGCCATTTCATGTGCCAATGTTCAATACTGTTCAAAGTTCATGATACTGTAATTTAGTGAAGAAGTATTAGTTTGCATTCAAAGATAAATACGCGAAGGTTGTCCATCTGAACTCTTCAGATCCTTATCGTGGTATCCATATTCAGTCTTCACATTTCTAGATTGTTCGAGTATATAAATGATTCATTAGTCTAATCACCTTTGAAAATTATATTGTTTCTCTTTCATCTAAAAAAAAACCTAGATAAATATTGCAGTACTGTAAGTAGTGTGTTGGCTCACTGAATGTTTTCTTGAGGATGCTTATTATTATTTTGTGTATGTCATGTGATTCACTTCATGTGATGCGGGAGGTGAAGGCAAATCGAGCCTCGATTCGATTCCCGCCACTATCCTCCTATACAGAGGTTTTCCGTGGTTTCCCTCTATAACCTAGGCTATTGCCCTAGAATACAGGCCTCGACTTTGTTTCTCATTACCGAAGAAACCTTGATCTCATCATCCCATCTTCTCATTCATCCACTGCTAATAGATCTTGATTATTATTGTAGTGCGTTATTAAACCCAATATAAATGAAAATGAAATTGAATTAGCTGAGAAATCTCCTCGTCTGATTCCCTCATCTGATGGTACCTTGTTCACATTGCTTGCTTACGGCAGTTGGAATTTGCAAATTTGAAGTTTGCAACCTCAAGTTCCTAATACGTATCATGAATAAAAAGTTGAATGACGGTACGATCACCGCTTTCTAAACTCTTTACGAAGACATAACTGCCGTCCAACTTTGAAATGCCATAAGTGATTGTAGGTCTATTGTTATCAAGGAATAAATCGTTCACTTGGAAAACTAAAGTAATATCAGACACTGGTTCACGACATATATTCGTTTGTGGATCTAATACAGGCTCATTAATAACCTAGTTGTGTGAGCAATCAATAATCATTCATTCATTATCAACAGTACTTTTATTTCTGTCTTATTGATAGGAGTTGGTGGATCGATGTGCAGCTTTGAGTGCTAAACCAAATGCCATTCAAGATTTGATTGAGTCGATGAATAAACTCGCAGATACATACCATGATGTTGAGGGCATGCTCCAAGATATTAAAGAATTACTGGAGGTAAGCAATTATATTTATAATTCAAGTGTTGGGCCCCTAGCAACCATAGTCCATTGATTGATTGATATTTTTTAAAATTTTCACTCTGGTTTCTTGAAGTAAGATAGAAACCAAGAGAAGTTTATTTTCCTAAATAGTACTGGTATAGGCCTATGTGTATTGGAATCAAACTCACACTTATGATTTTCTTCATGTGTTTGTGACATCAAAGTCAATATAAGCATATTGTTTATTCAAGCAAGCAAAATTGGTGTGAAGATGTGGTAGACAAGAAACTTGACTAGATAGTTCACATTTCTAATAGTTTCATTTCCATTTGTCAGATGGAAGAACTTCACGAAAAAGAATACCAGGAGATGATGGGCAAGCGTCCACCGTCGATTGTTGCCACAGACTTAACTCGTGAAGCCAACAAGTATCAAGAAGCTCACGCAAAAGCTTCGGAGTCGAACCAAACCTTGCACAAGGCGATGTTGTTGCACATTAGTAACTTGCGTATTCTTGCCCAACCGTTGGAAGACTTACACAAGCAAATACCGACCATCAGTATTTTAAACTGTGAGTATAAGAAATTTTTCTTTGTAATTTAGAGTGAGTGAAAAAATACTTTTTTGGTAGAACTTGAATATCTTTTGATCGATTGAGATGTTGAAATTTTAATATGGATCTATGAGAACTACAGATCTTTTAAATTTGAATATGTAAACCCTCTTCAACTTGAATTTCAATGTATCAAAAAAATACCCATTTTGTATCATGAAAGCTGAATTATTGAAATATTCAACATTTAGCTTATGATGAGTCAAAACTATGAAGAGAGGGTAACTATTGTTTGATATTCAGCAAAATTTGAATGATCACAGTTTGAATTAACAAGAGTTTATTGTACATATAAAATGATATGTTTGCATGAAAACTACTTCACTTGTGCCCTGTGAATTTTGTTGTGGTTTACAGTGAAATTAAGAAGAGAAATTAATGTGCTGCTTGAGAAATTAATACTGATTAATTCTTGTTCTCAGCTTGGCTTTTGACTTTTAAACCATTGCCCATGACTTCTGTCTATTGTGCTAGCCCGATTTAATATCACGACTTTTTTAGCTAGGGTACACAGGTTTTCAATATTCATCATTTTTATAGTTACATTCAAATACTTTTCAGCTCCCAAAGATGAATCATCAGTGAAAGAAATGCAACATTTGGTTGGTAAAGTAGAAGAGATGAAGCAACAACGAACGATGCTAGTTGACAGCCTCCGAGCTGCCACCAGCCACGACGATATCACGTCTCAGCTTGTCACTCGTACCGGTGAGAACCTTGATTCCATCTTCAACCAGGAGATGCAAAAACATCAGAGAATTGTAAGTGTACATGTGTTTTCAAATGGTGACATTTCTTATTGATGATTATGATTGATCGGTGAAATCTTGGCTTATAGCTATTGCATCGATGGAAAGGAAACAGTGTTCCAGAGCTGTGCAACCAGCCGTATATTGAAATGTGTTGTTACAGCGGTACAAATTACACTCATTTCTCACACTTTAATCTACGTCTCTAACGTATAATTAATTGAAATTGTATTCTTCATAAGTTATAGGCCTAACTTTTCCATGCTTAAAAACAGAAAACTATATGTGACCATGTAATTTTGACCCTCAGCATTTCATTTGTCTACATCGAAGTCGTCTTTGTGAAAGATATAGTGAACAAATGAAAAAAACAGTACACTACTCAATCAAGGTTAACGATAATTTGGTTCACAATATAATTTGAACTTCAATCACCACGTAAAGCTGAAATATCCAACAATTCACCGAGACGCGTGGCTGAGTGGTAACACACTGAACCGTCGTTCGGGAGACCGGGGTTCGATTCCCGCCATGGTCGACCATCCTGACAGGGGTTTTTCGTGGTTTCCCTCTGTCGTTCAGGTTGATACTGGGATGGCCTTAACAACAGGCCACGACCGACTTTTTCCCACCATCCAGAACACCTAATAAAATAACCTTCATCTCATCATCCCATCATCTCATTCATCATCCAGCGACGCCAATAGATCGTAGCATCAGTATAAAATACGTTGTTGAAAAAAAAAATCCCAAAATTCACCCTCGTGTTTCTCAGCTCTGGAGGGAGTCCACCATTGGGAATAAGCTCGAGTTGCGTACCGGTATCAACATAGTTACAATCCAGGGTGAAACGGTGATACGGGTCTCATCATACTTCATCAGTCACTTGTCTACAATACTTTGTCCAACGTGTCAGCTAACAGACGTACCGACTACCGAGTCTATTTTATTAAGCTAATGGATGGCAGAGATCATCGATTTAACCCCCCAACTCACGTGACACTCTCGCTACGTGTTTTTTCCTTCCTTACAAATACAAAAAACGAAATTAAAGGTGATAGCTTGGCTCACTGTTGAAGACAAATTAATAATTTTGACCTTTCAATCCAAATTTAACCTATTTTTATGTTCTCATGTGTGTTCAAGGTGGTATTTGGAACAGGGCAATGCCCTATTTATTTATTTTTAATGCCAGGGCAGGGTGACACTGGGAACTGTACGCTTAAAATTGTGGCAATAACAAGAATCCCAATATTTTTCAAACTTCAATCTAGGCCTATTTTTTAAACTATTTTCATTGTGTTCTTGTTTAAACTTTAAACCTTCACAAACTGTCTCACTGATCAAGACCTAGAGTCCATGAATAAAATCACATAACTCTGCATATTCATTCATTTGATTCAAAGGAAGCCCCTTAACGTTCACCATTGAGATCGATTTTAGCGACCTAGTACTTTTTGTTTTAACCACTGGTTTTGTATCCAAGGACTAGGCTGTTCTTGATAAATTAATCATAATAGTAAAACCCGTGGTATCATACTCTTTTTATATATATATACCCTACCGGTATTAGGTTTAACAACGCACTATAATAATAACTCAAATCTATTGGCGTACTATACTCTTGTGACTGAAGTACTTGCAGAACGGTTATTAATTTTATTATTACTTGACATTTTGTGTTTCAGGTTGCCACAATTGAGCAGAATCTAACAGCTCAAGGCAACATTCTCAAGGCAGTTACAGAAGCTTATGCTCGCTATGCTGGTACTCGCAAAGCCACTTTGGAGATTCTGCGGAACCGTGACTCCACGATCAACGCTCTCATCTCGTCCTACGACGCGTACGAAGACCTACTGGCCAAGTCGAGCAAAGGTCTTGAGTTTTATCGCAAGCTCGAAACGAACGTCACAAAGCTCCTTCAAAGAGTGAAGGGCACGTGCAAAGTTCAAGATGAGGAACGGGAACAGATACTCGCCAAGAACTATAAAACGGTGCCGAGTTCAAAAGCAGCTGTAGAGCAACCTGATGAGCCCGTTGTGCCAAGTACAAGTGGACCTAAACTGAAGGATTATCTCCAGAGCATGAAGATGAGTGGCGGAAGGGTAGCTCCGGGAGGTGGAGCAGCCGCCTCTGCATATGCTAACCCTGCTCCGTATTATAATACCGCATATGGTCAGGTTCCACCGGCAGTATCTCCCCTTCCTTCAGGTTATTATGACCAACCGTCAACTCACATACCAAATGATGGTTCCCACCAATGGGTGCCCTCTGTGAGACCTAACCCTGTAGGTCAAGAGGGTAGTGAACCATCATCTTCGACATGTTACAGTTCCAATACTATTGCCGAACCGAAGATTGAGTCTAAAATAACTTCGCAGCATGGTTATCCATATCCGAGTGTTGGGGGCTACTCACAATCATCATACAACACTCCTGCTTCGTATCCTTCATCCTATTCAAATCCAAATGCAGCCTACTCCCAAGGTTATCCCAGTGTCGCTACGACTAGCTATAACTATAGCACTCCTGATTTTTCTCAACAGTATCAGCCTGTGGCTCAGGCTAGTGGTTCTTCAGCAACTTTCAACCCCAGCCAATTAGCCTTGAATCAAAGCGGTCAGGTGTACGGAACCGAACAGTCGGCAACGTATCAGTTTCAGCAAGGCTATCCAGCGGCAAACGTCAATCAACCGCAAAGTATGGCGCAAAGTGCCCAGCAAGTAAATTATTCAGCCCAATCTTTGCAGCAGACTTATACACCTCAATCTATTCAACAACAACAGAGCTACCCTACCCAAACTGCCCAACAACCTAGTTATCCTGGCCCACAACAACAACTTTCATATCCAGCCCAGCATTCAACGTATCCGACTCAGCAGGGAATTGAAACCGTATCCCAGGCTCCACCGCAAGGTTATATTACCCAACAGGGTTATCCAGCAACGTCAACACCCCAACCGAACACCGGTACTCAATATAACCCTCAGCCACCTGCCTCTCAGCAAGGTACTGGTCACTCTCAGACTGATTCGTACGCATCACATCCTGGCTACAGTTATAACACGGCAACTGGCCAGTATCAGTATGCTAGCGGTTACCAGAGCTCTACTACTGGAGGCTATTCCGTTCAGCAACCATACGCTAATCAGAGTGTCCCTGCGTCTGGGCAAGCCAACGCTTGGCCCCAACAGTATCCAAGCCAGAATAGCGCTTACGGTCAAGAGTTTCATTCAAAGCCGTCCGATTCTAATGCTTCCGTGTCTACAGGATCGTCCGTAGGGGTGTCCTACGGTAATCAGACCCCATACTACGGTAATACTCAGCAGCAGTATTCCTACAATCAAGCATCTCTACCCCCCGTCACGAATCCGTACGAAACGTCGCAGTATCAGTTTAATACAAATCCAGCAGATTCGAGATACACTAGTGCGGGGAATCATTCCACGAATCAGACATCTTCAACCCAGGTCTCTGTTGATGGACAAACATTTTCTGCTCAGTACAATGCAAGTACGGGCTATGAAGCGCCAGGTGCTTATGCGCAAGGTAGCTATTATTCGTTACCATATGGTTACCAGAATGATGGCAGTGTGGCTACTCCACCTCCGAGTCCTCAGCACGTAATTTCTCCCCCGGCAACCAATGTTCCTCAACAGTCGACGTATATGAGTGCAAGAGGACCTTACTCTATGACGTCTACCACGAACAGTCAGCCAGGCGCTTCTTTGACATCGAGTACGTCAGTCGACAAAATCAATGGAAGTGGAGGGTCGAATGTGGACTTATTAGCCGGACTAGATTTTACTATTAATCAGGCCCCGCTTGCCCCGCAACAGTTGGCAACAATGAAGAAAGAAGAACAGAAATCAGTTCAAGCTTTGGTTGTAGGGAAGAAGAGTAACGGTGTGGATGTGCGATTACAGCAAGAAAATGTGATGAAATCTGAACCGATAGTAAAACAACTGGATGTAGTTGCACCGCCAAGTCGTAATGAATTGCCAATTGAAGATGAAGTAAATACCAGTATCAAGTCTGAGGTAAGTTTTTTGGTGTCAAAAACCTCTTGATCAATGCAATTTTGAACATGTTTTTACTTCTGTAGGTCTACCACACTTTATTCAGCCATGTGCATTAAGCCTAATACATCAACCGGATATACCTTTCCAAGATTATTCCTATTTAGACCTATAGGCTACCGGTACTAGATTCATTATCACACATTCGATAATCTGTATTAGTTACTAGTTAGTCCTACCCTAAGATTTAATTATGGTTTCACCCTCCAGTTTCCGAGTACCGCTGACACCGTTCAAGAAGATGGAAAATTGTTTTCGAAGGGATTTGACAAAGATCCGTATATTGATCCAGAATCTCTGAATCAGTTTGTACAAGAAGTCGAAAAATACGAGAAGTTTGTGGACGGACTGACAACCAAAACTTTGAACGGCCCGACACCTCTCGATATGAAATGGAAAGAGCTGCTCGATTTGCAAGAAAAAGATGCTAATAAACATAGTATCTCGGTGGCTCGGTGTTATCCAATGAAGAACCGTTTTCCTGATATTCTACCCTATGATAATTCTAGAATAGAGCTGCCATCAACAAAAGATGACTATATTAATGCTTCGTACATGAAGGTAAAAAAACAAGAAACCAAGTGTTTTTACTATAAAAATATAAATAAGTTATCCACAGTAGTAGACTGTTTATTCAATTACTAATTATTCATTTTTACATCCGACTTGAGAAAAATTGAGATTTGAGACAAGAAAATTCAAGAAATTGATTACATTCAAAGAGTCAATTAGTTCAGCCTGAAACAAAACACTGAAAAAGTAACTAAAAAAACAAGTGATGTGACTGTGAAGTGTAAACTAACTTAGTTAAATAACTGATTACTGTACCTAGCCTAATTGACATACCGGTATAAGTATATATAATATATATATATATATATATATATATATATATATATATATATATATATATATATATATATATGTACACCAGTATATCCTTTTAACAATAAGTCAATAACTCAACTAGGCCTACATCATTCACTTAACCAGTATTGAAACTATCTCAATTCCACTTTGGCAATAATGTTTTTGCTGAATTCTAAACCGGATAAAATATTGGAAATAACAAAACAAGGCGAAAGTACCAAGTTTTGTAAAACCATTAAACCAATCATGTAACCACAATGTTGGTATGTAAATGAGTTGATGTATACTGTAGGCCTACTATGTTGACTCAATTTATCAGTTTTTGCATTTTGCAGTCAAAATATAATTTAACATTTTTATTAACCAAACCTAGAAAATATTCTATTGTTAGCTTGAATCGTATACCAACTGTAGGCATACTAATTTGTAATTGGTAATTCGAAAATATACCAGTGAATACAGTTATAAATAGGCCTACTATTATGTACAAACTACATGTCATGTACAAATTTGTAAGAATGAACTAACAAATATTACTTATTGTCTCTTTTAGGATATGACTGCACTGACCCCACCTTTCATACTGACGCAAGCTCCGTTGCCGTCAACTTACACCGACTTCTGGACGATGGTCTGGGAGCAACAAGTAGAAGTTCTTGTCTGTCTTCTTAGTGATACGGAGGTATTAATTCAATGTCAGAGTACAGTTTATCAATACAGTAGAACCTCTTTAGTAAGTTTTTCAGGGGACCAGACTGAAAAGACTTACTAAAGTGAAAAACTTACTAAAGATACTATTCAACATGTAGGAGCTTATAGATGGGATCAAAAAATAAAACTTACTAAGGAGAAAAATGCACTAACGAGGGACTTACTAAAGAGGTTCTACTGTATATAATAGAGTAAAAGCCATCCATGCAGGAAAACGATTAATGCAGTTAAATTTAACATTGCTTAAATGGGAGAAGGGTGGGACAAAATTAATTATGAAAGCAGGAAAACGATGAATCTAGGAACGATGTTTCTTGGTTTCACTGTAACATTATCTATATTGCCTAACAGAAATGTGACTAATGTTCACATAAACGTAACGGCAGTCAATAAGTTTTAAATTGCTACAAAAACTTGCGTATGACTTGTTACTGAGTAGTTCTAAGTCCTTATTACCTTATGTTATCTTCTGTGTAGGCCTATTACTCAACTCTTGGAATTGCATATTCTGCATATGGATAAACTTGATACACTTTTTGTGAGGTTATCCTTAGAAAACACACAGCAACATAATGCCTTGCAGTAATGTAGCTGTTTCATGTATGTAGCTAAAGTAGTAAGTAGTAGTAGTAGTATGGGAAGTCTCTTGCAGGGTACACAGTTGATTTATACATGATTAATATCACAAATGATTTGAAATATATATTGATAGTCGGTCAAGGCAATAAAAGTGGAATCAAGTTCAAGTTACTTTTATATTGTGGTCATGTCCTAATCTAATACTTCTCTTCATTTATAGCTACAGGAACAGGTGTACTGGCCGGTTGAGAAAGGTCAGGAAATGGCTGTTGGCAAAATGAAGCTCGCACTTCAAAGTTCCGAAGTACGTCCTCATTGGACTGAGAGAATAATCTCGGTGACCGTCGTTGAGACTCGTGTCACTCGGGTCATTGTTCATCTTCAGTACACTGCCTGGCCAGGGAGGTGAGAAGCATGTATATTAAATACTGTAATAATAATAATAATAATTTAATAATAATAGGCCTACTGTTATAATTTTTTTCAATTGGTGTATCAAGAAAACGAAAGATACATTTATGTAGACAATATCCTGCAAAGATGCTGTATGCATCTTGTCTGCAGGTAAATTACACGGATAATTAATATTTGTATAATAGTATCTACTCATCAGCTTGAATCTTCTCGAGTCCACTGAAAATAATAAGGAACTTACAAACCAATATCAAAAAGTTATAAAATAATATTCAAATGACGAAATAATCTAGTCTCACGTAATTAACCATCGCTTAACACTGCGCTTTATTTCGGCCATAAATATCATTAATAATTATAATTGAACATCTATCATAAAGTATTTCACATGCCAGCTTACTGATTATGTTACGAGTCACCTAAAAATATAATTTAATGTTCAATTTCAATTCTATTACTTCAGTTGATTAAACTCAAATTATTTCATGTTTCATGAAATGTTCATTTCATATTTCGTATTTCATTATTTCATGTCAAATCAGTGAAACTTGTGACGGGATTGAAAAGCTTGAAGCAATTCAAGATGATTTACCTAAATTAAATTCTCATGACCAACGGTCATGTTCAACGGTTCAACAGAAAATTATACATAAAGTCTTCCAGGTCTGTGCATTTGTCTGTCTGCATCTATCCGTCTGGCCCGTAAGGCATCTTGTGCGTGCACCCTGCCACGGGTTGACGAAATTCCTCTGCCTCATTTACGCTCCTCTCCTCCCACCTCGGCCGTTTCCACTCCCACCTCGGCCGTTTCCACTCCTCCCACCAAGTAGCTGACAATTTTAGTGCGTATAATTGTGTTCATTCATTGTTCACCTTCACACAGAGAAGGACTGCATATATCATTCGACAATGTCAAGTGATGTACTTCTTCATTCTGTCTCTCATATGTCAGTCTCTACGATACTGTTTTTCAGGTCTTTTGAGGTCATGTTTTACATGACAAGTCCCACTAGTTGAAATAGAATACTGACCAATTCTGTTCATACTGTGTACATGCTACTTTTCAGGTATTAGTTATATTTTATTATTTGGTCTTCATTACTCAAGTTACCTTTGTCAACATGCCAAATTTATCACATTCATAAAATATGCATACCTGTATCCAGTGGAAAATACGTCCATGCAGGAATACAATCTGCACATGAAAATTAAAGTTGGTTACTTATATATATGGGACCTATAGTGGAAAAAATAAACGATGGATGCGATGAACGGTGCCTCGAGGTTTCTCGGAACATGAAAGATCTTTTCATTTGTTTACGCCCATGAAAAAAATGTGTTCAACTGACTAACAATTATTAATTTATTATTAAACAGGAACATCTCTCCATCGTTTTTCAGCTCGTTCCCAGCTTCTCCCGCACCGTTCCTCGGTTTCGTGGCAGAAGCGTTGAACTACTACAACCAACAGCGGGGCAAGAGCCATCCCGTGGTTGTGCACTGCTTGTCTGGAGTCGGACGAACCGGCCTCTTCTGCTTGATCACCGCTGCTCTGTGCGAGATACTGTCCGGGTCCGGGCTGTTGGAGCTGGTGCAGACCACCGCTCACATGAGCCGGTATCGGAAGGGCTCTCTTCGCGACAGGGAGCATCTGAAGTTTGCGTACCAGGCTATGCTTTATTACGCACAGGATATGCTCATGAAAAGTAAGATCTATGTTGTAAACAAATAATAATAGTGAAATACCGTGACGCCACCAGATCTTAGTCGTCAGTAGTCTACAGTGTGTTGTTGAATCCAATGTGAATAAATGGTGAAATACCGATCCTGGCAGTGAAGAAAATTTTGGATAGACCCCTCCACTCACTAGGAACTATTGTGTAGACCTATTAGCCAAGCAGGTTGAGAAATGTTTTAGAGGTATTTTTTCAATTTGGTTCCGTTTGTCGAATTTCAGTATATTTCGGCTGGATGTTTTACAAGCTGGGCTAGATTAGAGATAATTGGCCTTACAAATCAAAATGAAATATACTTTCATAGTTCATAATATATTAGGTAGAGATTCTACATACGGAACCTATGGCTTCTCCATAATGTAATCTTCAATTCGTAAACGTTGACACGCCTTTAAATGCCCACAATAATAATAATCCAACTAATATTATACTGTAGGCCTTTTTGTATTTTATAATCTTTCAATATAGCCTATCTCATCATTCATTTCAGTAGGCCTACTACGTTTTGACATTATAGTTTTCAATTTATTAATGAACGGTAATTTTTTTGCATAATTCATTATTTTTATGATATTTTTCTTATCCATTTTGGTATAAACAAAGTAGGAAATAACCCTCTTGCCTATCCATATTGGCTTACCTGCATTTCTTTCATGTGTTTTATAAGTAAAATTGAATTGTAAAATGCTATTTGTTGGCCAATGTTTGTTTTGGACATTGTTTGTCTTTTGAATCTGTTTTGGTTCTGTTGGCTTTTGCTTCTGTAACGATCTCTATAAGTGTGATGATGTTGGTATGGCCACCAGGGGGTATCCTGACCAGCCGCTCTACATTCGATGACAAACGCAGCCGAGGGGGCAAGGGTCACACTCGCCACCCTTCCGAAGACTTCCTGCTTGGCCCTCCCACTGATCTTAGCCAGCTGCAGTCGGGAATCGAGAAAATGGGGTTAGGTAGCTTCAAAACTTAGCTTGTTTATTATTTTTGTAGTACATTTTAATTTGTAAATTGCAGTCTAATTTCAAAACTTTGTTTGCGTAATCATTATTGAACATTAATAAACGTCATTTTTAAGAACCATTTACACTAGATATTGTTTCATTTATTTGAAAATGCTTTTTTCATTACTTTATGAATCTTTGTTATTTTTTAATGTTTACCTCATATATGGACATTTTGAGTATTATTAAAAGTAAATTAAAAGTAAGCTAATCATTGCAAGTATTTAATTTCCCGTCAATATAAAAATATATATCTTTAATAGAAACAACATTGATGGCTGAGTGTTGACTGACAAGTTGATTTGTACATCCTGGAATCCTTGATTGACCGACGCTATTACAGCTTTGATGATTATGAAACCATCATTTGATGGTTTGAAAGCCATTCTGTCATTGTGGCTTGCATTTAATGTTAGGCCTCTTATTATTGCAACAAACCAAAATGCACAATTCAAAACTACCTGTTTGAGAAGGTTCCAAGTTGAAAATTTGCAGGTTTTATGTTCTGTAAAAATTAAAATGGTTTGTGAAATAGCGTTTTTGTGTGGGCAAGTAGGGGGGGGGGGGGGGGCTTGAAAAATCTGATGATGAAATTATTTATTAGCCTACTGTATTAAATATGCAAATCGAATGAATCTGTGAACTTTTAAAGTTCACCTTGTTTCAAAATTCACAAAACACCCATTATTCCAATTTTGTTCAGAAAGCATGTAACTCTTAAGTAAGAGTGAGACCCGGTTCAAGAATTCAATTGATGATGATAAAAACGATTATTACATGCGGTGAGGAGTTTTGATATTGTTTCGTTCACCAAAACTTCTCTGGAAATTGCTCGGCAATTAGATGGTGCCTACAAACATACAATGATCACGTTAAATATGGGGTTTATCACCTGATCATTTGAAAATGAAAATATCAAAGAATTGGTTCTGAATATGTGATGTTCATCGGTGGTTTTTATTATCGTCATCAGTTATTTTTATAGATATCGATACAATTTTTTGGAACCGGAGTTATCCTTCGGTTTGGCCCAGGTTAATGTATCTCAATGTAAGTCAGTCGTCAAACAGCCAAAGCAGTGAAATAGCCATGGAGACACAGAGCCAGAGGTGCATGAAGACGTTGAGCATGCAAATACCGTAGTGTTCACTAAGATCTTTTTTAAGAAATACTCTACGCAGCGCATTAGGTACGGGTGAAAATTACATGTGTTGGAAAAGTTTAAATATAATATGAAAGTTCAAATTATAGTGCTTTCATTAAATAACTGAATAGTATTACAGTGAAACCTCTATCCATCGTTTTTCAAGGGACCAGGAAAATAAAACCATCCATTCAAGAAAACCATCCAGGAAAATCCAACATTGATTATATGGGAGTGAGGTGAGAAAAAATGAATGATACAAGGAGGAAAACGATAGATCTGGGAACGATACAAAGAGGTTTCACTGTACAGTACTATGGTAGTTGATTGGTTATTTTATTGAAGAGTTTTAAATCTAGACTTCAATATTGTAAAAAAAAATTATAATAATTGTACAGTATGTAGACCTGCAATTTGTTGTAGCCTCATACAAACTTTCTTACCAAAGTTCAGTACGGTAGTCTTGTCCCGTTTGTTTTGTCTTTGCACCAAAAAGTACTGCCTAGATGTTTAAGAAACAGCTGACTAGATTTAGTATGCTTAATCCAGAATATTTCTTGATTCCACATATAATATTGAACAAACTGAACTCAAAAAACTTGAACCTGAATTTGAAACTTCGAAACTTGAAAAGTGAACTTGACCGGATTTCCCCTATATGATAGTCGCAAAGGTTGAATCGTGGGTTATTTTATACAATCTTGCTATAATAAGAGTACAGATGGAAGCAGTCAACCTTTGAATTACTTCAAAACTGACATGGGAGAAATAAAATATCAGATTGTGAACTATATATATGTAGTACCTAGTCAAGAAATAATAAGATTGTAGAAGTACAATTTATTTTAAATTTGTTTTTCACAAACTGTTTATTTATTTGCAGTTGCAGCAAACAAAACTCATAATATCCTTGAGAAACTGTTCAGCGAATGTGAGGACCCCACATCACAGTCAAAAATTGCACCACCAGGTAGCAGCATTTGCAGTAGTGTCGGTTCGTCAGGTCGCAGTTCTCCGATCGTGCATTCGCTTGTCGACTGTTCCCGAACGAGTCTTAAACAAGAACAGATGTCTGGAAAATCACGCAAAAGATACACGAAAGAAAGCTTTAAAAGTTCTATCTCCAGTTTAGATTCTGCGTCGCCATTGCCTGATGATCCATTAAGTCAGTTGGACCCTCTCTGGCAACTGAAGTGATACTAATTATTATACTGTCTATTAATATAACTTTATATAAATCCTATAGGGCTAATTCTATGTTTCTTGGCAGATTTTTGTAGGCCCAGTAGAATTATGGCTAGTTTAAATTTGAATACTTTTATTGACACTAACTGTACGCAATATTTTATTTTTATTATAGGTTTATATTATAATATATTGTAACTTTCAGATGATGAAAATTGCATAGCTATACGTAGATTTGATGGAATCATCCTGGACTGTGTAGGACTGTATTACGGTAGCTATGTAATATATTTTTTGTTTTTTTAATTGAATGTTACTTGACATTGCAAAACAGGACCACCTTGTGAATTTCAAAGATTGGTACAAACTTGTGAATTACGGGATCAAATACAGTATGTGCATGAAGAGAATATTGAATGCAGGGCCTACTTTTTGTCTTATAAAAATGGAGATTGTTCTGTGTAATACTGATACGTCATTATTATCTATTTCATCTGTCAGAATCCAAAAAACATAGTATTTTTAGCTGTTATTTATTCTGTAATTGTAATGCAAATAAAAACTATATTTAAACACCAGTTTGTCAGTGGTTGTGATATGTAGAGTGGATATGTTCTTTCAAAATGTTTCATACAATCCCATTCATCAATAAAATCCTTTCATTTTAATATTTCAAGAGGTTTGATTTAACCGCTGGTAATCATCAATGAAAATTACATGTGAATTACCCCTTGGAATCAGCACCATGTATACAGAGGTAAATTATAAAATATGTCTCAAATTCTTCAAATTTGTGATATAAGCGATTCATAATTTATTCTCCCAATATGAAATTTCATCATCAACTTGCAGTGAATTGAGGGATGCAATTGAATGACTGCATACAAATCTCCACGAAGAGTCCTTGATGGAAAAAGTCAGGGCGGAAACCAGTGCAGACATTACGCCGAGATAGAAACCCTTTGTCATGTCCTGAACTTCTGTAATGGAGAATTGCTGTTGATCGTTTGCCCACTCAGTACAACCAGCTATTGCGTAGAGTGCATTCAGAGACAAAAACATATTCAAAGTCCACACGGAGGTTCCGTGCTTGGGTATTTCGGACTGGATAGACACCGGTTATTGAAAGGCAGAAGCGAAATAGTTGCCTACTATTTGTTTTGTAATTGATAATTAGCAGCTCATTAATGGCGATAAGGATAAAATTACTATCAATGGACTACTTTGGAATGCAAAAGACATGACATACATACACTATTGAAATAGTAAGTCGTAACGTCAAGATCAAGAGGAACCATTCTGTTTTTTTTTCAAAGAATTTGGTTTGAAAATATAATTTGTCAAATAAATCAATAGATTCTATGGTAGACATTTCAGAAAGATGCAGTACGTACCTATTTTGAAAAATCATTTATATCCAATTAATTAATTTGTATTCCCTCTTTTTTATACAATATTATTATCTACATCTCTACATGACTTATTATAGTTCATGACAAATTCCTTATTTCACCTGTTTATAGCTCACAATTGATTACATTTTCGTAATCCATTATCATTCTTTCAATTATTCCATCTATTGATTAAATGACAGAGTCCCTTATGCAGTCATTGTTTGTGAATGTAAGTCGAATATATATATATATATATATATATATTTATATATATATATATATATATATATATATATATATATATATATATATATATATATAAACATCAGGGTTTGCAACAGTTTAGAAATTACTTTTTCTAAATGTTCGGTAAAATTTCAATATACTGACTACTGAGTATAAATGTCTTTTTCATGTAGGCCTACCAAATAATAATAAATTAATAACGCATCAATGGAATTCCTTTATTATCATTGAAAAAGTACATACATAATTTATATGGACTGCATTATATGAAGCTCAATCAATTCATCTTTTTGAAACTTCCTAGTCCACTTTTTCCAAATTTTATTGAAGTTATGAATGTCATACTTTTTACAGAGTGTGATGATTTGAGATTATGCCATGCTTTTATTTTATTTTTCTCTAATTTTATATATATATATATATATATATATATATATATATATATATATATATATATATATATATATATATATAGATATATATATAAATATATATATATGAATAAATATAAATATATATATATATATATATAAACATATATATATATATATATATATATATATATATATATATATATATATATATATATATATATGTGTATGTGTGTGTGTGTGTGTATAATATATATTGCCACTGCCGTGACAGTATTCTAAAAACAATAGATCGCCCACGTACGTAGCTGTGTGGCAGATTGCTCAGCACTCATTCTGCAGGCGTATTCGTGCACTGCGGTCCACGATCGTTCGCATGTACGTCAGGTAAATAAACCAGCCAGTCTTCGTTCGGTTCCCGCCTGTGCATGTCATGTTCACGATCCACCTGTCACTTTTAAACATTTATTATGGCGGCTGATGTTAAAGTGTCACCGAAGTGCAGTTTAGATTCTAACGATTGTGTTAATTTGGGTGATATATTAAAATCATTTAATGCACCTATCAATGAAGAACATGCGTGGGCTCTATATTATCAATGTGCGAAGTGTTTAGTGAAGGCCGTAGAAAATGACAGGACAAAGTGTTGTTATGTGTCGGAATGGGATCATATATTAATGCACAAAGATGGGCATGTGCATTCCAACACAATATTTGCTGGTGGAGGGACATCCGACAAATCAGGTAAAGTGGATAAATTGTATAGAAATAAATCGTAAAATGACACAAAAAGTATTACATTATAGTAGAATAAGCAGTGTGATAATTTACAGATTACAATTATCGATTGTACCCCGAATTGATTCTGAAGATTTATCCGCAATGTATACTGATTTATAGTTACTATTCTTTAGCCAGACATGACCTTTTGATATACGAAACGGAAACCATCCCCCCAGCTGGTCTGATCAATAATATACGCTAGGATCTGGAACCAACCCTTGCCTGACCCAACATGCCGAGCTCTGACATTACGCAATGCTGATACCATTGTTCAACCTACATGGCATACTGATAAAGAAATTAAAATATTACCAACGCTAATCTTTTTGTATTATTGATGTAGACTCAACTTGTATATTGTAATTCAACCGTAATGCAGTTCTTAATATGCTGGATCGAGTAAAAACGTATTTCTTATTCAGCTCAGGCCAGGTTTTACGAAACTGGATTAAGCTATAGTTAGCGGATCAACTTGTTATCACCATTGGTTACATATGTTATTTTCGTGCTTGTAATTAATAGTTAGTGGATTAGTACCAAGATTGGTAAAACCGGGCCTTAGAAAGACATGTAGTGTTTGCTTTTGGTTAGTTGCTACCGAAAATCTTGTACCGGCATAATCAGTAGATGATGCGTATTGTATAATAATTACAAAGAGTTATGATGTATATTATCATCTATGTATCATTTTGAATAAAACACCCAATTGCTTCTTCGCGTCTCTATTCCAGTCATCAACAATTTTCATGATATGGTTTAGAATTTTCATTGTATAAATCGTTAGTTGTCATAAATCTGAAACCCCATGTCAAGTCACCACTGCATACCATATAGGTCTGCCTTATTTACTTACTTGCCTTACTAATTTGTATTAGGTTTATATAACAATAAACAATATAACGAAGCACTGTACTGATAGCTACTGATGAGATGAAAGACTATTTTATTGGGTGCATTTGGATAGTGGGAAGGAGTCGGTCGTGGCCTCTTGTTGAAGGAATCATCTCAGTATTGACTTGAACGACAGAGGGAAACAACGAAAAAACCCTGTCAGGACGGTCGATCATGTCGGGAATGGGTGAGGAGGAAAAATGGTTTAGTGTGCTAGCCACTCGGCCATATAGGCATATATATATATATATATATATATATATATATATATATATATATATATATATATATATATATATATATATATATATATATATATATATATATACATATACATATATAAAAACATATCCCACTCTATGGATGGGGTCAACGTTCTCACCCCCTTGCAATGATGGATGCTACGGTATTCATTGCAAGGGTGAAAGAAGACATTCCTATATACATGTCTTAGGAATGTTGTGTATCGGGCCGAAAGTGTGACTTTGCCCCTATTTGTATAGGAGACTGTCACATGTAGATGACGTCGACGAGTTGAATAGTGTATATAGGAGACTGTCAACTTACACAAATTAGTCAAAGTCTTGAATAGCCAAAGTGCACTTTTGTACTTCACTATAATTCGTCACCATAGAAATTGAGACTGATAGAAGATTTTGACATTTCAAATTGAAAACGTAGTTGACAATCTGAAGGCCCAATGTTTTGTTCCTGGATATCTGATCTATTTAACAATTGAATTGTTAATTTATTTTTGGTTTAACGACCCAAAAAGGTACTAATAACTAAGATCTATTGGCGTAGATGATGGGAGGATGAGGTGAAAGATGGGTGTTTTTTGATAATGAGATGGAGTCGATCGTGGCCTTCCCAGCATCAACCTAAACGACAGATTGGAAACAACGTGAAACCTAGTCAGCATTGTCGACCATTGCGGGAATCGAACCCCGGGTTGCTTAATTATGATTCAGCGTGCTAGTCACTGGTCCACGCGTCTCAGTGTTCGTCTCACTTCATGTAAATACAAGACATGGTGATCTGAAATTATTCAGCAGACCGAGTGATACATTTTTGTATACTGTGCTATCGTAATTAAACAGAGTTTCAAAAATCGGGTGGATTTTATGTCGACCATTTCCACGAATATTTTTTTTTGTTTAGCGAAACAAAACATTTGTCAAGCAAATATAGCTTTATTACCGGTAAGCGAGATTTAGTTTGGTAGAGATTTCTGTTGAGACTGTAATTTGTCCATGCTGTCAGTTTCTAAATTTGACATGGAATTAGGAAATTATTATGAAACATAAATTCAACTATCAACTGTCCTGAATTAAAAATTTGATCAAATAGTTCTCACGATACATTTAAAAATGAAATAAATGTTTGGAAACGGAATAACACCTAGCGCCACACTCACTTGCATTTTATTTTATTTCATCACTTGAAGAAAATATATTTAAAATATATTCATGGCATTTGTATAAAAATGCATTCCTTATCTCGCGTCACTGAACATATTGTTATTTATCAATTATCGTTATGATTGTTTATTACAAATTTTCCTATGTGTATGCTATATTTTTTATTTATTTTATCTGATTACCGCACTAATCATTTTCTAATATTTCATTCAGTTTATAAGTATTGACAAAGAGTTTGATTCTTAGACAGGTCTGATTATTATATTGTATGCGTTTGTTTTACCGTCTTTTGCTGAATATTATCTCATTATCATATTTTAGTATATTTATTAATCAGTCAAACCTTTGCAGGGCTCTAAACATCAAGCTACCACCATTCACAATTTTTGAATGACTACAGTACTGTGTATGTTGTTCAATAAAAATAAACTCAATTCAAAGTGGATCATGGTGGGTCAAGTTAGCTGGGCTAGGTTTTGTTTTAGGTTATTAATATTCTGAATCGCTTACACCCACTATTCTACTAAGCTGATGATAGTTATAGGTTATAGACTAGGTTAATTTAGGCTGCGAATAACAACAATGGCGTGACCCGGAAGGTGAAGGGACATATTTCGGACCCGGTTCGATCCCCGCCACCGTCCATCTTTACAGGGGTTTTTCGTGGTTTCCCTCTGTAGTCTAGGCTAATGCCGGAATGGTTCCCACAATATAGGCCACGACCGCTTCCTTCCCACTATCCTTCCCATTACCCATAAAATCTTCATCTCATCATCCCGTCATCTCATTAATCATTCATCCGACGCCAATAGATCTCAGTCATCATTACAGTGCGTCGTTAAAACCCAATATAAAAAAAAAAATAAAAAAAAATAGCAACGCCCTGTAGGGTGACAACATACTCAGGCTGCAAGAAGTCGCGTGCCTTAATTTTCAGCATCGTGCAGCATGAATATCTTTGCATAGAAAAATAATCACTGAACAGTAAAGGACCTGAAATTTGATAAGCAGACAATGTGGATTGCTATGACGATTGTATGTTACATGTATTCACTCGCTATTTTGTAATACTTTTCTGATGATTATTTCGTACTTGCATGCATCTAGTTTCTGGCTACATATTCAACTATTGACATAAACTATAAGTGATTTGTCGTGTTATTGTAGAAATGTTTGTTGCATTCAAATTGGTTATTGCTAAACTATACGGTGATGTCATTCACAATTTGCATTCAGGAAAATCTGTATCAACTTATTTGCTGTCTGATTTGTGTAAGGTCTTTACATGTGCATACTAATTGTTGACTATTATATTATCTTAATTGTCATTTAGTAACTATTTGAATACGTAACGTCAAGTCCTTTCTTGTCAAGAACATTTTCAACTACACTGACAGTGACAGCATAACAGTACGAGTTTTCACTTTTCAATGCTGAAAGCATTATCTGGTATATATTTGTATATTATAATTTAAACTGTATATTATTGATTCATCGTACTACCATAGAACAACGTATGATACGCATGTAACACATAAGCATAACTAAAGCGTTTTCAGTATGGACCACCCTCAAGCAATTTAGTTCATTACAATATGTTTGTAAAGTAAAATCTCACACCCTATCATCACACTCATCATACATAGTATTGAAAGAAAATAGTACAATAATACATAAATGAATAATGGTATTATTAAGAAAGTTCCTGTTAGATAATCCACTAATTTGATAACAACTATGTCCAAATGTTCATATAACATATTGCTAACCTAGCTATAATCCATCTGAACTTGGAAAAAAAAATTATGTAAGTTAATGGGTAAAGAAGAGTGTTATTCCCATCTCAAGGATTATTACATGTCTACATTAATTAGTATTAATAAGACCGTGTTTACCTTATACCGGTCATCCACAGATAGTTACCGTGTACCGAGTACCGAGTGTTACTATCCTCGATCTACCGTCTCTTGACTACATTTCCATTGTCGCTCGGTAATTCCGACCCTTCAACGTACTCGCAATCATAAGCCACTCATCGATATAGTTAATTATAATTAGTGTAAACTAGATAGTATGCATTCTTACAATGTTGGGAAGTTGTTCTACTTGTTGAGCTCATGCCTCATTTTCTCACCTTAAATTATACCGGTACCAGTGAACAATACGTTGTACGCGTATGAATGTTATTTAATTATTTGAAATGAGATAATTGAATCGCACAGCTTCGCATTCCAGCAAGTACGGTGTTGTGTAGATTTTATACACCTGTGTGTATGTGGTATGGCATAATATCGCCCGCACATATAGCCTCACAAGTCAAGTGAAACGAGGTTCATAATCTATTTTCATACGTCATTCAATATTTATTATGAATACATTGTTTGAATCTCGTGGTAGAACATAATTATTGGTTGGGTGTTCATTTTTGCTCAAGTTTTTTTTCTCAGAAAACACCACTCTGTCGCGTAGATAGATGGAATGAGAATAATATGATGGAATAAAGTTTTTAGCGTATCCAAGTGGATTTTTCTTTCATTTACATCGAAATTTGATACAAAATCATTGTTCCACAAAAGTAGAATCGTTTGGACGGGGCACCTTATGGGCAATCTTACCGCCCCATTTTGATTGTTTTGAATAATGAACAATGAATTTTGGCACCAGAACTGCACTGTATGTGGCCATATTTTTTCGCCGCAGATAAGTCATTCGGTTATTAAAAGTCCGGAACACATTATCAGCTGAAAATGAGAAATATTTATTATAAATCAGGCATGTAGATTTTACCTCCTATGTATACATTGAAATGGTATAAATGATAGAACCTATTTCTTGTAATTTCATATAGTCAGACTTACAATCATTCATCCGACGCCAATAGATCTTAGCCATCATTACAGTGCGTCGTTAAAACCCAATATATATATTAAAAAAAACTTACAAATTAAAAAAAAATCAATTTTAATAGTCATTTATTCAAAAAAAAACATTATACTGAAATTACCCCATTTACATTCTTTTTGGTTGAGAGGATATTACACAGACGTCAGAACAAAACATGATACCAATTTAAATTTTTCCCACAGTAATATTATGCAGAACGCTGTCGCTTCTGTTTTCTCACATAATAATAATGTATACAGTGGAATAGGATTAGTAGAAAAAAAACAATATAATTACACCTTATTGGGGTGAACATAGCGAGGAAGCTCCTATTTCTGTGTCTGTAATTATGATCGGTGTAGGATCTAATAATCTTATCTGATAAGCCAGGCACTTGAGTTTAAATTTCCAATTGACATCAATACATTTAGATCTCGATCTATGTGTATTTTCCTTGTAATAATCAGATGGATAACGTTCAAATTATATTGAATTCGGAAAATCTTCATCTATAAGCAGAGGAGAAGACCAAAGTTTGTATTTTCTTTCTTTTTTTTTTGGGGGGGGGGGGTCATTATTTTTTTCAAACTTATTGTATAAAATATTCAACCATAAAATTATGAATGAGCAGAACATTTTACCGACATATTTTTTGTTACAAATTTATAAAACGTCACTCGTAAGCCATGTCGATTTATTTTCGTATTTTTATGGAAAACGATCATTTCAAGTTACAGTTGTCCAGATGTAAGAGTTGTAGACTTTTAGCCTATTTGTAACGATAAGTAAAAGATATGCGTCCACAAATTGCATTTGCAGTATATCTCTTATTATATTATACACTTTCTTCCAAGTTTTACAATAAAGATATTCTATAAATCAATAAAATCGAAAGTAAGAACGCACAGGCCTACGTCGTACTGTCGTACTGTATATTTATAACAATTGCATGATTGTACTGACCAATGTACGACTTCACAATTGTGTCTATAAACTCTGTTCAAGAAAATCCTTATCCGTTATCGTCTATAGTCAATTACAATGATTATCATCTTATTCGTTGTATGCGAAACTGTTATGTCGACATATAACTATCGTGAACGTTGCCGCAATATACACTGTCACAACTGTATAAAAAATGTTCTATTTGCCCCATAAATCAAATTCTATAATTTACCTTTCCCCTTTCGCTCCTCCCCTCCTCTCGCTCTCTTTCCTAGTTCATTCTCATCATGAAAAGAGCTTCAACGTCAAACATCTGATTGTTGTAACTTGCGGATCTCTGACAGTTTCTCGACCATTCATTTTAAAGTGGTCACGAACATGGAAGAAGACGTTGGAGGGTTTGTCCAATTAAAACTCTTGTGCAGCATTGTCTAATGTTTTGCAGTCTTCTAATCTGGGACACCACGCGGTTGAACTTTGACCGTGAGACGGTTTACTCATGTGATGATTCTTATTGTGGATTCCATACTGTTATATTGTATGTTATATGACTGTGGTCATGGTTTGAAACGTGGTTGCAATCACGTGCAATGTTGAACAGAGGTGGATTAAAATATCCGGAATATGTGCCATATCTGTTGACCCTGATCTGTTAATAGTGTAAGATATTGCTTACAATGTTTAAAACAGCATATTCTAGTCGAGTTATTACCTTCTTTCAATATAATGTAGACACAGTATCTTAATTGCTTATCGATAGAACGACCACTAAAGGCGTTTAAGGTGTTTCATGCTAAAATATAGCTTGACTGAATCAGACACATGAATCTTTCAAACTAATATAACGTGCTATATTTATTATTATGAATTATAACCATTGCAGATGAAAGATTAGTTACTATTCTCTTAGTGGTTCCCTCAGTTTCCTTACTAGTATAGGCCTCATTCGTAGGCGATTCGGTGCATGGTTAAAATTGAATTATTACTGTGGATCACGTAAATGATTCTTCACGCAAATGCGCGTGTAATTCTACTCAGCTTTTATTTTTCAAATTGGTGCTTCAATTTTAATGCTTAGAAATTGGATGAATTATATCATGAAATTCAATTAATTCGTGCATTATATCTAGTAGATTAATCGACCTGATTAATTTTAGTTGTGGAAGTTGGGTCGGTCATTCGCGTCCCACATAAGGTATGGGTTGTTGTAAACATTTTTGCATGGGTTCACTTTTCCAACTATACACTATCACCCGACCGGCACATGCAGCGTAGTGGTTAACGCACTTGCTTCATGTGACCCGGGAGGCAGTAGGCATATCCGTTCATCTTTACAGGGGTTTTTCGTGATTTCCCTCTGTAGTCTAGGCTATAATACCGGGATGGTTCCCACAACGTAGGCCACGACCGCTTTCTTCCCACTATCCTTCCCATTACCAATAAAACCTTCATCCCATCATCTCGCATTACTCATTCATCCGACGCCAATAGATCTTTTATAGTCATCATTACTTTGCTTCGTTAAAATCCGATATAATTTAACCATCACCCGTTGATTCGTACCCCCATATAACCTAGCTGTTGGTGGGGTCGTTATATACTATATGAAAAATAGCTCGTTTTCATACGTCTGTCATTCACCGTAGATTCATAGCTGTAAAATATAATTCATTCACATGTGAAAATACGTTCACATCTCTTTTCATATTATTTTATGTTGATTTAATGGCCACATCGCTTCACGTTACGTCTAGGTCTATGGTACTATACCGACACCATAGAGCAAGTGCAAGTACAATCCATATTCTATCGTCTTCGTCGTTGTACGAACTTAATGCAGTTAAATATATATATATATATATATATATATATATATATATATATATATATATATATATATATATATATATATTAAGCTGCAATTTACACGTATAGCTGTATTCTCAACTGTAATTGAAGACTGCCATTCATAGGCCTAATGAGTGACACATTATGTGAAAGATTGAAACTCTGCATTTCCTATTATAAATTTGAAAATGAACAAGTACATTTATAGTGATGCAGTAAAAAGGCCACCACTGTAACAGATTATGGAGAGTACACACTGGTATGTTATACTGACTTTGTCAAGGCTGATGAAGGTTGTCTAGATAGATGCTATCTCAGTAGCAGCCAATATACAGATAAACAATGTGCCAGTATCTCGTTCTCAGTCTCTTATCACTATATGACAAATTAACAACATGGTTCAATTATTATTCTATTTCTATTTTTGTAGATGACGTAAATGTTTTTATGTTATATTTGATATTCGTATTATTGGAAATATCATTCATATTCTCATATTCGATTCGAAAACAAGGAACAAGGATATGGACAAGCATTGATCGGTTTTCCTTCATGTTCAACCAATCGATATTCTTTGATTGCTCGCACCCTCCAACGCATAGGCCTATACTTGGTGTGCACCTTTTTATTTTATGGTCAATTTTATTCGTCGATAGTCTGCACCCTTCAACTTTTCTTCGATAGTGAATATAAAGGTTATAGTTAGATAACTAAAGTTACTATAGCTATAGATAACTATAGCGATAGTTAGATAATTTAGTGTAACTTGGAATCTTAACTTGGTGTAACTTAGTGTACTAGGAGGCCGTCGAAGAAAAAAATATGGTACGGGCCATCCAAGACTCGGCTATCGAAGAGCGCAAACAATGAACAAAAATGCCAACAAACTAATATCACCATCCTCTCCCGTTCGAGAGAATAAAATATATAATTTCCGTTGACATTTTTAAAAATATTTTCATTCATGCCTGAATAAGTTATAATTTTAAAGGGTTGATGAACAGTGAATTATTAAAAAAAATTAAAATACATTGATTTTATCTCAGTTTTTCAACATGTCGTTCATCCTTCATTGCGACTGGTATGGCGTTTGCATAGTCAATTAATTTTTAATATATTTGTGTCGATTGTCGATTATATAGAGCGGACTAGATTCATGATAGTGTGAATAAGAGTAGGATATTTATTCATTTTCCCATTAATTATTGTGTTTGTATTCTTTATTAATTTGTAATTTTACTTTCATAAGTAACCAACAGGGTAGTGGTAATTTTTGGTACCGTACTCAAAATGAATAAATATGATTTTGTATTTGATTTGAAACCGGAAATTGGATCCTAATTTGGATGAATTTATTTATTGTTTCAGGATCCATGCGGGTACCAATGACCTCTGCACATACGGTGAGTAATGCAAATAAATATCGAATCCGCACTTGTAATCTACTGAATTATTCATTGTGATTATTTGTCCAAAGATGGTCATCTCATCTAAATTTCAGGCTGAACACGGCAAAGTATATGACCCTTGTATACCTTGAACATAAGTATACAAATTATAAAGTATGAAGAATTGAAGCATATCATTATTTTTTCTGATATTTTTCTACATCAATGATCAATTAACATCACTATACTGCAAATAACACACAATAAACACATATATATTCATATATATACATATGTATATATATATATATATATATATATATATATAGATATATATATATATATATATATATATATATATATATTTATATTCATATATATATATATGTATATATATATATATAAATATATATATATATATATATATATATATATATACATACATGTATATAGGCCTATATATATATATATATATATATATATATATATATATATATATATATATATATATATATAATCAAGATTTCAATCCCAATTGAAATAAAAATTCACGAATATAATGATTTTCACGTGAATTTTCATGATGATGAAAATTGTTTGTTTCTGTTTCTCGGTATTGTTCATACATAATGATACGAATAAAATCTTTCCCTCTTGCCTATTTTCATTAGGGGTGGTCATCACAAAAATGTCAAAATTAGTTCTTCAATCCTTTCTTCAAGACTCCATGCCTATAGTTTAAGTACACCACTCCAATGGTGTTATAGTGCTCATGTTAAATTACATGCATTTCGAATAGTCGAGAATTTAGGCGACTGTAATTGAAGAACAGTTCACTTAACACCTGTCAAATGATTGATATCAATTATTGAATATCTCATCCAAGTAATGAATTTTATGAGTATACAATATCTGTTAATTCTTAAAATCAATTGTATAATATCCCAGCTGTCAGATATCGGTATCAACTGTTTCAATCCATCATCATTTTTATTGGCAACTATTAATTACAAACAAGTTGTTATGTCTACTGGGTATTATAGTGGATGAATGAATTTTAAAAAGACAGTTTGTAATTGAGTTTGGGTTTGTAATTGTTCAACACGGTGAAAAAACTGAAGCTTATCGGTCACTATTTCGCAAGCTCCAGCTATTGTTGTGATATTCGTTTTCTGATAATCAGTGTGGTTATTGTTCGAGATTAAGATTGACTAGAGTGATATGAAGAAGATTTAAGATAGTTGAAGTTGTAAATCAGTCTATTAGCAAAAAGTAACACGAAGATTAGGATGGTTTCAACTTATATTATATATATTCTGAATTAAACTTGACGAACATAACTTATACCATTGGTTGAAGTTTGGAGTTATGCCTTAGATTGCATACACAATGTGTATATATATATATATATATATATATATATATATATATATATATATATATATATATATATATATATATATATATATATATGGGTAATGATTGTTTTTAGTAATTGAGATGGGTAATTAAAACCCTGGTATAGTAATTTTAAAAAAACGTCTTTGGGGTGACCCGTACACCGCTTACTTTCATCCATAACCAAGATTGGGGAACAATGATTTTGTATCAAGCATCGATGTTATTAAAAAAATATATGTTTTCATATCTTTTTTTTTCATTCATATACTTGACTCATCTTTCATTTTCAGTAGGCCCCATTGTAATCAAATTAGACATATATTAAAAAAATATATATTCTGATCAGATATAGATGATTGATCAGCCAACTCGAAAACGACAATTTCGAGTTGAAATTTTTATACAAAATACATTTTGTTTTTTCTATATATAATTGTGGTTTCAACAGAAAAAAATCAAATTCTTTTGCGTCTTCATCCTTCTGTACGACGGTGCGAATTATGTACTAACTTAGTTTAATTTCGATGAGTCAGGGCCGAGTCAGGCGTGAGGTTTGTTTACGTTGGTTTGCCGGCAAACCAATGCAACCCTCAATACATCTTGGGCCCATGTATCATTGATACATTTGTGTAATGCTTGTCATTGTCTTGAATTGATATGCATTGATCCAGGCTGTGTTTATACCACGTGGTTTATACCAACAATTACGAGCTTGTTGAAAATATACCTTCAGTACGAATAAGTATCGTGACATTGTTCATGTAAATCTAGGTATATCTACTTTCAAGTTCAACTATAGGCTCATCAAGTTGAAAGCATTTTTTTTCTGTATCCCATTTATTTGCCTGCATGCTTATTTTCAAAACAAAACACTGGAGAATGAAGAGCGGTAGTAATTAACAATGGTAGCACGAACAACGTGAAAAAATCCGCACATAAATTGACGGAAAATTATAGACACTATTACAATAACTGAAGTTGAACCAAAAGCAAAGTAAAAAAATCTACAAGTTTCAAAACTTCTGTTTCCCAAGGTCAACGCTCAAATGTAATGAAATATGCATTAGAAGCAGATAAGACCATCAAAGTGTATTCCGTATCTAAAGACAATTATAAACTAGGTCGAGTGCAGGAGAGCATTGTCAACAATCAACAAACAAATGAACCGCTCGCACTTGAATCAAAAGAAGTAGATCAATCGACCATTCACAAATGTCAATTTATATATTGACCAGTCGACTGACGTAAGAAATTACTTTCTTGTCCCAGGGAAAGTCTATTAGGCACCATTGAGATAGTTTTATATTTATAACAGGTCTACATACTCAATTCTGTATGCATTAATGACCCACAAAATGAATACTAAATGAAACATCAACACGAAGAGCGTGTAAAGAATCTTATTTTAGATTCTTTCTACTTCTGTGCGTAATTTTAATTATTTCAAGGCATAAGCTTATTTGTGATTGAATAATGCGCTTTTGAATGTACATCTATAGTATACATATTATCTAAACTCTAAAGTATCATTGAACTTCCAATGATTAATAACAAATTCAATATGGTCAGGTCTATTTCTAATAGATATAAATTGATATTAGCCATGATAAATTACGCCCCTTAAGATTATTTCAATGTTTCGTCATCTGAATAAATCTGTAATATATTGGCTCTATCTACATATCGCGTATCAGATGTGCTTTATTGAGTTGGTCATTAAATAAACCATAGACCATAGTTCGTAGTCATTTCCCTTTTGAAGTACAAAACGTTTTGGCTTATAACATTTTAATTATATATTATATATTCCTAGCAAGACAAAGTTAAACGGTGTTGTCAATCTCATATTCGGTTATATTATCGAAACTGAAAGGAAATGTGATTATATTTAGTCGTATTATAGAGTACTCTTTTGGTACCACCCTTCCGGCGTGGTAGTGACATTTATTTGATGATCAATATCTCGTGAGACCTATTTACCTTGACCCAATGAGGGAGGTATTCCCTCATGAATATGTAATTTTCAAAACTAGTTCTCGATCAAACATTCGATCAATTTCTTATAAATAATGCATCCACCTCGAATGTTAATAAAGATAATTAACAGATGTAAGGTATTGTGAATTGAGTTATGTGTGTTGATGTATTTTAGGATCGTGTTACAATAATTATCTATTACTTTTTCCAACTTGGAAAATCTAGTCGATGTGAGCTTGTTAGTCGAGCATGAAAATGATTTTTATAACAGAAGAACCTCTTTGATATTAAAACTAATTGGTGGTTTGGCTCACAAATGCAGAGTATTTTATTTTCTTTCTTCTTTTTGAATTTTTTCAAAGTATGTTGATCAACAATTTTCAACTGAAATATTACCCCGTTGAAAATGGATTTTCTGCAAATAATTTTATGAAAGAAATATTATTGGAAAATGTTCGATTGATAACTATCACGCGCAATGAGGATATGAAGAATGTTCGAAATATGTTCGTCAAACAATTGCACAGAATGTGTAATAATGAAAATGTGTGATGACAAGATTTGTTTATTCCCGTATAACTTCAAATATATTTTGTCTTAAGTGACAGATGAGAATAGATAGTGGAATAGATTTGAACATAAACCTATAGAATCTGCATAGTACAAATACTACAATGAAACGAATGAATGAAATAAAAAGGTGAATAAAACTTTGTTTTAGTTTGCCATGGGCTCATACGATAGACCTATGAGCATACTTATATACGTATAGGTATATTTTAATTTATTTATAAACTTACTGATTTATCAACCCATAGTTCTAAATTGTTATCCAGAAATTATATTTGTGTTGAACATTAACAATCTACTTTAATCACCATATATGTTTAATTATTTAATATTCCGTTTTTCAATATGATAGTTATATTTACTCAATTTAATATTTCAATTTCTTCCTATATTTACCTATTCGGAACATATTTAATAATAATGATTCATTTAATAACCGTGGCGGTCACATTGTGATATATATTTATAATTATTTATATGCTTAAAGAATAGTCAAGCTGAATATTGTGTTTTTGAGTATATTGTATGAAATAGATGAAGACCTCTGAAATAGAATGAAATATACTCTCACCAAATAAATCAAAAAAATCAACAAAAAAATGTATTTTAATTATAGCATAGTTTTCTTATATACTCGACTCACAGTTTCCAGGGTATAATTATAATCCGAACTATAAAGGCTAAACGGGTAATGTCATATTTAAGTTACGTAAGCAATAACTGCCGAACAGACATGGATTACAATGTTCGATGTTTATTGGGTGCGGAGGTGGATTCTGTTTTTGTTTAGTCTTGTCGTCTCGACGAATCTTTTCAATTAGCTTGCTCGCGGGACTTTTCTCTTGCGGTCACCTTCCCACGCGCTGATGCCTTTATTACCTTCTCTCTCTCTCTTTTATACCTTGTTGTTGCGTACTGCAGATCTTATACGAGTCTGGGGTGTCTTGTTTATGTAATTTATTAATGTAAATAATATATTGTGAGGTGCATTTTCTTTCGATTATTATATCATCTTACATAACTCAGCATTTCTAAACTGCTCCATTTGAAAATGGTTCTTTAAAATAATCGATTTTCATATTATGCGGTTTCAATGCAAAAAAAATTGTTCACACTGAAATGGAATATGTCGCATAATGTGGCATAACAATGAAAGTATTGATCTCTCTCTCAGATAATGGACGTGGTGCATAATGATTTGATATCATGAAACGTTATAGCAGCAGAAATGTGTGCCGCAATTCAATTTTGGTCCATGTTATCTGACTTTTATGATACCAATAATTTAGTTTGATAATTTCCAATATAGCGTATAATCTAGGAAAGAGTGTGATTGTTTGCGGGGAACAAAATTAATGTAGACATACATAAATAAGAATATAAAAACATATATTCCAAATTCGGGAAAAGATGAGAATAGATACGAGAATATAGAATAGATATTGAAGCTTAATATTAATCAAGTTTGTGATTGCAATGTGCATACTTTCATTCATGAGACACAAAGACGCGAACAGCCGCGCTATTTGGTTTGGTGATAGGCGCAGGCTGTATAATATTAAAGAGACGACCGATTGCATGATTCCTTGAGTCTTTCGGGGACATTTTTATACTGGACAAGGATTAATGAATAAATAAATATATATATATATATATATATATATATATATATATATATATATATATATATATGTATGTATGTATGTATGTATGTATGTATGCATATACTTGTGTGTGTGTGTGTGTGTGTGTGTGTGTGTGTGTGTGTGTGTGTGTATAATACTTAATCATATGACGTAATCGATATATATATATATATATATATATATATATATATATATATATATATATATATATATATATATATATATATATATATATATATAATAAATCATTCGCTTCTTCTTATTAACGGAATACTGTCAGATAAGGAAGGTATTTCTCTTTTATTAATAATCGATCAATCCTCCGACACGTCTTTATATAAAACGGTTTTGTATTTCTCTATTCTTTTGTAAAGCAATTAAGTCCACAGCTGTCAGTTGAAAGTGCAACAGCTTACGATTATTGTGTTCAGTTGTCATATTGTGCAATTCCAGTCATTTTTTCATAATATACAGGTTCAGAAGGTCTCTCATTAAGCTTTGATTTGTTTATTCTATTAAAAGAAACCTACCCACCGACAAAAATGTATCAAATTTTCTGTTATTCATCGGTGAATCAATGTGAAAATAGATTTTTGCATATTTAGAATGACAGAAAAGAAATGGAAATTCCGAGAAAATGTTAGAAAAGCTAGTTGAAAAATTACATACAAGAAAACCAGTAGAAAATGACAATTCATACATTGATTGAGTAAACCTTCCTCTATCACCTAAACTAAATTTCATCATCATACCTATAAATGTTTTGATACAGATGAATAGTTTCTGTTACTAGATTCATAACACAAAATGGGGTGACTTCCCCGATTTTGTATGCCAAGCGCATATGGTTGAACCGTTTATTTTTAGTTCAGCCTGAAGGCGGTTGTTTTACGAACACATCGATACCATACGGAATCAAATATCTCAAGAAATTATGTATGTAACGCGAGATGCATGTTTTGTAACCATTTTCAGTCTCAACTAAAGCATAAACAATCGCAGTGGCTTTCCGGATGAACGTATTTCTGTGAAACTACTTCACACCGTGCAGAGGAGTAGGCTACCTTCTACAATATTGTCGATCTATAATGAACACCGAGACGCGCGTGGCCGAGTGGTAACACTGAACCGTCATTCGGGACACCGGGGTTCGATGCCCGCCATGGTCGACCATCCTGACAGCGTTTTTTTTCGTGGTTTCCCTCTGTCGTTCAGGTTGATACTGGGATGGTTCCTCATCAACAGGCCACGACCGACTCCTTCCCACCATCCAAAACACCTTATAAAATAACCTCTCATCTCATCATCCCATCATCTCATTCATCATCCACCGACGCCAATAGATCGTAGCCATCAGTATAGTGCGTCCTTAACACCAAATATAAAAATAAATAATGAACATTCACAATATTTTCACAAATAATCACCCTTGGTGTGTACTTTTTTGGAACTTTTGGTTCCCACCAACAGCTAGGTTATTTGGACAACCGTGGCTCAGCCTAAGTAACACAAGTCGAGTCGGGTGAGATTTCAAAAACTTTCCTAATGCACAGGTTTTGTGTACTCCGTCTATCCATCTCACTTCTATTCGTACCCCCAAATAACCTAGATGTTGGTGAAGTCAGTCGTCAATTAATAAACATTCCATGACAGTATAGAGGGGACGTAGATTTTGTAGATCTTCGTAATGCTATATAATTATTGTATAATGTAGCATTATAGTTTTTCTTTTGTTCACACCTGTGAGAGCGGGATAATTGTTGGGCGAGATAACCGTATACGTTTAGATAATTAAGCTTGTATAGTTATAATCATTACTTTGGTAATTTACTTTTTTCGTAAATTCGAAGAGAACATTTCTGATTCAGTAGAGTATATATATATATATATATATATATATATATATATATATATATATATATATATATATATATATATATATATATATATATATATATATATATATATATATATATATATGTATGGGCCCATGAACAAATAAAAATTGCCCATTTCTTCACATGTTTCTTTTTCATTCTATTGGAAGAATTTTACATATTTTTCTAAAAAAAACTAGACGTATGATGAGTTGATCAATTTGGAAGCACCTTCCCTCTAAAACCCTAATTTTATCTGCTGTCAAGGTTTCGATTATGATTTCAGGGTGTTCAATTGCCACGTTCTAATCCAATCTTTTCTTTTTTTCAGTTGTGGAAAATGAATTTTTAGAGTATGCCTACTATACTGTCACATTATATCTGCAATTTAGAAGCTTTCTATAGGCCTAAAGTGACTCGAATGTGCGAATCAGCGAATTTCTGTTCGATGCTCTACTACAGAAGGAAGACTGATATTTTTCCCCCATATCATTATCATATCGTCTATGGTTAATCATCCCATAATATCATCCATGCATAGATAATATACACATACACGCACACATACATTCCTCCGAAACGAATGCCAGCGAATTATCGTCGATGCGAAATCAAATCGCGATTCAAAGTGAATCAAGATCGTGGTGTATATGTAGTTCTTCCTCATCAACACCCTCTTTCTGTAGTTTGCACTTCTAGAGTAGATCTTGTTGTTTTTCGTCGCCTAGCTATTGCGGACACTGCACACGTCTGCCGGTGTTCTGCAGCCACTCTTCCGGGGTCCGCAGGCACTCGATTCCGTTCTCTCGACCGATAGACCTAACACCATCTTCTTCACAACCGAACAATATGATATTATTATGACTATGCATTCATTAATCGTCGTCCATATCGTATAATCGTATCGGAGAACTCCCCTTGACACAATTGAGTTTCTTCTTTTCTTTATCTAGATAAATGTATCTTTGAAAAATGAGATGTACACATTGGGAACGAAGCTTTTTCACATTATATATATATATATTTTTTTTATATATATATATATATATATATATATATATATATATATATATATATATTGTTTGTTTAATTATTTTTTGGGGGGGAGGAGGAGGGGGTTCAAAAAACGAAATGTGTCTCGACAAAACTAAGCAAAACAGCTTGGAGATATATCGGTTTTTACATTCATTTATTCATAATGGGTTTAACGACGCACTGTAGGCTAATGATAACTACGATCTATTGGCTTTGTTTTGTATACAATTCAGAGCTGGTTTTACCAACCGATTAAGTATTAATAAATTATTATCACTTGAGGTAATAAATACGTAACTGAGGGTGATAACAAGTTAATTCGCTAATCATTGCTTAATTCACTAATTTTCAGTTGTGTATTCAAATTTTGATCCTTTGAAATTTAGTTTGAAAAAATATAATCCCGAGGGTCAAAATTTAAAAATTGGGGCCATATAGAATGAGCTTACAGAACACAGTTAATTGAATTTTTTGAATTTTTTCAAGTCAAGGAAGCGTATGTTTATAATCCTATCCTATAGTTTCAATCTAGCATATGAGTAAGTCGTCTACAGTTTATATTTGTGTGGTAGTATAAATACGGAAAAGATCTACCAGGTGTATTTCACATGTGCATTTAATTTTGTATGTTTGATAGGCCCATTATTTCTCTCTTTCTCTCGCTCTTTCTCTCCACATGTGGTGAGGACGAAGTTGAACTGCATTTTTGCATTCAGCCCTTGGGCTATGGGTCCTTAATCTGTATTCTGTGCTCACCATTCAAGTTTCCGCAATCGATGTGTGTACAACGGTATCTAATCTAGTGTAAGGTTTATGAAGGAGCTCTTCAGTTAGTTTACGTATGGAGGATGTCAAGTTCTTGCGCGGAAGAGAGTGAAGTATATATAGGCGTATATAAATAAGCCTCCAAAATAAAAACTCACTTGTATTATTATCAAAAATAGACTGATTGATTTGTATCAAAATCTCTCATTTCTCATCCGGTCAGTCACAACATTTTCTTGAAAAATGAAATCAGTACGGGTATGGGTTCGAGTCCCGCATAAGGCATTTGTTTTTATTAACAACATGCATATATATATATATATATATATATATATATATATATATATATATATATATATATATATATCCTCCACTCAATCGAACCCCCAAAATAACTTGGCTGTCGGAGTTCTTTAGCAATTGTTCAATAATACCATCATCATCGTCATCGAATTGTAGGGTATATTATTTTCTACGTTGTCAAGGAATAAGACGTCTGAAAGAAATCAAGCGTAGTGGTGATCCTATTCATGTTTGGTTTCGCTTCGCTTCAGATACTTTTCGAAGTTGATTACACTGACTTTTTGTCAATACAATCACCGGACAACATTTTAGATTATTATATATAGCTGTCTTCCCGCGGTCCTTCTCCGTGTTTTAGGAACTTAATTACCGTACTAACTTTTTATTTTTCCATTTTTTTTTTTTTATTGCCAATTGACGTGCATGAACTTGAATTAATGAAAGAATGAATGATTTTTTAAAATGAACTTTTTAAATAAATTTTATTAACATTTTGGAATCGCCCCTCTATAGGTTTCGCTGATCATATGATATTCAATATTATCGTGTTACCTTGCACCATTATTACATGTTCTTTTTGCTGTCATCACGTTTATGTTAGAGCTTATGATGATCCTACCAACAGCTAGATTATATGGGGGAACGACGTGAATGTGCGTATAATAATGAAATCAACAAAGCGATGATAATACGTTTACAAAATCAAATACTTGAATCTGGATTCGAACCCGCAAGCGTCTGGCTTCTGATTTCATAGCAGTGCCTCAACTGTGAGTCTTGACTGATATTGAATTTCTTCATATAATTCACTCCATCATTAATTGAAACTGTTCCAATGATCAACTTTTGTATGAACTAACACTTCCGAACAATAATCAATTGGACATTATTTCCAATAATTTACACCATTTTACGCACAATTGATTAAATTGTCAAAATCGTCAATTCGTCTGAGACTAATCATAGATCTGAGATTTTTGTGAGAACTTCAAGACTGTGATGGTCTACTCTTAAAAAAAAACTGTTTATTGAAACATTTTCAAAGGGAATAATATATCTTGTGTTTTTTTTTATTACTCGTTGAACAAGTTTCATTGTAGACCTGATACTTTTTTATATTCGATTGCTATACTGTACACGCTCTTACGAAAATATTCTCCATCCAAGATATATCCTAACTACCCTTCATTCCATCCTAAATGAGGCCGGTTTAATCGCAGAGTAACGTATAATATATTACTATTCCAAATTCGATACATTTTGTTTTTCAATGTTTCTTAAAATTTATGTTCAATTTTCATAGAATTTATGTAAACATTTTTGTTCTCCATTCATAAGCGCTTGTTCATGCAGTTTTATTACTAAAGCACATACTCGTATATTGTTATGTTTCCAACAACAGAAATGCACGGCATTGCCTACCAATTCACAACAGTTCACACTACGTATTCTATTCCTCCTGGAGCGAACTACGTTTACAACTCCTTTTCGACGTGAACGTCGTCTTCACTAACGGTAACGAATCGACCATTCGATATCGGATCTGTAATAAATGCACGACAAGGATGCAACTACCCATAACCAATATAACTGAAGATAAGAACCGTTATTGCGTCATGCACCGCCCATTGGATACTTGCTACACATAGTGTTATGATACTTAACAAATTTCAAGTCGCATAATAATTTTTAAAATCAGAATACCACAGATATTTAGATTAGTTCCAAGTTGGTATATGGTGAATCACATGTTTCGATATTGGTTGAACAGTTCACCGCAATCATTTCAACATATTCTGTACTATAGTAGAGGAGAGTGAGATGAACAGTTTATACAATTTAAACTTATTTAAACATAAGTGGCCCCAGAAGCGAAAGGAAAAATAATAGCTTAAACAGCTATTCGATGATGTAGAGAGAAAAAAAATGAAATACGCTCAAATTGGATGGCAATATATCCATTGGTTTCGACCTTCGCGGACTAATCGATTCGGATTGTTCGAAATAAAAAAAAGTTTATAGTTCGCGGTTCGCCAATCTGATCACCCTGAATGGAGTTGCTCTTATCTATTCCGTGTTCTCAAAGAGCTAAAAATGTCGACGGCACACCCTTTATTATATATATTTATGCACGTGCTTTATCTTCTCTGCTCACGCATCACTCCTGAGTGCATGCCCTTAATAATCCGGCATGGTGGTCACATTGGAATTAAGAGTATTACATTAGTGTTATCCATGTTTTAAATAGTAAACAAGACTGTAAAAGGAACCTCATTCCACAACCAGCACACACATGAGGATGACAAGTATGCTGACACACACAGTAATGTCCACATACAAGTTGATTGACAGTTAAACAAACTGTTGTCTTAATGAGAGAGTTATGACGTGTAGAGTGTAAATGCAGAAGACATCTTAATTGAGGTGTATAGAAAGGCACGCGTCTCTTTTGATGAGGCATTCTAATCACGATCTGAGATCTACGTGAATATCATGCGGCGTGGCTGTAGGGACCCGGACCGAACTGTTGCACACGGTACCGACCAATTACAGGCTGAAACAACGGGATGACCACATTCCCTTAGAAACACACTGATTCAAGAAACAAATGTGAGGATTTTCTTCATCTATATTATATATACAGACTATTCTGATAATGTAATAATCGGGTAATAAAGATTTATTCTTGTATAGTCTCGTCTATTTTCGTGATGAAGGTCGAAGATTATCCATGGAACTTTTATCACGCACGGTATGCTTGAATTAGCATATAAAATGGTAGGCATATCTAATTTGTGAAGACATGTTGTTTCGGATATCAAATGTATTTCATAACCGTAGGGGGTATATTAATGTTTTTGATTGTGTGATTGAACTTGGAAAATGTGAAAGAAATACGTACGTGAACTGAATTCTTTGCGAATGGTTTAGTTACGACGTGGAATAACTTTTTGTTAGGCGAACTCTCGGTTATTGATTTTGATAAATAATGTAATATAATGTGCTGGTGTGAAGGTTAGATCTGTGTGAGGGTGTCCTCGGGCATGATATAAATACAATTTGATTTTGAGAATGAAAGAGCTCATGTATACGTAATATGTATCATGGTTCGAAATACTCTTTGAATTCATCGTGTGTTTTCTGTGCTCCATACTTGAAAATTACATTCAAATTGCTGTGAAAAATCATCGAAAAGTGTATGTAATTATAGCATATATTCAATTATTCAAACAATTCCATAATTCAGTATCTTCTTCAAAAGAATGGACTCCGATTGATCGAGTAACATCTTTTTTCTAGTTGTTATTATTATAATTTTTGAATATTTATATATTCATATTTATTCATAAAGTAGTGTTGATCTTCAACTTTGGAAATGTCATAAGACACTAGAACATTTTATACAACGTGTAGATCGCAAATCAACACTTTGCTTTCCTGTACATTTTAACACACTTTCCGCTCATTTCAAGGATTCTATCCATTCACTGCGGAAGATGAACTTGAATATATTTATCATCAGTTTATCAACTCGATTTATAAAAATAAA
This sequence comes from Brachyptera risi, assembly GCA_964007535.1. Lineage (NCBI taxonomy): Eukaryota > Metazoa > Arthropoda > Insecta > Plecoptera > Taeniopterygidae > Brachyptera > Brachyptera risi. The sequence continues at coordinate 33,108,422 of OZ023332.1, forward strand.
AGGAGAAGTAAATCGTTTGGAAAACGATAGAAAAATACTGAAATAACAATTATATATTAATTGTATCTTGAAATCACGCTGAATGATGAAAGAAAGCATTTGTGAACAACATTAATTGAGGAGTTTCTTAGTTTTATGTTTTGTTACATTAGGCCTACAACAAAATGTAAACCACTTTAAAATTTATAATTAATTCCTATCAATTATAATCCAATTAAAATAATTTCAGATTGTTACTATTAAAAAGCAATAGCATACCAGTTTTATGAAAATGAATCACACTCCAGATTACAGTAATACTGCTACATTTTAAACACCATGCTGGTACTTACAATCATTTTATAACGTATTAATCTGAAATAAGTGGCGGTAGATTCTTTCAACCGTTGCGTAACGTATACCACCATAACAATAAAAAGTGATTGGCAACCGTTGATAATTTCAAACAATTTAAATGCAAGTGTTCTGGTCTCTTTATTATTTACCATCGTGGCGATATCATATTTTTTTATTAATAATAATACTATACATACTTGAAATTTGTAGTACATTACAATTTACAAGGTATATAAACGACCTTGCATGCAAAACAAATACAATCTGAGCTTATCAGAGTGTGTACATACATAATAGTACATAAGTAAGGCTAAACGAAAATCTTCTTCACAATAAGTCACACCCTAATAATTGTATGATTCACACTTCGTTTTAAACGTTAATATAGGCCTATGTATTCATAAATATTGAATTAATAAATTCCTCAATATGTGATCAATTATATACGTGTGGGAGTTCTAACTAATTAATGAGGCATTTATTTAATTAATTATACTCATTGCCACGGTACTGGCTATATACAGTGTGCTGATGTATATATATATATACAGAGCTGAAATAAAACTAGGAAGATGAAATGAAAGATGAGGGCTTGAATCACCCGTGCGCCAGTGCGGTATAAGAAAGGGAAAACGGTCGATTGGAACCATTCTTCGTTCGTGAAGGCATGATTTATGGTGAAAATCATACTATTTGTGAGTTAATAATAAGTATAGTGAACAATATGGAACTTTCGATTTTTTAGACCAGTAAGTTTATAGAAAAAAACGCTGACTTTTTTCGGTCGAGTGATACTTTTATAATGCATTATCTGCCAATAGATCGTAGTTTCTACGAGAGGGAACAAATTTAGATTCATTTTCATTCTTGTCATCAAACTAAATCCTGTCTCCGAGTAATAATATTTTACTTTCTAGTACTTTGGATCTCTATAATAATAGTTTTCATTCATTTCCAAGAAAATTTAAAAATGATAAATTAAATGAAAAATTGATTAATAGGAAAGTACACATTTCGTGAAATTCGTGTTCTAAAAATGTTCATGTCTGAAAAAATTTGCATTTAATCATTGCATGTGCTGATGTAATATGAATTGAAACTAATGGAGATATTGAGTGAAAAGTAAGACATTCTTCTCTGTTTTCAATTCATAGTTTCGAATTACAAATTACGAGAACAAAGTGGTATAATGAGTGAAAGATTTCTTTTATATCAAGAAAACATGATACACGCAGGATTTCAATAATTACTCATTTAAATTCAATGCCTTGCGAGAAATACCATAGTTACGTAATTACAAATACAAGCCTCATAGAGCTTTATACATCATTACCTAGATGCGGAATAATGTAAAACAAATGTCTCTAATAGAATGAGTATTGAGATTTTACTGTATATATGTGTAGCCTACTTCCGAGTAATTACAGCAAATAATATCTCTTCTTCTATTATTATATCGCCTCTTATTAAAGAATGCATCATCTTCTCCCAAGGAGGGGGAGGGGGGGGAACCACATTGTGTTATGTTCTATACGAGCCAGAGCCGCTCTAGGTCACCAGTGTGTCTTCTCCGATACGGGTCTATTATACACCTGTTCTTATCCCAGCTTCAGATGCCGGCTGGACCACTCCTTCGCATGCACTCATGCTCGCGCTCTCTCACCACATGTGTAGATACATGTATGGCCTAACGGGACTCTAGCGAGCCATCTAACTTACTCTTTGAACTTACGTATACGTTCGCAAAGTAGATTTCCGGGATCACTAAATGTATAAATAGATTGTATATAGAGATAGTATATGTATATAAGAAATATAATTTGTCATTTTAGTTGGTAGGATCTAATAACAAAGGAAAGTAGGCCTAGGTAGCTTTTGGATAGATTTTGGCCCACCCACGATTATGATTGGAATTATATGTATATATAGAATTAAAATAAGATTATCTTACGTAACTCTCACTTTAAGGCCTACAATGTCGAATATTATTGAGTTGTTTCCGGCATTAATTCAGTACACGAGATTTTTTTAAATGAGTAGCTGAGCACGGTGAACTTTGCTAGTAGTGGTACACTGGTACAATCTATTTGCTTTCAAATTTTATTTCAAACACAAATATATGGCATCAGATACTCCATGATTGATTGGTATTGAACGTAAATTTTACCATTTTATTTGCGATTTATTTATCACTACGTATATGTATTAGTGTTTACATATCGTAATCGAATGGATAAATAATTTTACATTCCTTGAGTAAGTAGTCAAGCAGGCGATAAAATGTATAAGAGTAAATAAGATTTATCAATATTTAATAACGAATGAATAAATACATTATCTGTAGCTCTCGCCGAAATCTCTCGCGAAGAATGTTACTGCATGCGTTTCTAGAACTTTTTAATTCTATGACAACAAGTTTTCAGATTGCACATATCGGCCAGCTTATACGCAGCAGCAAGCACACACACACACACACACCTATTCGGCCATTCGTTACTTATAATCAGTAGGCCACCAATCCTAGACCAAGCCCCACATGACATGGGCTCCCGTATTGTACCTGTTACCTACTTCCCATAAGTTGAAGTTCGAAGACCAAATTAAAGAACGACTTCATGGTATGCTTTAATCTGTGCTAAAAGCGTAGGAGATGTAGATTAAAATGCATTGTCACGACTAGTGTAAGAGCACATGTAAGTGTATCAATGTAGTGACTTTTTATTGTTCATTTTTCTTTTTTTTTATTCACATCACAATACTTGAATGAATTTGAGTTTTTACTCGTCAATTATGGTTAATTTGAGAATATTACCGTTTGGGCGTGACACAACAAAAGCGATATTTTTTTAGGAAAATATATGGGCTTGATGATATATGGATTTTCTTTGAGTTTGAAAATTGAATGAAATAATATTTTCTACTCACTCCAACTGAAGTTCTACGTACTAGCTGGGTAGTCGATTAACGTCTCTCAGTTTCTTTAATTTCGCATTATTGATTTATTCATATTTTAAATTTTATTAATTGAAGTAAAATTTGAAGTAATTTCATTTTGATTACAATCATCCTAGATTTAATCAACTCACGTTTTGTTTCTCGTTCCATTCTTATTTTTATTTTTATTTCAAATATGTTAGTTTCGGTAATTCTTATTATTTCAGTAATCGATTTTTATTCCGTGTTCAGTGAATCTTTATTCAAGATTATGTATCTAAGTATTTATAAATAATTATCAGGAAAATTGGTGTTATGCTCTTTACCCAAAAACAGAAGATGAATTTTAATTATTCAGTTCGTTTTTATGCGATTATATAATAATACTTATTATTGTCATTCTTATCCATATCATTGTGAGAAATTACATTGAAAGTGTGACAAATTTTAAAATAGAAAACTTTCGTATGGTATTTACATTTCCAAAAGAGACAATGCACCCTGCTGATGAAACCACATGACAAAAGTGTATTCCGGAAGTCGCGACTGGTCGTCCGTCTCCATACCTTGGAATGCACTCACACAAAGAAGAAAGAATGATTCTGGTTTTGCGGGTTTTCTCCTCCAACTTTTGTGCCACTATTTTCTTGATAAACTGGTGTAACAGAATGACACAATACGAATTATGATACGGCAAATCGATTTCGTGAAAGTATTACGCGAATATAGGCAGTAATATGTCGGATAGAGAGAGATTTTCTATCGTTATAATGATGTATAATGTAGGGTATTGATACAATCTATACAATATTATAGCAAGCCAATTGTTTATCGACTCTATGACCATCATTGTACTATTTTATATTGATTCTTGATAGCCTTTGGCAAACTGTAAAACAATTTTCATGGTGCACGATTTTTCGTAGATATAATTTTTGCTTCGTTACGACAGTCGACAGAAAACTATGTTCTACTTCTTTTGTATATATATAAAGTTCATTTTCGACTTGGTATGAATGCACGATTAATGTCTATATAATGTGCAGATAATATAATATAGGGGTTAAAAAATCGTTATATTTGGGTAGGAGTATATTTATAGTCCAAACCGGAAATAGGTGTAGTTGTTGGTTTGAACCGGAAACTCTGGAAGCTTTAGCGGCGTTATGTATGAAATGATAGGCCCCCTGCTGCAGTAAATAAATAATTTAGGCCTTTACAGTTCGTGGCAAGACATGTGTGGTACGTTGGCGCTTACAAGTTCATTATTTATTGTCTAAATAAGTGAGACTATACTAATTGGAAATTTAATTTTGAAAGAAATGGACATTTAAATTCACACTCTTTCTTTCCAAGTGACAAGTGCTGATGAGGAAATCGATGAAATGAAAATTATAAGAAGATTTATGAAAATTATTGAAAAATATATAAATATTTATATATATATATATAAATTGGTGACAAATATAAACATTCAAAAAATAAGAGAATAATGGGAAAATATGAAAATTTGAAAATTGTACGATGAATAATATAACACAAAATTTAAGAACCGAAAAAAAGTAATACAATTTTCCTCCGTTGATCACAGTTTTGAATGTCGTAAAATAGCTTTCATGCAGAATAGCTTTCATAATCGTCTTTCATAATACCGCAAAACATTCCAGAATAAATCCGAGCTACAACTTTTACGACCAGCTACCTTATGGGATGCACCGTAACTCATTCTCTCGAATCCTGCATGCTAGTGAATTATGGATGTTCGCGTGCGAAATCATCTCGCGCTTTGTGAAAAGGTTAGAGTCATCGGTCAAAGGTCAGACCTATCAATAAAACACGATGATGCCACAATTCAAGACCTAGACTACTGGGATTTCCGGTATTACACATTATGCATATGGTAATTATATGCCACGATCCACAGATACGATCTATTTGAGTTATTTCATTTTAAATTGCTATTGAATGTCAACAAATGTATACATGTTTTCACTTTCTGTTTGTAGAATAATTAATTCCATCGAAAAGATGTGTACATTTGTATCTATGAAATATTGTCGGTAGGTCTACTGGTGGGAGTTGTGAGCCACAAAAATCGCAACATTAGATTTTTTAGGTATTGATTCTGGACTTGTGAATTTTTGTGACTGTTGGCTGCCTATAGTTCATCATTTCAGTTCTGATTCCTCACCTATAGAAAGTTGTCACTCTACAAATGAACGTTTTATCAGTTTCTGATAAAATTTTCAAAGGTATCAGATAAGGACATATTCCTAGCATCATGAATATTACTATAATGCACAATTACTAAAATATTTTGCATGAGAATTTTTCATTTATATTTCGATTTTAATTCAATTTCACTTGTGTATTTAGATGAATGCGTATACCATACCTTTACAGCTCAAAAGCTGTTGAAATCACAGGGTGTAAATTTAATAAGAGTTGTAATTTTACCGTAGTAATAGTCTATACGCCAAATAAACTCATTGCAAATTCAGTTGAATTTACCAGCTTCACTGAGGGTCGACTACACAAAATTGGACTTTGTAATGTTGATCAATAAAAATGAAGTAATCATTACAGTGCGTCGTTAAAACCCAATATAAAAAAAATAATAATAAAAATGAAAATTTTTATTTTTATATGATACCATTTCTTGAGAGTGCTATTGAATGCGATTGAACCACCCGTAAGGATTTTGGATCGAAAGTTCCATCTCGAATCCCGCATAAAGCAATGATTTTTGTAAAAATAATTCGTCTCTATAATCCTAGCTCTCGTTCGTATACCCTCAAATAACTAACTAGCAATGGGGGAAGTCGTTAAGTGAGCAATTATGAGAAGAGAATGATTAATTGTGAGTTCAGGCAGTATTATTGTTATAATGTGGGGTTTCGAACATTTATGGTGGTGGTGCCCGTTTTCTGTGAAACTGGCACTTCCACAGAAAAGTTCATCTGTTCGATTGATATGAACGTTATCCATGAAGTTGTTTATTCAACACATTATTATTATTTTTTGTGCGTGCTTTTCGATCGTCTGGTGTTTGAAATTGATCACGAAATCTCAATAATACAAATAAATAAAAATGTATACCTATTGAATAATATTAATAAATAAATCATAATTTCGTATCAATTGGGCTAAGATCAACGTAGTTTTGAATGTTGGAAATTAACCTAATAAGATCGAAGAGTATTTTACTTCTGAGTATATATATATATATATATATATATATATATATATATATATATACACATGCACTCACACACACACACACACACACGCTGATGAAATACAGTTGACTTGAGCTAGCTAAGCTAAGCCATAAAGTGTAATTAAAAAACGTAGAAAGTGTCATCAACTGGTTTTGGAAGAGTTTATTTTAGTTGTAAAGATTTCCATTTCACTGGCTTAAAAAAATAGGGGTTTACTTTTATGTAGATTTTTTGTCATCATTCTACATTCCATCACAGAATCGGTTCAACTTGACACTTGTTCTTCCTAACAGGCTTTTTTAATTTCATATTTTCCATTGTGCATCTTTCACTTTAGCCTGAATCTGTAATTACTTGAATATAAGCATTGATATATTTCTGTTGAATTTGGCAAAAGTAACATATCTTCGATCAATATTAACTCGCAAGAAAAATGTAGATAGACTCTTGTAATATTTCATTCAACAATTCACAATTAATTATGTACCAATCCGGTCAAATAAAATGGTCGATCAAACCACAAGAAAATTTACCCTTGATCAAATTTACTGATATTACGCGTCAAAATTCCTTGTATATACACATTCCAGGTTCTGAAGTATGTGAAAGAATAAATGTTAGATTATGCGTATATTTTATTTCAATTTTAATTCCGGGACCCAACATTTCATGTGACCGCAAGTGTATACGTGTATGGCTGGCGGTTCATCTGGCCAATTGTGTCATATTTCTCTGCAGATAACTAATAAATTATCTCCACAGTCCACACCTCTAAAACTTATCCTCAATTCGTAGACAATTGTTGAATCGAAACCTTCAGTCAGGCAACCAACCAATTTGTTGAACTTGAACTTTAAAACGTGAATACTGGGAGGCCACAACCGCTTCCTTCCCACATTCAAAAAATCATATTAAAAAACTTCTACCTCGTTTTCCCATCTCATCAGATGCCATTAGATCTTAACATTAGAGTGCGTCATTAAATCCGACTTGACGAGGTAAAATAAATTTTGTTAGGTTGACTGCTAATTCCAAGTGGTATATTTTTTTCTCACAGTTGGTGTTCGATCTTGGTCTTGTGATTTTTGGCGCCCTGGATTACGGCTTGGACGTGGAGGAAGAAAGACATCTCAGCACAGACTTGGACAGACTTATTCGTTTGATGACAGACCCCGCAGGTATGAGTTTTAATTATCGTTTTTATTATATCATTTATTGATCGATTCCTTTACAATGTATCACTTTCAGAGTGAAATGCAACTTTATTGTGTTTATTTTTAGCTTCATTTATACGATTGACCTCGGGGATCCAGCTCACTGTATTCAATAAAATGTATATCAATCATTCAAGTAAAGGAAAAGTAAGAAAATTTGCTCCATTGCAAATTTCCAACAATGATTGAATAATTTATATAACTTTCAAAAGTTCTTTGATACATGGTGACCTGCAAAATTGAATTTCAAAAATTATAATCATAAAAAATTGCTAAGATTCATTGATGAATAAACTTTGATAATGCTCAAAATTGAATTCGAATAATGAGTTAAAAAACTGAAGATGGAAATAATTTCTGTTGTAGACAATTTGTGAAAAATAATGTAACCGCATTGTTTATTATTTTATCATTCACGCTCACTCACTATTATACATATGGTTTTTTTAATAACATCGAAACTTGATACAAAATCATTGCTCGTCAATTAAGACTATTAATGAAAGATGGGATCGTTTGGACGGGGCACCACAAGGGCGATCTTACCACTCCTATAAAAACCCTATAAAATGTATATACGTATAGTTGAAAATAATGGTAGAGGGATTCGTATTGACTTAACACAAAGCCTACAAAGTATACAAGCCTACGATAAATCAATTTTTCTGAAAAAAAATCTTGAATCTATTAGAATCTTGTTCCAATTAAATCACAATTTTTTTCCATTCGAAAATTTGAGAATTTGAATCTTATATGTCCGACCATTTCAAATAATAAACTTTAATTCTGTTGACACATTTTCACTTCTTGATCGGATTAACCAAGCCAACGCATTATAACATTTTCTCAGGCAAACAATCATGTCCGTGATAGACTATAACATTCTATATTCATAATTATATTCAAATTTCCATACTTATTTGCGTCCGACACAGAATAATTATACATAACTCAATTCTGACTCAATAACTATACTTCATGCAGAGAAAATCAAGTCAAGAAAAATATAAATAAAAAAGAACTTAAAACAATTTTTAATTTATGACATTACGGGTCTGTTCACTTTTTATTTCTCTTTTTATGTTTTGGGACACTTTAGTGGTACTGTCTGAATATGCCTACTGTCTTTAGCTTGAATCAGTAATTTGAATAATTCCACTTGTTACTAAAATTAAACAAGTTTCATTTAATATACCCTTTGATACTAACTTATTTATCAACACCTATCGTTTTCTTTTCAAGGGCATTGGTAATATTATACGTGATTTAAATAAATTATTATTTCATATAATGATTAACATGCGGCTTTCGGGTGGAATAGATTTAGCATAATTATTGTCTGTGTCCATATTTCCGTACTATTGGCTTTGTTTCTGTGAAATTTATATTGCAATTATTTTCTAATCTGTATCACATAGTCCGTAACCGTTAACTATAGGAAGAGAAAAAGAATCATGAATATGATTTTTGTCTCCTATCAGAAAGCATTAGACAACCAGTGATATATATATATATATATATATATATATATATATATATATATATATATATATATATATATATATATGTATAATATATATATATATATATATATATATATATATATATATATATATGTATAATATATATATATATATATATATATATATATATATATATATATATATATATATGTATATATATATATATATATATATATATATATATATATATATATATATATATATGTATAATATATGTATATATATATATATATATATATATATATATATATATATATATATGTTTAATATATATATATATACATATGTATGTATAATATATATATATATACATAATATATATATATATATATATATATATATATATATATATATATATATATATATATATATTTATATATATTTATATATATATATATTTATATATATATATATATATATATATATATATATATATATATATATATTTATATATATATATATGAATATATATTTATTTATTCATTCATATATATATAGGTATACTTATATACCTTTATATATTTTCTCTTCGAAATCGCTTGAATTTCTTTCTTCAATTATTGTTAATGTGCACAAATCGTGACCCTCCTAAAAAGGCGCGTGGTGTACTCGATTACGAATATAAATTGCACTCCTAAAAGTATTTCCACTACTCCATTTACTCTACACAATACATGAAAGAGTGAAGCGCAGGTATAGGTAGGTAGGTGTACAGTGAGTGACGCCCGTTTGATCGTTGTGTGCATGGGCATGCATTTAGGATGTTGTGTTTTTATGTGTCAGAGTGTCGATTCAACAGGTGTGAATATACAATGGCACACCGAAGACGTGATTCGCAGTCGACTCTTTCGTATGGAGACTTTTAATCTTTTTATACATAACCGTCTTGTTAAGATCTGCGCCATGTGAATGGACGAAGGGAAAAGGTAATTACGGTTTGACCAAAGTGAAATTAATGATGATTACGCTATTTTGTGTGAAAGAGATTCATTATTAATGTCAAATTGTGTGGAATATAGTTTGGATGCACGCTGCGAATTTTTTTTTCGAACAAAAAGCGAAATAAAATGATTAGTTGAAAGTTTCTATACCCCTTTTGGACATATTTATCGATATGTCTGAATGGTGATGGACCTGTTTTATTCAAACTTGAATTTTCAATCTTTCTTCAACTTCATTTTTTATGATTAAAATACAAACATGAAATGAGTTTGAATATAAATTCATGGATTAATCTCCCTCTCTCTCTCTCTCTCTCTCTCTATATATATATATATATATATATATATATATATATATATATATATATATATATATATAATATATATATATATATATATATATATATATATATTCATTTATACATATATATATATATATATATATATATATATATATATATATATATATATATATATATATATATTATATATATATATATAATATATATATGTATAAATGAATATATATATATATATATATATATATATATAGAGAGAGAGAGAGAGAGAGAGAGAGAGGGAGATTAATCCATGAATTTATATTCAAACTATATATATATACTACTTTCTACTTACTACTTTACTTCATATATACTACTTATATATATATATATATATATATATATATATATATATATATATATATATATATATATGTGTATATATATATATATATATATATTTATTCATACACATATATATATATATATATATATATATATATATATATATATATATATATATGTGTATATATATATATATATATATTTATTCATACACATATATATATATATATATATATATATATATATATATATATATATATATATATATATATATATATATATATATATATATATATATATATATTCATTGATACATATATATATATATATATATATATATATATATATATATATATATATATATATTTATATTTATATATTAATGAATTTAATTAATCAATAGTGATTGATAGTAACAATAGTATGCCTACCGGTAATTCATAAAATATAAATATGAGTTTGAAATGAAATTATTTGAATATAGGCCTGGTAATTATTTTCTGATTTTCAGTGGAAATTAGTGCTTGGATGGATGGTTTGTGTGTGTGAGAAAGTACCATTCCGAAATATTCATGTTCTGTTTGAAAGGAAAATGAAAATCAATGGGAACTAGAGACGTGACATATGGGCCAGGTATGTGTGTGTGTGTAATCATTCCAAATACGGGCACAGGTTCCATTTCATGAGGTGTGAAAAGGAAAACCTTGTACTACATTTTACTGGAAATAAACTCCACAGTTCTAAATATAATGTGTCACTTCGGGTAAGAAATACTGTAATTATTCAATGTGAACCAATTATATAGAAGTAATTGCAATATTTAGTTGTGATAGTAATTTTTGTGCTTTGCCGGTTTGTTTAATTTGTCAAGATTTAACTATAGTCCATTTGAAACGTTCTGTCATAAACTCGAACAAATTATGCAGAACTAATTGTATGGTGAGTACTTACACCGAATTTATTGTCTCTGGTAAAAGTCTGACATTGATTTTGATAACCATATGATGACCGGCTTAAAAACAATTAAAATTGTGAATCCACCTGAAGATCTCGTACCCATATATTATTAGTTGTTGTCAGGTTTATAGACATACTTCTCCTGTGCCGTGATAGATGTTCAATAATAATAAACTTAGTTATAGGTATATAACAAGAGCTGTAATCAGTCTGTATTGGCCTACTTCTCCCCGAGTAGCTCGAAGGTCTTATACACTCCGTGCAGCCACCTTAGAAGTTCTAATTCAATAACAACTACCTATACAGATTACTGAAGACTGGTCAGTCTGGACCTGTCCTCACATATCCACACCCACTATCGTCTAATACGATCGATTAGGCTGGAAAAATATCACGTTTGACGACCGCTTTCTCGCCAGTCAATTCACTTTAGAAACAATAGTCATAGTCGTGATATTGTTACCCCCGTACTGTGTGGCAGCACCATGTGTGTGAAGACAAACAAACAGTAGATCAAAAGACAGGATCAAGTGCCATATCGGGACTGGCCTTCCTTTCCCTTCTGGCATGAAAACGAAAAGTAGAGAATCACTCAATTATAAATGTTATATTTTAAATATACATTTAACGTTAGCAGTATAATGCATATGGTCACGGCTCAGTTGCATATGTTCCAAATATGTATAAAGAAAACAAAAAATATATATATACATATAAGATGCACATTTCATTCTGATGACAATACATGCTAGATAGACTCTGTTCGTTGTAACCTTTAACCTCGGAATTATAATCAAGAGTCTGTAACTAGATACATATGAATTAAATTAATCGTTTGTTATTCATTATATTAATTTTTAAGTGGGTGGCTCGAATTCTTTCTTAGATCGGCAAGCAAGGTTAATTGATTAGGCATGTTTGCATTGTCACTATATTACGCTGGTAGATTTATTGGTGGGGGCAAGGCCCACTTTTGGACCCCCGCTGCGAGAACGCCCATTATGGTCAAATACAGTAGATACATTAGGAGGCGAAAGCTGTGTGTGTGTGTAATAGAATTATATGAACGTGAAGATAAACGTGCAATGGTAACCTCTGCTAGATCTCCTCTTCACGCATAACCGCTCATGTGAAGACGCTCGTGGTTGATCATTTTGAAGGGAAATTTGTATTGTTGCGTTCAGAACTTGGCTGACTGTGTGCTCGGTACGGACGGAAGTAGTTGGATGTCTCACTTCCGCGGAACACATCACTGAGCCACCGGAAACTGAATAGGGCTAAATATAGGTAAATTATTTTCAAGGGTAATGCACATTGACCCCTAAAACAATGCATTTTCCGTTGTAGAACCACATTTTTATACATTGTGTTCGATGACTCACATGCTCGTATATAATTAGATTAAATTAATATACTTTTTTGTTTTCTGTGCGGAGGGAGGGCCGGGAGGATTTTTTTTCTGTAGAATAGTCTGAAGAAGTTTAGCTGAGGAGACTTTATAAATCATTACTCGAATTCAAACTTGATATTTCACATATTAAAACTGACGGTACTGATGTAGAATGAAAGTAAACCTACGTTACGATGACTCTGATGGTGTGCTTGATGCCTCCCGAACCTCAATTTAAAAAATTTCATAACTAAAAATTTGCTACGAGTTTGCATATTTAAATCTAGTCTAATTTTGAACCAGTCTTTCAGAATTATGTACTCATTTTCAGTTTCAAAGATCATGCAGATACATATATGCGTCGACATGAAGAATTAAAAAATAAAACAATTGACAGAAATTTACTTCATCACAAAAGTAGAAAGAATATTATAAATTTATATTTATATATATGCAATGTATTGGAATGTACATTGGAATGTATTGGAAACCCATAGCTACAGTACACGTAAGAACCGATGAGTGCTTTAGCATATAAGTGCAAGTATCGAGGATACCATCTTTAATTAAGTGAAGCAATGATTGAAATTGAATAACAAAGTATCACGAAATGTATTTTGTCTTCACAAATAATAGAAGACCCTCAATGTTGCCTTTTTCCAGCTAATAGTTCAATTTGATTTTGAGTTCAATCTGCAACTGCTTAGTAACTACACATCTTTTGCTATAGTAGGACAAATTCAGTGGGACAAATTTTGATGTAAGACATGGAAACAAAAATGAAATGGAAACGAAGAAAGTAAATTAATTGATGAACTAATTGTAATAAAAATGGCATCTGGTAACTGCGTACACAACATTAATATTTTTTAATCCTCCTTTCAATCATAGTATTTTAGTTCATTAATTACAATTTTACAGCAAGTCATTCCGTAAGTATTTCAAGTTTTTCATACACATTTCTTCTACACATAATCGCGGTGTAGGCGTACTTATATATTTCATATTATAAGAGTTGTATGTATATATATATATATATATATATATATATATATATATATAGAGAGAGAGAGAGAGAGAGAGAGAGAGAGGAGAGAGAGAGAGAGAGAGAGAGAGAGAGAGAGAGAGAGAGAGAGAGAGAGAGAGAGAGAGAGAGAGAGAGAGAGAGAGAGAGAGAGAGAGAGAGAGAGAGAGAGAGAGAGAGAGAGAGAGAGAGAGAGAGAGAGAGAGAGAGAGAGAGAGAGACGAGCAATTGCATTTAGATAAATTAATGTATATATAAGTGGCCTGTTTTTTAATACACATTATGGTATAGGTTACAGAAAGTTAAGCAGTAAAAACATTACGCGCCCATGCATTCTATTATTAATGTAGCGTTCGTGTTTCGTCTACTTGACCGCAATGCGCTTCACTTTGAATGCTGCAGTTCTATTTACTTTTCTGACGGATCTCTCGTAAACCGTAGCCAGTAGGCCTACTCTCTGCCTATACACCAAGTCCATCGTTTTACTATACAGATCGGCATATCATAAATATACGTCATCCGTCAGTCGCACGCGAATAGTTCGTGCACGCATGGGCACAGTGAATTCCCATCTGTAGGCCCAAGTGAAAGGAAACTTATCATTTCGTTTTAAATATTTTTGCTGAAATTGTACTGGATTGCGTAATTGTAGAAAACTAGCCTCGTAAATTTCGAGAAATCCCTTTTACCCGTCACGTTTCATATATATATAATATATATATCTTTATAGTTTATAGTGAAGATTGTGTGTACATTAAATTGACAACTGGACACGACTGGTTCATATAACTTCCTTTTATCTCTTGTATGATTGAATTCATAAAAAAAGTATATTTATAGCTGTAGGATCCATCAGTTTAATAGAAACACTTTCCTATCCTAATACTGACAACTTCTATAATACTACGAAAACGTCATGTGATGCAGCGGGTATATCTGAACTTTCCCAAAGTTTTAATTGAATTAGTCCATTTTCTACTTATATCTACTTTTTTTACTTCTATATATATATATATATATATATATATATATATATATATATATATATATATATATATATATATATATATATATCTTTCAGCTATAATCACTTATGAGATACTGGATGATCAAGTTTATGTATAGGAGTGAAATTTCAATACTGCATGTTTAAATTAATACAATATATATTTTCTCTAAACTGGGTTTACGAATGGGTTAATGAACTCGAATCTTAAGTCGATATACTGGCGTTTAATTTATGTAGCTAAAATAGTCCCCATTTGCCTTTTGACCACTTCTACTATTGTGATCTGAGAATAAGAAGAATGTATCAATTGTGACTGTAATGTGGGCATTTGTTTAGAACACATGACAACATGTACGATCTTGTTCAATCTGGGGTAGAAATGTGGGTTATCCGGGATATTTAAATCGGAAAATGTATGGGAAAATTGTCTATTCTATTGTAAGATTTCCATGTTCTTATTGGATTCTTTGAGAATTGAAATGCTGAGAAGAGCATACAAAATACAATACAAAATAATAAATTGATGTTCGGTATTTTCTACCCAAATCACTAATTAGGGCTTGAATAAATAAATACAACTACATAGGCCTATAAACTGCATGTAGTTCTGGAATTATACCTTTAATCCGTTGTTCTTTGTTGAATATTTGAGATTCTATGCAGTATACGAGTTCACATATAAAATCATGTACAAAATGTTTGAAATATGGCGTGATTGCACTAGATGCATGCATAATGAGTAGACTGCATGAGGTTATGATCCACTGCAGTAAACCATAATTGAGTACGTTACGAATAGCTTACAGAGATGCATTGCGATTGGTGAACTTTACCGACAAGTTGCTACAACAACTCTCGAGCCACCTCTTTATTGGATGAGGATTAGGCCTAAGCGATGTGAAGACTATGCTAATCTCATGGAATTTGCTTCTGTGTGTGTATAGCTATTTGTGTTTTTGCTCTGTAGGTCAGACAAATTTACTGATGTGCATGCCTGTTTTTCATACCAACATTCGGAAATACCCAGAATAGAACTGTACAGTTTTCCGTTTTTGAGAACATTGAAGTTGCTCATTTATATTTATGAAATTTATTATTTTCTCTGAAATACTATAAGAATAACATGTGAGGAAAAATGTTTTTGAAAATATGTGGAAAAATGTGGTTGATTGTAAACACGACAATATCTACACAGAAGTGTGATTCGTGAAGTTTAGTTGATAATTAGCTCGGTGACCACGGTGGCCATCAGAAAGTAATCATTAGTACATTTTTAGTTTTACCTGAACTAGGTCTTTTAATTAGAAGCCTGCAAGCGATTGATGTAGCCAACGCTGCATAATGGCACCTCCAGCCAAGGCTCTTTGATGCCAATTGAAAGTGCAATTTTTGAAGCAAAATGTGTTATTTTCACTAGGCACTCGATCTTTCCCTAGTCGGAAAGGTCTCAGATTTAGCGCTCTAATTTTCACCGGATATCAAAAACGGGAGAATGTTTATTCAAATTAGTCAAACAAGTTATTAATCAAGTCAACGTGAAACTCTTAACTTTAAGTTTACAATTAAAACGTAGGGCTTATACGTCAGTGTATTGGACAGTATAATCTCATTGGGTATCACATCAAGAAACTGTTCCGTCCACTCTTTTTTTCATATCAAGTGATTATTTTTGACAACACAATTAAAAGTTTTAATGCTGCATAAATATATAACCATCAATACGATAATATCTCTCTCTATACATATACGTATAGCGTTTATCACCAACGTGGGAGTTATCTCTAACTGGTAATTTGAAGTAGACATCACAGTGCTATTTGTTTCTCCCAGCTCGCAGATAAGAGCTAACTGGACACTTGGTAATACCGGGTCTCAGTTATTGTACATATATAAAGGCTCCTTTCACGTAATAAATGACAAACAATAGTTACCATAGCAACACATCGCGAACTGGTGGACTACCAAATATTCTGGTTGGTCAATTTCAACTGGTGGACATTGATGCTTCTCGAAGCACAATCTCTTCTTTCGCCGAGTTTCTTTCTCAGAATAATCATGTTTTTACTCAAGTCCTCCACAATTTAAATTCGCTAGTCTTTCTCCGTCTACATCTGTACTCATCTATCTGTCAAAGTTCATTAGTGTGGTCTGGACCTGTCCCACTGCCCTCTGGTAAAACACCTCCGAACAAAGATATCTAACGGGTAAAGATGTCTATCCTAGAGAACACTGATTGCTTCCCTGTGAACAATTCTGAATAATTGGTCAACCCACTGCAGAACAATGTACAATTTTAATCCGATTCAATTCAATCGTTTCCTGATCGTGACGCAGCTAAACAATAAACAATATAAAACGAAACAACAACGGAAAACACAATTATTTTTGTATAAAATAGGCTTTGTGGTCACTATAAGCCTAGATTTATTCAAGCTCTCATCACGTTTTGTACTTATACATATTCGTATTGAAAAAGTTTGAGATCCTTCACGGACTTCGGTCCATTACATCCGAATTTCACTCATTGCTGCCATTATTTTCTCTCTTCCTCCCGCTGCGCATTCTTATGTTAAATGTTCGGCAAACATGCTAGACTTGTTGAAATATTTTTTATTCAAGAAAAAGTGGTTTATTTGTTGTGATTGAAATGAGGTTAATTAACTGTCGGTGCACACAATAAATTATAGGTTTTTGATTAGGATTAATCAAATACGTTTGCTAAATACCCATTTAGTGTGTCTATTTGACATGAAAAGTGACAACAGAAAGCGACTGTAAATTCAATATGGCCGACGAAAGGTTACAAAAAAAAACTGCTGACAATGTGATGAATCTAATTGTTGAAATACGCGCGCGTTCTTTTTTTCATAGCTCTTCATATGTTCTGTTTACCACCAACACCGTATACCTATACAACTGTTCCTGTCGAATAGTTCAACGTTCTCAATAAGTAAGGCAGCAAATCTTGTTTCTATATACATCAATCTTGATTTACATCTCTTTCATGCATATATAATTCCATGTACTTTCATATGTACATTTTGTTTCTTTTCTTGTGTATGTATATACACACAGTATTGATTGACATACTCATACATGACAAGTGGAGTTTGTTCGTTTTCTCTCAACGATCAACGAGTTCTTGGGCATTGAAACTGTCGTAATTTTCATGTTATCTTTGTGTCATCGGTTATGTCAAACATGTCAACAGGTAATTTGAAATTTAATCATCTCATTACTCTCGCTCTATAACATACATATATTAAACACTATTATCTACTCTCCCTTCTTTTTGAGACATGCTGGATACATACACACACACACACTCACACACACATACTTGTTGATCAGGTCCCCTCTCGTCAATACAATACAGTCCGTCAGTCTAGTCAAGTTTTTTTCAGATGGAATTTGGGGCAAAGAAAATACCTAGAAAAAAGACAACTATGCTGGACTTAACCTTTGTATTAAGGTGATATATAAAAATAAATTCATTTTCAGTTGTCGTACTTGTTCATTATAACATGAAAACATTTTTATAATTATATAGTTTCGTAATAGCTGCGAGGCTGGGCTGGAATGTCTTGAGGCTATATCTGCCGAAAAGATGGAACACTAGAATTGGTGATGATATTGAAGTAATTATTGGGATGAAATAATAATGAACGTGGGAGGAGTGCGTGCATGACATGTAGAAGACTAAACGCACGTGAGATCACCTGTAATCACGTATCATATGGGCAGTGAACTGACAACGGAGAGGTAGAGTATAATGCAAGCACATGAAACGAATGGGTAAAGATAGGAGTTGGGTGCAAAGCGAGCACGAAAGAAGAAAGGAATTGTATCTGTGAAACGATACGTGGGAAGATATCTATTCATATATATGTGTATGTATATATATATATATATATATATATATATATATATATATATATATATATATATATATATATATATATATATATATGTATATATATATATCAATACATACTCAATACATACTCAATACATTGTATATATATATATATATATATATATATATATATATATATATATATATATATATATATATATATACAATGTATTGAGTTTTTATGCTATTTATTAATTAAATAATATAGTACTATACTATTTGCTTCAGTATCTTGAAAGTATAAATGTTCTTATTCTACTTATGTGTTCCGGACTTTCGGAAACTGAAAGACTTTTATCTGCGGCGGAAAGTTATGGTCACCAACAGCGCAGTCCTGGTGTTGAAGTTCATT
The DNA here is from genome assembly GCA_964007535.1 of Brachyptera risi. NCBI lineage: Eukaryota > Metazoa > Arthropoda > Insecta > Plecoptera > Taeniopterygidae > Brachyptera > Brachyptera risi. The sequence goes on from OZ023332.1 coordinate 33,127,865, forward strand.
GGTTTCAAATAATTAAAATGGGGTGGTAAGATCGCCCTTGTGGTGCTCCGTCCAAACGATCTTACTTTTCATCCATAGCCTTAATTGGGGAACAATGATTTTGTATCAAGTTTCGATGTTATTAAAAAAAAAAAGTATCTATAAAATATCTGCTAGCCAAGACACGAGAGTGGATTCATTGCGTTATTTTCTATTCAATTCAGTGGTTTCGACAGAAGAAAGTGTAATAACTTGTATTACCGTACTAATATAAATTGTAAATTATAAGAAGTCAAGTGTATACAGAATTTTTAAGTACGAACCAATATTTTTCAATCATAGTGTTTATACAGCCTCACCTTCGGTTACTCATGAGCCTTATAAGTTACAAGTTAACCAAAGTCCTCACCTGTTTATATAAGTAAGACTATTCATCCGTGTGAATAATTTCCAATTCAATTGTATAAATAAGACTCCATTGAATTGTGAATACTTAGTAGAAACCGAGGATAGTCGATAGTGGATTACCCAAAAAGAAAGTGTTTAAATACAATGGTAAAGGAGGGTGTTCAGTGTTGTAAAGGGAAGAAAAGAGTGATACCTGATGCCATAGATCTCTGGGAAAGTCTATGGTGATGTCGTAAATATCAAGACGGCTTCGTATAAAAAGAAGTCTCCGGGGTCTTGAGAGATTTATCAGAACATGGAATCTTGCCAGAGCAATTGTCGGTTGTGCATGGCGACTCGAGAGCTATGGACACATTAGTGTTTGCGACACTACCCCCTTGTATATTGCGTCGGAGTTATTGGTTCGATATGTTCTCCCATAGCAGTGCACATTTTCTGGGTAATTCCAAGTAACATTTTATACATTTATTGTGTGTAATAGACCAAAAAGAAACTCTATACAAATGTTCTTATTCAATTTCTATTGTTGAAATAGATTTACAACAGACTGAAAAAATTTGTCTTTTACCTTACTGCTTATTTCTCTACTGCCTAAAAGGGTACAGTATACCTGTGTTACCTTTTTATTCCCCTATACTGCCTAGGATTTTCCCCGTACTGCCTAACTGACCATTCTGTTCCCCTACTGCCTATACTGAAATATTTTTTGCTTTGAAATGGTGTTTTATTATTGACACCCTGTATTGCAGTCGGATGCAAGAAAAAAATCAAATTGTATTACATTTATAACACAAAAATTATATTGAAAATTAATTATATTTATTAATATTAATTAATTTTATTTTCGTATCAACAAATATGAGCAAAAATCACAGTTCAAAAGAGATGGCTTTGACATTGCATCATCGTAATACGGAATATTTGAATGTAAAATTTATGTCAAATATTGGAAATTTAATATGTTTATAAAAATCAACAAAATATTGTAATTGTTATGCTAATATTATGATTTATTCATTCACATTGGGTAACGACGCAATGTACTGATAACTAAGATACATTGAATGATCAATGTGGTGGTGGGATGTTGGAATGAAGTTGTTGTAGATGAATGATTAGTGAGGTGATGAGATGATTGAAGCAAGAAGTTTTCTTGATAATTGGAAGGGCAGTGGGAAGGAAGCGGTTTTGGCCCATATTATAGGAACCATCCCGTCATTTCCCCTAGAATATAGAGAGAAACTCTAGCGTTTTTTCATACTTGAAATGGAACCTTTTCAAAATTGGATCAATCACCATATTGCGAACACTGAAAATTCTAGACTTCTCTCTGAAATTTCTATAGAGATTCAGATGAATAATAAATCATCAAACTCGAGCACAAACTCGCACATCGTAACGCAGTCTCTGTTGAACTTTTAATCCTTCTCTCTCGCCTTTCGTATCTTGAATTGATTATTGTTTGCTTAACGACCCCACCGTCAGCTAGGTTATATGGAGTAAAAAAATAATCACTCATGTTTTTTTATGTGATATAGAACGAAAACTCAGAACGCATTCTTCAAGCTATACGTGGGAAAATAAATCGTTAGTAATCACTTTCAACTATTTATAGCCCTACCGTACGGATATCCCATGCAACGCATTACCCAAATAATGACTCACATGTTTACCCATGCTATTTGTTGTCACATAATCTCAGAATAAAGCCAACTCTTAGAACAGCTGATAATGAAAGTATCAATTGAGTAGGGGATGGGTGGTGCATTGGGTTAGGCCCAGACTCGATCAGATCGAGAGACCCAGCTAGACGCTTCATATTATAAGATCTGTGCATGGTGATTCCTATGGGATTTTGGTATTCCTGAAGGTGTCAATAACAAAAACACCATTTTAAAAGCAAAGATTATCTTAATGGGCAGTGCAATCGAGTTCTTATGCAGTAGGGGAACACTCCAGTCAGATTAACTTTTTTTAGGCAGTTCGGGAAAAATCGTAGGCAGTAGGGGAATAGAAAGGTGAAACATGTATTGTATACTACACACTTTTAGGCAGTATAGAGAAATAGGCAGTAAGGGAATACACCTTTCTTCTCATTTATATTGGCTTTTACCAGTGTATGGTTTAGAAACGCAATGTAGATGGCATAAGATCTATTGGCGTCAGGAAATGATGAATGAGGTGATGAGATGGAAGGGTCTTTTTTTATTTTTTCTATGTGTCTTTGGATGGCTAGTGGAAACGAGTCGGTCTTGGCATTTTGTTAAGGAACCATCCCAGTATAAACCCGGACGACAGAGGGAAACCACGAAAAACCTCTGTCAGGATGGTCGACCATGGGGGAAATCGAGCCCAGGTCTATTGAATAGCGATTAGAAGTGTCCACCCGTCTCAGTTTGTATAGATTGTTTCCTATTTTGCCAACTTTTTTCTCAATGTCGTCATGTCTCTCGTATTTCATTATCTTGATGAAGAATATATTAATAACTTCTCTGAATTTTCTAGATCTTCTGAGAATATGAAATATTTCAAGTATATTTGGTACCACCATGTTATCAAAGATGTTGTACAAAATGGTTTGCTTAATTTTCCTTTTTTTTTTACAAAAATGTTGTTCCACTTTGGAAGTTCTTGCTACCGGTTCAAAGTTTCAACAAACATTTCATGCCAAATTTGTTCGTTCAAGTTTCTAGCAACATTACTCCAAGATTCATAGAACTTCCAGCTTATACCAGTTTTATTTTCTGGTGATCTATCTCGATCAACACCAGAATGAAACCATCTTTGTAGTCTTTATAGTGATCGGCTCATTGCTTTCATTGATTGGCTATTCTTCCCGTAGTTTGTGTACTCTAACCTGAACCACACAACCAATAACATCCCATACACAAGTTCAAGTATCATATACATAGTGGGTGTATTGCTTTCAATGTGCATTGCACCGTTTGCTAGTAAAGCGAATCAATTGTTATAGAAGCTTAAATGTTTACAAATAGTATATTATGTCTTCATTATATTACTTTGTAGGGACTATACTAAATTAATCAATTGATTATAATGGAGATTAAGATGATTATATACAACTAGACAAACTATGTTAAAATGGTTCGTGCATCTACGTCTCCTGTAGGCTCTACTGCATACACAACGTATCCATAGATTAATTTTATGTTTCAATTTTTAAATAGGGTACAGGGCCTCCTCGCTGAAGTGATTTGACAACATATTTGAACCCTGACCGTTTTGAAACTGAATTATCATATTTTTATAACGACCTTACTATTTAAATACTTTGTTGAAGATGAATAATTATATTTACAATATTTGATGGGCAAAGAACTCAATCCTCACTGTTAAACAATGTACAATAATTTAGTAGAAACATGTGAATATATACATAATATATATATATATATATATATATATATATATATATATATATATATATATATATATACATATGTATGTATGAAATGGGTATTCAATATTATATAACGATACTTATACGTGTAGGTTGTTATTGCTGGTGGTAAACACGTAAACACGTTTCCAGGTTGGTCATACTGTCAAGTATAACTACTTTGAGAATATACTTCATTTTATGATTAAAAAGAATATCTCGGAATGGTGTGGTATTGGCAGTATGCAAGTAAATGTGATATAATACGACGATAATAATATAATTTGAATATATATGCTGTAAGATTATATTTATAAATGTGCAATCATCGACTGCACGATCGATTCAGCAGAATATTACAGTGCAACTTATTCGTATTTGGTAACCGAACGAAACTATAGATTTTTAAAATATTGTTTTCAAAATTTAATGATAATTTCAGGCATTAAACGACAAATGGTGGGGTGAATAGTAAATGAGAAGGTTAAATTTCTCGATATTCAAGATGCAATTTCAAATGTACCGGTTGATATATTTAAACGTCCAAATACCGAATTTAGTCACCGTGATACACGTATAAGGCTGTAATATTTTTATACGGTGAAAATTTCAGTTCTATTCAATTATATTTGAAAAACGTGTTATTACCATGAATCAATTAAATTGAGAACAAAATTGAGACTCTAGCGCATAGAGAAGAAATTTAATAAAACGTTGTTTCAAAGAAACACTTTTTATTATTTTTTCTGTTCCGCTGATGCTGACCGATTCTCAACAATAGCATGTAGTGAGTGGGGAGAGATGGATAAAGAATAACTGGATCACATCACACTTTAAATAAAGGAGATAGCAACTGTGCGCTCAATGTCATTATTGGTGACTTGGTCTATATCTTTAAAAGAAGTTCTCAAGATGCCTTTATAATATTCAAATAAAAGCAGCTTTACACATTTCATTATGGCAAAGCACCAAGCTGTAAAACCATGCAGTAATCCTCGTATTCATACAAGACTAGACCAGCAAAAGCTTATCGACTTAGCATAGATATTACGTACCGTTCATATGAAGACTTTTATTCGCTATCCGCGTAACAGAAGTGGGAACAGTACATAATTTATAGTCTTGTGAATTATTCGCCATGCATTTGCTGGTTGAAATGACCAACGTGTTTGTATATAATATATAGGCGTAGTCCAGAGTTGGTCATAGTGGACGGTACAATGTCTGTAGCAGGTCATCATTTAAGCGGGCGGAGGTCATCCACGATGGAGACATTGGTTACACATTTACGTATGGTTTAGGTCAAAGAAAGTGCTTCGCTTATAAAATATTATTCTAATAATGTATGAGAGATATGCACAAGCCTTTCTCCACTGTTGTTCATCTTCATCTTCATTCAATAATTCGTTATGCCACGGATAAAATTCCACAGTATCAAAGTGCGCGGTGGAATGCGATGCGCATCTTTCATAAGAGAGAGAGATTCCCTGTTTGAGGGTCAATTGAATCACAAATAGATGGATGACCACGTGAAACATATAATCACCCTAAAAGCCAGGAGCTAAAGGTGTGTGTATGTGTGTGCTATGAAATGCAGCTCATTCCTCTCGATATATCAGAAAAAGTGAAAGAGAATAATCACGAGATGGTCATCATTATGTTGATGAATAGATTTAGGTTACACAAAACAGAAGGTAATTAAGAACCGGAAGATGAATAATCTTCTACGTTGCTCCAGTACTGAAACCGAACAATGGAGAAGATAACCAATCATGTGTTGTGTATATTTGTGTTATAGGTACGAGATTAATAGGCATCATTAGAGTATTAAATCGATTGTTTCTCTTTTTCTATTTTTCATGTTCGGTTTGGTTTTGGTCGTGTCTATGTACTTCTTATTTCACAGTTCATGGATGCATGTGTTTATCAAACTCTCATTTCAAAACCGAAACGAAAGTTTCCCTTCTTGTCCGTGTACTTTATAGATATTATTATATGAAGGTTACAACAATTTGTATCAACTTTCATGAGAAATATTTCAGTAAATTAGACTCGTATATCGGATGGATCTTCCGATATCAACGCTTCAATTCTTCATAGCTATAGATGAATTTAGATAAATTTCATACTCGATTGAATTGAGTCCCTTTTGTTGAAATTAGTTCTTCTCTAAGCTGTATTGAAGAAAAAATATTATATTCATCATCATTAATTAGCATAACTGCTAAAAAGTTCGTGTAGTAATCATGAAAATGTTTCGCCCAGGACATAACCATACTTACTTCTATTACGGTGTTCCTAATTATTGTGATTACCTGTACTGTCTATGATTTCTCACGTGAAGCAATTATTAGGTCCAGTGGATAACTGACGTAAGTAATTAGCCCAACACACCTATTTTGTACAGAAATGAGTAATTAAACCGCCCATTAAATTTCAAGTTTAGCCGCCATTCCTTCCTCGTCACCTGAAAGTCCTATATCTCGAGTAAAACAATGGTGTTCATTTTTTTTCTTTTACATACGCGTGGAAATATGAAGCTGGAATTATGTTTTCAATGAACAGTTAATAACGAAGGGGAATAAGAGTTGATTTGTTACCATGGCACGTCAGTGAGAAAAAAAAACATTTCATATTATAGGATCATTACTATATAATGAAGAGTCTCCTGCTCTCATGCGAGCTCCTGACATGTCTAAGAAAAATGGAGGTTACTATGGCTCATCCGTCTTCTTGTCCGTCTCACCGTCTGTCTATAGATATAGGCCTAGGATGTGGTGGAGGAAAGCTCATGTCTGTGGTCGTGGATCTAATATTTCACAAAATAATCTTCAAAATTGAATTTATATTTTTTTTAATGCTCTTTATTAGATAACAAGAAAATTGACACTGGACATGAATCCACAAAACCCTAAAAGGTTTTAAATGAGGGATAGATATACACATAAAAGTAAATCAGATAATGAACAGACATGTTTTTAAATTATTTGCTTCTAAAAAAATTAATCTAAATAATGAACCGTAATAAATCTGAAATTATAAAGAACATTAAAGATATTACAAGACCTAAAATTGAAAAACTGAAAAGTAAACATATTGAATTGAAAAACAGGGTTTTTTTTCCAGCCATATACCTATGCAAGAATCAATTGTCATTAATAGTAGAGATGAGCCACTCTTTAACATATCTTTTGAACAAACCGTTACATTTTAAAATTCAATCCATCCATGATTTTGTTTTAAATCAATGATTGTTGGATATAAATATCCATTTGTAGAATCGATATTCTTTAAAAACATCTTTTTATATTTAATTCTCAAAATATTATTTTTCATTCATTTTGCCGTCAGTTCAATTGTGTATTCTATCTAAGACCATGAATGAAATATCTCTTGAAGTCTTGAATATATTTCGTAGGTTGCGAAGACCATACAACTTATGAGAATAATGTAGGAGGCAGTTTCAAAGTATTGTGTCTATATTTGATTATGCAAATGTGAAATGGCTGGAGTCGAGTCATCGGTATAATAATATAAAAAATAAGAGATGGACGTTGACCTAGACGTTGGTTTTCTAGGTGACGTTGGTCTGTTACAAGTGGGCGTAATATGAAATATATTCAATGCAAAGTTTATCCAACATATACAGTAATAATGTCAACAATGATGAAACGTTATTATGAGAAACATTGTGATGGTGGCGTCATAAAGAACACCACTGCGGGGGTCCATCTCACACTGTATTATACTAAATAATCGATCAAACAAACCAAAATATATCAATAGCTTTATTGGTGCCGCTATATCGATTCTACGTCCCACCAACTTTGTAAGATATTGATTTTATATTCATTCATGTTTGTATGTATATATTTATATATTCAATAAATATTATTTACGATTGTCAAGACCGCCTAAATGCTATTCCGCGTGATAAAAACGATCTGTAATTTGGCGTTCCTTATTTTTATCGCATATGGTAAAAAACAATTTTCATATTATCATGAAGTTATATAGTCTATAGACGTAGAACCTCATGGTATCATCACAGTTTTACGTTCTTCAATACACATATTTCTGAAAAAAAAAAAAATCACAAATATATTAATTTCCGCTAAGCTATACAAAAGCAGCTTGTCAGCAGAATATACAATGGAATTAACACATACATCGACTTGAAATTTTAATTCCTAGAAATAAGGAGACACAAAAAATTTATACATTTTAATTCACTTATAATAATAATCATAATTTTTTTTATTCATACAAGATATATGAAACTTACGAATATATTGAGGTCCGCTAAGCTACAAGAGCAGCTTTTCAGCAGAATATACAATGATAATAATGATAATATGGTTTATATTGATAATAATATACAATAATTAATGATTTTTTTTCATGTATTTATTTATTTATTTGTCAATTCAAGATTATACAGAAAAGTTCACAATATTCCACAAAGCCTGTAAACAGGCTTATCTGTGGTTTGCATTATAATTATAACACATGAAAAACATAACTGATACAAAACAATTACAGGTAATAATAATAATGATAATATGGTTTATATTTATATTTAATATGAATATAATAGTTAATAATTAATATGTATAGGTTAATATGGTATGTAATCAATAATCATGCATGTCCTGAGAACCAAAATATTGATCTCTACTAGGATGAATCTCTTTGACAAATATTGGCATTAAAGGATGATCTAATTGGAAATATAAACCAATTATCATGAAATTAATCAAATTTCCTACCAGATGTCTTATTATAGCTTCCCTATGGTGAAATACAGCTCATAGACTCATTGACTCATCAACTCGGTAGAAATACAACTGATACATGCAGGCTTTGAAAAATAGTTTGCAGAATGGACACTGATTTACATATTATACTGTTCTACAAATTCTTCAAATATCATGTAGCATTTTTAATTTCTCCATCGTAAACAGAGAGAGAACATATACCATTTACATTAATTAACTCTGTGCATATAATTATATAGTTACAGATTAAGCCGCTGTGGAACTATTGTGAAAGCTTTCCTCTTGTATACATCATGATGGATATACCATTTTCAATGATGCATAGCCTTATGGTATGAATACGACTGTCTATTTAACACCTATCCTATAAATCAGTATGTATATAAATATATATATAACGAGAAACGTAAGGTGTTCAACGTAATTGTTTTAAATATAAAAAAGTATCTATGCAAATAGTAGGCCTATTACATATATTATTGTTCAGATTATTTTATCGCGTCAAGTGTTAGCACACAAATAAAAACACAATAGTAGGCCATTATGTCATGTGCCGTATCCGTTTCCTACTGCATTTTAACAGAATGTACTCTTGACGATAATTACATTCGAATGGTAATTTTCAGTATAGAATAGATTGGATTGAGCTATATACACTGGAGTGTGTAAAGCTGAGTCATTTCAACATTTTTTTAAAATACGTTTCTTACCTAAATCCATACACGTTGTTTCGATTCCTATTCTAATTGGAATTAACATTGTTGTATAAAATAATTATTCAGGTAGTGGTTTGTTGATAAGTGTAGACCTACTTCGGTGTTCAATTAAGCGGTTGAATAAATGCACAAGAAATTGGTCTTGTTTTTATACAATTACTCATTTTGTGATTTACTCGATTGAACTACTTGAGTAATTGAATATCTTCTAGCACACATTTGTACCTTCATGTGTATATACCTAAATGCTGTAATGTGTTCTGTGGTGGGTGTACTAATTGGTTGATTGAATAATGGTATCTCTCTATGGAAAGATCTAACTACGTGAATGCGAAATGTACATTGCAAGCTATATACAAACACAATCACAAGTTACACACAATCATCGGATGAATTCCATTACCCTGTGCTACTTCAGATTCTCTTGCAATCCTAATGTATTTTTTATGAAGAAGATATCAATATATACATTTTTTCATTTTGAATGAAATGTAAACAGTCTTTTTTTTAGATTTCAAGTATCCGGCACGGATACTAGAGTCAACACTCGACTGGTTATTTGAAATGAGCGAGCTATATATATTTGTGTGTATATATTTGTGTATTATATGCATATTTAAATATATATATATATATATATATATATATATATATATATATATATATATATATATATATTGATATAGGCCTATTGATATATTAATAAATAAATATATAGTTTCTCCACATGATCTGATTAATCATTGACCGACGACGTGTAATCAATGAAATGCGACTGCAGTATACCACAATACCATTAAAACACCAAGATATAGGCCTACTTTCCATCTCAGTTATCGAACACTTGTAGAACATATTGTTCATTCACATTATGTAAGACACAAACTGAAAACGCCCTGTTTTGTCACCTGCAGGATCGACACACCATTGTATTCTATTATTATTAAAAATTATAATAACATGGAAGTAATCATTTGGGCATGTGTGTGTGTGTATGTGTGTGTGTGTGTGTGTGGTTATGTAATATTTTAACAGGACATCAATATTTTTCATTGCAATATAAAGACTAAACTAACGATCCTATACATAAAATTTCATAATTTCATGTAATCAAAGTTTGTATGATTAGTGTAAAGTATTCCCATAACAAAGTTCAGTATGTGTTTTCAGGATGGTCGGTAATATAAGAACGTGGTGTGGAATTAACAAATGAATGAAAATCAAATAAGGAAACCATGAGTGGTATTTTCACGATCAATGTCACCTGCTCTGTCCATATAAGATGTGAGTCATAGTCCGATCGAATCGGATAAGTCCGTAGATCTTTCTGTATGTGTGAAGAATAGGCTCCCTTCAGCTCCACTCTCATTTGATACGGTTTGCGGTTGCAATCGGTTCGGCTCATGTCCCATGCAAATAGCTAACGACCTTGAGATGTTTTGCAATGCTGGTTTTTATAAGAAAATGTATAGATTTTATTTTTTCTGTATAGAATTATATACGTTTTTCAAGATTATTCATGGGTGTTTTTTCTATTGAAGTGTAGTGCGTTCGCTGTAGAATAATTGCCTTCCTCGTAGTACTGGAGCCACACATATAGACGTGTGTATGTATGCGTTTACTGAACCATGAGACTTGACTATTTTTCCCACCGACATTTTACGAATTTTACTTTCGTGGTCTTGTTGGTCTAACAGGTATATTTCACTTTGTTATACATCTTATTTACTTTTTACCAAGGGATAGTTTTGACCAAGGTAGAACCTTTTCATTTGGCTCATCGTACCGAAACTCGCATTGGGTATAAATGTTTGAAAAGAATCCAGAACTTCAGTTTTACAATGAAACATTGGGAAGTAACTTCAGAAGAAATCGTCATTAACAATGTCTTAGTTGTATAAACTTCATATTGTAATAGCGTATAATTACTATTTTTGTAATAAAATATGTTCACACATTAAAGATAATGACGGTAGTAATACATCACCAAAAGCCGAAAATTAGTTCCGTATTGGAATAGGCCACATCTGTATGGTTTGATTTTAAAATACGCTACAAGAATACCATAGCGATAAAAAGACTGGAAAAGAAATCAAATCCCACCTCTGAAGTAACATTGACAAATATTTCTCATAAGTTCTTACCACTGTATTCTTTCTAGAGACAAATATATATATATATATATATATATATATATATATATATATATATATATATATATATATATATATATAAATATATATATATATATATATATATATATAAATATATATATATATATATATGAATGGTATTGAATTTTCGTTCTCACTCAAAGTACAAAAAGGACTAGACTTTGATTGCCTAAGTCTAGGATATACACTTCCTGTTTACAACAACATATCTCTATGCAATATGAATGATCCTTGCACTGCTGCTCATATATCTAACATCTCTTTATACTTCATCCATGTTGCAAGATTTATGAAATAATGTCAAACTCCAATAAAGCTATTATAAATCAAAAACTAATCATGCTACTTTTTTAATGTAATTTTTATATAATATTTAATACTATATAATTTAGACATCGTATACATCATACATCTGTGGTACGAAAAAGGATGGATGTTTTTATACCTGAGAAAAATATTGTCAAAACAGACAGTAAAAAGCAATTTAAAAAGAGTTGTATATAATGAACGTGGTACTAATGATCGGTGTGATTCTTATTTTTGCAGATGATGCTCCCAACAAGAACGAGATGGACGACGAAGGGATCGAGAGGGACTCTGGGGAGACCGACGAGGACCCGGCGCTTTATCGTACTCTTTTGTCAAAAGTCATTGAAGTAAGTGAACTGGGACTTGGACAGGTAGATCAAATCGTAGCGCTGTGAACCGTCTTTTTAGATGACTGGGGTTCGATTCCCACCGGTCACCCAATAGCTAAGGTTTTCGTGTTGGCCGAGGCCGACTTCTTCCCAGGATGCAAAATACGATGCTCCCAACGAGAATGAGATGGAAGATGAGATGGAAGGGATCGGAGAGTCACTGAGAGCGGATCGACAATTCCCAGTGGGACTAGTTTTTTCTGATAGCCATTCCATCTTACTGTTCGTTATTATAACAATCATACTAAAACGGGTGGACCACTGGCACGCTGGACCGTCATTCAGGACACCGGGTTCAATTCCTGTTATGGTCGACAATCCTGGCAGAGATTTTCGCAGTTTCCTCCCTGTCGTTTAGGTTCACTGGGGGACTCTTAAACCACGTTTTAATGAATTATGAGAATATTTATTGTCCTAATCTCAGAGAAAACTAGAAATCATCATCCCAATTTCAGAAAAAGAACTGGGTCCTGTAGGACAAATAAATAAATTATAATTTCTGAAATTCAGATGATTATTTCTATAGTCTCCTCCAAAATTGGGAAGATAAATATCATGATTATTTGCTGAAATATAATTCCAGGGTTGTGATGTCTTTTAAGAAGAGGCCACAACCACCCCCATCCAAAAAATAATAGTTAAAAAATAACTTTTCGTCTATAACTATAATCTCATTCGTCATTCACCGACGTCAACAGATCTTTGTCATCATAGTCACGAATATATAAATATAACAGTCATGTGTTGGTCGATTTAATATGAGAGATGATGGAATGAATTTATTTGAACATCAGTGATTTTTGGCCAACTGTTGGAATTATTATATATAAATGCTGGAATTATAACATGAGATTATAACAGATCGTTTCACAGTTTAGCACCTACCGAATGGTACACACGTATCGCTCTGAACTGTCATTCAGCAGTTCGGTTTGATTCCCGACTGAGGTTTATCGTGTTTTCCTCAATTGACGAATGGGCGTGGCTTTACCAATCGGTTTTCGAGATCTTTATCACTTGAGGTCATTTAGAGACACCCTGATTGGATATTTGAATTTCACCTCAGTTCTAACAGCCCCATCGTTGGATGTTATGATTTGTGACGTCAATGGGGCGGAGTGCGAGTCGTCAAATTGTTAGTAGCTACTGGAATAGTTTGCCATATCATAGATTTTGATCATTTCCTTTACATAACTCATGGTTCACACTGTACTTGAGAGGCGTGAAAAATGTGTCATAATTTTCACACAGTTACAAAGAAAAAAATTTAGTTGTATATTTGAATACCACTCTTTGATAATAGTTTCATGATTTTCTTTCACTTTGATTTATATAGGTATTAAGAGATTGTGATTGTGGTTTTGATATCAGTAATATTTCAAAAGGTATTACCAGAACAATGATGTACGAATCGATTCGATTCCAAATCGATTCCATTCGATTCCAGTTCGATTCCAAATCGATTCCAGCTCGAATATTTTCAGTTTATAGGTCCTATTTTTACGCCCAGACTCAACTTTTTACATTACCGCGAGTCAAATGTTGATGACTTGAAAAGTACCGTACATATCTACCACAAAACAATTATCCTAATTTAGGGTAATCTTAAATCTCGGAAATACAAAAGTAGCACGTTTTTAGTATCGTTGTACGCACATTTACGGTTTGAAACGTTCATCTGGAAAATACGTACAAAGCGTGAAATTCATCACATGCGGAAAAACGTATATAATATTTCTTTAAATCGCCTTTCTTTAGTACCGATTCAAAGTAACTGTGATCCTTTTCTACTTGAATAATATAAAATTATAAAGATATTGTACTTCATATTTTAATCATCAATTTAATTCATTTCCAGAATGAAATTACTCGAACCTTCGTAAAATTATTGCGCATTGTAAAATAAGACACAATAACATTGTATTGTACGTATTTGTCGGCTAAAAACCTGAAACACGTTTCCTCATCATTTATTACTGCATGCAAACGAGCTTAAACCTATCTTTATCTCTTTTTTGTGTGTGTTTAAACAAACAAATTCTGTCATCTTTATCACCTTAGTGCCTCCTCGCATTGTGACTGATGATCGCCGTCGTTTCATTCCATACTTCAATGTTTTGGTAAAACTCTTTCGGAGGTCTCTAACTATACTATACGTCGATGTGCTGAATCATGCAAAAAATGTTTGTTAACATCCGAGAACGGTTTGACTTTTGTCATGGGGGCATCTCAACAAGATTAACAAGGGCTCTTGTACACTTCTTCGTATACCGTGTTCCAGTCATTGGCCAGTCATTCATTAAACTGTGTCCAAGCCGTGTGTACGGTAGTCCGGCTGTTAACAAGTTGGAAGCCACAAGAAAAGGTTTGGAGAAAAACAATCTAGTGGTGGTACAAAACATTGAGCAAAAAGACGTGGGTGTTTTTTTATTTTATTTCTTCTTCTTGTTCTTCTTGTTCTTCTTCTTGTTCGTCTTTGTATTTGTGATGAGTTTGTTCTAAGACTGATTGAACTTGTCTTGATCCTATATACCTCACTTCTACTTCACGATTTTATACTGCCATGTAATGAGAGCAATGATGTATAGTAGTAGTGTACCTTGTATATAGAATCTTATTAATTTGTCTTTGGATCATTGACCGAGAATCACATTATTATTTGGGTAAATTAGTTTGTATTATATATTTTAAAATACAAATCAATGGTTTTAATTGATGAATAAAATGCGTGTATCACGATTTCGTGCCTCCGCATTACGCCTCGATTCGTGAATGTGAATTGTTTGACGAGTCTGTGACTAGACAACCCTCGTGAAACAAGAAGAACAACAACAACAACAATCGTGTGAACTATATAAATTAATAAAATTTCAATCTATAACATTATTCAAGATAATTAATTATTAATTAGTAAACCGGTCAGCACCCATTATTTTACTGTCTAGTTGAAATTATGTCTACATTATGGAAAGCCGCAAGATTTGCACAAATTCACAAAAATTACAATTCGTTTTTGAAAAAAATAATCTCCAATAATAATTGAGACTATTCTTTTCGAATTGGCGTGATTGCTTATGAGGACGCACGTATATGTGATTACGTCGTGATTACGATTGTGAACTTCGTGGTTTTTGATTATAGCTTGAATTAGTTTAGTATAGGATTTATAGGTTCGGTTGACTATAGAGTAGGCCTAATTGGATTGGGTTGATTTGGGGTGATTCAGGGCAGGCTCAACAACAACAACAACAACAACAACATCTGTTTGGTTGTCCGGTTGGCTCGATGAACAGAAATAGACTATATAGCTGCCTTTCCATACAGTCTAGTTTATGAAACATATAGGCAACCATTATTTATACCTGACAAAATATAATATGAATATGTTCTGTTTCAGCACTGTACAAATCACCTCGGTTCTAAAACGACGCCCCAGAGTGCCGACCAGCACTATCGAGCCGTATGCAAAGCGTTGGTTTTCGAGGCTTTGGAGCTCTCCTCTTTCCTCCAAAAGATCTCTGCGCGAGGAGGCACAAGCGGCTTCCTGTCGAAACAAAAACAGGCGCAAACCGTTGAATTAGACAAACTACAAATCTCAGAATGGGTAAGGAAGTGAATGAATAATATAACAAGAATATCGAGTGATGAATGTTTGTTATTATCTAGAATGGCGAGCGAAATAAATGACTGATTACTATATTTTCTGTGAGCTAAAACCACTACGCGATACACGCACATGCAGTAACTTATCAAACTTATTCCGTGAGTTTCTTTCGCATATGGTTTACGGTAATTTCTATTTCCATTTCCTTTTTCTCGCGTGCTGTATATTCGTATCGTCTTTTACTCATTCATGATAGGCCTACTACATACTTTGAACGTGTCTTCGAAAAGTCACCAAGGGAACACGTATACACTTTATTATAGTCTGAACAATTATTGATTTTTTCCTGACATGTTCTGACGCAAGTCTTGTATATAGCTTCTCACAACATAAATTGTTACTACGTCAAGTCTGGATTATCTCGTAAAACTGGGAGTTCGTCAACAAGATGTGTGTTTTATGGTCATCTCCCGTCCCAGTTTGTGAGTACATGTTGAAGGGTTCTGAGCGTCGTGATACGATTTCGGTTTTATGTTGTAACAAACATGTACGCAAACAAAATAAGAAGTTTAATTGCGTCTCATATGGTGTGGGTAATGTAGGGAAACTGACAATTATTTTAATTGTAACCAGCCGAACAATATATTTAGTGTATAAAACAAAGTATAGGCATATAGCATGAACTGTTCTTGCATGCTGTATGGATGCTGTATAAAATTACATTTCACACAAAGCGTTTCTCGGTCGGAAAATTACATCAACGATTCGGAAGGATGTTGAGTAAAGTCGAGAGATGTCCTCATTCTTATCATCCTGTTTGATAATATGTGTATACCTTAAGATTATCGTTATAACAATTGATGTGTTCTTGAAACACTTTAAACTGATTATAATTAACATAACAATGCAACCGTACATGTAGACTTTTCAACAAAACATCTACAAATATGCGAATACATTATATTCCATCTGACGGTTGATAATTGCTGTGATAGATATATATATATATATATATATATATATATATATATATAAAAAAAAAAATATATATATATATATATGAATATATATATGTATATATATATATATATATATATATATATATATATAAATATATATATATATATATATATATATATATATATATAAATATATATATATATATATATATATATATATATATATATATATATATATATATATATAAATATATATATATATATATGTATAAAAATATATATATATACATATATATATATATATATATATATATATAAATATATTCATATATATACATATATATATATATATATATATATATATATATATATATATATATATATATATATATATATATATATATATATTCTTGTTCACTTCTCGGGAGAGCGAAAAAGAGATAGTATAAGAACTTTTCATCTTTTGTATATATATATATATATATATATATATATATATATATATATATATATATATATATATATATATTTCATATATGCTTCATGAACTTTCATATACTTTTGTCTTATGCATCACTTTTTTGAGAAGTTTTGTCATGTGTCCAAAAACTTCATAATATTGTTAATAAATCATTTTTGATATCGCATTTTGAACGCTTTTGACCTGCAGCTTAGTATTGATTCTGTTGGGAAAGTAGAGCAGTATACAACGACAGAGATTGAACCCATGTGTCTTTTCTCGGAACTACATTACTTTTACTTGCCTCGTTCTTGAAGACTGAAGGGCAGTAAACTGAAAGGTATATAAATAATAGAAAACGAAATAAATAGGCGAGTTGCGTGTTCATATGCATCTGAAGAGTAGTTTATTTTCGGGAAAGTAGAGAGTCCGAATGCCTACATTCATGCTAATAACACTTTATTTTAAAATGGTTAAAACATTGTACTTAAACGGTTCCTTTCCAAAACAAGAGCAATATACTTTGAGAGTAATAAAAACAAATACTGGTACATAACTATCAATGAAGATAATTCATGTAATTAACTCCAATTTGTTCAAAAGGGGAGTTTTCAATTTGACAATATATTTTAATAGTTTCGTCATACTCACGATTCTCATTCAAGTTTTTTTAGTATGCAAGAGCAGCATGCTTTTTAAGAATAAAATGAGCGAGATATTTGTATGAAATTGAAATTACTTTGGTTTTAAAACAATTAAGTCTAGTCACTCACTGCCTCTGTTGTGCCGCTCTAATTGATTGTATATACCTGTTGATGATTCCAATAGATTTTATATATCCTGAGAAGAAACATTGCTAATTTTCACTTGAAAAGTGATTGTCTGATTCATGTAGAAATGTTCAATAATGTATTATTCCTGTTTTCATAATTTATATTCCTGATTTTGTATAAATTGTATTTTTTCACAATTTTCTTCACAGTATTTTCTCACAGAGATTTTCCAAATTTCGTAAAAGATTTCTTCAAAAACGGTCTTTTGAGCTTGCCCAAAACCTGTACAGTAGCGAGTTAGATAATGAGGTAAAGCGCATGCCACAATTCATTAAAATGTGTTGTTTGGTTTGACCCGTGGACGTGGACCGCAAACAAAGACATCAAAATAATTTTGTTTTGTCAACTATATACTGTAAAATTGCAGTGTCTTCACTTATACGCTCATCTAATAACTTTGCTGTGTTTTCATTTGATTCTTCTTGTGAGATGTTGAAGTTTACTTCAACATAACTGTATAGTCTAATCGCATTATAACTGGAACAAAATTATTCTGTTATTGTGATTACAGTTCTTATACACGGATGATGAGCACCGATCATCAGATTGACTTTACAGCTTTAACTCTAAGAATTATTTACATTCAACGTTTTTATCTCTTTCTCATTCTCTTTTATATCTCTCCATGTGTCAATCTGCACAACCGATCTGTATAAACAATTGAGTATGTTAATTATCCGATATTTATACGACTATCTAAGTATAATTTCATATCTATTTTACTCAGACGGGTGGACCAGTTGCTAGCCCGCTGAACCGTCACTCACGAGACCAGGGTTCGATTCCTGCCTTGGCCATTGACCGACCATTCTGACAAAATATTTTCGTGGTTGCCCTCTATCGTTATTTATATAGGTGAATACTGTGATGCTTCCTTAATATTAGTCCACAATCGCCTCCTTTCCATCATTCAACAGACTTGAGATCCGTAAAGACTAAAATGCCATCACACTGCATGGTCTAACTAAAGTCTAAACTATGCTATAAAATAAATAAAGGTCCACTTTCTAGATTCTGAGATAAATGAGTGTACGCTTTTGAAATAAACGTTTCTGTTTATGATATCAGAAAATATATAACTTGCAAAATTTCATCTATTGAACACATAACTAGGTGATAATGTGTAAATGGGTACACATTGTTATACTAACAGACCGCCCTCGTTAGCTCAGTCAGTTGAGGCACCGCTTCAGAAACTGAAGTTACCGTCTCGCATAGGGCGTTTTTGTAAACGTCCTTTCACTTATCATCACTTCATAGTTTCCTAATCACCTGCTCATTAATACCCCCGTATAACCTAGCTGTTGGTGGGGTCGTTAAGCAAACAATAATAATCATCATTATTAAAGAGGTGCAATTTTAAGGCATACAAAAACATCCACACTTCATTATAAAACAGTGTAATCCTTCTCCACAACCGTGTAAAGTATTACCAGATCTTACTTGGCGGTCTGAATTATCACGAGGTTCACATCGAATATTTTCTTTGTCTCCAGTCTTGTTGAATAACTTGTCGAAACACCGGTTTGTAGCATTAAAATGCATGCATACATTGTATTCTTCAACCATATACATTAATATATACTTTATGTACACTTGAAGACACACATAGTGGACGATCATCCTGAGAGGAAACTTCCTGAAGTGTACAACGATACACTCCACAACACTCACAGTATATTTTAAAATTAGCTGTAAAATATGCATATATTTAATTTTAATTTTTTTTTTTTGCATCCTGAAAGATATTTTAATAACGTGAGTGTACGTTACGGTATGTGTATGCGTTAATATTTCCACGGAGATCGTATTTTCGGCCAAAAAATTCAATTTGGCACTTGATAAAAAGTTACTAGCTATGTCTGATTTTTACTGTGGGTACTTCTGTTTTTGTGCTTGATCAAAAGGTAAAACAGAGAATTATTTTGAAACTTCACCCCAATAATAAATAGTCCCACCGGCACATTTAGCTGAGTGGTTAACGCACTTGCTCCATGTGACCCGGGAGGTGGTGGGCATGTCGGACCCGGTTCGATCCCCGGTACCGTCCATCTTTACAGGGGTTTTTCGTGGTTTCCCTCTGTAGTCTAGGCTAATGCCGAGATGGTTCCCACAATATAGACCACGACCGTTTCCTTCCTACTATCCTTCCCATTACCCATAAAAACCTTCATCTCACCATCCCATCCCATCACCTCATTAATCATCCATCCGACGCCAATAGATCTTAGTCATCATTACAGTGCGTCGTTGAACCCAATATATAAAAAAAAAAAAAAAAATAGTCCCACTCCAGACTGAATGATAATTGCGATTAACGATTGATGATTAACGGCCATGTTATTTGGGACCACGAATGAGTGGGTGATAAATGGAATCCTGCTTACAAAAATCCGTCTTATTCAGAAGTCAAACTCACGCCCGAACTTCACCAGTTTCTAAAGCAGTGCTTTAGCTGACTGAGCTAAATTGTCCGAGAACTTATCAAGTTTTGCCACTTTTTCTTTTTGGGAAATATTTCAACCAAAGAATATTAAGAATCCGAAATGTTGTTTTCAATTTCTATTTTCAATTTTTCCATTATCATCTTGGCAATTTCTTCTATTTTTTTTGCACATATCATTTTCATCAACTCCTCGCTCACCATGTAAAAAGTAAAAAATATATCTATTTTTTATATGTATATTTATTAATTGATTAATTTCTTCACATTGCACGACGATAGATGTATAAATCATATTTTAATTATTGAAATCAAGTTCAATGTGAACATGACAATATCTAACCTCCTCTCTGGCAATGTTAAAAGTAGTACAACTATTTTGTGAAACAACAGCTGTTAAATCCAAACTCGAATACTCCGATTGGTATGACTGCCGAAAGGGTAGAGAAAATATATTTTCAAGCTCAGTGTCATCCCGTTCCCATTTCCAATTCCAAGCCAAGACCATCGTTGCACTCCACAGGTTGCATGCCGTATAGCAGGACCAAGGTCTAGTGCACAGCATAATGCAATGTAATGCAGGCCGTAATTGCGAGTAGTCAATGTAATCTACGCATAATACGTTCGGGGAGGCTGCTCAAGTGGACCGAATGTCGCTCGTTCTTTGTCGCACTGCAGATCTGTTGACTGAGAGTTCATCAACCCCTTCACCCCCCCCCCCCCTCCCCTAAACTACCAATTCACCACCATCGACACATTTGCTAGCCAAAATAATTTTTATTGCCCAAGAACGATGATTTATATTAATTTTAGATGTACAAATTGGATGTATACGGAGCACAAAATGTTAAATTATGTGTTTATAACTTATTTATTAAATAAGCACACTCTATTCAAGGATTGTGTATTTTAAAATAAGGACGTACTAATGAATAATGATTTCTTTGCAGCAGTTGATGATATATGTAATTCCTTGAGTCTTGTAAAGAATTTTACAATTATGAACGAAACTCTTTTAGGCAACTTGATTGGCGCTTCTGGGAAGAATTGGAATGTATGATTTCTAGACGCCAATTTGAGTTTGACACGCAATGTTATAAAATGCATGACTAGCGCCCGTGGGTAGGCCACTCGGCCAATTATACATGGAGACGTATTATGCGACATATATAGGTTTCCAAGTCAACCGGAAAATGATGTATACTTAAATATATTCAAATCTCACTTTTCACTCTTTCTTGGTACCTATGTTTCTTCTTCTTGTTTTGTTCAACCGTATTTTAATGTATACCTTTTTTTAATGTTATACAATTATTTTCAACAATTTTTCACAGCAGCTGTGTATAGTGTCGTTTCGTGAGCAAGAGTTGTTCTTTTTCAGATCTGTTTTATATATAATTCACGTAAAATGTTTATAAATACTCATTGTTATCGTTTATATAAAAGGATACATTTTTAGTACTATACGTACAAAATTTTGCATGCTGCTAGTCATCATTAATCACAACGTATTCGTATAATAAATCATTCTCATGACACATGAAGAAATGTTTCTCTCACGTTATTTATAAATGGGTTCATAAAACGAGTTTAATCAAGTTCATTTAGTGTGGTTAATCATCGGAGATTAATATGTATATTTCATTAAACTTATTCCGCCTTTCACTGAGGTAGTACGAGCTTGCATTATATCTGAATGCGTTCAAATGCATCATGCACCGCTGCATCCTGCTTATTGCTGGACACAATCATTACAACAAATTGAAAGTATTATCAAATTAAATATATCAATTTGAGCTTGAGATTTCATCAATATACAAGACGTTGTATTAATTCAACTACTATATATAATATACATATATATATATATATATATATATATATATATATATATATATATATATATATATATATATATATATATATATATATTATATGAAATATATAATTTTTTTAAATAGTTGCATCCTTTTTCGTGACCGTCGATAATAAATTGATTAGAAATTTACTTTCTTTATGAAAACCAAAGTGAACATTTATTTAACGGTTCAACACCGCTTCGTTACTCATTCGGCTTTCACATGATTTTCAATATTCTAGCATATTTTTATTCCTTAATTAAATTTTTCGTGTTTTTTTTTAATGGTTACGAATTTTCCACCACAAATATTTTTATAATTTCTTCACTTTTCATTTTTCCTAATCTCAATTTCAGATCAATAATACCTCATTTCAATTCATTGTCTAATTTTGATAGATTAAAATGCACTTGTTGCGATGGTTTCGTGCACTTGTATGTGATGTGCCGGTTGTTTTCTGTTCTAGAAAGGCCGTAGGATTTGGCGACAGTTCCAAGTAGGTACACACATCACAGACTGTCTTGCCTGCGATTTAAATAACACTTCCAATGGCTGACTGGATCAAATACTGAACAGTCAATTGTTCAATTTGTCTTGTGTTTATTAGTTTTGTTGTAGAGTAGCCGAGAATGTTAATAATACTGCTTGATGTATCACGTAAAATATGTGAAGAAAATGTCTCCTGCCACAGAGTAAATGGTTGTTTTATTTGTGTATTCTGTTCTCTAGTCGGTGTATATGATATGATTGGATCCATATTAATAAGGTGATGAATTGCATTTTTTTTCATCAATATTTCATAAAATATATCAAATGATTAATAATCTCATTTTTAGTCTCATACTTCATTTCCTGTCATAAACTTGAAAATAAGAAATAAATCCTATCAAAAATAATTTCATAACCAATCGAAAATAATATTGCCATGTTAGTTTCGTTAATTGATAAGAATGAGCATGATTTGAAATATATCTCCATATCTGGTTCATTTTATATTCGACGAAATGAATTTGAAATAATCTTTGATATATGAACTATAATCAGTTTCCTCTATGGAGAGATAATTAAGTGATGATTTATCTTAGTCAGATTATTCTAAGTGTTATTTGTCAGAATTTGGTAATTTGATTGATTATACTGCATGATCGTTGTTTCATAGCATAACATTACGCACATCGCGTATAGCGGGACAATTTTATTGATGAAAATATAAAAACACTAGCACCATGAACTTCAACTTCATACTTTGAATTGACTCAATCACAACTGTCAAGCTTGATATAGACTTCTCACACTCTTTTTATTATGAAACAGTGAGAATAATAGATACGGGGAATGAATAGAAAGTTCAATTCGTAAAAATATATGTATCATCCATCAAAATATATGCTTTTTATTTCCATCTATATCCATATGTGATGGGTGCAACTTTTATTACACTGCAATAACTTCTTCTTCATTACCCGTTCATAAATGGTTTCAAATAACAATATGGATAAGATTGAAAAACGTAATTTAGTCAAGGCTTAGTATTACCAATTCCAGTAAACCTTATTCTTGGAGTTGATGAAAAAAAATAGCAATGATTAACATGGTTATAAATAACAACACAACCGCCAGTTAGAGCTACTTCCACGTTGGTAATTCGGGCACTAACAAGTGTGATCTTTCTCATCTATTATAATCATATTTGATTTCAGTAGGAACAATCTAATACAATTTATTATAAAAACTTTTGAACGGTCAAAGTAGAATGCACAGCTGAGATGAATAAACGTATCATTTATTTATAATGGAATCTTGTTAATAGAAGTGTGCCAAATTAGGACTGCAAGGTCTGAGATAGTCAATCTAAGTGGGATAGAGTGAAAAACGCCTTCATTACCAAATATATCTGTATCTCTCTCTATATATAAACATGCAGACCTTATCCCACGGACCCACGGTACAATATCGGTTCCACCTTATGAGGAGTCCGAGACACTGCTCGTTGCATGTGTCGATATTATGTCATCAAGGTTAACGGTGCCAATATGTGGACAATGATGACCGAACATCAAGGGTATACTTTCTTCACATGCTTGACTGATTGCGTATATTATATTGATAAGTCTTTCGTTATAATACAGCATCTTGGCACAGACAATGTGTGTACCCTTTTATTATTCAATTGTTCTCTATTTATGTATGTGTATATATATATATTTTTATTTATATAAAGTACAATTATATACTATTATACTATATATTATATATATATATATATATATATATATATATATATATATATATATATATATATATGTATATTCATATGAAGTACAATTATATACAATACATAATATATATATATATATATATATATATATATATATATATATATATATATATATATATATATATATATATTCTTTGTGAGACCGAATCTCACTTTCTAAGTACACCTGTTACCATAAAAGATCTCTGTAAATGCATTTTCAATCATGAATTATACTATATTTTTAATTATAGGTCATACGTGTTTTTTTTCAAACAGCTTTTTATATTCAAAAGGTACCTATATAAACTTTCAAGTTTCAATTGATTGACAACATTTTAAATTCGCTCTATATAGCCACTTGGTTTAAATACCGGAAACCAATACATGCAGGTGATCAGCGAAAACCGGATTCATTCATTAATGAAACTACCCTTCAACGAGACCACGTGTAAAATCACGTGACTATATCATGCTGCAACCCTCATCTGTGCACTCGTAATAGTTGTACTAGTTACGGCTCGACGATGGATATGATGTGTACTGACCGCGGTGGTGTACATATTTGTTTTTCTGGATATTATATATATACGACAAAGGTTGCGAAAACCCTCAAATCTTATAAACCTGCAAGTGAAGTATGTAAATATAGTTAAACTTATCTTTTTCTGTGATTAAATATAAGTTTAATGTAAATTGAGGCGTTGGCTCTGATAATTTTTTTAATAACGCACACGATGCGTGTAAAGTTGGAGTGCAATTATTATTTTCATAGACCGCAAATCCTATTATAATTATATTATTATCATCATGATTAATTTCTCAAGAAGAATCACTGAACTTTTAATTACTGTAGAGTAGGTATAGTTTTGATGTATACCCCACGATGCACACGCATTATTACTAGATGATAAATTATATACATTTCATTCGAATCTTTTATATATCTGTATATTAATAAATACAATTGATAATTTATTAAAACTTCGTCTTTAAATGATCAAGATTGGTAGTAAAATTAAATTGCCTTTTGCATGCTACTACAATAGTAGAGCGTCGTTACATCACGTAATTATTTATTACTTTATTATTTATAAAAACCACTATAATAAACACTGCTGCAAGCTTACTCATCATAATAATGGCACTGCATTATAGGTATTTACTATTTATTTTTTTTGCATGCGAAAATATCTATAAGTAAATAATTGCTTAGAGGCCTATAATAGTTTTACTGTTCTAGTACTTCGTGTTTATATTTAATACTTCCTGTTATATGATCATGAAATAAATTGTATATTTCATTGCAATGTCAAGGTAGATAGTGATTCTCATAAGATATTAATAAGTCGATGGTCAAGGTTTCATATTTTTTTAAATAATATAATATGTTAGTAATGTAAGTGAATACGAGCACTGTCATTTTATCTCTCTGTTTTCAGGAATGTGTCACTGTGAGCTCATGAGAAATGTATGGATACCGATATCATAGCATGTCAAACCGGTGAAAACAATATTCTCCATCGAAAAAAGAAATATAATTGAACTTTACCGTGTAAAAAATTGTTTTCTCTCAAAATGTGGTAATGAATTGGGTTACCTTTTGATTTCGATATTTTAGATTGATTCGATATTCGAATTGAAATATTGAATATTCTTCAAATTCATTATATAAACAATGATCAATATGGATTTGAAAATGGTAAATGACTAAAATAGTACGCTTCTATCGTGAATGTCGTGTTCGCGTCCAAAAAAACTCGAGCCGTAGCTACTCCATTTCAATAATTGAATATGTCGATATATCTCTATCGGTACTCGATAATACAATTTTTATATCGTTCGCAATTTTCAATTTATTGAAAGGCAACCCTATTACCAAAAATATATGAAAGAGAACAATGAAAAACAACATCTCGGCAAGAATTTCTTGTCTTCACCAGGTGAAAACCTATATAGAATATGGACAAAACAGGAAATAGAAACTACAAGTTAACAGTACGTGTCCGCGTGGAGGACAAACCTTGAATTATATTCATTTCAACGCCATTTGATTTTAAACAGTTCACCACCTCGTCAACAATGCCCTTTAATCCTTTTAATTATTTCCTATTCGCATTCTGTTTTCCAGTCCCGACTATGGCTTCAAGTTATCCAGGAATTACGGCAAGGTGTGAACCTGAAGAAAGTCGACTTCAGTCGGCACCACATCGAGTTCACTCTCACCCCGTACGAGATCCTGATGGATGATATAAGATCGCGACGTTACAAACTGAATAAGGTGATGGTCGACGGCGATCTACCGAACCGTGTCAAGAAGGACGCCCACGCTGTCATACTGGACTTCATACGGTCTCGGCCACCGCTCAGGAAGGTAAGAGTACTTTGCAAGTGGTTATCAGAAGTATAAAGTTTGACCTTGATAATGTGGTGGGGAGAAGGTTTACCCAATTTATTCGGATTGTTGATTCTATTAAATGGTGGTTACTTTAGGGAAAAAAAGTGAAACATCTTTTTTTTCGGTTTAAAACTTTCTTAAAAAAGTATGAAAAAAAATATATTGTTTTTTAACAGTGAAAATGTGCCCTCTCGTAGTGTCTACTTGTACCGATTTGTTTATTTGTAACCTGAGAAAATCGCTCATTCCCTGTTCCTCTGAATTTACAAAACACTGGAATAAGATGTTGTATCACATCTCATTTCACACATTTCAGAAGTCTCATTCATCAAATTTGTTGAATGAAAATGAGAAAAAATGTGTTCCCAAATTTCGTGTATCGTTGAGTTGTTTTTCAAAAGTTCTAGTTGTTTTTCTTCGATAACAAGTATGCGATTTTATCATGAAAACAGAGCTCTGTTTCTATTTAGTCTTACGTTGATCTTATACTAGACCTCATACACATTATATGCATTATTTTACTGTATAGGTAGAAATAATTCTTCAGTTTATATAATTATTAGTTTTTCTTTGCAGAGATTGACTCATTATTATGACAGTTGAATATTTGGCGAATCGACAGTTCAATGATCGAACAAATCATATAGACACAAGTTTACAAAACTTTTTTTTTTTGAGTTGATGAGATTCGAAACTTTTTTGCTCATTTTCCGTTACATTGAAACAACCTGTGTGTAATAGTGTATAATTATTTGATTTTTTTTTAAATTCAAGGAATGCAGAAATTTGTCTGACCTTGCTCATGTCTACAAATGTGGCAACGTATATATCGCGTTTTCATAGTTGATATAATTATATTATTATCAATTCCGTAGCCCACGACTATTATAACAAATCTGTTTGAAGGCTATTACGCCCCTTTAAAAGATTTCCAATTACACGCGCTTATAACAATCAACTTCCTTTCCTGCCTCTTCATATTCGTCATAATCGGCACCATCCCTTTAATCATGTTATTAATAAAGACAAACTCCCACTTCGAAGTCGTATTTAAATAAATAACCCTTATTGGTCCCTGGCTTTGGCTTAAAAAAGTTTACATACAAATAATAATCAACACAATCATCATTTTTAATATTGGGCGTATAAATGAATCAAATATAGTTGAATAAGTGAAAGCAGAATGTGGGGTTAACATTAAATGAGTGAAAAATTGAAAACTGGAATTATTAATAGTTAATCTACTTGGAAAAAAATGCTAATAATGAAAATTGAGAAAATAACAGAAGGAAAAAATTGAAAGAATTGAGGCTCTTGAAAAAAAAAATAACAACACTAAAAAAGAAGATCAATTCTTACAAAACGAATTGAAAATTGTTCCTTGCAATATTATCTGAACCTCTTAACTACTACCACCTATCTTCCACTCACGAATGAGCGGAGGAATGATGATGATAAAAGGATGATTAGTGGAAGAATTCGTTTACAAAAACCTGTGCATACAGCGGAGCCCGTGAATTGTTCAGTTATATTTTCACTGATTTTTGTTCATTTATAAAGGCACCCTTGCCTGCTATATACTATTGAATACTTTTTTGAATTCTGTCTCTCATTACAACCTTTACAACAACATAATTTTGTTCCACGCTGGAAAGTCTCAGTTCAACATGTTTTGCAAAATAATAACATAATATTAAAAATCATCTGCCATCATTATCGCAAAAGTTGAATTCCTTCGAATAAAAAAATATATAAAGAAGTGTATCTTACTATATGCTGCTGCGTCAATCTTTTTATGAAACTTTTTTTTATAATCATAGTGTCCAGGTAACGCTCTGTTATATATTTATGTATAAGTATAATATAATTATATATATATATATATATATATATATATATATATATATATATATATATATATATATATATATACATATATATATATATATATATATATATATATATATATATATATATATATATATATATATATTAATATATATATTAATATATATATATATATATATATATATATATATATATATATATATATATATATATACACCATACCGGTGTTTATATACTTGTATCCATGAAAGAAGTTCGTCTACCAAAATAACAAACACAAATATTGCCGTTTATTTGTGTGCCTGTGGTACTTTTTGGGTATTACATTTGTCAGGGCGGGCGAGTTTTCGGAGTAGAAACACAACTACATTCTTCAGAAACGTTAAATCACTGAACTTGAAAAGAGAATTACCGAAGTTTATAAGATTTGTACAGTTGTGAACAAGTTTCTTTTCGAGTCCATATATACAAAATATACAAACATTGGTTTCTTCATTGTATTTTATCATCATTTCAATATTATTCTAACATTTGAAACAATATTATATACTAATAATTATAAATTTTAATCGAATGTCAGACAATTGAAGAACAGTGAATTTTGTCTCAAAATATTTCGGGTATAAGATTCTATGTACGAATGCAATCCCCATACAAAATGTATACTCCAGCTCATTTAGTTTCATGTTGAAATTATATTAAGAGAATCAGGTTATTGTTGATAACCGTTGCCACAATTCTTCTGTCGGTTCATTTATCGTAAAAGCCAATCTTTTAATAGGTTTTTATTATCAGTCTCACACCTATCGAAATATTCAGGTACACACAACCGTCTGCCGATCATAAAATCCAATTCAATCAACTGGAGTTTTGTAATAATTATAAATCAAACTTCGTAAACAAGCAATGCATTTATGTATTTATCGTACAGAATTATTGTTACAGTTTTTATTTTTATTGATTAAAGGAGTATTCGACTTGTTGCAATATCAGTTTTTACACCACAATATTGATAGGTTATATATATATATATATATATATATATATATATATATATATATATATATATATATATCTATATATATCATCGTTATACGAAATCAGGTTATTAGGCGTTTCTTCCAATCTCTTTTGTATAGTCGTAACTCGTCGTAACCTTTTATTGTATGTGTGACGTGGTAGTGCACTCCATCCTTACGTCTTATAAGTTTATTCCCATGGTTCAGTTTTATATATATCATTTTTGATCTTCCTTGCAAGCAATACAGCTCGGGTTTATCAGTATCATTCATCTAACCTTTCTGAAGGTATAAAATACTTTGGCTGCAGCTATTTTATTAATGTTGGTGTGAGGAGATGTATATTGTGGGTTCGTAATTATATTCGACCGTGTCATGAATATTCACCCGGAAAACGAAGATTGTTTAATTTGACTTCAATAATCCTAGATGGATTGAAAATATTGATATCATAAATTTATAAACAAAAATACATTGTAATGTTTAAATTAATTAGATGATTATCTTGGTCGTTTCATCATTAGTATTATTTTATGAGTGACATCTCTTTCGAGAAAAATAGAGATTTCAGAGAATATGGCTCCGATAAAATGCGTAGGTGAAATGCACTAAAACGTAGTTGAAGATGACCTCTCAAATTAAACTTTTTTTATTGATACCCCATAATGCCTAAAGCAAGCGTGTGTGTGTGTCTGTGTGTGTGTAGGTTTACTTACCCGATGAGTATGTGGGCAATGCATATTGAGGCATAGTTATGCATAGTTTTACATGATTTTTACACGAATGAATTAATTGATTAGTTAATTCATTAATCAATCAATTAATTAATTATTAAATTATTAATGGATAAGAGTGCATGGGTAGACGTCGATATAGCAAAATATTAGTTCTCTGATAACTTTAGAACGGTATTAGGTATATTACATTAACACAGGGATAACACCAATATTCCTAAATCCTAATTAATGCTTTCAAGATGGTATGAGTGAAAAAATTACTCGTATCGCATAATTTTTACAGGTATTCATAGCTGAAAAAACAACGTTCTTTACCTCTGAAAATGTTAATAAGGTACCATACAAAAGTTATTTAACTGATATTTCACAAGATCAACCCCCATGCACGCTCAACGACGCGTCAACATCTTGGTCATTTTGCGTTGCTGTAAACCTGCGTGAAAATTTAAAGTATGTTAATAGTTTTGAGATCGACGATAATGGTAACATCGTGCTGCCCCCCCCCCCCCCCCCGCAAATTGATGATGATAACATCTTGAAATGGTTGTTTCTTCTTCTGCCTCCAGGCGTCGGAACGTAAATTAGCACCACCCAGGAGTCGATTCGCCACCCCACGAGAAATGCTGATGGACTCGATTAAAATTGGACGTCGATTGCGACCTTCGCTAAGTCCTGCGCCGACGCCACACCACAGTCCTATGAAGAAAAGACGTAAGTTGCATTACTGTTTACTTGCACCACGAGAATCTTATAATTATATGAACTTCATTAAATCTCTGCTCACAATAGAGTTGCCCGAAGACACAGAATAACAAGCAATATAAAAACAATTGATGAAATTACAAATCTATATTAATGTGATTATGAATGATTGATTATATGATGTAGCCTATTATGAATAAATGAAAATGAAAAAAAATGAGAAAAACGGGTGAAGTATACATTACAAACATGGCTCTATGCAAATAGAGGCATTGGATTGATGAAAAAGGGGTTTTATTATGGAAAGGATTGGACTTTAATATTAATCTAGAGATAAGTGTTCGTGGCACATACGTGGAAGATTTATTATCCTTGATTATATTATATTTACAACACAAACACTGGTGAGTAATGGAAATATAGCATGCACGGCCTAATACCGGTGGGCCTATACATACGGCATGATACCCCAATTAAATACCTACTATTTTTCTTCAATATGATCAATGACAATTTTTCTTTAATTGCAAATGTTTTATCTCTACTTTCATAACTTATGTCATGTTAAAACAATGTAGAATTATAGATGCTACACTTAGTATGTTTGAGCTAATGTTCATCAAAGTCAATTCGTTGGTTTTTACATTCTAATTATAAATTAATTAGTTAGTAATTACTAAACAAATTATGTATTTTAATTTTTGAATTGAATATGTGTTAGATAGTATAAGATTGCAAGTGCCCAATTTTTCTTCAAAATACAGTTTATAAATATATCGCAAAATAATATATTACTGAGCTGTCTATCGTTAAAATTGAATGATCGTGAGAACTTAATAAGACTGAGAAATATTACACTCCCAGAATTTTAATATTGTTTTATTTTTAGATAATAGATTATAACATTTCATAGTCTATACACTCTCTATTACGAAATTTAACGATCTTTCGGTAATTAATCGAAAATTCCACCTGACTGCATGCTTAGTATAGATTGTTGATCTGTTCGTGAGATGATGTAGGTCAGACAAAATACGAAACACGTAGCAGCATCTACCGACAGATAGCTGAACTAAACCGTTATCGATCTGCGCTATGCCGAGTCCTGGGTTGTACTTCTGACTGCCGGTAATAAAGTTTATGTTCGATGTAAACCTGAACCAATTCAATCAAAACTAAGATCTTTTCGCTTGGAAAATAAATAAACTCTCGAGAAGTGCATGAGCCCAAACTTTGATGCCCAAACTTTCAAGTATAACTCCAGAGTCCAGAGGGAAACTACTCACGTATTAATACGACCAGTCTGGGTGCAAAATCATTCTCTGGCAATTTATGGAAGATTATATAGATATAAAATTCAAATGCATGAAAAATACAGATCTTTTTAATACATATAGAATAGTATTTATAGAAACCACCCAACTTCTGCCTTAGTATTTTCATAGAGAGGTAGCAAGAAATTTTCAATAAAAACTTTCAATAAAATAAATCAAAATTGTGCCGCAAATACAGCTGCCACGACGACACAGAATAACGAACTACAAATAATGAATTGATTTAAAAATTTAAAAATTGTATACAGTAATGAGATTCATTTTCAGGTGTAATCCTCTGAAAATTACAGAGAGAAAATTGTAAAGTTTTAGGTTTACATACATATAAATATAATTGTATATTTAAAGTATCGGCGCTTCTCAAATGTCAGAATTCTGTTGAATCTACTCATTGAAAAGTTACCACACAAAAAAAATGTATCCCTAAATCCTAGTCTTGATTATTGTTCACAGTTATCTGAAGCAAGTGTAAACTAATTCAATTATTATACTAAATGATTGTAATCTCAATGATGATTTCTAAATTATTTCAATGATTTTTTTTTAATCAGAAATTTATTTCACAAATAAGTAACAACTCCAGTATATTTCTGCCAAACGTATTTTCACCATACAACAGTGAGCGTAACGGAATATATCGAAATTTCGAATCCCTTTGTATCAGAGGCACGTGTCAAAATGTTTATAGAACACATCTTGTCTACTAGAATCAAATGAAAGAAGAACACAAAACCTATTGGTTCACTTCTTATTGGCTCAATGGATTGGTTGTGGGACTCTGGGGGCAGCTTTTGCTTACTTCTCATCGATTAGATTGGCTCAGTTTGTTCTGTTTCGAGATACACTGAAACTGAGAGATTATATTTACAGCCACCCCAGAGAATTACGCCCACAGGACGTATATAGTTAATGGTTTATGCGCCCTAGATTCCTCTATTGGACAACGAGGCTCTGTTTTGTTTTGACTTTGTGACGCAGAACAAGTAACAAATATTAATGCAATTCTGCCACCCTCGGTAGCTCGGTCACCTGAGACACCGCCATTGAGTATTTAACACTATAATATACTCAATAACACCGCTTCAGAAACTGAAGTCACCATTGGGCGTGGGTTTCGAGTCCCACGTAAGTCATGGGTTTTGTAAACGACCCTTCACTATGTCATCACTTCATAGTTTCATAATCACCTGCTCATTCGAACCCCCGTATAACCTAGCTGTTATTGGGGTCGTGAAGCAAACAGTAATCCATTGCTGCTGAATGAATGGCAAGCGATTTTGAGGAAAATGTTGATTTGCTTTTATTTTATCGAAAATATAGAGATACTTTTCAAATACAAGGTTTTGTTTACTGTATATGCCTGGTACTGTCGTTACTGACTATTTGAATTTTAAACTTTTTTTCTTACAAAATCATTGTTCCTCAATCAAGTTTCAGGTTGAAAGGTATGCAAGGTACAATGTACAAGATATGAACACGTATGCAAGGACGATCTTACTACTTCTAAGAAAATTTAATAATAATATAACTCACTTGAAAAACAATATTCTAGACTTCTAGAGGTAACAATTTCAGGGGTAGTAAGCAATTAAAATATTTGCATTAGGGAGAAAAATATCTCATCATCATTATCTTCTTTTTCGTAATTCATTCTATGATTCGTTTTTAAATCCTCATCTCTTCTTTTAATATAATTTTGAACCAGTCTAAAATTGTAGAAAAAAACAGAATATTTTTCATATCATTTTATGCCAATTCTGACTATCATTGTTTTTCCACCCCAGAACAATTTCTCAATTTCATTTTTGTTCATAGAACCGAAATAAATTTCACGCCCGGTCTTTTTCATCTTTATTTTACCAACACAGATGGCATTTTTAATATGCCGTTCATGACGTTGATATGTTATCCCAATAATATTCCATTAACTTTTGATTATTTTAAGTTCATATTAAATTGCTTGAACAGCTTGGATACCAATGTTTTTATCACTAATCCTACTTCTACGCTAATTTCCGGATAACACTGTGGTTAAACTGACACTCAATCAGACACAATGGTTATTTTTAGGCTAAATTTGACAACACGAATCATCTATCTCTAAAATTATTATCTTCTGTCTCACAAATATAAATATACTTGAGTAGAATGAACCAAAATTTGGTAAAACTTCAAACATTAAGAAGATAAAGAGTAATCATCGTATTTTATAAGATTGATTATAAGTAATCAGTCCTCTATACTTTTATTACTTTCGTCCTTTTTAGCTCACTTCTCCCAAAAGTCCTAATAATATCTACTATAGTGATAACTCGCATCATTCTCTCTTCATCTGCCCACCTGTTTATAATGACACCAATTACCTATTTAAGTCAATCTTCCTGAATTCAATATCATTCCTGATTAGTGGTCACTTAAAGGTTAGTGACTTTCAAGGGGTTCTAAGAACTTTTATTACCTTTTAATTGGATGCACTAACCTCACTTCTATGTATCTCACATCTTTCATCTTAGACTTTTTATTTTTTGTCTATCTATCTCGAGATTGCTTTTAATACACCAATAGCAAGATGAGATGACGCGTTCTTTGTTCAGGATTTCTTCTCAGTTAAACTGCTATTGAACGTTCTTTCACGTAGAAAAAACAATTGTTGTGACTTTGTAAGTTTTTATATATTACACCTCGTAGCCGAACGTATTGAGAAAATGGTTTACACTGGAAATAAGAAAGCTGGGGGGTCTTTTTAACTCTTTTCATCTATTTATTGTAAAGGGGGTGTGGTTTGAAGTGCATGGGAGTCGATTGAAACGAAATATAAGTTTTTGGTTATAACTTTTCCACGGTATGAGACATTAAAATTCGAATTACAGAGAAAAACATGCAGATATTTTCAATACCCTCCTTCCAGATGGTGTACGTGAAGACTCAACTAATATATCACATAATTATGCATATAGAGATACACAGCAAAGAGATCGAAATACATTGTTTAGCTACCTGTGGAGAATTAGAATGTAATATTCATAATTTTATTTCAAATCATTCTGAAGACATTAAAGAGGTCTGAGGCCTTACTGCACTACCACCTGAAACAATGTCGTGAGCCCTAGCTAGCTCCAAGAGACTGACTACTGGACTTTGCTTGGCAAATACTGGAAGAGTTAAAAACATAAGATAATGATGAATAATATATAATAAAAATATAATGACTAGTATAAATAATGAATCCACAGTCTTTAAGTCTGCGAAAATGGCATATGTATATAGTAGTATCTATAGCCTCTAATATATAGTAGTAGCTCATCTCACGAGCAGCTACGATAGTTCTAACACAAATGGAAATACACAAAGACTGGACAAGCTGCCATGGTATTCAGCTCCTCTAGTAAATAATAGAAACTGATATTTCGCTAAATCGACTTCTAGTTTCATCACAGTTCACAAATGTAGAGTCATGTAATATATATGTATATATATATATATATATATATATATATATATATATATATATATATATATATATATATATATATATTTATTTATATATATATATATATATATATATATATATATATATATATATATTTATATATATATATATATATATATATATATATATATTTATTTATTTATATATATATATATATATATATATATATATATATTTATATATATATATATTTATATATATATATATATATATATATATATATATTTATATATATATATATATATATTTATATATATATTTATATATACATATATATATTTATATTATGAATCGACAATATTTCAGACAATATTTTTTGGGGTGGTAAGATCGCCCTTGTGGTGCCCCGTCCAAACGATCCTACTTTTCATCCTCAGCCTTAATTGGGGAACAATGATTTTGTATCAAGTTTCGATGTTATAAAAAAAAAAAAAAAAAAAAATTTCAGAAGATAAAGCAGTTTCACTACAAGATATTCACACAGAAAGTCACAGCTATCGCATTGACAGTGGTAATGTTACTCTGTGATGGGTGGGTTCCTCTTTAGCGTTAATAATCATCATGACCAATGAAGCTAGTGTATTTGATTGTTTGACCACTTTGTGCTCAAGTTGCTATGGCAATGGCCCAATGTCACATGACAGTTGACGGAGCATTGGGGGAACAATTTCAACCAAAATATTTCTCAAAGTAATAACTATACAGTGAAACCTCTATCCATCATTTTTCAAGGGACCAGGAAAATAAAACCATCCATGCAGGAAAATAATCAATCCAGGAAAATTTAACATTTATTATATGGGAGTGGGATGAGAAAAAAATGAAGGATACGTAAGAAGGAATATGATTGATCCAGGAACGATGCATACAGGTTTCACTGTATATGAAATGACAATTAAATTTAGAACATGATCGAATATTTATGAAAAAAATGATACGATGTTTATGAATATAGATTCAATATTATATGTCGATATATTTTCATCAAGATATTATCATAGTGGAAAAAGTAGCATAACTATAGAATGTAGAACTGCTTCATCGACTTTGATATTTATTTATATTATTCAACTCCGCTATAAATGAATGTCAAGACACAGCAGATGGATTATTTGGGGGTACGAGTAAGCTGGTAATGTTCACAAATAAATATTCCTCATGCAGGACTCAAACCCACGCCCAACTTGGTTTCAATTTTGAATCTGTGCCTTAGTGAAAGAACTACGGAGGCAGCTATGTCAATATATGAGTTTTCTCAACTATTTTCAAATTTGCAATAGAAATTAAAAGTTGAAGTGCCAGGAAACTCGACTTCATTGTTTCACTTATAAATTGGTTGCAAAAATTAAGAGAAGAATGAATAAATTCAATGAAGTGGTAATAACTGAAAAACTGAAAAATATACTACAGTGTACTGTGTACTGTGCCTATACTGTGTATGTATCAAGTTCTATTTTGCTGTGATGCTGTCAGTTTTGGGTATACAACCGGTGAACGTATACTATATATACGGAATGTTATTAATTTAATATTATTAATGGGGTCTTCCCACCCGTAAGCCTTAGTCCCCAACTCCCAGTGATACGGGTAACATAATACAAACTTCCTCGATACCATCATAGATTAAAGAGGGGTTACTCTTCACTCTATGATACCATGTTCCAAGTATTTCAATTTCAGTGAGTGCATGTAGTGTTATTTAATTATTCAGAGCTTTTGAGTCCAATGAAATCTGTTTTTCGGTAAAAACTTTTTAACGAATAGAGATACCAATATTCCATTATATAAGAAGCACACATCATTTTATCACAAATGTCATGCGTGATAATCACTAAAATTGTGTCCCGTAATTTTCACAGATATACATTTTTCAAAATTAGTTGTACATTATTACTCTGATTTGTATACAGTTACCGATCCCGTCGATAATCATTTAATTTGTGGTTTGTGAAACACATACTTGAAATAACTATCGAATTATATAGAAATTGGATGGAAACTGAGGAAAAACTGTGTAATATGCATGGTACATTTTTTCAAATACCTCTCTCAACTATATAATTCAAATCGCTAATTTTCTACTTAAAATTAGAACGTGCTGCTTGGTTATTGCCAGAACAGTGAACATACCCCCATTTAATGATCCAGCGCTGATTTGACGAGATTGCATGTGGCACTGAGAGATGGACAGGAAATTAGTTCACAAATTGAAGAGTAATTCGATTAGTCCTGAAACTCGGAAACGGTTTTTAGACGGTAAAAACATCTCAGTATTCACGAAGAGACTTGAAACCACCGCTAGAGCGCATAGCGAACATGTATCTCGGTGTAGAATGTAGACTTTCACCCAGTAGCGCTCTATTGGTGTGTATTATACCAACTAATTGTAATAATTTATTTATTTAAACAGTTCTCAATCTCTTCCATATCATTTCAATTAACTGGAGGCTGAATTAATTTCCAATTTAAATGTGACTGATCTCCATAATTCTTCGTATTTTTCAATTCGAAATTTCTTAATATTGCTTGTATAAGTTGTATTATATTTTAGTTTATACATATTTCACAATGCTCAATCCAATTATATAGGAATAAATCATTACAATGTATATGGCGATAAAATTCAACAAAATAAAATTCTCCAAGTTAAATAGCTCTCTCTATATCGAACCTTCAGGTGTGCCCTACCCCTAGGTAACAAAACACAGTACCAATATTTGCGCTTTTTTAATCGGTAATGCAGTTCTATCGGGCTAGGCTACTTTATCGACTCTGTTGTAATAGATAAAAATGATCTACAGGTAGATGTGAAATTGAGTCTTCGCTTACACTCGTGTTATCAATTTTGTGAAAATCTTTAAAAGTTCAAAGTGTCCATAAACTATTATAGGACAGTAATAATTATGTAATTGTTTATATTCCACAATAGGTCGGTCCCCTATGTGTTACCTGTGGTACCACACGCAATTACGCAAATCTCTTATCTCTAGAAAATATATTGCAATAATATGTAATATGTTTTAGTTGACGCATATTAATCTTTTACTCGGACCGTGGGACGTATATGTCTATCATTGTACGGTTTACTTCAATTCCCCAGTACTGACGATAGTTTTTTGGGTTTGGCGTAATCAGATTGGCCTATATTATCGGGTCAGTCGAGGTTGGCCAAAAGCGAAACCCCCGATCTGGAAAATTTGATATTTAATTTCGTAAAAACTTCACTCATTCAATGTAAACTTCTTTGCTCGGACTGCTGGACTATGCGATCTTAGCGATCTTATTCCATCTAATATGTTGACTTTATAATTATATATTCATTCATTTTTCAAAACTTTAAAATATTTCAGTATGATCTTTTGAAGAATCACAGGTTTACAGTAAGATCTACATTGATATGAATTATTTAATTAGAAAAATAGGATCAATAGTTTATACTGTTCTACTTGTCATTCACATTGCCTGAAAATTTTACTGTCGGTACTTACATCAGCATTATTTTGTTTTTTTCATTTGTATTTTTCCGCAGATTTGCACATGAGATAAATATGTAGGTAATGGCAAAACTTGAAAAATAAAAATAAGTAAACAGAAAGTGATATTTGAAAAAAATAGTAAAGAGATACAAAATGATGTGATAGAATAGTTTTTCGTGTATAGTGTGGCTAGGATGGAAAGGAGAAATGCAACAAGGAGAGAAGGGATTCTGAAATAGGAATGATTTTAGACTGTATTTTCAGGATTTACATTTGGGAAGGATTTATTTTTATATTTCTGCAATAATATTCAATTAGGGCCTATGTAATACTGTTATTTCCAGTTTTCAAAATTTGAAAAAAGAATTCAGATAGAATGGCTTCCTATTATAGTAGTGGCTTCTCAGTTGTAGTTACTTCATAAGTAAAACGTGACTATTACCAAGGTACAAAATAAGAAGAAGCATTTTGGCAGTTATTACTTTTATACAATATAGAAAATTAAAATTATACTTTCTTCACATTTTTAATAACAAAGTGCTTAAACTTGACTACTGTTTATGTTGTTTACTACTTAAGGCACGTTTTTAATTACTACTATAGTGTTGATAATCATTATTGTTTTGATCCAACTCTATATGGACAGCTGTGTTTAAAATGGCTCTAACTCTATCAAAATGTTGTAGTTTCGGATAGATATGCGAACCACCCGTGCGCTATGGTGTATATGATCGGGGAGACGGTCGCTCGGAATTTTCATTCTCTCGTGAAAACAAGTGTATATAGGCCTACATATACATTTTTTTTATAACATCGAAACTTGATACAAAATTATTGTTTCCCAATTAAGGCTATGGATATTATAATATACATATTATAGCGTATATATTAGACTGCATCATAAACGTTATCATTCACTTGATTTTATGAACTGTTATAATGATTTTAAAAGTTCAAACAAAATACTCTATGTATATTGTGATACACGTGTAAGGCTATAGTTTCAGAATAATTATCATTGGTATAAGTATTGATTGCAATAAAGTTTCAAATCTGCCTCGCTCTCACGTAAGTAAAAAGGACTTCCGTCTAGCTCAGTCATGGAATTCCCTTTGAAACTATAGTCAAATGGGGCATGGGTTCGATTACCGCATAAGACATGGGTTGCACATCATCTGTTCAATCGCACCCCAAAATAACAAAATTTTTGTGTAGTCAATAGACATCACTGAAAAAAAAATGTGAAAATGATGTATTCCAAAATGTTTCTCTTCAAAATGTGCAAAATTACTTTTCATTCAGAAGTATATAGACGTATCATTAAATAACACTTTTTTTTATCAAGTTTGATTTTCATTTATACATGTTCATTCTGCATGACAATACATCATTTTGTACGTCGATCAAATTTGGATCATCCAGAACATCGATAAACATATTTTTATGCGATTTTTCAGAAATATAATATGGATATTTTTAATTCGCATGGATTTCATTCAATTTTTATACTTGTGAACTGATTCCATTCAAGAATATTATTAATATAGTGCATCATCTATCTGAATTGAGGAATAGAGTATATTCATAGCTCATCATCGAATTTCAAAGCAATGTCTCCATTGAACTTCTAGAATGAATTAAATATATTTATATATAGAATATAAGAAAGTATAATATATATATAGAAAGTAGCAATTTTCGTCCCATGTTATTAAAACAATCTTCCAACACTGGTCACCATTATCTATATATCTATTTTTTATTCAAGTATATAACTACAAGATTTTAATTCACAACAATAAGTTCATAACTACTTTTCAATTTCTGAAACAAAACTCGAACGTTCAACCTGTCTATATTAAGCTAGCAAAATCCTGTAGAACGAGCTCTAATATATACATTTCCCTAATCGAATTATTGTTTTTTCTTCATGCCTACACAGAAAAAAAAGCGACCAACTATAGTGCCTCAGTCTTTTGTAGCCTGTCACATGCTTATAGGCTAATCCCACCTGAAGCCTTATACACAAGAAGTAGCCCGTACGTAGATCGTGAAAGTTAGCTATATTGACGACCAAAGAGAGAGAGAAAGATCGATCGATGCGACTTGGTCCAACATACCATTTAGTTAGTAGGCACTTTCGTGTGAGAGTAACTAGATATACTTATCCAACGGTTATCATTCATTTACCAACGAGCCGTAACGTTTATTTTGTTTACTTTGTTTACTTTGTGTTTATTTTGAGTGGAATAAGAGTGATTCGATGCCGTGTTTCTGAAACGAAGTGTGTTGATAGAATATAGTGGAATTCGTCTGTATAAACGTATATGTTATTGTGATTTGTAACGGTCTTATTACGATCTTGTCACCATGCGACTCCTGTCAAATCTAGAAGGTGTGTGTTTCTTGTTATTATAGTTTAGTTTAATGAACCTTTACGGACTTGTACATATGCAGTCACATAAAATGTATTTTTTTTAGATATCAATTAAAATTAAATCTTTTACCGGTGCATATTTTACCATGAACCAATTTTGTTCACACACTGCATGTGCGTGTACGTATATTTATGTACAGCTTGAAGCAGAAGTAAAAGTCTCTTTGCTACCTGGTCAAACCAATTGACCATGTTATAATGCATAGTGCTTAACAGGTATTGAACGACAGAAACAGACTTTTACTTATGGGTCAAGCCGTACGTGTGTAAGGCGTATGTTCATTTTCTGCTCTTCTTAGTAAATTTTCTGCAAGATGCATTTTTATTAAGTGTCTTGATCGATCACTCTATCGACCACACTACATTGATTGTATACAAATATATATTCATATAAAATTAAATGCAACAATAACATTTAAATTCATTCTAAACAATTGAAAGGAGATGCAATTTAGTAATTGAATAATTAAAATACAGCTATATGTATAATGATTATACTTGTATTTATGCATTTATTTAGCGACGTGCTGTAAGGATAACCAAGATTTATTGGCGTCGGATGAATGATTAATTACATGATAGGATGATGA
Organism: Brachyptera risi; assembly: GCA_964007535.1. Classification (NCBI taxonomy): domain Eukaryota; kingdom Metazoa; phylum Arthropoda; class Insecta; order Plecoptera; family Taeniopterygidae; genus Brachyptera; species Brachyptera risi. Next base: position 33,170,464 of record OZ023332.1, read on the forward strand.
GATGATGAGATGAAGATCTCTTGGGTATGGGAAGTATATTTTTTTTAATGATCATTATTATCCACCAACAGCTAATGGGGTTACGAATGAACGTATATGATCGATATTTTTTTTTAAATCTCATTTCTTGTAAGGACTAAGTATTCACGTAGTGCATTTGGCTCCTAGTCAATTTAATTTGACGTTATCTTTTGCCGATCTGCTTTTATTCTGTATAACTTTTACACGCCATATAGTATACTAATATGAACGTGTTCGCGAAAGAAATAACAATGAAACACTGCAAGTTTGCATTTTAATTTCCCATTCCCAGGGCATGTCTTCGATTTTATGCAAGTATTTTGTTGAGACCAACGGCAGAGCTGTCCTTTATAATAAAAGTTTATTCATTGAATCAATAGGTACATTGATATTGAAATTAATTAAAATTTAAAAATGTCAAAGCAGAGGAAATAATACACTTTGTCAGCAATGATATAAAAATCAGAAAATATACAGTATTCACAATTACATCAATAATTATATATCTCAAATAAGAAAATCAATTATTCGCACCATTAAAAATTACCAAATTCATTGTGTACTTTCAACGTTCCACGACTGTACATATATGGGCTTCTGTCAATTGAGGTCTCACATTGTTGTTATAAGTGGACAACAATGTCCCCCGAATTACATGATCTGTTGCCAACCTCTGCAACATCATCAGTTTGTTTGCCTCCTATACTCTTGCAGTTGCCATAACATTAAAAACATTAAAAACGATGATTTGTGTATCAAATTTCCTATATAAATCTTGTATGAATAAGTTAAAAGGATGAAAGGAAAGTAGAACTGACGAGCAATAAATTCAAATAATCGTTCCATACATCTTTCTATGAATATTGAAAATTGGACAAGAACTCTTTTCTTTCCTATTGTTGATTTTGAAATTATTTAAATAATTTTAAATAATGCTTTTGAATTTATTTTAATCATATAGGATACCGTATACAAATTTTATGTTACATTAATAAACTCGTAATTTATAATGAAACAGTATTAAATGTTACAATTTGTGACCTAGCCCAATATTCACACTATGGGCCTATGTGTGTTTTTTCGATACCCAAGGTTTATTTGAGCCCACCATACACTAGAAAAATGCACAATACATTTATTATTCAGATTGCCTCTTCCCCGAAGTGAAAAAATTGAATATCTTAATTTTGATTTTCCAATGTGGGTGGAAATGGTGTGTGGAAATGGCAAAGGTTGTTCGCGCATGCGCAGATTGGGTCCACCAGAGAGTTGGGTCGAACATCGTATCGTTTCACTGGTTCAGTTCGTCGCCGTGCGCTGTGTACGCTAGTCGACATTATATCAAATGTTCGTTATTGTTGATGTTTCATGGAGTTTATTTTTATTTTATTCACAAGTGATTTAAATCGAATAAAGTGTGAGCCGCAAAATGTTGTTAGCTGTCGGTGGCACTTCACGAGCCATCGTCGGGATATTACCTTCTGAAGCGAACTGTGCCAGACAATTTGGCTCACCCGAACAGGATAACGAGGTGCAAGACGTGAGGGAGCAAAGGGAATATTGGGACTCTTCGAGTAAGTTAGGATCATAACAGCTATGAAACAAGCTATATATTATATATAATAAAAAATATTTACGTTATATAAGTATGTGTGTATATATGTTCCTTTTTTTTAAGATCATATAATGAATTCTTATAATTTCTCCATTTTAGAAAAGAGGAGTTGCTATTATCTGAAGTTTGGCCATTCATTAACAGATGCTGTCATACAATAATTCGTTACTAAAATGATCGTATAAAGTCAACACACAAATGTAGGAAAACTATTCGCATACTTATTCTATGATACACTCCTTCTCTTTATCGAAATATGTGAACTGTCAAACTTGACGTTTTTATGTAGGATAAAGAAATCTTTCTTCGCTGTCCTCCTTAGACCTTATTGTAATATTACCGCCAAAACTTAGTAACCGCCTTTAGATTATACACTGCTACATTATGCCGTATACGTATATGACAGAATACCATCTGTGGCAGGTGGCTTATTTACTACAATTAAGTTCAGTTGGTTAACTTAAATATGTTCTACATATTTATGAACAATGTTTACTTTTGATTAGCTGATCAAGCCGTCAACTGATCACACTGTATTTACATTATATATATATATTTATATATATATATATATATATATATATATATATATATATATATATATATATATATATATATATATATGTATATATATATATATATATATATATATATATATATATATATATATATATATATGTATATATATATATATATATATATATATATATATATATATATTCATTTATATATATATTTATTTGAATATATATGTATGTATATATATATATATATATATATATATATATATATATATATATATATATATATATATTCATATATTTATATATATCTATATACAGAATCACATATATAGGCCCATTTATATATATATATTTATTTAAATATATATGTATGTATATATATATATTTATATATTTATATATATCTATATATAATCATATATATAGGCTCATATATATATATATATATATATATATATATATATATATATATATATATTTATTTCTATTTTTTACCATTTTTTATGAGGAAATCCCACTGAAATTTTCCTCGTTTTCCCGTTTGTGTTTAAATTATCATGTGGTGGCCAAAAACGCAAGTTGCAATGCCAAAGACTCGATCGATAATAGCTGAACGTATAATAGGATTGTAACAATCGTCAGTCGTACGTCATTTAATGACATAACTCGATAAAACTTAATCAACCTTTCTGTTGAATGTATACGGTATCGAGAATAATAGGCCATACGTCAAAGAATAAATGCTCGATAGCCTATAAATGTTCTGCTCTGAAAACGAGTCGGTAGCAAATATAATTGCTGATCATTTCCGGTTGAGTTAACTGTTGTTCGAGCTGGACAAACAATCTGGTAAATTTGATAGTGATACGTGAACGTATTTGTTAGAAAATTGTTATATATCTTGAATAAATGATTAATTTTGGGTTGTTTTATTCATGCATTCAATAATATAAAAGTACAAAACAATAAAAACAATTATTTTTTCAGAGTTTGTTTATACTTACATCTCACCGTGTTCAGTTGTTTTGTTATTTTTATATTATATATTTTTTTACTATCTCACGAATTGTTTGTCTTGGATTCAAAAACGTGTTATATGCAGACGAATATATTTTAAACAACAAGATTTTATGAAGTTTGGAATTACGATTATTTTATTCATACATGAAAAATAATACATTTGGAACTCACAGTATATGTACTAGATGGTAAGTTTGTATTGTTTCTTCTTCTCTCTTGTGTTTATAAGATTACCGGTATATATTTTAAAACTTTAAATAAATAAAGAGTTTTCCTGGAGTAACTGTTTTTGAATTAACATCAATTCAACTCATCATAATTCAACTTGTTGACGTTCAAACATTCGTAACGAAATATCTCCAAAGTATGACAGACATTCGCACTCACACAATCCTGTACACATACCAATTTGAGAAAATGTCTGTGATTTCCGCGAGTCAATTACACGTAATTTGACTCGAAACTTACATTCAAAATTAATTGGAAATGAAATGCATCGAGTCATATCAAAAGTTCATACAGTTCACTGGATCTTTTTAATTATTATTCTCGATTTCCGTAGCAATTATAAGATTTTGTGGTTTGATTTTTCCGCGTCATCTAAATTAGTCGTCTGAGCGTCGAGTCAATTTTCTATTGAAAGTGTATAAAACTGCTGGCTTTCATTGATAATCGATTTATTGATTATCATAATACATTTTTTTAACTTGGCACAATGATTGGGATGATCAGTTCGTGATCAGACAGCGAAAAGAATGTTCACGTCTGGGCCAAATAATATCATGAAACAATTATCAATATGCCTTTCTCGTTTGAAACTTTGCACTTTCGCGATGAACAATTCAATAACGTATTTTTTTCTTCTTTCATGAATACTAATTGTCGAAATAGTAATTTAAATGATACCATTGTCGTTAAGGAAATGTTGACCTAAATATTTCTTGAAATAATGTCGTGGGACATACGGATACTGAAGCTAAATTAAGACACCGCTGCATGGTAATTCTTATACCTATTAACCAAACCATGGAACAGTAGAGCGATCGACTAACAGTTTATGCGATATTTATGTATAGATGGATAATTGTTTACAAATGTACATAATTACAAATAATTATCTTTAGATACTATTGCAACGAAAAAATGTAACTCAATAGGTCTAATTCCAATTGAGTGTATAAGGAAGCCACCCTCGGTAGATCGGTCAACTGATGCACTGCTTGAAAACTGAAGTCACCGTTGGGCGTGAGTTCGAATCCCGCATATGGCATGGATTTTTCACTCTATCCACTTAACGTCCATTCACTTATCATCACTTCATCTAATTTCACAATCACATGCTCATTCGTAACCCCGTATAGCCTAGCTGTTGGTGGGGTCGTTAAGCAAACAATAATGTGAGGAAATATGATATTCTCAAAGGATCCCAGGAAGAACAATATGCAGCGTATTTACATATATTGTTCGTAGGTTTAGATTCGATCCTATAGACGTCTCCATTGAACATCAGTTCATCACTCATCAGTCTCAGTGATGAAAGTGAAATCACTCAAATATCCTTTTTTCCATGACAGTATCACCTTGAGAATTAAAATATTCTAGAACGCCGATAGACTTGATAGTTACCGTTCTTATGCGTCGTTAAACCAAATAAACAAATATTCTGTATCAACTTCTATTGAACAACAAGAAATTTTTCGTAAAATCACTTCAATCTTACAGCAACGAAAAATTCTCTAATTGATTAGCAACTATTACGATACTTGTAAATATGACATTATATTATTTGTATTCTTAAAAAAATGTGTATAATCCATATAGAGTGTGAGGGTTTAAGCGTAGACTCTTCAAACAATACAAATAAAATAAAATTTCAAACGAAAGTTACCAACTAATTTCGTTATCGTTAGTATCTATATCATTGTTTATATTGAACCGTCCCTTGCACAAATGAACCTTGTTTAAATAGACAAAACTAGAGAAAATCTTTAGAAAATCCTCGCTTCTTCTCTTCGCATTATGTTGATGGACAGACAATACGTATGTTTACGTAGACGTGTGTGACCGTGCGTGACCCTATCCATGACGGCGTACAAGTTTACAAATAGGGAAGCATGTAGCAGTGTGTTTGCGTGTTGAATGATGATCCAATTACATACCTTCTAGTATAGTACTTATAAACCACCATTCGACCACTATACCCAGACATTAAAAACCTTGCAACATATTTGGCCCTTGGGAATGAGTACATAAGAGTGGCCATTTGGGCAGCTATCTACTGCTGCACGAATTGGTAGAATCTTTTTCCACATGTGATCTATTCTGGCAAATGAGTTATCAATTCAATGTATTTTGTAATTTTAACGCAGACTAACTGACCGTAAATTAGAATGCACCATAATTGGAAGCTTAAATATGAGCTAGAATGTACTCATTTGCAGTCAAAACGAAAAAATAAAAATATTGGAATTTTTTTAAGATCAAAAGATGGTAACATTTTTTTGCCCAACATCACTGTTGAATTACTCATCATCCTTGAAGTGTTGAAATATAATTTACAGTTTATTAGTTGAATTTTATTATATTTTAGTGATTTCTTTCGAGGTGGTAATTTTGTCCATTCAAACTATCCTTTTTATATCCTTAATATAGCCTTGATTGCTGGGTTACAAAGACTGAGTGTCATGTGTCCGATATTATCAAGTACAAAAATATTGCGGGCTGGCTATATAAGCTAAAAATGTATTTTAATTTAATTAATTAATTATACATAATGCGCAATATAGGAACTACTGAAAAACCACCACCCGTAAAATAACGAACAGTTGCTAATAGATAACATATCTCTCCGATCATGAATTTGTTTATAAATTTAAACACGAGTCGAGCGTCTGGGTTGAGCGAAAATTCACACCATTTGGATAATAATGTGCAAACCCTTGTCAAAACTTATGTCGAACTAAAATAATCCATTGATATAGATTAATGATGTGATTTCGGTTCTGTCTGTTCTATATTTCAATACATAACTATTTTAGTCTATTTACAAGATCTGATTGTGATACTATTTTCTAATGCACTTCATTTTATATAATTACGGTGGGAACTTGGATGTATTTCTAACTGAATCGTGAATTTCAACTTCTCCTGCTTCTGTATGGTGGCTTGCTGGGTAATTAGCTTATTCCTCACGAAGTTGTATTCTGTATGCAGTTGTAATCTAGATTATAAAATTTAATGATCGAATATAATGATCACTCAGAGTGAACATATAGAGTTCCATTTTATGCTACGTTCAGTAATATATCGTATTTTTGTCTCAACCTTGTCGGTTTTGTATAAAGTTGATATAATTGAAAGTCTTTATATTTTTATTAAAATTCTTAGTTTTTGAAATTGTCATTTTGTTTTGTTGGATCCAGATATTCTGTTACATAATGAATAATTTTTTGTACCCTTTTTCATTCATCTCGTAATATTTATGTTATCATCATTCAGTTTTACTTTTTTGATCAATTGATATCTTATTCTGTTGTATACAAGACATAACCAATATATTTATACATATATTTATATATATATATATATATATATATATATATATATATATATATATATATATATATATATATATGTATATATCTTTTTTTATTGAATTCAAATATCGAGATCAGAATTTTTCAATTTATCTCCATTCGTTTCGTTGGTAAATACTGCATTTATTACCACACAGATTCGTTCTGTTGTCCGGAATTAAAATACATACTGAAATTGTTTGTGGAATTTTTTGTCGAAGACGTCCTAAATAACTGTTCATAGAGATCGTAGCTGCAAAACGTAACTCTTCTTACACGTATATCATAACGTTTACGTGTAATGATGAAAGAGCCGGTTCTACCAAAAGTGATTCAATTCAAATTCAAAAAAGTTGTATTCCGAAAAAACTTACAAATTACAATAACATATAGAAACAAAATTATATATACAATTATAATAGAGACAAAATTACATATACAATTATAATAGAGACAAAATTACAAATATAATTATAATAATACTAAGTTCTTAATTAAATAGTATATTCTGGGTAAATTATTGGGATGATAAGTGAATTGAGCTAAAAGTAACAAAATAACTTGTTATCACCCTTGGTCACTTATGTTATTTTCATACCTTGATTAATTAATATTTAATCATCAGTTGGTACATCTGGCTCCTACAATCGAACGTATATTTGACTTGGGTGCAGGTTTACCAATAATACATTTTTCAACAAATTTGATCGAGCGATAATGCGGATCAACTCGTTTTTACCTTTGACTACCAATGACATTTTTGTAACTTATTGAATAATTAGCTGAATGATCACATTTTTATTTTTATTAAAATACAATCTTACCACAATAGTAATTACACCTGGGACTGCAGAATGTAATCCGTATATCTCTGCACCTTCCTCACGAAAATCGTTCGTTTCGTCGCATGCAGTCAACTGTAAAGCTCTATCGATTCTGTATTCGTGTATGTACACCACCGCTGACCTGTTCACTGACTTTTAAATCATCTAACAATGTATTGTTTTTCTTCTCTTGCAGATATTCCATTACCTAATCTCTCCGCATTGTCGACGTTGAGGGACGAATCTCCAGAAGTCATCGATGGTTCTGACAAACCGTCGCGACGTCTTATCAAAGTCGACTTTTCGAAATTACTGGTAAGACAATAAATTTGATGATTATATACTTGGGACCTATATCAGCGAGAGGAGAAGGCCGTCTACTAACATAACTAAGTCAAAAACCGTTTATATTTGTAGTATATGGTAGTATTTTCGGGATATTATTATTGAATCGTGAAATCTTCAAAGTTCTAGCGAGATTATGTATATAGTTGCCGAAGTTTCACGACTATTTATAGTCAGTATATAGTACTATATATATATTATATATATATATATATATATATATATATATATATATATATATATATATATATATATATTATGTGTATATATAGTATAGTATAATAGTCCTCTTTAGTTGATGAGCGTAGCGAAGTCTCCATCCCGCTCTTATAGGGCTTTGTCTGTGTGTTTTTTTTTTTTTTTTTTTTTTTTGTAAGCACTCCACAGGTCGCAGGGGTTGACTGATCAACATGAAAATTTTGTTGTACACCCAAACTCATCCAACTTAGAACTGTATAGTTTTTAGGATGAATCGGTCGGACCGATTTTGAGAATCATCATCTCAAAGTTTCTAAAAACCCCATAAGATTTGGCTGGGCGGAAAATGTTGAAAAATACTAGTCAAACGCGAAATATGCGTTGTAAGATGAGCGAGATATCTGAATAAGGTATGAAAGTCGTTGAAGTAGTTCTACCCTTGCTACTTTATCGACTCTGGTATTCTACACACCTTGATATCTGAATAAGCTATTAAAGTCGTTAAAGTAGTTCTACTCTTGCCACTTCATTGACTCTGGTATTCTACACACCTTGGCGCATATAAAAAATACTTCATTGTTGGTCAACTCTTGAATCTAGAAAGCAGTGAATCTTGACAACTTAATTCTGTCACAATTTTTATGATATATTTTATGAATATTATCAGTCATTTTATTTTTTTTCTTCAAAACGACTGATCAGAATTGCTTAAAAAATCGTAATAATGTGTAAAATCCATGTATACACATTTAGAGAAAATTACATCTCATTTGGAGAGATTTTATTTTTCAACATTTTCCGCCCAGCCAAATCTTATGGGGTTTTTAGAAACTTTGAGATGATGATTCTCAAAATCGGTCCGACCGATTCATCCCAAAAACTATACAGTTCTAAGTTGGATGAGTTTGCGTGTACAAAAAAAGTTTCATGTTGATCAGTCAACCCTTGCGACCTGTGGAGTGCTTACAAACAAAAAAAAAAAAAAAAAAAAAAACACACAGACAAAGCCCTATAAGAGTGGGATGGAGACTTCGCTACGCTCATCAAAAATCTCTCCAAATGGAATGAAATTCTCTCTAATTGTGTATACATGGATTTTACACATTATTACGATTTTTTAAGCAATTCTGATCAGTCGTTGTGAAGAAAAAAAATAAAATGACTGATAATATTCTTCAAATACATCATAAAAATTGTGACAGAATTAAGTTGTCGAGATTCACTGCTTTCTAGATTCAAGAGTTGATCAACAATGAAGTATTTTTTATATCTGTCAAGGTGTGTAGAATACCAGAGTCAATGAAGTGGCAAGACTAGAACTACTTAAACGACTTTTATAGCTTATTCAGATATCAAGGTGTGTAGAATACCAGAGTCGATAAAGTAGCAAGGGTACAACTACTTCACGGACTTTTATACCTTATTCAGATATCTCGCTCATCTTACAACGCATATTTCGCGTTTGACTAGTAGATACAAATATATCTGCATTTCTAATTTAGAATAAGTTTTGAGACACGGGATTAGAGATTTCTACACAGACTCCGCGCCATTGTTGTAGAGCAGTATTTCCATCCTAACATTCAAACCTACACCATCCAAACTAAAAATGGCTGCCTTTATGGCCTTTATCACCACGAAAATAAAAAAATAAACACAAATCCGTATTTCCAAGCTTACAAAAATCCCCAAAAATGACTAAAAAAACTTCCTACAATGGTTCACCAAAACCTACTAGAAAAACTAATTTTACTGAAAAAAATATCTTAATGGCCTTGTGTTTTGGACTCTACTCTAACTAAACAATAACCAAATACTGTAGGTTTGAGTTCTACGTATTCAGTTGCTATTCATTCATCATATTATTTCAAGTATTTTTTTCCTATTATCACAGGCTTATGTGTAAAGTAATTAGCCATGAATAATAAACAAGCGTTCACCGCGTCACTTTGTACGGTTAGTTGGGTTTTGTTACGCAGTGCACTTAGCATCTTCAAGATCAGGGACGGTAACGCGCATAACTTTGAATCGTCCGTTAACCATGACACAAAAATTACAGTTTCCATTTATCTCTGTCTTTACATGAACCTTCATTTTTTTGTCAATAAAATAACGTATTTGTGTTGACCGCATGAGTAATTTTCACCTTGAACGAGGTATTTTCCTGTCAATCATTTAGAAGTTTGTATAAACTAACTTTAACGGTTTAATTTCGACGGATGCAGCCTTGAAAAGGGCGTGTACTGAGACCAATTTCTCATTGATAATGACTAATATAATTGTAATCTTAAATGAATAAAACGACCACGCCTGCGTGGTAATACAATGGGAGGTAACCACATCTAGTCCTTTGTTTGTACTGTCAAAACGTATAAAAGTGACAGTGAAAATATTATAATCTTGCACTAAATTTATATCGTATAAGATACGCACGGCTGATTTCCCACACAGATTACTCTCAATTTCAATAGTTTGTTCTGTAATCGGTTCTCTTCGTCCCCCCCCCCCCCCCCATCCGTCCTCCTCTCCTGACCCCACACAGGACCATTATTATACTCTGTTTACGCAATACTTACATTAAGTTCACAGTTATATTAATCTTGTTCGTTATTTTGCATTGACCGCACATTGGGCTTGTTATGCGTTGTTAGTTGTTTCGGACGAAATCGAAAATTAGGTTCACACACAAACACACTACTGAATTTTTATTATTTTATCCCTCTAGTTATATGTTGACCGCACATAACGATATATAATTATGTTTGACATTTGTAAGAGGAAGAGGAAGATTACATTTTTTACTGTTGATTATAAGCAAGGTAAAATTCGAACTCATCTTTAGAAATAATTGTTTATGAATCGCTTCTAGTTATTGTCGATTTTTTTCTCTTGTGTGTAAGATGGTACGACATATGAAAGACATGCATGAGTTTATTTTAAAATACTAGTAACTTGTTACTGTATCATGCTTATCGCACTTTGGGATGAAATTACATTATAATTCGTAAAGCATCTCGGTTATTTGTGTTGCAACATTGCGATACAAGTTTTAGGTCTTATCTGTTTCAGTACACGTTGTAAAACTATTTTGTTACATTGTAAATGCCTCTATTGTCGCAAACGCATGACAAATGTCAGATTATTTTAATTGATGCATTTTTTGAACCGAAGTCACGTTGGGTGTGGGTTCAAGTCAACCTTCTTCGACAATCTTCTTCTTTTGTGAAAACAAGTATAGCTGACAGTTACAACTTTTACAAATGAGTCAATTTTCTAGACCATTAATATAAATACTCTTGATTTTTTTTAAATTCAACATATTTTAACTTGGGTTAGGTGAGATGGTTTTTTGTAATCATCCAATTAATCATGTATAATTATTTGGAGAGAGTTTTAATTTGTGTGTAAACTGGTATCTTGCCCATACCAAACATAGGTGAGTGGAGAATGGACGACACTGTGGAAACGTGTCGTTTTTATCCTATCAAACTATATCGACCCAGTTCTTCAAACTTTGCATGCATAATGTAAAACGCAAACAGTTTGCTAGGAAAACGGTGTTAAGAAAGAAAAAACACATTTCCCCGCAGGTGATTATACATATAGGCCTAGCACATTTTTTATAGCGTTTGTACCGAATGTAGACGGTTTATATTATTATTTTGTTTTGTATTATGTACATAAAGCATGGGATTTTGTAAACGTCCTTTCACTTATAATCACATCATATTTTCATAATCACCTGCTCATTCGTACCCCCGTATAACTTGACTATTGGTGGGGTCGATAAGCCAAGAATAACCATCATTTATAATGTGTTATCAATTGACATCTTTTATAGCGTTTGTGCCGATGGTTCAGAATTTTCAAAGCAAAGAGTATACATTCATTTCCTCATTTGTTTTTGTAATATTGTTCATGTTCTATCACATTTGCATTGACGAAAGATATCTTCTATTTACTCATAACCTAAAATAATTTTTCATTAAATCCTTGAATTATTTACATAAAATCAACGATTGAATTGTATCATTGCTCCCGAAAACAAAGCAAATTTCAGGTCAAGGTTATGTTGGGGGTTGTGCATGTAGTACTTGACACATGCGCACTGAGTTCCTACCCTCTATGTCGCTCCCCCTGTCCACCCACGGCTGCTTTTATCGATATATAGGCCACAGGCTGTGCTCCAAATCCTCGGGTAGAGTCACTCTCAAAATGTCAGCCGAAGTTGCAATCGTCAGTGGAGGTGCCATAATTAGGGAGACCGTGTGGGTATCGGGAAACGCAACAAATATCTATGGCATCAAACCATAAAGTTTAGGTGACCATGGTGACTAATAGTCAACTTCCAGTATCACCTAAACTATTATTTTAAAATTACCTATACCAGTATGCGAATTGAGTACTGGGACAATCAATGGAGAATGTGGGATCAGGCCACCGTAATATATATAGGTTATGGATAAGGGTTGGTCTAGTCCTACTTGGGTTTTATGGATAAGATGGGAAATACATCCCATCTACATTTGAACAAATATTAATGAATGATTTCAAAAAATTAAAAAATCATATTTGGTAGGTATTTTAATTAATTTTACCATCGAAGAATAAAGTCTTGTTACAAGAATTTAGTTCATCGCCAAAATCGATAGCTTCAGTACGGGACGTTTTCTTACGCCATTAAATTCCAATCTGGTGAATTTAAATCTCCCATTATTGTAGTCAAGATAGGAAATAGAAATGACGTATCATGAATTATAATAAATATTTATGATTACATGTTCTCTCAAATGATCCAAATGAAAAATAAGTCAGCGAATTCCTTGTATTTTATAAATGAAATAACAAAAACATCATATCATACAAAAACTAGTTTAGAGATGGCATAGAACAGTCGTGCCAGTGAAAGCTTGATCAAATCCAGATGAAAGTGGAAGTTACAATTTACAAATCAATATTATTATGCACATGAACTGGCGCTGCAGTTTATTAACCTGATACCTGAATTCTCGTGTACCAATTTTATTTTCACAAAAAAAGTGTATATACCGTAGAATTCAATAACACTAAAGCTTATAAAGCGAAACATTGTCCTTTTATTGTAGTTTATCGCTATTTTTCGAGTTGTCTTCTGTTTTGTTTTATTTGGAAGTGAACCGCTTCGTCCCACCCACATACAGTGCAATTGTTGTCCGACAGACAACTTTTGCATGACTGACCTACTTCCGCCTAGGATAACAATCGGTCTTACATAACATTTCTAAAAACTATACTACAGCAGGCACCTTCATCACTTGTTTATATAATCTCGTATAGTACCCACGATATACTTTGTGGTATATAGAATAATTTATGTAATTAATAATGCTTCGTATTAAGATGTAGGATCTAAAACAACGCGTCAATTAAAATTAAAATGAATTAATAACACATACATTCTAAAAACGAACTATCAATTAAGTAATAATACTGTGTTATATAGGGAAAGGCAAATTTTCTTATTTTTGAAGATATATTCTCAAGACATGCAGAGACTGTTTCCTGACAGATATTTAGTTATGCAGACCTATACATACACTGATTCAGTACTTTCAGTATTTTGGTATATTGCTGCACTGACCTGATTAGTTTCGATCTTGTAACACACACACACACACACACACACACATTAGAAGTGTAATTCACGACTAGAAGTGATTCACTTAGGATAACATTTGAATAATACAACTCATTGTTTTTTGTATTATAATAATATTTAATACACACATTTTTTATTCAATTAAATATGGTGTCATGAGATAATGGGAGTTGGAACACCATATCATGAGATATACCGACAAAGAAGCAGTAGAAAAATTGAAAAGGATTGCATTATTCGCACGAACAATCACACGAATATGCGCACAATTTGTTTCAGCGAATTAATATAGCCCCTACTGCAATTCAATTTTACTTTCCATATATCCGAACGATTTCATTGCACTCTTTTTAAATTGGGTGTTTTAGTTGTGTGGTATTTATCCATTCGTTTTATCATTCAAAATGTAGTTTGAAATATAAATTAAAATTATTCGAATACTATTTAAGGATTTACATTATTTCACAGCTTGATAACACATTATGTCAGTAAGGTATATTTAAAATATGCCCGCACTGCTTCAGACAAATACTGACTTTTCATTGGTCCATTGGATGTTGCTTCATGATGAAAGACAACGATCAGATTTCTCCATGGCCAACTTATACGTATTTGTGACGTTACGTTTCTATACTAGCAGCACTATTAGAAGCCTGTGCCTGTAGACCTATTATTAAGATGAGCGACACCATTCGTTTTTCAAATTATTTTTACCTTCAATCAATCAATCAATCAATTATGGAAAATTTGTTACGACAATCTTATTCCAATCACAATAAAGCATATGCATTGAATTGAAATGGTAATTTAGAAATACCTTTACGAAATTCTCACTGTATTTTAATATAGGTCAGTTTTGTATTAAGTAATTACAGATTTCAATCAATATAATCACACGATTTAATAAATTTGTGTGTATTACTTATAAATCATTACTATCATATTTTTAACTATAACAATCTTCGACTTGTTGAAACTTGCACATATAAAATTCTCTATGAAAGTAGTTTTGATTTTTCACTTTGTAAAAGGTGACACAACTACAAGAAACAACTTGTACTTTCCTACCGTAATAATGTTGCATTCTTTTTAGTTATGTGCTGACTTTGACCCCACGAACTTTTCACTTTCAAGATCTTCATTATATACGGCAGTTTGCTTTCTCAATAACTTTCTATGGGCGAGATCGTTCGTTATGGAATTCAAAAGGAAGCTCATTTTTTTTTTTATATTGGGTTTTAACGACGCACTGTAATGATTACTAAGATCTATTGGCGTCGGATGAATGATTAATGAGATGATGGGATGATGAGATGAAGGTTTTTATGGGTAGTGGGAAGGATAGTGCGAAGGAAGCGGTCGTGGCCTATATTGTGGGAACCATACCGGCATAGGAAGCTCATGTAAAGTATCTACTCTAATTGTCATTTCAGATTATGTGCTGATCTGATCAGCTTGACACTAGACGAAATTTCACTGAACAGAGTTTAGATTAGACATCCATTTCGAATCACTTTTATTTTCATGAAAGGAAAGATTCCGTTTCTTTATTTTTGTCTTCATCAAAATTGTGTCATAATATTTACGTAAAATTTTGAATACCCAAGCATCATTCATAACATTAATGCTTTCCTACTTCAAAATACATTCTAACATACAAACTCATAAGTTGTGAATTTAGTATAATCCTCTTTTCATTACTCTTGAAATATCGAAATCTTATGAAAACAGATTCTCTTTCATACAAATATAGCTTTTTTATTTATATGCTTCATTCTATAGTTTCAACACATCTTCCAACCAAAATGTGTCCGTTTTAATTACATCTTAAAGATAGTTGTAATAAATACTTGAAATAGGCCTAGTGTTTAAACAATTGAATATGATGACAGCATGATAGTGAACCTGAAAATATTTTGAAAGTTTCTTCTGATAAATTAGGCATTTGAGTATGATAGCCCAAGGACATAGATTATAAATAACCTTTTCATTGTGATTCGGCTAGGGACAGATAGTCCTAGTACAGGACAAGAACTCCACTCAAACAATTGGAATGATTATTATATATATATTGGAAAAAAAATGTACACAAGGAATTTTACAAACCGAAAGTGTTGACCGAAGTGTTTGGCCAACAACCCTTGTTGCCCGCAATGACATCTTGGCAATGATTGGTCTCTAGCAACCCTACTCCGTGCCAAGCAAACTTCTCTCAAATACTAGGTCTAATGGTATACTGTTACACTTAGTAACTACTAGAACTGCCATGCCCAATTATTATAGACCCAGCGCTGCTAGAATAGAATAGAATAGAGCGTCTTTATTTGTTTGCATATAATAAAACAAAAGGGCGAGGTTTGGTCAATGCACCGTTCTTCCACCCAACCTTAACAATAACAGTAAGTAATTTAAATTAAAACTAATTAATATTGATTTGTGAGAATTAGTTGTAACAATACCCTATATTGAACATTTTAGTTAGGAGTTTTAGTTGGCTAGTTGGGAGCCGTTGCCCTGTCAATTGATGACCTCATTGGACAGAATTAGAATTATCAAGATTAATGAAATAGGACCGATGACATTCTTATCCTAAATACATTAGATAATCCTATAGCTAAAAATATAATGTCTGAATATAAAAATCATGAACGAAATAAAAATAAATGAGTCGAATGAATAAAATATATAAAAATGGAATAAATAAAACCAAAAATAAATGAACTAAATGAATTTAATGAATATAAATATGTCTGCAATATGAAAAGATCATTTTTACATATTGATTTTAAAATTTTATATAATAAAATTCTAATTTTACTGAAACGTTTCATTGGTTCTAGATCGACGACGACGACGACCTTGACGACGAAGCGGAGAATGACGTACCGACGGAGAATGGCGCTACGGAGAACGGTCACGGGCCGTCGCCATGGCAGCGAACAGGTACACCGATTGGGCTAACGCAAAACGAGTATCACAGCTACATGGATCTCGCCCTTGAGTGTACGTCACGGTTACGTCAAGATCTGCCTGAATGTGTGATGCATTAACAGAGCATGTACATTTAGTGTAGAGATGATGCATCCTGATATACGCTTGAAACGTTCTTCATTCCATATTTTCATTTTCAGGACCGCATTGTGGATACCTTTATTTCGTGATGAAATATATTATGCATTCAGTGGAATCTCCAGCGTTAGCTGTCACATATTATTAACATTTACATCGTTAAAGTGGGGAAAATTTTAAATGTTGAATTTAGAGAACCGAATAAAATCATGTTTATTTATTAAAACATGCGAAAAAGTCATTTCAAGCTTCATTTATTATATTCAACAAATTTGATTAGCTTGATAAGCACCTCTGATATCAGTATTTGAATTTGTTGTTTGAGCACTTGGAAAAAAAGTCACTCAGCAAGGTCCAGTTGAAAATTTAGATCACTAAATAAAGAAGTAGTGGAATATAATTTATAAAAATTATAAAAATGTGACAGTTTGTTTGATGTGACAGTTGATATGTGATTGGAATTTACATTCAAATTTTAATACCTCTCTAGTCAGTTGGTCAAAATGAAAAGTGATATTACAGTTAATCCATACCTGTGTGGTCTTAGCCTTGGCAGCCTTCTGTTTAATGCTGGTTCATGAATAAAGGTCACACAATCATGCATTTTTAATAATTAATTCATACAATTATTCATTCATACATTTTTTGTTTTTCAATCTTAGTATTCAGTGGAATGCAAACTTGAAAGATAACAATATTCGTTATAATTTAACAAATTTAATATTTTCATCGAGTAATTAAATACTGGTATTCATTTACTTCTTGCCTTGAATTGATTAAAATAACGATGCAGTGTGTTACTAAATATATTAATAATTCATTCTAATAATTTGCACAGTACAGTGTCTATATTTAGTCCCACTATGAAGTCACACATCATAATAACAAACTATACAGTGAATTATTAATCATCTTTCATGTTACTATTGCATGCCTTGTTTCAAATATATTATTATTAAAATACCATAATTTCAAATTCTGTCAGCTAATGCATATATAATTAAATGTGGTATGAACTCATCCATTGCTTTAGTAGTATATTAATGTGTTTATATTATTTATTTATAAATGTATGCCTATGCATGAATGATAATGCTTACTACAAGACCTAGATACTAATACATTTTCTACATTTCTATTTTTATATTTTGCAGTAGATTTACTACGCCTGTATCTGAAATATTTTAGTAGCTACTATTATTAATCAAGAAGGAAGATGTATTTCTATTATTGATACTACACTACAGCATGGTAGTAAAATTACTATGTAATTGTTTTTCTTCGAATATATTTATTGATATTTCTGATGAGCATGTCTTAACCCTGTTCTTGTATGCTACATAATTACTATATAACTTGAATGTATATTTAATAAGAAAACTCAAACGTAATGAGTGATTATATTCATTGAAAGAATTTGGTACTTTACCCAACAGGACCTTCTCGAATACTGTATCACTGAGTATTCTCTTTCGTTTTCTTGCTTCTTTCTTTTCTACTTGAATGATTTTATTGATTTTATTATTTGGAATGGTTTCAATGATTTGACTAGAATGTTATGTTGTCTCATCTCGAATCAAATTATAGTTCAGAGTTTTTCAGATAATTGAATGTAATATAATATAACATATCTCTTCTTTCGTTACTGATTTTACCTCAAAATAATCCAGTCGTGATTGGGTCATTCAACACTTTCAATTACTTTAATTTTGCTCTGGCATTGTCACATTCCTAACAGTTATTTCATCCATGCAGCTTACGACTTGGCGACTCAATGCCCTAGCGGACGAACGAGTACCCGCGCATCCATTCGACGCCACACGATTGCCCCAACTAACGGCAGCGTGGATCCAGGTAGTCAGTCACTTCCACACTCGCGACCAGAGTCCCGTGAGAGCTCAGAATCAGGTTCGGGGAATCTTGGGTGCATTCTGCCAGAGATGTCCTGGTCAAGAACTTCTTTACAAGACGAACTACTCCATTCGGTGAGTGTAAGTCTACATGAGGAAACGTATTGACCTCTTTATTTTTCATTATTTTGTGAAATAAAATGTTCTTTCATGCTCAGAAGTTGAGACATTACGTAATATGTAATCACGAATCCTTTTTATCCTTCTTGAATAGAAAATGAAAATTGAAAGCTTATCAAGGTTTTTGATACCAATCTTCTAAATTTTATTTAATTACCATCATTTTTACCAATCATTTTCATATATTTTCAAGATTCATAATGTAGGTACGATAACTTCCTCAACCAGTCTATGAATGCATATTGTCGCATCGACTAATGGACTTTCATGTAATTTATTTTAATTCATATATCTTATTGTAGTGAGTGAAATTTATATCAAAATTGTTTCATATAACATTATGTATACACTTTTTTTTTTGTTATGCTGTCGTTACTCTTACTCTGGCTAACAAACCATTATGATATAAGATTTGGATGCCAGTAACATTAAAGGTCACCCACCCCCTGTGTAAACTGTCTAGTTCAATAGGGTGGGTAGAATAGGTGAGGGTTGGAAGGGAGGAAGGGGGAATCCCTAGGAACAACTTGTGACTCACCCTCACAGTATCATCAAAATAGGAACAGTATCCATTCAGTTCTGTTCAAAACCTTGATTCAAGAATATAGAGGGTAAGCCACACCTTGAACTTTTGAAGATTATGGTTATTGATTTTATTAAACATCAAGCTTTTAATTGATAGAATCTGTTGAATAGTGACATTTTGAATGTTTCAGCTTTTTAACTGTTGTATCTGTTGAAAATTGGCCGAGTTTTACAAGCTGCACACTCTTACATAATTATGTACAATATTTATAAAGATTTTTTTGAAATTTCAATAATTAATTAAACGTTTGTATTAAGCGTGAATTTCGAAACATGATTTTGATTTGTCATTTTTCAAATAGACGCCGTTGAAGTATCTACACTTCTCGAAATACTTCTCCAAGTGACACGTAGGGTGAATGTATTTTTATTGATGATTGAATGGTTTCAATGGTTGAATGTAGTGAAATAATCATGCAAAACATTGATTGTAGAATATTTTCAGAAAATTGCAATTTTGATTTGCAAAACAAATCGGAGACGCATGGTTATTGTTGTACAAACATAAACCAACAAACATTTTAATACATCTACGAAATGTTTATTTCAAATAGTTGGCCTACCTGCCTCACCAGACTATTATTTTTGATATTGAAAATACTGTAGGATTTCTTAATTGACCTATCTGAAGATGTTCTCCCGAATTCCTTGTCATTTGTTGTACCCTCTTAACCAGATAATAATTGTCTCATAAATAGTAATAATAATAATAAATGATGAATTTTTATTTTTTTCCTAGAAAAATTGGCAGCAAGCAATGGAATGTCTTTCCTTAACATTGGAAGAGATTGTTCATATAAGAAGTGTTTTAACCAAAGCCGAACTAGAGAGCCTACCTGTAGAAGGGCACGTTAAAGAAGATGTGGAAAAGAGAAAGGTAAGACAAAAATATAGATGTATCATTTATTCATGAAATTAGTGGATTCTCTTGTCAAATTTACCAACTTGTTTTCACTATGATTTCAGGTGTGCTTTCTATGTTTGAAGACAAGATTTGGCATATTTGGCCCATGGGGGCAAATATGCAAACTGTGTAAAAGAACTGTGTGTGTCAGATGTTATTCCAAGGTGAGTGATTTCAACAACTTTTACCTTTTAGTCTGATTTAATCTATGGTTATAATAGTATTGAGGCATGAAATAGGTATGTGCTTTCTGAAAACATTGACAGACGTTTTATAAAATAAAAATTCGAATTGCAGGCACCAGAAATTTGGCTCAAACTTGCCTCAAATAAGTAATTATTATGGATGCAGAGCTTACTAAATATTATTATATACAAATATGGAAATGGGCAACTCTTCTCGAATGTCGTCACCGCCTTCATAGTGCTCACCAAAAACGGTGATGGTGCTTTCCGCGCTCGACGCTCAAGCACTATCACTCTCTGACTTTTAATCTTTTCACACTGCCCTGCCGGGGGTTGCGTATTATTATCATATTTCTATTATTATTGGTGGCTTGACCTGCCTCGTTATTGTGTAACAACCATGAGGTTCCGCTTTTAAATGGTACCGGCACATGTAGCTGAGTGGTTAACGCACTCGCTTCACGTGATCCGGAAGGTGAAGGGGCATATCGATGCTGGTTAGATCCCCGCCACCCCCCATCTTTGCAGGTTTTTTTGTGGTTTCCCTCTGTGGTCTAAGCTAATGCCAGGATAGTTCCTACAATATAGACCACGACTGCTTCCTTCCCACTATCCATCCCAATACCTAAGAAACCTTCATCTCATCATCCCATCATCTCATCAGTCATTCATTCGATGCCAATATATCTCGGTTATCATTATAGTGCGTCGTTAAAACCCAATATATATAATATATATATATATTTTAAATTATAAATTTATTAAAATATAATTTTTTTTAATATATTTTTTTATTTTTTAAATTAACAATGATAATAAACAATGATTGTATATCAATATTTCAATGTTGATGAATAATGTATATTCCTCTCTTTTTCAATGTGTGACTCTGAATTGTACCAGGACATTTTTTACATAAAAAGTATTCATCTAAAAACCGTGATCTTTAAATTGCGTCTCAGATGCGGATACCGACCGAACACTTCTCCCGAGTACCTGTGTTTGCGCTCAGTCCTGGCCTGTCGTCACCGGACGAGGATTCGAAGGAGTCGTTCCCCCGGTCGCTGATGACGAGACTCATGGTGCCGGACAGTGTACGCAACAGCGTGGGAAGTGCCCCCTCGAGTCCTCAACTGCAGCGGGGAGAGTCCTTGTCCGCTCCGGGATCAAGGATGAGCTCGAGTATGGTGGAAAGCTTGGAGGGACCGCAATCACTTCCGGCGCTCAGTCCTGTTTCAACTGCCAGTGATAAGAGGTTAGTTTTCTAGCATTTTTTTTATTTTTTTACTCTTCGGGAACTTCCTGTTTATTATGTGAACTGAAAAAATATAAATGAAATTTCACTTGCAATGTAAAAGAAGTAAAAAGTACAGAATAAGTACAAATACTGTTACTTATTGTAATATAAAATAAACAGTTTAGTTTTGTATTTCTCACCTGTTAAATCTCATTTTACTGGTGGTTGTATATCTTTTATTTCAAAAAGCAGTGTGCAGTTTATATCTACTGTACTTGTCAACATGACGCTTTCCTTTTGCACCATGCGTATATCAAAGAGATGCCGCCTCACAAATGTTATGATGATTTTTGATTTGCTGGTATTTTTGATAATCAATTCAGATGATGAGTGAAAATCTCTGATGTCAATGTTATAATAAGAAATAAAAATAGAAGAATAGATAAGGATAATGAATAATCTATAATATAGTTAGCTAGTTAATAATTGGGTTCAAATTATGTATTGATCATTAAAAAGTATCAATACATAAATCATAATCAATTGCAAGATTTGTACCTTCAAAGAGTTCATAGTTTCCTAGAATTACCAAACAATATCATCTATTGTAGTACTAATCTTACAATTTAACTAGTACCTCATTTATTACTTACATAATTATTAATATGATATGCATATATGACGAGTTTATGCATGTGGTAAAGCAGTATAAAAATCTGATCGACTCTACCAGTCAGCAATCATGATGAAATGACGAAAGAAATATAATAGTGAAATGACCAACCTACATACTGACCTGAAGCACAGAAATACAAACAATTTTACTTATTTGATTGAATAATGATAAAGAATTTGAATTTCTTCCAGTGATTTCAACTTGAAATAACTTGAACAAAATGGTACACCAGTAAATAATAAATTGTAACATTACATATTTTATTTCAAATCTTAACCTCCAGTTACTGTGTCTCATTCTAGGGCCAGGTTGAGTCGTTCAAAGACAATAGGGCGACCGGAAGTGAAGACGAAGGAGAACTTGAAGGGACTGCAGATGAACGTGTGTCATGATTGTAAAACAATGGTGATCCAGATCATCAAATCCTCGCGCACAAATCGCACTAATGCTATCCGTAACCTCACACTCAACCTGTCACCCGTCTATTAAATCCCATTCCTGTTGTGTCTTCGTTTATTAAGATTTTCTAGTTTCTAGTATCCTTTATAAATATGCCTTCTCAAATTGTGTCTGAAAAGATTGTAATATTTGTTTTCCATTTCAATCTCAACCTGGATAGATTCTCAGTGTGTATTATGGTTAAAGGACCATAAATGTGTTATGGTTCAAGTTGAACGAAATTAAATATAAATTATACTGTTACAATTATATCATAAAGACCCTCTATACCTAATTCAAATATTTAAGTGTTTGATGGATAATCATAAATTAAATCATTATGTATTATAAAATGGATGTGGTGATAAAGCTGCATCTATTGGAGAAATTATCATCTAAAAATAAAATACTTAGTGTAGATGAATTAGAATAAATTGGCTGATAATAAATAGTTCGTAATATTTTTGTCTCAAAATAGAAGTTACATAAACAAGGGGCTGTGCTTGATTGGGGTTTTGTCTCTAGAAAAATAATGGAGAGTAATTCCAAAATATCGTCAACACTTTAATTGTTAACTTACAAATAAGGAATTGTACTTAATTTGGTAGGAGGCTTGTTCATTATTTTAAATATTAGTTTACCGGTATTTTCTCTGAAATTTATATTTCTGCATGTTTTCTCCAGATGCTTCATATTATGATTGGCCCCTACATTTGGAAATATTCAATTATACTAACCAGTTGAGCATAGCAAACGTAAATGTTTTGAAACTTTTTTTGTAATCCTATTAATTTATTTCAATACCGGTACCTGAAGAATAAGTTTTATAGTTCATCTTATTAAAATAACATGATTGTAATTCAGCTGATACCATCAAAACATTCATGATAGTAAAATATGAATGGAATTGGGTCGAAAAGATTTAACGAAAATACCTAGTCAATAACAATCAAGAAAAAATTATGTGCATTACATTTACTTCTTTGCATTATTGCCGATGTCTGTATGCATGATATTAATTGTACTACCATAGTAGAATGTATGATCAGAACAATAATACACATTTTATTTATTAATGAAAAATTACTATTATTATAACATCTAATTTTTTACCTATTCCACCAATCTTCCTTGGGGTGCTGCAATGATCCATCAAATGAATTACCATAGAATAGACTAGTTTTTGTGGGTCTGTACACATTCCATTGTACATTGTATTTAAAACAGATTGGTCATTAAAACCAATGCCATTAATAATATCAGAAAAAATGTCTGTAATCAGTTATATTTTCAACAAAAAACTTGGACTGGTATAAATTGACTTGATTCCACAATGCTTCTAATACCCTGTTCACACTAGGATCACTAACTGCAGTTAAGCTAACTGCAGTTAGCATCATGAATGACACCATTCTTAACTGAGGTACTATGTTCACACTGACAGCAATTAAATTGTTGCTAGTTACGGCAGTGGGTGCACTGCCATCTTCCTGTCCTATTTACTGTTAATTTTCATATTGCATTTATAAATGTATAGATTTTCTGTTGATATCTAGCCTTGTTTTTGAACAAAGCCATCTATATAATTCACATCTAACGTTATGTAAATAATGTAGATGGCCCTGCTTGGAACCAACAATGGGACGATGCGAATGATGTTGCTCTTTGTGAATGTGGTGGATTTCGATCGCAGTTAAGCTCTAACTGCGTTCACAGAACGAAGTTACAGCTTGATGTCAGTTAGTCAACTGCGTTCCGTTCACATTACGTTAACTGCAGTTAGAAGCTTAACTGCAGTAAGTGATCATGGTGTGAACGGGGTATAAAAAGACTGAAAACTCGACTTTTAAATTATACTTTCCGAATGAATAGGTGTACATCGAAATATTTGCGTAATGGCAGCATTAAATTCAAGATCTATTTTTTCAATAAATCCATACAGGCAAGGTTAAGGTCAACAGATTCTAGTTGAGCTATGAAGAAAATGAATGTGAATGTTGAATCAGGAAATTGCGTTTATCTTATGCCAGTAAAGTATTTTGCCCTTTAGGGCTACTTGCGAGGCTATAGACACTCATCGTTCTGTAGCTTTGTACCTTTCTATATAATTTGTTTTATAACTGCAGTACTCCATATTGTTGAAAGTCACTAGTCATCACTGACCTAATTTGTTATTATTGTTTTTACATAATTTCTGAAAGTGCCATATTTACTGTTTTTTATTTATTGTTATTGTCTTATCTAAAAATGAGAATTTCTTCTTATGACAAATAACTAGATTTCGAGTTGACTCATGCAAAACCATTGGAGTGAATTGATATTGAACTTAAAAAAAAATTGGAAATATTTTTTCAGTTTTTTTCCGTGTGCCGGCTAAAAAAACAAAAACGCTCGCTAAATACTGGAATGCCATAATAATGATTGCAGCGTTGTGAAACTTGCCAAAGATATTGTTCACACTATTGAGCATGTCATCAGATAACTATTCAAATAATAATAGTTTAAAAAAAACATCGTGATAATATTATACACAATTTATTTATCCACGAATTGTATTTTCGCGCTAAAAGTGCAGTTCACATCTTGCCCACCAAAAGCGTTTCGTTCGAAATCGTTTTCTGCTGCCCTCTTACGTTAAATCTTTGCAACGAGTCTTCTTTCCAAATTTCAGTCCATGTCGGACTAGGCGAAAATTATTTGCATTTTGCATTAGGGCCCAGTCGTACAAATCAGTGAAATCAAGATGATGAACGTAGTATCGAAAACAGCGAACTTAGCTCCTTATTTGAAATCGACTAGCCAAACTGTAGCATCTCAACTGAAGCCCCTAGCTACTCCGATCGTCGTTGGTACTGACAAGATTGTAACTTCGCCAGCACCCTTGAAAAGGACGAGCTATGCACTCAGCAAATCTTTACCAACTGGTCAAATACGTGTTACATCTGGACCCGGAGGTAAACACTAATTATTGAAGCCTAGATTTAGTTGAAAAAGAAGATTAGAAATGAGGGGTAACTTGTAGCGCCCACCTAGTCGAGGCCCATTTGATCTAGGGCCTAGGCCCGGTTCTTGGTCTAGGCCTACCTCAGATGAGCCTATCTAGGCCTAGGCCCTATCATTGATTTTCCCTAAAGCCAGAACCTAAATGTTGATGAAAATTGGCATAGGCCTAATTGCACTGTCTCAAGAAAGAGGAGAGGCTTAGCCAATTACCTAGGCCTAGTTACAGCTTAAATCTGAAAGGGTTGAATGTTCGGACACTCGACACATTAGGCTTGGACCTACATAGCCCCCCACTCTTATTGCGTGCACTTTTTTCATAGTTTTAAACCTATCATAGATGTGTGTTTTGTAGGTCTATGCATTTTATGTAGGCTTATAGATGACTAATTAATATTACAGTACAGAGATGATCTTGAATCTAGATAGCGTGCAAGATGTTTCCATAGCGCTGAAACTTGTTAGATGCACAACCTCCCAAAGGCCTAGTGTTGAAGATGTCACATGTAAGCCTAACAAAGTCATCTCCCGAATCAATGCGGACTTGTGATATTTTAGTCCAGAATTTCACAGGTGAACTTGTTAATGTAACGTAATTTTACCATTGTAGGTCCAAATTGATTATCTTTTTCTAATTATATCGTCATAGTAGGCTACTTTTGACAGCACGTGATCTTGGATTATAGGTAGGCCTACCATACCGATGGATAGGCAATGTTCAGCGTTTCATAGCTGGGAACCAACTATTTATACAAAAACATGAATGTGCTTCTACCTCAGTGTGAATTATGGTTACTTTCTGTTATTCCTGTTAGCCTAATTCTGTTGTGTTATTGCTGTAGGCGTATGCATCTAACGTTCATTTTCAGTTATATCCCACTTTCTAGCCTTTTATGCATAAAATCAGGTAGGCCTACAGACAAAATATGTAGCCATGTCATATTTTGTGCACCATTTCTTTTGTTGATCTACATTGAAGTCTTCTTTGCAGAACATATCTCGCACAAAACGGAAGAAAACAGTAGGCCTACTTTTTGCAACCAAGTTACGTAACATAAAGGATAATAATCTGATTAGTCCTGACTAGGCCCTATGTATAATTTGAACTTGAATTTGCATGCAGAAATTATTATTTATTTTTTTTACTCTCATGTTTCTTAGGTAGGATGAAAGATCTACCGGTACATCAGAATTAAAATGAGCATATCCATCCTGACAGGTAGCTTCACTCAAGGCTTAAGGCTTTAAAAAAAGGCTTAATTAGGACTTCATAATCAGGCAACCTATACAAACTGAGACGACGACTGGCCGAGTGGTTCACCCAAGTGGTGAATCGTGAAAAGTGGTGATCGGGGTTCGATTCCCGTCATGGTTGACCGTCCTGACAGTTTTTTTTCTGTGGGTTTCTTCCGTCATTCAGGACAATACTGGGATGGTTCCTTAGGCCACGACCGACACCTTCCCACTATCCAAAAACACCGACCCGTAATGAAATAACCTTTCATCTCATCATCACATATCCAGGGCATATCATTCACCGATGCCAATATATCGTAGTCATCAGTAGGCCTACAGTGCGTCGTTAAATCCAATATGAACGAAAAAATAAATGAACAAATATATAAACATACATGTATCGGCCTATATAGGCCTACCTAATTGTAGTTAGATGTGATTGTAAACATTATTACATTTTTTTAGTAACAACACAGGTGAGATATGCTCACACTGACATCCAAGTGCCAGACTTCTCACCATACAGGCGGAAGGATGTGAAGGACTCATCTGCTAACCAGAGGGACAGTGCTGCGTCACGTCAGTCATTCACTTACCTTGTAGTTGGAGGTAGGCACTGGTTTAATATGCAAATTATATTATGCTGCAGGGTTGAGGTAACTCTAGGTATAGGCCTACAGTAAACCCTTGTTAATCCAGAATGGAAGGGACCAGAGAAAAAATTGATTTATAAAAGTTTGGATTAACCAAAAAACTCTTCCACGGAAATCATCACTCTTCCCGCTTGGAATTCAGTCAATTTCGTATTGCGTGTGAGAGAAAGCTATGCTACCAGCCGAAATAGAAACCGTTGCTGGTGCCTCACTGATCGTGTTTACTCGGCTAGCTCCGACGTTGTGCGATCATCATATGACCCGCTTCCATTGGAGCTCAGCCGTCCCGAGTCGATTGTGTGACAAACGAGCGTTTCGAGCTCAGTGGTGTTGTCAGACCACTCAGTCAGATGACACACACAAAGCTCAACGTGCTTCAACCTATTCTTAAGCTTCAAATAAAAGGATGGAAATTGGAAAAATAATTAATAACTCGAGGAATTCACTCCAACTACTTCGAATTATCCAATCCGAAAACAGTGTTGAAGCAATTGAAGGGTTGAATATTAGATCGAATTTTTACGATATCGCTGTATTCGGATTAACCATGTTAATTGACATTGAAATGCCTATACCTTCCGCCGAGGACCGACTTCAAATTATGTCAAATTTCGTTTTAACCGAGTTTGGATTGATGAGGGCTCACAGTATATCATGTCTAATCAGTCATGAGTCATGAAGTAAGGCAGGGTTCTTTAATTTAATTATTTAGGATTTGATATTTAGGAACAGAATTAATATTGGGGCCTACTTGTGAAAATAACAAAACACATGGGATATCTATGAAGTAAGCAATACTTTGGTAATTTTTAAAAACTACCAATCCACAAGCTCACTCAATGAATCACTCTGTGTTTTCTCAAAGTCTCAAATTGGCTGTTTGCATCTTCTCAATAAATCATGATTCAAACATTGTTATTCAACAGATACAAAGTTTAAATTAATACTTCGAAGTGAATTACCGGTACCATTGATTTTGTAAGGTTAAAGATAGGACACGTATATGGGAGCCTCTGCGCTAAGCCAGTTTGAGGGTTCGGCCCATCTAGTCGAGAAATTTATAGGTAGAGCTAGTGTCGATTCTTGGGTCGACAGACTAGCTGGTAGCGCCCTCCGAATCGAGCGGTTTTCTCCTAAAACTACTCACTCTCGACTGGCAGCGGACCGTAGCACATCGCCGCTGCGAGCAATCTGCTAGCCGTGTTTGGCGCGCAATAAAAATAAACTGCGATTGATATTTGATATTAGCCAGCCTCTCGTTCTAGCACGCAATGACCCTATTGACCCTAACTTGGCGCTGATTAGTGCTAGTAGTCATTAATTAGTATAACAACACTTGAGCAGTATTCCAACTGTAGACCTATATTTACACAAATGACAAATGCAGTAATCACGGTATTATTATTATTATTACACGGCGAATAATCAAGTGTTCATATTCGAATACTTACTATTTTACAGTGAATAAGCCCCAAATAAAATCTTAATATTATCCTCGTATAATTGTAAATAATATTATGTGTATGTAATGCTTGGATTTTGAAAGTTATAAAGTAATAACAAATTAACAATAATTAGATAAACCACAAACTCGCTTCGCAAGATGCGAACCTTCATACAATCTGGTTTGAGAAATATGTTGTTTTACAACTTATCAACCCATCAATCAATCGATTGAAGCATAGAGAGGGAAGCGACCCTTTCGGTTCTTGTCTGCAGAAGAAATGATTGCATTAGTATCGCCTTGAAGTCTTAAAACATGTATTTCTCAGATTATATCTGTTATTACTCATTATATTATTATGATTATTATGGTTATAGGCCTACTATTCTTACTATGTTATTATTTAAATTCAGCTATAGACTAATCGAGACTAATGTCCATGTCAGGGAGGGTATACGGACACTTAGGCGAGAGACGTTTAGGCGACGGACACTTGGGCGATCTACTTTAATCCACTTTGATCATTGGACATTTAGGCGACGGACACATGGGCGACGGCCAATTTTACATGGTCAAATTAAAGGCTTATTAGAGAAGAAAGAAATAAATAAAAAAAAAATTGTACTGGATATGTAGAACGCAATTGTCTAACATTTTAGAAATTTTCAATTTTTCCAGCTCAGCCATTTTAAAGAGAAAAAATGAAAAGTGACCCTTTTAACACTTTTTTCAACATCGCTCGTCCATCAACGCCTACTTATAGCGTTTTCCTAGTTAGCATTGATTAACACGGGTTCAAAGGACAAAACGCCATAAATGGGAAAGGAAAAAACGCCATAGAAGGTTATACCAGTAGTATATGGAGTGCTTAGGCCTATACATGAAATGGAAAGAGACACAATATAATTATTAAAAAACTTGAAACTCTACAGATTCAAATTAAATCACAGGTCATGTTGGGAAAATGTTCTGTATTGAAACCATCAGATTATTATTTGTTATTTTTCATTTCTCTATCAATTTTCAATATTTCAATTTTAAGTTTCGTAACATTTCTGCTTTTGCAATTTTGTAAACATCAATAATTATTGAATTCAAATTCTCAAAAACTAGAGCAAAGACCTGCATTTAACCAACACAATTAATTTTCCCCACGAAGAAATGTTACGTAAATATTGATAACTGTCCTAATTGCAACATCATTATATAAACACAATTCTCTGAGGTGTAGAACTTGCAATTTTAATTACCATGGTACTATACTATTATCTATGGTACCCATAGAATAGGGAATCAGTAGAAAGATGAAGGGCATCCTTGATTAAAATTTCTAACTCAATAATATGTTTTACATTTCCAATTTAATTTAATGTTTTTAATGTTTTTGAATAGGCCTAGTCATCCGCCAAATTATCAGATATTCCAATTCAATTCAATCTATTTTGAATCTTTCAAATTTCAGGGTAGAAACTTCAAAACTTGACACAAGAACAATGTTTTCAACAATCCATTCTTTGAGCATTTCATTCCTCCAAAATAAAAAACATGCAATTAAATTGCTCACAATCATATTGAATTGGATATCATAAATATATATATATATATATATATATATATATATATATATATATATATATATATATATATATATATATATATATATATATATATATATCGACATCTTCATGATGGGCAAGTATATGCTTTTAACATAGGCCTACGGGACAGACACTTTGGCGAGACGGGGGGACACTTTGGTGAAATCGGATGAAAAATGTGTGGACACAAAAAATGCTTTAAAATAGCGGATTTATATTTTTAGTATGTGAATCATCTTTTAAAGTCATAATTCATTTTCACAATTGCCCCAAAGTGACATAATTTATAAATTAAACAACTTTTATCGCCTAAGTGTCCTAAGTGTCAGTGAATAGAGTTGAGACTGACGTCAGTCGTCGGAGCTTTTTTTCCCGCAACGTGGTCCTACACTAGGCACTTCGCTGGGGGTGAGGTTCGAAGCTCTTGACCGTATCGTAGCCGAAAGGGTCTATTACCTGCGCCGGAAGGAACAATAGAAGTTGAATAACCATTATAGAAATAAATTAAAATCGTCGTCGAAGAATCAAGATTGTTATATACCGAAGATACGCATTGGAAATGAAAATCTAAGCAATTTACTTTTTTATTGTAAAAAATCCACTCATATGCGGCCGAGATACGTCGATATGTTTGAGGGACGTTTCGTATACAATACATTTCGACGTATTTCGGTCGCATATGAGTGGATTTTTTCCAATAAAAAGTAAATTGTTTAGATTTTCATTTTCAATGCATATCTTCCGTACATAATCATCTTGATTCTTCGACGGCGATTTTAATTTATTTCTATAATGACAATTCGACTTCTATTGTTCCTTCCGACGCAGGTAATAGACCCTTTCGGCTACCATCCCGTCAAGAGCTTCCAACCTCACCCCCAGCGAAGTGACTAATCTAACTTGGCGGGGGAAAAGGTTCTGACGTCATACTCAACTCTCTCCCTCCCTGTAGAGGATAGTCTCTGTCATCAGTCAAGCAAATCATGTTTCGACCCTTGCCTATCCATTATGCTGAACATACCTAACGGGAGAATTTATTACCTGTTTTTAACACAGATACTCATATTCTAAAATGCAATCATTCAGAGTGGAATGTAGGCGGGTTTATTTTATAATGTGAGCCCTTGTACTAAAACTAGAAAATCTGCAACAATAAAGCCACACGCCATGCGAGTTGATCAATTGAAATCATATGGCGAAAATAAGTAGCTATGTTATACATATCAGACGAAAGATGACATTCGAGCGCAGATATTTTGTGGGAAAACTTTTTCTCTACCTATCTTAGTTCTTCTACATTCCTAGCTCAAAAAAGCGTTACATGTTATTCCCCATAAGAGAGATATTCAATAGGCCCGGTCGAAAATTATGGACTTTCCATGTTTTTTTCTTTCATGTCAAATGGGGTAAGAATTTTTGCAAGGGCGTTTTATTGGATGAGCGAAGCGAAGACTCAATTTCACTATACCGAAAAAAAAGTGCCTGTTTTTTTTTTTTTTTTTTTTTCTTTTTTTTTTGTTCGCGCTCCACAGGTCAGATGAAAATTCAAAATCAGTTGAAACTTGGCACACACATGAACCCCTATCTGACTTGATGCTGTATAGTTTTGAGGCGCGATCGGTTGAACCACTTCTGAGAAAACTCATTCCAAATTTTTCAAAAATCCCATTAGAATAACGCAGAGGAAAACATTCGTGAAAAATATTTCATCTGAGAGGATTCAAATTCTCAGGAAATTTCAATCTAATAATGATACACATTATTCCGAACTTTCACTCGAATCGGATCAGCCGTTTCGATGTAAAAAAATATATAATGTTATTTGTGGTAATTATTCAAAGCTATTAAGAGCAGTTCTTAACGAGAACTGTTCTGTTCTCAAAGCAACAAGTGTCACCACTTGATTGTAAACGATTAAAACAAAGCCTTCTTTATTATCATATAAATTATTAATGGAAAATAAGATGGCAGTGATGTAATGGTTTGGATCTCAAGGTGTATATATACACTAGGCAAACGCGTCATGTGTTTCCGCGTTGATGGATGAGCTGGAACATATCAACTTATCTTTGGATTGGTTATTATATATATATATACACCTTGAGATCCAAACCATTACATCACTGCCATCTTATTTTCCTCTAATAATTTATGTGATAATAAAGAAGGCTTTGTTTTAATCGTTTATAATCAAGTGGTGACACTTGTTGGTTTGATTTAATAGGTATCTTAATAGCTTTGAATAATTGACACAAATAACATTATATATTCTTTTACATCAAAACGGCTGATCCGATTTGAGTAAAAGTTCGGAATAATGTGTATTATTATGTTGTTCGAGTTCTGTGAAAATTTGAAAAATTTCGGAGAACATTCACTTTGTCATTTTTTCCGCCTGGCTTATTCATATGGGTTTTTTGAAAACTTCAAAATGATTTATCTCAAGAATTGTTTAACCGATTTTGCCTCAAAACTATACAGCATCAAGTCAGATAGGGGTTCATGTGTGTGCCAAGTTTCATCATGATCTGAATTTTTGTTTGACCTGTGGAGCGCGAAAAAAAAAAAAAAAAAAAAAAAAAAAAAAAAAAAAAACACCTTCGATTTTTCAAGTACAGTGTAATTGAGTCTTCGCTACGCTCATCCAATAATAACCAATCCAAAGATAAGTTGATACGTTCCAGCTCATCCATCAACGCGGAAACACATAACGCGTTTGCCTAGTGTCATAACATCATGAGACGGACCAATGGTGAGAATCAAGTTTTGCACCTTACCCTCCCCCCCCCCCCCTCCCCCCTTAAAACTATACAGTATCGAATTAGATAAGGACACTTGTGTATGCTAAGTTTCAACTTATTTTGAATTTTCGTTTGACATGTGGAGCGCGAAAAAAGGCTTTTTTTCGAGTATGGTAAGATTGAGTCTTCGCTTCGCTCATTCAATTATTTAAAACCAATAAACTTCAACACCAGGACTGCGCTGTCTGTGGCCATATTTTTCCGCCGCAGATAAAAGTCCTTCAGTTTCCGAAAGTCCGGAACACATTATAAGTAAAAACCGGTTTTTGTTAAATATATCTGGACATTACCGGCATTGGTATTAAGAGTAAACAAAACACACAAATGTTGATATCTTCCACTTTGAAATAAGTCTCTCGGGCAATGATCACCTCTTTCCATTAACAGCAGATGTAAAGTTCATCATAATGATAATACAAAATAGAAAATAAAATGAGTGAAATGTTATATGTTATGTTATAATTACTCTACTAATTAAAGGTCGTGGCCAATTAGCACTTTATCCAAGCATTTGTTTCGAGGACTGTGGGAAACCACAGAAAACCAAGTCAGGATGGATAAAAATATGAATTAAATAGTTCCGTATTCAAGATGAGCTGGTGAGATGGTTGGCGTACAACTTACAAGCCCACACCCCTGAAGCCTCTCCTCCTCCCCTGCCCATTCCCCCCTCCCCTGTCCAACGGCCCCTAATCCTTAATCTTCTTGTACCATCGCTTGCTATACTTGTTGAAAGCAGACCATTATGAGGAATATTGACTTATGTATTTTCGACAATAGAAATGAGGAACGTTTTTCAGATTAGAGTAATGCCTATAATAATCTCGAGTAGGCCCACTGATAAGCTTTGTGCCTTTTCTTTGTTCACCTAAAACTTATATAATTCCATGTCGATGTGGGCCACTTCAATAAATAACGATGAATACGCTGATACAAATATAAAAGTGATATTATAAACAATGTTAATAATGAAATCGAGTAATATTGAAAAATATTACCTTTTTTGAAAAAATTTGATTCAATTTGACTACTAATTATTTGGCCTTGAATTTGAGGCCTTGATGCATTTTTTTAACGTCAACTATTTTAAAATAATGGTAATCGGTGGCTTAAAAGTGTAATACCATAAACTAAAGAACACAAATTCCGTTTGTTCTTCAGTCTATGGTACTGGTAATACTAAATACAAATAGTAATTGGTAAATATAGTAATTAGACTGTATGAAGGTTCGCTTTAATCGTTTGATTGAAGGGTTGCCAAGTTGGAAAACAACTCATCTCTCAAACGATAAACATCCATATTATTTGTCAATTGTCTTGCCTCTATTATAGTTTTCAATGCACTGTCATCTCACCTACAGCTATTGACAACGAGTGACATCAATTAGGACATTTAACGATCATATCTTTCATCCATAGCCTTAATTGGGGAACAATGGTTTTGTATCAAGTTTCGATGTTATACAAAAAAAGGGTATTGCACAGGAGTAGACCTATATAACATTGTTTTGGGATAGCGAAGACACCCATCAAATTCATAATTTTTTGGAGTGGGTTCAACTACGAATGGATGATAAAACTGTATTTAGTTTTCGGTTTCATGTTTTTTTCTCTTGGTTTTCGAGTTTAATATGCAATTGAGAACGGTTGGCGTCAATTGGTTTATTATATACCTGAGTAGGCCTATCTGATGTACTTTTCAATCTTATAGGAAAAGAAAAAATCCCAGATCCTATAGTTGAAACACTTGCTACAAATATGATACAATTAATTACAATTATTCAGAATGGAATGTAGATGGGTTAATTTCATCATGTGAGTCTTTGTACGGAAAAGACACTGAGTATTTTTAAAAAAATTTCCAATCTGGTAAATATTTTGTAGGCCTACTTCAAATATTCATTTCTCGTAATGTTTCTATGTTCAAAATACGTTTGAAATAGTTATTATATTATAATAGTTGAAATAACTTATACCATAATGAAATTAAACTGTCGACACTTGTCTGTCTAGCGTGGAGTTTAAAAATATAATAAGATTCAAGTTACTCATGTTGAAAGCACAAATGGTTAGAAGTAGACACGACCGTTCGTTTCTGATACTGACGGTTAGAAGTGTCGACTCTTCGAGTGACAGGTTTCTGGCTATTGTCAATAGACAGTAACTAGCCCACGCAGAACGCTAGGCGCTCACAGCAGCGATGTTGTGCGGACCGCTCTCGGTTTAGAATGACTAGTACTACAAAATATCCGCTGCGTTTCGAAGCGCTATGGTCAGTAACCTGGCCCTCTATAAATTTCTCGCCTGTTTTTCGGAAGCTCGCTCAGCTCGTTGGCCCTCTATATTTTTCGGGACTGCTTTTTGGAAGCTCTCAGCAAACCGGTCTCGGTGGCTCGCCGACAATTTTAACACAGGATGTCCCTTCTTTAACCACTACAAATTCAATGCCGGTACTAATGTTGTACCGTAGTCTTAGCTCTAAATTACAGTTTAAAGTTGGTATCGCCTTTCATCGCATCATCCCATCATCTCATATAGGCCTATAATGATAATAGCAATATTTTGTTCTTTCAGCAGTACTACTATTTTAATACATTCATAATACAGTTCACATAATACTATTACAGTTGAGTACAATTACTCCCTCAAAGTATTGCTACTAGGGGTGTCGGCAGGTACCCGGGCCGGGTACGGGTTTTTAAACAAAGCGAGCTTGTGTGGCGGGAATAACGAAAGA
The DNA here is from genome assembly GCA_964007535.1 of Brachyptera risi. Classification (NCBI taxonomy): domain Eukaryota; kingdom Metazoa; phylum Arthropoda; class Insecta; order Plecoptera; family Taeniopterygidae; genus Brachyptera; species Brachyptera risi. The sequence continues at coordinate 33,206,817 of OZ023332.1, forward strand.
ATTTAGACCTCATCTACTACTCTCTAGACCATAGATATCACCAGTCGCATAAAAGAGGGACATGCCACCCACGTTCACTCACCTTGACTCAGCCAATGTGTTTGGGTAGATTATGTTGTGCTGAGAGGGTCAGTGATATGATATGAGCAGACTGTTTATAGTTGCAACATTAATAATGGTACCGGTAACCTAAAGATGGTAAATAAGATGATGAAATACATTTAAATGAAAAGTAGATGAGCATAGTTGAGATTTAAAAAAAATTGATTACCCGGGTAATGCTCGGGTGATGAGGACAGGTACCCGACTCCAAAAATTGCTACCCGCCGACATCCCTAATTGCTACATTTTATTATGACCCAGAGAGGAAACTTATTTTCAACAAATAATATATATCATTCACCGACACCAATAGATCGTAGTCATCCATACAGTGCATCATTTAACCCAGTAGGCCTAAATAAAAAAATATATAAAATATCACTTGTCTAAAAAAGCGTAGGCCCCTACCATACCGCCATAGATTTTCTGCGTTGAGTGATATGGATATTTTGAAAAGTGCACCAAATTGCAAGTTATACACGTTTATTTTACAATCTATTTCCAACTAGTTTTCAGACAATATGAAGTTCCCATTGTAGCAATTATTATTTGTTGAAGAACTGAATCATTGTGTAGGCCTACTTCATGTACTATAGTTGAATTTTATGAAATTGAGTAGACCTAATTTTGTACATACGCAATAATGTGAGAGCAGTAATTTTATATACTGGTACATATTGGTAGGCCTACTGATGATGTCATATTGATTTTAATTTTGGCGGTTATGTGTGGTAGGTTTATGTGAGTCTAATTTGATGTAATTTTATTTTTATATATATCTAAATGGTAATTAGTGATGGGTTGTAGCAAATTTTATAATCCAAGTGTCAGTTTTACCAGTGTTACACATTAAAAGTCAGTATTGAACCAGGGTTTAGTGAAAAAAATGGGCATCCAAGCTGACAACTTTAAACTCGGGTTTGACGTAAAACTAGGGTTGAAAGTTTTGTACAAGCAGCCCTAAGAAACAATCGTTTGCTGATTTTCAGGTGGTATGGTTGCTAGTGCCTATGCAGCGAAGGCAGTTGTTTCCCAGTTCGTCAGCAGTATGAGCGCATCAGCCGATGTTTTGGCTCTTGCCAAGATTGAGATCAAGCTGAGCGACATCCCCGAAGGAAAGAGTGTGACCTTCAAGTGGCGTGGAAAGCCTTTGTTCATTCGACACAGGCAAGTATTTAGTTTACAAAAACTAAATTAATTGATTGAATAAAAGAATAAATAAAGAAATAAACAAGTACCATAGGCCTACCTTGAACAGCATAGTTCTTAACTAACGACTTGAGAAATTGTATTTGTAAATATAAAGGAAACAGAAGCAACCCAGCAGCTTACTACGATTGTTTCAGTATATTCTTTTCATATTCAGTGCTAGCTTATCAATGAGGCCTGTAGTAGGTTTATTGAATTAAAAGAACAGCTAGTAATGTAGGCTTTCCATAATTATTTTGTACAAACTTTTGAATAATTATGTTATCTCATAATTCTAATGGAAAACTGATCACCGGTGTCATACATATTCTGGTGGTAGAAATATTGTATGTACTTGCATCCACGAAAGAAGATGGTCATCCTCTTACAAAATAAAATTTTGTAAAACGTTCAGTGATTCCATTATTTCGCTGTAACTTGGAGGATTCAACATTTTTAAAGATGCTGTTGCGTTCCTTATCGTAAGCCTCAGCATGAAGTGATACAATACCAAAAAAATACCATAGCTATTCAGTTACTACGTCAATACTATTAATATTTTTTCTGTTGGTAGACGAAGTTCTCACGTAGATTTTCTTTTCTTTCGTATCAACAATATTGGCAATTTCCCCTTTGTTTGTGCCATTGTGTAGGAAAAAAAAAAAGAAAACGTATTTTGGCAACAATCAACACAGCAGATTCATTACTCTTTCCTTGTTTGTTTTCATTTCACAGTTTATTTCATCAGCACAAACCTGTTGACTTTTAATTATAACGAATTTGCTTGTGACTCAAGGACTGGAGACGAGATCTCCACTGAACAAGGGGTCAACGTTGCTACTCTGCGCGATCCTCAACACGACAACGAGCGAGTTCAAAAATCCGAGTGGCTGGTCCTTGTCGGTGTCTGCACTCACTTGGGTTGCGTACCCATTGCCAACGCCGGCGATTACGGCGGTTATTACTGCCCATGCCACGGCTCGCATTACGACGCATCCGGACGGATCCGCAAGGGACCAGCGCCTCTCAACCTGGAAGTTCCTCCGTATCTATTCCCCGATGAATCCACCCTGATCGTTGGTTAGGCGGAATTATCATAATTGAACTGGTTGTAGGTAGTACATCTAAATTATTGGAAGTAATTGAGTATCAATAATTTAAATATGCATATGATGGTTTCCACCCATATGAAAAATAAAATATTAATTTAATAAACAATTAATCTGTACATCTTGTAATTAAAGTTTTAGTTATAATGGATTAATGGCTGAAAAATATCTCGATCCTTGATTAAATGCTCCTTATTTAGATCTGTGTAAAAATCAACTTGGCACTTCTTCATCAGGTATTCATATAGTGGCCTTGAAAGAAAATGAAGTCAACTCAATTTGAGCCTAAAAGACCACTTTAGAATATGGCAGACAAATTCAATTGAAAAACAATGCGTTATTCAGTTATTCTACCATTTTATTTTGTCAAGGGCCAGAATCATAAAATTGTCAATTAATGTTGTGGTTAGCTAGTACCGGTAGCTATTTCATCCTTCAACTTGTTGGTTATTATTACCGTAGTTACTCACGAACATAACACCCCCTCAACATACAGTAATTCATGAAATCGCCAATCAGGACCTAATATAAATTAGGAAGCATTGGTTGCAAGAGAAAAAAAGAACAGCAGCTTACCGATAGTGTTTGATGAGTCATCCAAATAGTAGGCCTAATGAATTTGCCTCTGGTAATTCTGGCACTTGATTGCTGTTTTATTTTCGTTCAGTAATTCTAACTTGACCACTACTTTGTCACCACTAATATATTGTATTAATTGACTCTGGAAATGAAAGACAATGAGTCTGTTTGGTGACCAATTGTAGAACTAACTAGATTTACTTTTTGTGTACAGGAAAATAGTCTGAGGTTGAATATTTCAATTGGGTGAAAAGAAAAAACAGCAGCTTACCAAGAATTATGAGTAGAGAAAGGCCTACTCATAGTGGAGAGCCCATAGATAGAACATAGAGATGAAAAGTACACACGAGAATCTGACATTTTAGCTATTGCCTTGGTCACAGAAGAGTAGAGTGATGAACAGTTCATCACTCTACTGTGACCAAGGCATTAGCCAAAACGTCAGATTCTCGTGTGTACTTTTTATCTCTGTGTTCTATCCACGGTTTCTCCACTATGAGTAGGCCTTTCTCTACTCATAAATCTTGGTAAGCTACTGTTCTTTCTTTCCTTTTCACACAATTCATATAAATATACTTTTCAATATTCATGGCATACTGATGCAAGTTCTATTATATCAAACTGTCAAACATAATTTGTCTAGGTTACAGGCCAGATGTAGCAAATTATTAGTACAAGACGATGCTATTTGGGAAAATGGAAAAGTTCATTTTATTATAACAAGAATGAATTGAGTAATTTTCAGTTGTACACCTCACGAGATCAAGACAAGTTGAAATACTCGTGAACATGAATAGACCTACCTAGTACCTATACGATTGATAGGTACGTTGGTTGGATTGAATTACCGTATTTGCCAGGATCATCAGTATTCAGTTACCGAGTTACACCAACCAGTCCAATCAATATTCGCTGAAGATGTGGGATAAAATGCGACTTCCGTTTACTTTTTTTTCAACTCGACAAAAATCACTGAATTTCAATTAGGGGAACCGATGTTGAAAATAAGTATACAAATTAATTTATTTTTGCTACTCTGTACCAATTCGTCTTGTTTTATTATTAGTATTGGACCTTTGATTGAAGGTCAGGCCTAATTTTGGAAAATTATGAAACATGCTATATTTGAATGTATTTGGTGTAGGTTTAAACGGCTGGGTTTCAAAAATAAGTCAAAATAAATAAGTCAAAAATGCTATAAGAAAACATTGAGCCGAGTTATTAGCGTTCTCTAATTGAGTTCTTTAATGTACGATGTTGGAGAAATATAGCCGTGGATGTAGTGAGTGTACAATTACTGTACTGTCATGTATTAGGCCTCGCAGTTGTCGGGAAGCAATCCTACATAGCGGTCCTTGAACAGACTTGGAATAACAAAGTTGTTGCTCTTAAACCATGATGAGTTATCATTTATCAATCATAATTTATTCTTGCACCAAAGATTGTAACTAAAAACTTGTATTAGGATGGCAAACATGTACAGTATTTTGGTTTTGATATTTTTATCATAGGTTGCAATGCAAAACCAATCCACATTTAATTTTCTAGGCATTACTGGTTACTGATCTTCTAACGAAACTGTACAGTGTCGGGTGATAGCCACTGAGTTAGAGAAATTTTGGGATATTTATTAACGCAGTAACATTGCAGGAAGAAAGTAAACGTTTTTGTAAGAAAACAATGTCTGTTTTGAGATATTTGAATTACAACGATGACATTTTTGACAAGTCTCATGAAAATGAGCCATAAAGCACGTTCAAACCAAGGTGGGTAGATTTCTATTACTTCTCATATAAATATCTCGCTTAGATGCTGCATTTTTGTAGTTAGATGAGTTTAGCAGGGTCACTTGAAACCGAAAAAAATCGGGTATTTTTTTAGGGCCGAGTGTAGGCTTGCAGGTAACTTTTTCTGAAACTTGAAACTTTTTACGTACATTATTGTCATACCACAATAGATCCACCGACACATGCAGTGCAGTGGTCAACATGTTTGCTTCATGTAATCCAGTAGGTGAGGGAGTTCGATCCCCACCACCTCTTCCAGCTCTTTTCGCCGCCATCTTCATAGTGTTTTTTCGTGGTTTCCTTCTGTAGTCTAGCCTAATGCTAGGATGGTTCCTACAATATAGGCCATGACCGCTTTCTTCCCACTATCCTTCCGATTACCAAAAATCCTTAATCTTATAATCTCATCAATTATTCACACAATGCCAACAGATCTTGGTTGTCATTACAGTGCGTCGTTGAAACCCAATATTAAAAAAAAGGATAGATTTCTATTGTTTTCAGCAAAATTTTAAAACTTGTTTCAGCGACACTTTTCAGAAATATTTTCATTGGTAAATCCCTATAAGAGTAGCATTGGGTGGAATTTTAAATTTTCTCCGATTTAAATGCAATGTTTTTTTGGTTTTTTTTAATAACATCGAAACTTGATACAAAATCATTGTTCCCCAATTAAGGCTATGGATGAAAGATAGGATCGTTTGAACGGGGCACCACAAGGGCGATCTTACCACCCAATGCAATCTTGCACCAATGCAATGTATACAAAATATCATACGTGTTCCTACAGGCCTACATATTTCTATCAAGTTGGTGAAATTTAATGATGGTTTAGAAAATGATGGTATCATATTGTAAAAATGAGAAATAGCCTACCAAAGTATCGATATCAAGTTATTCGGAATGATCAGCAAGTTGATTTGATAGTTTCAAAATCAAGCTGCATTATTTTGCTCATCCCACAGTGTATATGCTGACTTTTCATAGTAATCTCTAATTAAAGTGATGTTTTTGTGGTTGGAGGTTAATCAGTTGTCATGTTTTCAATTATCAATACTTGTAACAATTTTTCAGGAATAGCTTAAAATCAAAAAGTGTATTCTGAAGAAATTTTTCAAAAATTTCACAATGCTCATCCATTATTGTTACAACTAGGAAAATACAGCACATGTCTTTCATAGGATTAGTGATAATTTATATGAAATATATTGGGAAAATGGTATAGGTGTTCACATCTTGATTTGGATCTATTAACTCACTGCCTACATGATTCGCCTCTTGATAATATTATCATTTCACATATCAATTGGTTCAACCTGTTGATCATCTTTTAATAAAGCTTTCTGATTAATCTAGAGCTCTTCAATTGATGTCGGGAAAGAATATTTGAGGATTTGTATCTTTAAAATGGCTTATCCAATTCAATGTGCTTAAATCCCTTGGAAATTTCAATTTATTTGGAATAAATATATTTTCCATATTTTTCCCTGTGGGTTATTCTAAGAGGGTTTTCAAAACTTTGAAATTATCTTCCTCAAAAGTTATTCGACCAATAGCGCCTCAAAATATGCAGTATCAAGTGGATTGATGACACATCTCTATGCCAGGTTTCATAAAAATACTTCTTTTTGACCCGTGGCGTGCAAAAAAACAACTTTTCATTCCTGTACGGTCAAATTGAGTCTTTGCTTCGCTCATCCAAATATAATTATAAAGTCTTTTAGACAATGAAAAAAGCTTTCTTTGTTTATATTCAATGCATAAATAATGTGGTCATATATGCAGTTGATATTTATTTATTTATATCGGGTTTAACGACGCATCATACTGATGACTACGATCTATTGGCGTCGGTAAATGATATACGAGATGAAAGCTTCTTTTATTAGGTGTTTTTGAATAGTGGGAAAGAGTAGGTTTTGGCCTATTGTTAAGGAACCATCCCAGTAAGATTGCCCTTGTGGTGCCCCATCCAAACATCCCATCTTTCATCCATAGCCTCAATTCGGGAACAATGATTTTGTATCAAGTTTCGATGTTATTAAAAAAAAACGTATTCACCTGAATGACAGAGGGAAACCACAAAAAAAACTGTCAGCGTGATCGACCTTGACGGGAATCGAATCCTGGTCTACTGAATGATAGTCCAGTGGGATAGCCACTCGTCTACTTGTCTCAATGCAATAGATATTATTACAGTACTGTAATAATAATAATGCTGCTTTGTACATTTTTGTCATGCCTCTTGAGAAGGACGCAAATGGTAACTGTTGTAATTTTTGTGAGAGGATGGGGATAAATGGAAATAAATACCGGTATTGATGAATGATCAAATTCTCAGTATTAGAAACTGAAAAGATTAAAATATATATTAGTAGGTTGGGAGAAACACTAGAATGTCTGTATGTCTTGGTTTTGACTATGATTACATCAATCATAGTCAATATTCGGCAGTGAAAGTTGCTGTTACGTTACTAACGGTAAACTGAAGAACTTGTAATTAATAGTAGAAAAGAAGCCAGACACAAATTACAACGGTGACATTTACCATAAAATTATCATTGTTGTCAGTTTTGCAACCCTATATTGCTTGACACATTGCATTTAGGAGCGCATTCTGTTGTTACTTAGTGAATCAAGAGTGTACTATAAAACAATTTTGGTTTTGTTCACAAATTTTTTAATTTTAATTTCATTATTTAAACTCTTGCACATAAATACGCGGTGGCAAGTTCCCTAACTACCCCTATCCCACCACCTCCCTAACCCTCTTGACAGAATAGCTTTAACCTTATTTCATCCCCTTCAAAAACACTTCATACTGGTACCAGTACTACTTTTTTGGGGGTATTTACTATCGCATCCTTTTAACCTCAAATATTCATGGCCCCCTACTTCTATTTCAAAGACGTCATTTTTGTTCAATGTTCAATTAAGAGTTGGAGATACAAATGCAAACTACAAATGAACAATACAAAAAATGCTCTACATTATTGCATCGTCCGTTGACGCAGTTGCCAGTTGCTCGTGTGGGTGAATCGAGTATTTTTTGCCAGGTGGCGCTAGCAGTAGTGCACCTGCACTCCTCTATTCCAAGGCCATTAGAATGCAGCGCAGTATTAGCCAATCTGAGCGTAATGCAATTTTATTCGCAGTTCAGAAGTATGAGAAATTCACGAGTCACTGTAAAATATACGTCCATACCTTTTCACTTTTGTAGCTCAAATTTATGAATATGACGGTTTCATAGGAATGAAACTGTTATATAATTTAATAAAATTGGGGATTTTGAGCAATAAAACATTTGTATTACCATTTGTTTTGCGTAAAGAAACAAGTAGTAGCCCGGATGCGAACACTTGTCGCCATTGTACCCAACTGTTTCCGGTAGTAGTCTACACCAACATTTCTTTTTATGCACGGGTTAGGGAAATTAAGTTATTTATAAATAGCGAAGGGACCTATCTCAGGTATTAATTTCATATTGTACTATGTTTTTATTGTAGGAATTAGATTTAGCTCAATTTTGAGCTTATTATGACATAACAGTACTCATAACGACAACAGTCAAGTGCATTTTGCATAGGTCTCTTGCATCGGGCATAGATTGTTGCTAGCTTATAGGCCTACATTGGATGTTGCGTGATTCGTGTCAAGATGGTTGGTTGCATGGAATGCTTTGGCGCAGGTCTTACCTTGAGAAACAGAAGCCATTATGTATAATTCTGTATAGGAATTTCACGTAATTGAACATATATTTTCTGAGTTCTAGAGGTAGTATTTTACTCTTTCATTACTTGGATAAAGTAGATGCACAGCAGTGATGCATTATTGATGTTTGTTGAAGTTAACTGCAAGCTAGAATCATGTATTTTTAAAATAGAAACATTGTTTCATTTAGGCTTATGAGCCAGCCTATTCTTCTATGATGCAGATTTTATAATTATAGACCTAGATGTTGCCCAGATGGAGACCATTTCATTATACTGTTGGTAATGCTGTCAGTTGCAGTAGAAGTTGAGACTTTATAAACCTGCTGAAAATATCATTTTGATCAGACCATTTGTTGTGTCATGAGTATTGACATGTCAAGTGATTAGGCTTAGGTTTGTTCCCTAGGTAGTATTAATTGCATGTCTTTGTAAAGGTACCTAAGCTTGCTTTACTTTGCTCATTTGGTATTTTCTATTGGATCATGATTGGATCTATTGAATGAAGTCTGCGCATGGCATAAATTGTGATTATTCAATACTTTGAAACACACTTGAATACGACTACTTGGTATCTGTAAATCTGCTATTGGCGTGTTTGTTGCAGCTGTTCACTAATAGGCCTAGGCTGCTCATTTTGTTCTGTAATTGGTGACTGAATCTACATTGAGGTCATCTCATAGCTTGGTCTACGCTAATTTTTATCAATCAATTATATATAAATGCTCTTGGTCGTGAGTTATGGTCAAGATTTTCGTTTTCTTTGTAAACGTATAGAAATTGTTTTGGTGCACTTTCATATCAAAATGGCAGAGCAACACCCATACCAAAAGTTCATACGTAAATTACATTTATTATAAAATACCATGATTACAATTTTTGCTGAGCGCAGAAAATACAAAATTCACAAAAAAAGTCATGATTATCAGTGGTAACCATCAATACAATTTAACCTAACCATTCATCTTCTAGGTATATACATTCCAGCCCAGGTCTGGAATGGATCCGCAGCAGCAGTTTTGTCTCAAGTGGAACAGTTTCGGCAGCAATTTGGCATCGGCGTTTGGCAATTTATTCAAATCGGAGAGCTTAGCTGATGTCACATTATTCTGTGAAGGTAAACTGATGATATTCCTACTTGGGTCTATATAGAGTTCAATTAAGATTAGTAGGCCTATATAAATTGGGTTATTATATTTTGAAAACCAGTGATTGTGACTGATAGGCTGTACGATTTGTACGGTTTGGTACATTGAGTGACAATTTATAGTTTATTGGTTGAGTGTTCACATCAAGGTAAGCTGGGTATAAAATTTTCATTCTCATTTGGTTGTAATTATTTTTCAAATTTATTATCCTAGCTCTGGATTTTACTTTGGAAATAGAAAAAAATCAGAATTAATATTTTTTCTGTAAATTGGTGTTGAAAGTGTCTAGTACGTAGGCCTATAAATGTAGTCATCAGGATTTTGATGTTTTTAAGAATTAATTTGTATTTATTTGTACATATCTTAAAAAGTCCCAGAGTTTGAGGCCTAGAAAAGAAATGCAAATTCTACTGATGCCAAAGTAGTAAAAGGTAAAGTAGGTAGGCTACTGAGTATCAATCATACAAAGTAAAAAAACTTTTGAACACAAATATTGAAAACAGCATACTGGTACTAGTCCCTAGTGGGTCTAGTCCCAAAGTTTTTACTTTGATCCATCTTTCTATTGTTGGCTACGTGTACTAATTAGGAACTATCTATATCTTTTAACGACCTGAGTACTGTAGGTATATTATATTAATTTAAATTCTTGGGCAAACTTTCTTGGCACAAGGCAAACTTGAAAAAGTAGGCCCATGTCAATCGTGAAGAATTAGGCCCATATTGTATGCATTGTCAAATTCTGGTACCTCAATTGCAAAGTAGTGGTGTGTTCAGGTTATTTCACTATTACTCTGTAACTCGCTGTAAAGTTTACTAAATTTTTCCACTTCAACATGAGTAGAAAATTATAACGACCGTTGACTTAATTAACTAAATTGTTGAACATAGTGAGAAAATATTACAAGGAAATATTGCAAATTTATCTTATTACTGATTGATTACATTATTTATAAATCACCATATGTAGGCCTAGCCTAGATACCGTACATGCGCAGTAAGCTACTGCTTGATGATGATTATTGTTTACTTAACGACCCCACCAACAGCCAGGTTATACAGGGGTATGAATGAGCAGGTGATAATGAAATTATGAAGTGATGATAAGTGAAAGGACGTTGAAAACAAAAACCCATGCCTTGAGCGGAACTCGAACCCACGCCCAACGGTGCTTTGGGCTACTTCAGTTTCTGAAGCAGTGCCTCAGCTGAAAGAGTTACTGACGAGCGGCAGCTACTACTTGATGAATAATTTTTTTTTTACTGACAAAACTCGTGAAACCAATCATGGCTAGTTTACCAAATCACACTGTTCTATTCAAGAGATGCGTGTCACTATTTTCTTTCTATTTTCTTTGGTCTACTGTAGTGGAGAAGTTCACTCTTTTCAGAATGTACTGGTCTACTTTCCTTACGCCAGCAGAACACTCTTTGTTTGCTTGGGCTACATCATTATATGTACGAATGTTTTTTTTACAGGAGTTACGTTCAAAGCCCATAAGCTTATATTGGCAGCGTGCAGCAAACATTTTCAAGATTTATTTGAAATGGCACCATTCTGTCCAAGCGGTGTACTGGTAATCCTAGATGGAACTTCTTCCTCAAATATGTCTGCCTTACTGGAGTTCATGTACAAAGGAGAAGTTCATGTTTCTCAAGAAAGCTTATCCAGTTTCCTCAAGGCAGCAGAATGCTTACAGGTTTGTTGAGTAGCAAATATTGTCATAAATATTAGAAAGTTCAAAATCGTGTGGTCGACTGGCCAAACTAGTAAAAAATCTCATGACTTGACACAAAACTATTACGCTTCTCTATTAATTGTATTTTATTTAGGACTGATTTGATAACTATAACTGTATGTATATTCGTATCCAGAAAAGAACTGTGGGGGAAAGAGTATAAGCAATGGTGGTAATTTGGAAACGGTATAAGAAACCAAATTGGACGATACTTTAATGACAATTATAATAGACCTACTGTCCCTTACAGTACATCAAGTACTTTAGGATCTCACTATATAGTATTGACCAAAAATGTACATTATTGCAGTACACCTTCAAGATTATTGATTAAATATGTATGTAGGCCCCCTACTTATGAGTAGCTTATTTGGTTGGGTACAATATTTGTTTAGCAAGCAGTACTCAAGTATTACCCTAGTATTATGTGTATACTATATAGACCTATCAAGAGCATAAAACAATTGAAATAACATTTTTCTAATTTAAAAAATGGCATATCCTTGTCCTAACCAATAGTTAACCAATTGCAATCACATCCACATAAAGTAAAAATGTGTTTTTTTGTTCACCTAGGTAAAAGGCTTGTCAATAGAGCATGAAAAGTTAGCAGTAGTGCAGGGCCAACATGTAGTGGGCCATGACACGCAACTGGACTCGCCCACAGGACGAAAACAAGGAAAGCTTAACAGCAATGGCTCGAGTTCGAAAGACTCGCTATTGGACGGAGTTTCATCCGGCTCGGAGCAACTTCTCCAACAACATCATACGCCTTCTACCTCATCCTACTCTCCCGTCATGTCACCATACATGCATCCTCCCCACGGCGGTCTCTACCGGCCAGCCTACGAGCAGAGAGTACCCCCGTCAGCTCCCCCACCTTCCCACTACGACATGCCACGTAAAAGACAACATCGGAGTGCATCGGAAGCTACACAAGAATCTGCGGCCGCAGCCGCTGCAGTACGTGCTTCGGTTCTAAGAGATGGTAGCAAAGCTACCGGTGTAGCGTATCGCCCTGCAGGGATGAAGCAAGAGGCCAAGGGTGACGAGAAAGGAAACTACCCTCACATGAGGTACGATGCAGGCGGTCCTGACGCGAGAGATAACGCCGCTGCCAATGCTGCTGCCAGTGCGGCAACTGCCGTCACTTTTGAGAGAACTGCTGCTGTGGACGGAGACGCCAATAAGGCCACGCCGTCAGATGGTCGGAGGTCGTCAGTTGATCCTGGGAGTAGCTGCCCAGAAGGTAATGAATATTGCATAAATGTATGAATTTTTACGTGAACCAACTTGAATTTGATTTAATGGGTAACTTACTTCACTCGAAAGTCCAGTTGCCGTTTAGCTGAGAATGAAGATAACACCAAAATTCACTGTCAATGTTCTTTCTATATTTTATAACCATTACAGCAGAACCTTGATAGTGCGACATTGAGGTTGAGAGAGGCTAATCGTTGTTATATCACGATTGACAAGCAATTAAATTTTAGAGTGAGAATCACCATCAAACTTTGCCTGCTTCTTTTACAAATCAGAAAAAAATAGTTGGCCTGGGATTGCACTTATTGCATGGGCATATGTTTCGATTTGCTATTTTTTTTTTTGCTATTTAACTCTTGCGATTGCACATAAATGCGCGGTGGCAAGTTCCCTAACTACCCCTATCCCACCATCTCCCTAGCCCTCTGACGGAATAACTTTAACCTAATTTCATCCCCTTCAAAAAAAACACTTCTACTAAGCCCATTCCAGTCCCTACCTGTTCTATTCAAGAAAGAGAATTTACCGACATCTAATTTATAACTGTAAAATCATTGATTCATTTGAAGTGTTTCATCTAACAAATACACAATGAATACAATGTTTACTAGGGTATTTCAATATTTTTTTATCTTCGCGATGACATTTATACCTCGTCTGAACAAACAAAAAACTCTTGTTGTCGCCTGCAAGTTGCAATCAGCTGGTAGATGGCCCCACGGCACTATATCATCATTATAACGTCGAAAATAAAGGTTTGAAAAGTAAGATGCTGTATCAAGAGTATTTTCTCCCTAAGATTAACAAACTGTGTTTGTTTAAACTTTAATTTTAACTTCGTCCCAACTTTACATCTATGATCCATGTATGATTTATTACCGATTTCTTGATGCCCAAAGTACATGATCAAATTATTGGTAACTGCCCTATATCGCACGGTCTTTTGACGTATTATCTGGTTTTTTAACCCCTTGAATATCTTTGACGAGTGTCGCCCGCGAGACGCGACTTAGCATTCAAGTCCGACGACGTGTGAGGCCCGCTAATTTCTGCGCGTCATGTTTAAATCCATATCTCCCAAAGTTACCGTCAGAATGTGCCATAGTATGGCTACAAAGATAGCTCTTGTAGTGAACTGTTGAACTAATCACAGACTATGTCGATAAAGGTAGTAACTCTTTGAGTAAATGATGTTTACTGACGCATCAAACTGACCTTGCAGCTGTCATTAGCAACAATGGCTATCAGAAACCAGCAAACAACAGTGAAACTGTTATAAATGCAGTATTTGACAGCGATTGTGATGATGAAAATGATGATTCTAGTTCACAGTTAGAATATGATAATGATAACAGTCTTTAAGCGATTCAAGTAGGCCTAGATCCTGTGTCAAATGTCAGACTTGTTCATGATTTTTAATTACTATTAGAATGGTAAAAGTAGGTTCAGTGAATTTGGTAAGCAAGGGGTTAAAGAGCCTAATTCTACAACTTCTGTCTGTTACTTGACTGGTCGAAACCGTTTTAGTTCGCTTTTGTTTCATTACAAGGTATTTTATAGCACCGATGGAAACGGGTATTTATCTGAAAACACAGGAGGTGAACAAGTGTGATATATTGCTTATTTTCAAGTGAAACACATGCAACGTCCAAGCCACCGCAGTTTTTTATATGACTTTAATACTCGCACAGCCTTACACACACAGCTTGACATACACACCGATCCTTTCTGACATATAGATATTTTGTGGAAATAAAACGAATAAACTAATTTTACTTTGGAGAAAAATCAATTTATTTTCTAATTGGCTATTAATTAAACAGACAATAGATGATGTACACCTGGTTAACTTGAAATTTGGAACTATAATTGCCAAAAATGATGGATGATGAATCAATTATTCATTTAGATTTATATATCTATATATCAAAATTTATTTAAATCCACATGCTAGTTGAAAACATAATGAAAACATAACCTACAAGTCAAATGTTGAAAAATAACATGAAATAAGTGTTCGTCACTTATCTTGGAAATTATATAAGAGCTACTAACACGGCAAGTGAAATGTTTTTATCCAACTATATTACCAAATTTTCTCACTTTCCTCACCATACAATCAACATTCATGATTAGGCATTTTCTCATATAATTCAATGAATATCCCATTGCTGGCACGCAAACCCCGCAGTATCTGTTTCGACCACAGTCGAAATGGTTTCAAGTCAAAATGGAAAAATGAGTGCTATAGAATGCCGGCATATCGAAACAGCCTCGTTTCCAGTCAACAGATTCGACCTCTACAAAAGTTGTTACAGAATGGTTCCTGGTCACTTTAGTTACGCTCGGCTCTCGCTTGACATTGAACAGATGTGCTTGTATTTTGACCGCGTGTTTGACAACCTATGTATTTAATTTTGGCGGTAATTTCCATTCTATAATGATCAGAGTATACGATTCCTAATCATTTCACCCTACTATTTGGGTCATTTCATATCAAACTCAGCCAAGTAGCAAAATTGACGTAACCATCTCAGATTTTGATGAAAGTTACTAAATCTTTGAAGACTTGCATTGAGAACAATCGTGGCAAATTTTGTGTTTCTAGTATTCGTAGTTTTCAAGTTATGGCCCACCCCAAAAAACATTTGGTTAGGCCCTACGAGGTACCAGATTTTTCAACTTTTACACAGTGTGACATAGAAGTCTGCTTGTTTTCTAAATGCAGAGATTTCAATTGGCCTTCTAAAAACAAGGCCAAGAGTCCATTCGTATGAAAGAATCATGAAAAAAAATGAAAAACATTTTTAAACCCAACCTTACTCAAAAACGGTATTCAAAAAAAAAAAATATGTATATATATATGTTGTACATGTTGTTTCCAAAATACCAACTTTCATGATAGGATCGCAATGGGATCATGAACTACTGGGATCATGGTCATTCGTCGAATGTGCGTTATTCGCCTGATTTTTGACCATTTGAGTATTTATATATGTTCAATATGCAGCATTTTTGAGCAGGAAATATTCAAATATGTAGAAAATCAGGCAAATAACTCGCATTTGATGCATGATCCTGAGATATCTTATGATCCCATCGCGATTCCATGATGAAAGTTTGTATACGCGAAAAAGCGTGTGTATAAAAAAAAATTGGGGGAAAAAGATACCATTTCTGAAGTTAGGTGGGCTTAAAATTTTGTTTTTTCATTTTTTTGGCATGGTTTTAACCACTTCACGGCCGCTGGCGCACATATGCGTCCTAGCACGTACGCTCTGAGTAGCCGCTGACGCATCCGTGCATCCTCACACTTTCCAGTATGTCGCATTTTATTACTTGGCCATCGTATGTGATATCGAAATGAGACTTGTACTGGCACCTAGGAGATAGATTGAGAAAAATTTGTTCATTTTCCCGTCTAGTAGAATGGAGTGTTAGTATGATTTAAAAAATCTACAAATATTACATTTACATTAGTCACGTATATCATCATGCATTTTATAAGAGGTACATGGGACTTGCCGCTGGTGAGTAAGTTTATTCTTGCTCGAGCCGTATGGGACAGGTAGATGCATAGATGGTAAGGGGAGAGGGGTGTGTGCAGCTTGTGTAGTCTGTCTTTCCGAATACATTTCGCCTACCCCTCTCCCCTTACCATCTATGCATGTACCAACCCATACGGCTCGAGCAAGAATAAACGTGCTAACCAGCAGCGAATCTCATGTACCTCTTACAATAAAATGCATGATAATATACGTGATAAATGCAAATTTAATATTGTAGATATTTTTAATCATCCTCACACTCTATTCAACAAGTTGGGCTGAAATTTAATCTACCATCATGTACTGTGGTATCTGAGTGAATGTTCTATCAACGGGAATAAAACTTCATTGGAAAAATATGTAAATATTGTTCCAGTTGTTGAAATTAACACAAAAAATAATGCGCAATCGCAGATTTAAAATATTCATTTCGAAGAGGAATAGTTGCAGATAATGATGTTGCTGTTCAGTTTTAGACCAGTGTATTACTGAGGCATGTAGAGCTTGATTACAGTGAAACCTCAATCCATTGTTTTTCAAGAGACCAGAAAAATAAAACCATCCATGCAGGAAAATGATCCATCCAGGAAAATTTAACATTGATTATATGTGGGTAGAGTGAGAAAATATGAATAATACAAGCAGGAAAACGATGGATCAGAGAACAATGCATAAAGGTTTCACTGTATCATGACGCTCGTCCCAAGTACATAGAAACATCGGTCCGCCACGGCAAGTAATGAGTGAGACTGGCAGTGGTCGACGTAATCAGTCAAGAATGTATCGACTTCCTGAAACTTTCCTAATCTTGAAAAATCTTAATTAATTCAAAAATGTATCTAAAATATGCGTTTATCATCAAAACAAGTTGGAAAGTTGAATCCTTTCAACTTCAAGGGCAAATTTCAAAGTTGTCAAGTCACCAAACTTGGAGCTTATTTTAGTGGCAAACAGAGACTACAGTAAATCCTCGTTGATTCAAAACTCAAAAGTAGTGAAAAGAAAGTAATTTTAAAAATTCAAATTACGAAGAAAAAAATGTTGCAAATGTTTTAGAATAAAGCCATAGGATACACTCTCAATTGTTGAAAAAACACTAATTATTATAGCTTCCCGTGTGTTGTCTGTGTCTAGCTGGCCGATGTGTATGTGCCGAACTTAACCAAAGTGTCTCGAACACGTCAGGCGCCAAATACTACGTCAATAGATCACGCACTATACGTACATGCACCAACAATTTTATTACATGCTTAGAACATTGGGAAATCTGCAATAAAACATGGGCCTACATGAAGTGTAGATGAGATTTTGAGACGAGGGGGGAGGGGGGACTGAAATTCCGAGTTTGAAACGAACATAGTTTCTAATCTTGAGGAGAAAATATTCTTCATGTCGCATTTTATCTCTTCAACTTGTATTTTCAATGCCATAATGGTGGTCTAGTGCCGTAGGAACAGCTGATCTAATAGCTGATCTCAAGTTGCAAGCAACAACAATGGTTCTTTGTTTGAAACAGACGACATATGAATGTCATCACAAAAATGAGAAAAAAGCTGAATAATAGTTAACACTGCATTTATTCTGTATTTGTGGGAAGAAATATTTCAAACTGAACAATGATTTTACAGTTATGAATTAGCCTAGCGATTTGGGGAGAAAATGAGTTTGAATTACGAATTTTCGGAATATTCGACATTGTATTCCCTATACTTGGGGTTGGGAACAAAGTTTGCTTCGAATTATGATGAATTCTGAATTTATCGATATCGAAATAACGAGGGTTTATTGCATTTTTTGTTTTTAAAATACTGCATGAATTCTTCATAAATGTACCAGTATTTGAAAACATGAACAAGATACATCGACGTCGTGTATTTAAAATACAAAATACAAATGTATCGAAATTTAAAAATACATATCAAATACATGTAGGCCTACTTTCGATATTACCCATGTCTGCCCACAGTGTACCTACATTGCGTGTCTGGATTGAAATTGAATTTTTTTCTTGATACCAAAACTTGTCTTCAACTAAAATCATTGTCTCCAGATTTACGAGTAAAACTCGAGTGCTCTGCTCCGCCTGATGAGCAGCACTTGAATCAAGCTGCTGGTTATACCGAGCCCAGCTTTGATAAGACACCTGAGATTACTCCTGCCAACGTATGGGGCTCAAGTCCAAAACTGACGAAAGGTGGCTCCATTTCAACACCTGATGGTAAGTTGATAAGCATTGTCGATCAGTGGTAAGCATTCAAGTTGTCACAAACAATGTGTTGTCCAAGTGAAGGCATGCCTCCGCCCCCGAAATGTTTGGAGTAATACCTGTTATGGAAAACTAAACATTTGTTCACTGTATATGGTTATTGCGCTCTGTAAAATGGAATAGACTCATGATGAAGAGGTTGACAGATCTAGGTGAACATCTATTCTCAAAAATGATTATATCTGCAGCAAACTTTTTCTATCAACATGTAAAACTTGATACAAAGTCATTATTCCCCAATTAAGACTGTGGGTGACAAGGTAGGATTGTGTGGACAGGTCACCGTAAGGTTAATCGTACAGATAGTGTACTGATAAGCTACTTAACAAGCTAAATTAACAGAATTACAATCCATTAGTCAGAGTCGTAGTGATCTCGTCTTTCTTTTTTGAAACGCAACATATGGGCTTCGCTCTCGAGTGATGTTGCTCATTGTTGAAATAAAATGGACAATGTCCACCAGTTTCTATTATCCAATCACAATCTTTGACGGTTCACCAGTTTGCTAATTTGTATGGAAAATTTTCAAGTCATTTGTTACTTGACAGAAGCCTATTCAATGAAGTTGGGTTCATATCATTGATAGCATCTCTGACTTCATTTCAAAATTTCATATATATATATATATATATATATATATATATATATATATATATATATATATATATATATATAAGTTGGTATTTGTTTATTCTTTTATTGTGGATATAGTGATGTTGTGACGGGAGGTTTATATTGAGGACACGTTGGTAGATTTTTACATATTGTTTTTGTCATTGGATTTTTTCATACTTGATAAATACATTGTAAGACAATTTGATCAATTTGGTGGAATGGAAAATCCCTTCTCAAATGGTAGGCTTATCACATCAATCCAATTGAATTGATTTTTAATTATACCAGGTTCTGATGGATTCTAGTTGTGACTCAACGTTGTGTCATATAATGGATTGGGTAAATGATGAGCAGTCTGTAGAAAGTAGTCTAATAAGAACATAATTAAATATTGTGTATACAGTGAAACCTCTATGCATCGTTCCCGGATCCATCGTTTTCCTGCTTGTACCATTCATTTTTTCTCACCCCACTCCCATATCACCAATGTTAAATTTTCCTCGATGGATGGTTTTCCTGCATGGATGGTTTTATTTTCCTGGTCCCTTGAAAAACGATGCATAAAGGTTTCACTGTATATTTATGTCACTTTTCCTGTACATAGGCATAGATATAAAATATAATCTATTCACAGTCATGAAGAATTCATCAATATTTATTGGAACGTAGTCCATATCAGCAAATGTAGGTCATTGCATAATCAAATACTGTTCTCACATGCTATCTCTTTGATAACGAGTTCTACTGGTGAATACTTTAGGGTATCCATTTTGAATAATGTAATCATACCTTTACACAATCTAGATCCTGTTTTTTGAGTTTTCAGAATTAAGTACTAGTATCGTTGAGAAGACGTTCATATGACAAAATTTGCACCAGAGAATGATTACAGGTTTTGAACAAAACCAAATATGCCTGCTCTTGTGTTAGTATTTAGGTATTCTAGATAGTTTGCTATACTATATGTACATCTGCTGGTACATTTGAGTACCCTACCAAACTTTTTTTGTACATAGTCAGCTTGGGAATCAACTGAACTAAAAGCACGCCTCAATGGAATAATTTTCCTCGGATAAAAACTGCAAACCTACATTATCAAGAAGTATTTATGATAATTTTTTTCAGTATATTAGGCATACAGCTGATTGCACTGAAGTTTCTGAGATCTTACAATTTTCCAATTTTTGTGTGTAGAAAAACAGTATGTACATGTTTCAAAGAATTATTCACCCAAGATGCTAATAAGTAAGCTCGTCACTTATTATAATAGAACAAAACTCCTGAACCGGCATTCAGGAGACTGGGGTTCGATTCCTGTCATGGTGTCATCTTCACCAAGGTTTTGCATGGTTTACTTCAGTCATTAGAGAAGTGAGACAAAATAATCATGCATCCATTTATTTGTTTATGAAGGCAAACTTACATCTTATGATTCTATAATAGAGTTATGAATCTCATGATGAAGAAATCAAATTAATTGTCAAGTAGTTTGTGACTACTGTATGTAATTTGAGACGGGTGGATCTAGATTACTGAACCATCATTTAAGAGACAGGGGTTTTCCTGTCGATGAGGTGAATACATACCAGGATGGTTCCTCAATTTCAGCTATGATCGTCTTCTTCCTAGCGTACCATTCCATTAATATCATTTCATATTCATATATATTGCCAAAGAGCTTTCACTTTTTTCATCATGTACCTGAAATGACCAAGATTGAGTAAAAAATGAAAAATTAAAAGCCAAAGAGCTTTCAATCTTCATTCATGAAATAATTAATGTGCATGCTATTTTTCATTGATTTTTATCTCAACTTGCCTTCACCTTTTTCATCATGTACCTGAAATGACTAAGATTGAGTTGTCCTATTGTAGGTAAAAAATTGAAGTGTCCGTTCTGTGAACGGCTGTACGGGTATGAGACAAATCTTCGTGCGCACATCCGGCAACGGCATCAGGGCATACGCGTTCACTGCCCTTTCTGCAGCCGGACATTTACGCGCAACAATACGGTTCGGCGGCATATCGCGCGCGAACACAAGACCGAATATAGCGTCAAGTCGTTCCAGCAGGCTCAGGTCCACAATCACAACAACCAGTAAACCTCCCCCATTACCTTATACACACCCTTTTAATTCATATATATGTAATACAAAATCAATCAGGATAGTAACAGAAATACCTCAAAGGATCTTATAAATAAATATAAATATAATTATACCTGATATATATCTATATATATAAATATATACAAACAAAATAATAGAGATATATAACTATTATACATATAGATATATATGGCAATGTAAGGACGGTCAAGATGTTGTTCCGTTAACAAGTTATTCGATTACGTGTATCTTTTTCATTCTTTCTTCGTGCACTTTAGTTTCTGGATTCCACTTTATGAACAAACACTACTTGTTGCTCTCTTTACTCAGAGATTTAGGCAAGTATTTTCTGTTGGCAATGAGTTGTATATGATACAGCTTTTGGCAACTGCCATTAGGGCTCTATGTACTTGCACTTCTTTGTGCGGCCTCCCGCGTACTAGTATTTTCTCGAAAAGGTGCCTCATTGACAAGAGAAACGTGCAACTACCACTTTTCAAAAAGTAAATCATTGTCAAATTAGTTTGAAATGTCTCCCAAGAGGATTGATCAATGCTTCACTTTGATGATTTGGCCATTTTCTCAAGAGCTGCCCTCCCGTACGTACTTAGTGCTGCACAGTTATAGTGTATTGATGTTAACTGTTCGGTAAAAGCAAGGTTATTTAGCCACATTAAAATGTCCCATACTTGCTATTTTATATGATAATGTGTGCTGTGTTAAATGCATGTATTTCTCCTCGAGACATTTTTTTATTAGATGTTGAATTTGTCGTAAAGCTATCGTTTATCATTCTAGGCCTCATTTGCTTTTGTTATGAAAGTTATCGCAAACATCAAAACAGTTACTCTCCAATTAGAAAACTAGTCATGTAAAGTGCAACAGATAACACATTTATTACATCTCAGGAATTAGTAGCAAATGATCATGTTTAAATCATAATAGTGCCAAATCACAGCTAATACACAGCCTAACAAGTATTTTAGTGTTGTGTACCTAACAAGTTGGAACAAGTACAAGAGCTAAGTGCTTTACTGCTGTCACATTATTGGTTGACACTTTGCACAACGATGTGAATTGCAGCTCATCAAAATGCTGCTACAGAAACCAAGTTTTAACTTTCTTTTCCCTTCACATTCTCTTGTGCTATAATATTTTCTAAATGTGTAAGAAAATATTTATAATCATAATTGCTATCTGCCTAGTCAATGTATTTCCCCCTATTTTATAGATAATCGTTAGTAATTCAGACATAGTACCGTTATTCTACAGATTTGTTGGAATCCAGTATTTATCAATAATTGTCTTTTACTGTACAGTGTTAGTTTTATTCAGATCTGATGCAAATCATTACATGACACATTTAAACCAAACTCAGGACCCTGCATCACAAGTATGCAAAACTCTTGTTTTATACAGCCATTTTGAAGTGCTGCATTTTCTAGGGACTACTTTATAAATACAGATAATAATATGATATATCCATTCAACTTTTCCTAGCGCAGGAAAAGCCATTGCCTACTTTACAGTCACGCACGTTCGCGTTTATAATAGGTTTCCCTATGCAATCTCAGGTAGTCGGACGATGTTTATGACACAAAATTTATGATTTATGCAGTTTTCTTAATCGGGAGTTACTGGTATCGTAACTTTTTACAGTTGAATATTTTTTCTCAGTAAAATTTGCTGGTTGCAGACTTGCAGTTTTGTTAACGTAGTTTGATAAAATAAGCGTAAGATAAGAAAGTAATGTAAGGCTTCTTATTATGTTGTGTAAAAATAGCGGGAGAGCACTTACGTGTTTCTCTTGACTATTTAAACCCTGTTGAAGGCTTTCAGTTGAGTCCAGTAGCAAACTGGGTATTATTTCTACCTGGATGCAACTGAGCCTATAAATTAGTATATTGCATTACTCAACGATAATGCAAATAATAGTAGCCTCTGTATGTGAGTGAGTGAGATATTGAAAGGTAATATGGATGAGTGAACTTATCAAATTGGTAAACCAAGTTTTTTTTTGTTGTTTAATGAGATTTGTTTATATTGTCAACTTGTTCAGGCGTAAGTTGACCATACAATTAGGCGGCTGGACGCTTGGAAGTTTCAAGTAACGGCTTTGTTAAGAGTAAGTCACACCGTTTCTGTTGACCAGATGCGGTGGTAAAGGTGCACTCGAGAAATTGTTTTATGCAAGTGGGGGATGGAAATTGGTTTATGGGTTCTTTCACTTGTTTAGTATTTTTAATTATGTTTGAAATATTTTTCACAACATATTTTTATGTTATGTTGTATTTTTCATTTTTTGTTCTATTTTAAAATTTACTTTGGGCTGTAGGTATTTAGTTTATATTAACATAATTAGCTTTAAATACCTGTGTTGAATTTTTCAGCATTTGGTTTTTAAAAATCTGTTACTAACAATTTTCTGAAAATCACTTTTAAATGCCTCTTCATGATTAGCCTATAGCAAATGATTATTTGTATTTAATAATTCAGTGCATTTACTGCATTGATCACAAAACGGGTAAACATGATACAAAGATTTCTTCGTAGAACTAAACGACACCTCCATCGTTATTTAAAATATTCCGTTTATTAACAACATGATAATATATGCAACCAACTCTATTTCCAGTAAGTCTGAATGACACAAAATTGCTGTAGTATTGAATTGTGGTGAAATGTGGGTAGGAAAACAATACGTGACCTTGTAGTGAATAGAGAAAGTTACTCAGGTTTGAACTTTTTTCACAATTGATCAATCAATATCTTACATTGTTTTGGTAGTAGAGGTTAACTGTTGTCCAATTCAAATAATGATGATTGCAACAGTTATTTGTATATTTGTATACCTTGGAACGTTTCAAGTAATCTGCTGAAAACATTGTGTTGGACTCTAAATTTGATATTTTTTCATTGGCAGTGCAGAAGTTTCATTCAAGATATTAGATGAATATCAATTGGGACAGATGCTTGTTGTCTATTTCAGAGGACAATCTCGGGAATTTATTTGAACGAGATTTTTATTTAATTCTCTCAAACTTAAATTTGCATTTAATAAGTGTACGTTGCTAACTCAAAACAAAGTAAGACGTTCGAAACTGTTGGACAGTATCAGCGCTATTGCGTTTTCTCACTGTCACTGGTACAGCTGTTTCAATTGTGTACATACGGCAATGCTTCCATTACTTGAAATCAACATAATATTATCTAGCCACTCAATCTGCTATCTTATAATATATTCCACAAACATTTATGTCGTGTTTTAGGTTATTAATTTTTAATTTTAGATGCTGCCTTAGTGCAAAGCTACCTACCTCAATGCTAACGTCTATATTTGACTTTAGTCCACATACACATTACACTAGGCTAATATTCTACATTTGGAAATTCAGGCTTTTCAAAGAAATAATAATACATCAATAAATATACCTCATTTTACAGTACAAATTCACTTTTGATTTTGTTGTAAAAACTCATTTATTGCATTATTCAAGTGCAAACCACTCAGGAATTCCTTAAATAATACTTAACAATTGAAGAAATGTTCAGATTGCGTCAATACCATGGTACCTCAATCATTACATGATTTACTTAGTAAGTAGTATTATACGCAAGAGTAAGTCTTGTGAATTTATCACTTTCATATTTGACATTTTGCATCATATTGTTGTCATCCCATAGGAATTGGGTCCAAGCAATACTAGATTTGTGGAATGAATTATAAAATATTTTTGTATTCCTCTTTTTACGCAATTGCTTCTTTTACCTTTTGTTAGAAATGTATTCAATAATTCACCTTAATCAAAGTCCGTAAACATATTCAACATCCGTATAGATACGGACGTACATTGTGTTAACTCCGCTTGTGTTTCTCCACAATTCAAGTTATAATTATTCTGTTGCATCATCGCTAATTAGACGTTTAAATAACATAGGTTCAAGCGGCGGTAGGCGTTTTATAAGTTGCTTCTTCCTCATTATTATCCCCCCCCCCCCCCCCAATAGTCATAACAGTGTGCAGGACAGTTTGTCAGTTTAGTAAAAATAGCAAAGAAAAACTTACAAAAATAATAAAAACAAATCCAGATCCACATGTGTCTGAACCAGTACAAGATATTGCTGTACAAATTAAACAAGAATAATATAGTAATATTAAATATATTTGTGTGTGCATGGAGGCGTGGCTGATCGTGTGTGTATGTGTGTATGTCGTTTAGTTGAAGCTGTTGGCCTCACTGCTCATTTCTTTGACATAACCTCAGAGCTTTGATATTATTACGTTTTGGGTGGCTTGGGATTGACTACCGCGTTGTACTATAATACCGATCCCAAGTCGATCCAGAAGAGGTTACCTGAAAGTCGAGCAGGTTTTCATATTAAACTCAGTCCTCAATATTTTGATATATCCATAATTCAGGTATGGCAAACCGCTTCATGGTTAGCTAGAGTATCCACATTGCAGATATTACTGTGGCGGCCAAGGTGGGTCGTATGTATAGTTAGTATGCTCTGGATAATGAGCAGTTATAAGCCATGTACATAATATTTGTCTCTTACATAAGGAGAATCTTTTAAGTCGCTCAAACTTGTTCAAACGGTGTTTCACCTCAATTTGTGGCGTCAGTCCTGTGATTGTGGGGGACTTGCATGCCATTGTCCCGTCCACCATTGTTGTATGCTATCGCGTAACATTGTTATGAATGTGAGTATGTGTGTTAATTTGGGCGAGTGTGTTTTCAAGTTTAATCGTTTTACGAATCGACCTCTTAGTTATTTTACCCTTGAAATAAAAATTAAAACGTAAAAAATACATGCTGCGTGTTTACCCATGGGAAATGAAACCCAGTCGTAATTGTCTATGTATGTTCAGTGATTTTTTTATACCGGTATAATTATTATTACTTTCAGATTTATTATAATATTATGATGATTATTATATGATTGTTTTCGAATTTTAAGTTTATGTTCATGAAATTATGCTGTGCTTGATAATTGTATGTATAAAACAAAAATTGTCTAGTTACACATGATTGGTTGTTGAAATGAAACTGGATTGTGAATTGCATATAGCTCCGCACTGTAAGTTTCAATCTTGTGTGAACACAATCTTGGATTATCTGACTAAAATACAACTGTAAACCTAACTGTAATTGACTGCATTTGGATAAATAGTAAACCACATATAAACTTTTTCAGGTTGTGATTATACAGAGCAGAACAGTTGTACTGACTTCAGTATTAATGTTTACTGTGATGTTAAAATCAGTAGTTATTATTGTTGTTCCTTATAAATTATCGCAATTTTGGTTTTATAACTTTTCCTTCCGTGGGTGCAAAATATCTTGTGGCAATATCTGATCTACCTACTTTAAATGATATTTTCCTGTTCATAAGTACCGTTGTGAACAATCTCTTGTTCCTCACACAAATGCTTCCTCAACACAGTATCCAGTGCAGTTACAGTATCTCATTTTCGTAGATTTTGTAATACTGAATGAAAATTAACAATCCTAGTGTGTAATACAGTATTATATGTAGTACACTGTTGTCAATTAAACTTACAGCTGTGTATCTTTTCATGTGATTCACACTCCATTGGATTATTTTTAAATCAAGGTAAATACGGTACATGAGTGGAGATATTGTCGTTTAATACTTGTAAGATGTAACTGCAGCTCCAACATGTTCTATTGATGTTTTCTCTGTGGGTTGTTCATGGATGTTTTAGGACTAATTCCTGGCCCTGTTTTGTGTGTCATTGTCTCCTGATTACTGCGGTTCTTGTTATCTAAGGTTGCAATAAGTAGTCGGGGAGTCGAAACGGAAATTCCGTTTGTTTTTTATAGTAGCGGTCGAGCTCTCTGAGAATAACATTTCATGCTATTCTTGTCCGAGTTAGGCTGGAGCTATAACTTTTGTTTTGTTACCATCAATAATTTGACTCCCTGCCTTATGATGCAATTTAGGTGACAAGGCCTATTGAATTGTAAACAATGTGACCTGCATTCTTCAACACAATTATCAGATCCTTGTGTTGAGTCATTACGATGTATAATACGTTGCTACCCATTAAACTCAAATGTTATATTCGAGATTGGATCAGGTCAACTTGACATAACCAGTAATCTGTTACAATTTAAAAATATGTTATGTACAAAAATGATCATCAGTCATTTGAGATTGACTAAAATGGGTACCAATGTTGTTAATTGAAACCATGACAAAAGAGTGTGTATCATTAAATGTGTTATGTTCATACAATACAGGATTTTAATATAAAAATGGTAATTAGTAATAATTACTTCCTACCAATAACATGAAACCTTGAAATGTAACAGTTGAAATTTACAAGACCCACACTGCAGACATTACAATATTTGTACCTGGATAATAAATTAACAACTACAAAATGCAAGTTTATATCCGTGTAACACAGCTTTTGCCCTGAAACGTCCCTAAGTTGTAGTCAATCGATGATATAGTGTTGAAATATACCTCTTCTGCTGTTTCCCGTAGAATAATCAGTAGCCTCATTATAAGACCCTCATGCTTTCTAACTGGTTTGACTTGTGACCTACGTACATAAACTTGCATTATGCATTTTCATACGTATTATCACGTTTTCATTGGTTTGTTATCTTATATAATATATATTATATTATTGTGCAGCGTTAATGAATTTTACGAGACCAATATTTGATGTTCATAGTAAACTACTAATTAATCTTATTGTAAACTTTCTGAAAATTCATCACAAACATTTTTTGTCACAAAGCAGTACAATTAAGTAGTGTCCAAATTGTTCACAATATTTGAATGTGGTAACATAACTATTTCAAAAAGTATGATCTAGAATTACTCCATTTATCTATCATAAGAAATAAAAACAAATGTGCATATTCAATTAGGGCAATGGGTCCATTAGATCTTCTTAATGCACTGAACCACGAACAGTACGTGACATGGGAAATTGAGCACTGATTGAATTCGAAGCGAAGCATGATATCTAAATCTATCTCGGAATATCGTAGTTTACGTTAGAAGTGTTGGCATTTCTTTAAAATCTCATGCAAATGGAATGCATTTGGTTTTCTTTGATGAAGCAACTTTGCTGGTGTGTCTGTATTGTGCATATGTGTGTCTATCTTGGTGCCTCACATTGATGAAAAATGCCAGTAAATTCTTAGTAGATTTAATCTACTATGTATAATATGTATAATTTATACACCATAGCATTGATCCACTGAATACTTGACTCTTTTCCCGTAGGAAGTTCTCCGAGTGGTTTTCATGAATGTAATTAAACATCGCATTGAAGTACGATAGATTTTAAGTTCTCGGTGATTGTGATATGTTTATTTAATGGTTTGGTTAAGATGATACTGCATCCCAATGTAGATTATCTA
This sequence comes from Brachyptera risi, assembly GCA_964007535.1. Classification (NCBI taxonomy): domain Eukaryota; kingdom Metazoa; phylum Arthropoda; class Insecta; order Plecoptera; family Taeniopterygidae; genus Brachyptera; species Brachyptera risi. The sequence goes on from OZ023332.1 coordinate 33,235,386, forward strand.
TTGGTGATATGACTTCTGTTAGTCAATGCTTTGAGTAGGTTTTTGTTGATGCTTGTGGTTTATAATGCACGGTATTGGAAGATTACGGTACATGATGGTGCATTTAGACCTGTATTGTGTTTCCTTTTGTGATGTGGTAGTAGTGAAGGGTTTTGTGTTTTGCACAAATTGGAGGTGGAATTTAAATACGTAAATTTATCAATATCCATTGACTACATGCAATCTAGAATGAGACGTGAGACATCTTACCTGTTGGGAATAGTTGGTTCTGGCTTTCTCAATGAAGGATTTTCTACTTGATCATGTACATTTTGGTCTATTACTATATCTTCATGACCAACATATGTTGTATGTAGTAATATTTACATGTTTCTTTGATGTTTTTAGAAAGCAAAGTTCTTTGTTTTTTCTCCAATAATCAAGTTGTAGACCATAAGTGGCAGTCTTTTGTGGTCGTTTTATTTAAGGGATGCTTAGCATACAACGATGTTATATTAAATGAGCATAAACACTGCTTATAGCCTCCTATACTTGTGACGTAGATATCAGTTTCCTAGCTAGCTGCAGTAACAATTCTGCCATGCAACTGCCCTGTGGGAAAGTCACCCTGTACTGAACAATAATCAGGGCATATTTCACACCATGTTCCACATAATAGCCTCATTGTAAAGGTTATTTTTAATTAAACTGCTAGCTACCTGATATCAAATTTAAACATAGTATAAGCAAATACATTTTTACTCGGTGGTAAGCAGAACATTTAACGACTCCTGGTCGCAAAACCATCAAATCACAACATTAACTAATAGTTATTAAGATGTGCATGAAATGCAATTTTATTAAGTGTTGGTTTTTTTTAGTATTGGCTTATAGTCACCGAGTAAATATGATATTTATTGAAATGTACCTGAATAATTAAATATTTAAAGCTGAAAGAAGTACCTAGATTACGATTTGTTTTCAATGCATTCAGGTCTCCTTCGGGATACTCTTTATCTCCTGCACTGAGCATCAATCAAAACAGTTTGCAACAAGGCAGTAAGGCAACCTTGTAACTGTTTGGTAGGCTCTTGCAAGTGTCGTAACAAAACGTGTAAGGTAGTAATGGATCGAAAACATTATCTTAAGTAGTTAGTAGTACTTAGTATTCAGTGTTTGTTTTTGTATGAACAATATAATTTTCTTCCTGTTATCAGTGGTCAGTGTTTGTTGCTATATTATGACTATGTGATTATAATAAGGCCCATTTAATGAAAGGTTCTTGATTAATTTTGAAGTAAAAAATGTGGTATTGGACGTGATAAATTGAATTTAAAATTTAACAAATAATAAGTGAGCTTCACTGTGTTTTATTTAAAGTATTTTTCTTGTTATGGTGTGGTTTTCAATGTCTGGTACCAGATAGGTTGTGTTTTAGGATGTTACTTATGCTCACGGTGAACATGCCTTACATATATTTGATTGTACGTAATTTGCACACAATATGTAATAATTACTGTAAACTGTAATAAAAAAAAATGAATGTTTGAAATTCGTTTGAAACAATTCACAGATTACTAATAAACTAAATTTGTTGCTAATCTATTATCGTTCATATCCTAAACTGTAGCTGTGTTCCCATTTTAAAAGAAATCATAATGACTTGATGAGGACTATGATAGTTAATGTTGGAAAATTAATCATCATTTTATTGGTTAAATTAATTTGATATTCCTCAATTACATCAAGTGCATTAATTCTTTAACCGTGATTGACATCATTCAAGTTATTATATTTTTTTGGTTAGCCTTGTAAGTTTTGAATTTATTATATTGTTGATAACTAGTTCTATCAAAATCAAAATATGTCCATATTAGGTTTTTCTCATTTTTGCTCTTCTTTTTTCATCGGCTACAAGCCCTTGGAAATCCGGCTTTGCCTTTACTGAAATTCTACATTTGAATGGGACCTGAACTACAGTTTGAATTGAATCACTAAATAAATCTTCTAGAGTTTATGAAGATCTGCTAGTTACTGGAAATAATTTCTGTGGTTACTTTTTACTATTGAAAAAGTAAACAATTTGGCAGGCAAATGGTGGCCACTAATGGCTAGGTTACAACTGGTTTGGCAATTGAAGAGGTGAGAGCTTGATCCCCAATACAGCATCTGTGGATTTCACAGTAACTTGGATGGAGACTGGAATGGTTCCCGATTCCCATGCAATAGGTTTGTAGACTTTGATATACTTCATAATGTATGCAACATCTAATTCTGTCTAAAAGTATCGAGTAAATGATGAGTTTCAGAATCAAATTATTCACCTACGATGCGAGAACTAGTATTCACAACCACAAATTGGCCTTCTTGTTATTTAACTTGACAATGAATATGCAAATCTATTTGCAGCCTATATATAGGTAGTAATTCTCAACATAATATATATAGATATCGGCACATTAACTTGGGTTAACCTATTATCGGTTCAAAAATTGAGAATGGAATAACCTTCTTTACCTATCATCATAAACTTGCCTTTTCGATATCGTGTGTAATTTCTTTCCCTCAACCCCAATGAGCCTTTTATCCACATGCTCAGGTGTTGTATCAGTTGCTTAAGCTTGAGAAGATGCCTTTCTTAGATCATGGAACTTTAACCAACTTGGTTTGAGACAACAGGGCTGATCAGACCACACTATGCTGGTCTGCCCGTCTTTGAAATCATTTTAAAGTAGGCTGAATCACCACCTGGGTGCAGGCTGCCTGGGGGACAGTTGACTTGACTTGCATGCCGGTGTACTCATTTGCTCTATGTCGTAGTTGCCACGATGCTCCAAGGAGTGAGTCTTCAAGGTAAGCTGAGCCTGCAAACTGAAAAGTTCTCTAATTTACGTGAATAACTTTCTTAAAATGGAATTTGAAGATGAAATGGAATGTGTATGTAATTGTATATCCTTTTATTATTCAAATTCAAATTTTCTGAAAAATTGGTACTGCAAGGTCATTTTGTATAAGAGCCAATTCTTATTTTGATTATTTGTGTTTACGAACCGTCAAAAGCTTGTTTTTGGAGGTAGCCCGCACAGAAGAGCTTATTACTCTTATGCAAGCTCCTCTCTATTTATTTAAATTCTGTCTTATTTAACTGTGTATTATTATTTTTATTATGTACCAGGGGCGGCTCGTGTGTAAGTACTGCTGAAAGGCAGCACTCCCTACGATTTTCCAAATTCATGCTATTTTTCAAATAAATTTATACTGAATAAATAATTTCTTTCATGTCCTATAATGTTTTTTTCTAGCAATTATTGTTAAGAAAAATACAGCTTAATAAAAAAAGTATTATCAAAATTAACGTAATTATTATTTGTTGAACGCCCGCGGCTTCAAATGCATCAAAATATCTACACGCCGCTGAGCGCCTGCAAGCGAGCGGAAGGCAACCTTTGATACACGGTCCGGGGCTGCATCAGTTGCAGTGCTATCTTTGCTGATAGCTGGCCGAAGGATGATGGTAAAGATGGCGCGCGGAGAGGGGGGGAGCGCGTGACATTAGCCTGTATAACGTACTGCATAAGGAACAGCACCTAGCATGAACTTCTCCCAACACTGCGAGACACCGTGCACTTCTTGCTCGCGCTGCCGGGTGTTTTGAGCCGATTGACAAGTTTCACCACTGCAATTACCAAGCGCTATATATTTTACACTCGATTGAGTTGATTTTTTCATTATGGTCTCACATTACCCACAGAAAAATGTAAAAAATACATGGTTGCATATTTTTTTTTTCAAATTGAAAGTTGGAACGTATATTTTTTATTGACATGGAGACACTTTTCCTAGAAAACAGCCCGAGATGAGTTGGCCGTTGTTTTTTTTTCTCTTGTAGGAATTACAAATTAATTAATCTTACACATATTTTCTGATCCAAGTTATTTGATCATTTCTCTATTCAACAATTATTTTAGCATGCTGTTTTCCAGATTTACTGATAATAATGCACAACTTGATTTATTATCTAGTTCATGAAAAACACACACAAAGAATGTGAGAATACATCTGGTATAATAGATTTTATTCACTTTTACAATCCAGAATATGTTGAAAAAAGATGCCAAGGAAACGGCCATCAAACTTTACAGTATTCCATTCTGAAGCGATTTTGGTTCGCCACTAGATGATTAAAAGTTCAATATAAAATATACCAGTGAATAATTCACATTATTTCTTCAGTATCCCCAAAAAAAGAACTGAAATAAATTAATTATCAAACTAAAGGAGAAGGTGAATTCCAACAAATGGACATATTATCAGTGGTGTTCTTACTTATAATAGTCGCGATAGTTTCGTACTAAGCTTTCGGCGGGTGGCATTACGTAGTGTCACGCTGAGAAATCATGACTGAGTTATATAGACCCACTGATCATATGGATCGATTGAATTATAGAACTTTTAATTTCATAAAACTCGATTTTTAAATTATACTTTCCAAATGAATACATCGAAATATTCAAGTTTTGGCAGCATTAAATTCAAGATATCTTTTTTCAATAAATCTGCAAGGACAAGGTCAATAGATTATGATTGAGTTATGAAGAGAAATAATGTTTAGATCTGTATATGGATGTTGAATGAGAAAATTGCGTCCATGAGGGTAAAATATTTTGCACCAAAAAAATATTTAAAAAATAAAATATTGGCAAAAAATATTCCCTATAGACACTCATTGTTCTGGCTTTGTACCTTTGTATATCATTTTTTTTTAATTGCAGTACTCCCTATTGTATTGTATTCAGTCTTTGTTGTTACAATAATATATAATATAGTAATATATGACAGTTGATAGCTTATAATATATTAATAAATATACAATTAATGGTACAATTGGAGTAAAAGATGCAGGGTTCACACTTGAAAATGTGATCTTCCACCCAAACCCTTCTATAAAACTATAGTGAAAATAATGATAAATAGGATAGAATAATAATAATATGGAGGATAAAATAATAATAATATGGAGATCAAATAATGGTAACAATGGTTGTAATTGAAAATAATGGAAAATTGTAATGCGAGGTTGGTAATAATGCAGATTCATAGTGGTAAGTAGAATAGGTTATGATAGTTAAGTATAGGGGGAGAGGAATTCTTGGAGGCTGTAAAAGACATTCAAGAGGAGGAGGGATTTCAGGGATGATTTGAATAAAAGGAATGTAGGAGACGACTTGATGTGTAAGGTTATGTGTAATGTGACTTAAGGTTGTTGTGGATGATGGAGCAGAGATGTTTGGGACTTTTGGTAGTGAGAGCAAGGTTATGGGGAGGGATGAAGATGTTGAGGTTGGAATGGGTGGAGCAGGAGTGAACTGATGAGTTAATGGGTAATTGCTCAGGGTGGAGACGTACATATGTGGCTGCTTCTTGGATAAGAGTGGACGGTAGAGTCAAGATGCAAAGGGATGTGAAGTAGGGTTTACAGGATTCGAGGCGTGGCAGGCCAGCTATGATTCTGACTGCTCGTTTCTGCAGGACGAAGATGCGGTTGGAAGTGGGAGAGGAGCCCCAGAATAAGAGGCCGTATGATATGATTGAATGGATATGAGCGTGGTAGACGGAGGGGAGGGTTAGAGGGTTCACAATGGGTTTCAACTTGCGGAGCATAAAGCACCCGCTGAGGATGCGGGAGGATGCACTATGTATGTGGTTAGACCAGCCAAGGGTGTTGGTGATGTGTAGTCCAAGGAATTTGGTGGACGAGGTGGAGGAAATGCTATCGCCATTGAGGCAGATGAGTGGACTGGAGTTAGTGGGGTTGTGGTGGGAGTGAAAATTCATAAAGACTGTTTTAGTGAGGTGAAGGCAGAGGTGGTTCTGATAACAGAAGGAGGACATAGCGGATACCTGGGTATTAACAGAGTTGATTAGGGATGTCATGGAGGATCTGGGAGCAGTTGAGATGTGACTAGTGTCATCAGCATACACAGAGAGGGTGCCAATTTTGAGGAGGTTTGGGAGATCGTTAATATAAAGCAGGAAGAGGAGGGGGCCAAGGACCGAGCCTTGGGGAACACCATTTATGATGGGGAGTGGAGAGGTGAGGGGTGTTGGAGATAGGAGAGCGGACATTCATTATTTGAGTGTGACCCGTTAGAAAGGATGAAATCCAGTCGTGGGCCACACCACAAATGCCGAGGGGTTTGAGTTTGGATAGGATGGTATGGGATGATCGATCGTGTCGAAGGCTTTGCTTAGGTCATAGAAGATGCCGATAGCATTGTCACGTTGATCATGGGAAGCATAGAGTTCAGAGAGGAAAGAAAAGATGGCAGTGGTGGTGGATCGTTTGGAGCGGAAGCCGTGTTGGGAGTTGGAGAGAAAATTTTATATTTGTCGAGGAAGGAAATGAGGCGGTTGTGCATGATGTGTTCGAAGATTTTAGAGAAGGAGGAGAGGAGGGAGATGGGTCTGTAGTTGGTGTGATCAGTTTTACAGCCTTTTTTGTAGATAGGTAGGATAATGGATTGTTTAAGGAGGTTTGGGAAAGTACCTGTAGTTAGGGAGAGGTTGATGACGTGGGATAGGGTAAGAGATTGTCTTGGCAATGATCGAGCCTGGGATACCATCAATTCCACATGAGTGTTTGGCATTGAGTTTGCGTGACACGATGGCAATCTCAGCGGAATGAGTAGGAAAGAGGAACATTGTGGAAGTGGGGCGATTAGCAGGTTGGGGAGGGTTGTTCAAGGAGGTTGGTTGGTGGGTGATGCAGGCATTGATGAGGTAAGAGTTGAGATATTCGGAAAGGATTGCCGGATCATCTTCCTTGATGCCGTTGATAAGGATAGAGAGGTTGTTAGGGGGTTTCGTAGAGGTGGTATGGGATTTAATAATTTCCCAGGATGACTTGTTGTGGAAAGAGGCGATGATTTGATCATTATAGGATCTTTTGGAGTCACATAAGGATCGGGAGTGAGCTTTTTTTGCGGAGTAATACTTTCGTTTAAGAGTTTTATTAAAGGGAAGAGATTTAAAGTCTGAGTGGAGGAGACGGAGAGATGTGGATAGGGCACGTAGCTCAGGGGTGTGGGGGGCTTTCTGCGGATTTTGCATTTTTTTAGTGGAAAAGCAGCATAGAAGTGGGTAAGGAATATAAATTGGAATGTGTTATAGGTTGAGTCAGTCGCAGAGCCAGAGAGGACAGGATACCACTTTTCATCAGGGAGGAAGTGGAGGAATTTGTTGATGTTGGAGTCATTATATGAACGTTTCAGGATATATTTATAGAGAATTGGTGGTGTTAAGGTTGGCAGGAGAGAGAGAGCAAGGTGGTCAGATAGACCAGAGTCAAGAGTGGATGGAGTGAAGTGGGAGGGGTCGATGGTGGAGAATATATTGTCAATAAGTATTTGACTTGAGGGAGTGATGCGAGTGGGAGTAGTAATAGATGGATGCAGATTAAACGTGAGGAGGATATTGAGAAGTCTTGTTTTGTTGATGCTGGGTTCCAGGAGATCGATGTTGAAATCACCGCATATAAGGAGTTCAGCTTTAGGGTTAAGTTTGGCGACAGAGGTAGGGGTGGAGTCGAGTAGATCAAGGAAAGATGGGAAGTCGCCAGAAGGGGACGAATGATGGAGAGTATGATGAACCAGGAGTGATTATAGGAAAGTGTGATGCCTGTGTGCATTTGAATATTTTATCTACACACGCAATGTTGGGAATATTGGAAGCGTTAAGGTTGGATCTGGTGAGAATAGCAATGCCACCGAAGCTGGAGGATGCAGTCATGGGACAGGGATAATTTTTTTTTTTAAATTTTTTATTTGTGTTCTCACAAAGATTTTTAATAATAATAATGATAATAATAATAATAACAATAATAATAATAATAACGTTTATTGTCATATTTTTGAGAATCCTTAATGCAGTGTGTATGGATATACATGATGCTGGATTGTGCAGACATTTTTATTTTCAGTTGATTATTGTATCAACTGAAAATACATAAAAAGTATAAATAATAATTACGATGATAGATGCGATGATAGATACTTTGGGTGCAATAGTTCGGTACACAGATGAGGGAAGCCAGTGCTCAGCCAGGCAGAGAATATCAGGGGAGAGGTTGGCGAGGAAGAGTTCCAGCTCAACAGTTTTATTGCGGGGGATTGGATGTTGAGAAAAGATGCGTGGGGGTATGGAGTTCGAGGAACTTGAAGATACAGTCATCAATAGTAAGAATAAGCACCTGGATGAAGCTAATGGCAAACATATAAGTATTTATTTATTTATTTATTTATTTATTTATTACACACACATTAAATCACATTGCATACATAATCCATATGAGTATTTGAGCTCCTAGTGAGAATATCTCGTAGGGGAGCAAATATAAATAATTAACATGGTGTATCCGTCATGTCTTCTACGGAATGAGGTTATCAAAAACATGTATTACATAAAAAAACAAAAAAAAACATACATTTTAACACTATTATTATTGTTGATTATGAAAATATATTTTGATTAATTTCTTGAATTGATTTATCGTAATCACGCTTTTAATATTTTTAGGCACATCATTATATAAATGCACAGCTTTGGTTATGACTGCCATTTTACCAACATTTGTTCTTGTAAAATCAATGTGTATATCAATAGCTTGTCTGGTATTATATCTATGGACCTCTGAGTTGAATGATATTTGAAAATCATTCTTAATCAAATTATGAGTAACTTTGAACATTAATGTACATAATGCTACTGCATTTAAACTATTAACATTTAACTTGAATGTTTCTTTATAAACTTCCTGAGTATGCTTTCTCATATTGAAATTATAGAGAATTTTAAGTCCCTTGTTTTGTAAAACCTTAATACCTTCTGATTCTTTGGCCCCATTCCCCAACTAAGTAGCTTCAGATGAGAGTGAACAAAAGCATTATATAGATGATTTTTTACATTAATAGGTATTATATTTCGTGTTCTCCGTAGAATACCACATGAATACAATATTGATAAGATTTTCTTATTGCTTAAGTCACCAGCCACCACTGTTATGTACCATTAACTTGTCATTATCATTATGTAATGTACTACCATTGGAGGGATACAAATTTGTTTAAATAAAATTTAAAAAAATTAATTGCCACAACACAAGAGAATCAAATAGTCTTGCTCACAGCTACTGCAGACTTGAATCGACGGGCAGGGCTGTGCAATCGGGAAGATGGCTGTTCAGTAAACTACCTCTTCTGATCAAAGATGCAAACAGCAGGGGTCAAATTCACAAAAGGTCATAACTTTGATCCGGCTCCAAGTTACGACAATTTCTAGAGATGATACCGTATTTTATCTATTATTTTTTATTTTTTGATTGAATCCATTATTATTATCAATATATTATTTATTAAAATAAAAAAATGAAAAATAATGGATCACAAAATGATGGTTCTATCTCTGGAAATTGTCATAACTTTGAGCCGGATCAAAGTTTTTGTGAATTCGGCCCCAGGCTCAAGTTCAAAACAAAAACAATGAAATTTCTCAGGACAAAATCAGTTTTAGTATCTGCATAGAGGATTATCTTGATAATTGACAAGATCATTCAATGATCTTGTTTTTCTATCTAGATATACTTTTGTGACTAATGATTTCACTGAAGTGATTGTAATCTACTGACAATGTTGACAATTATTCTCGAATTGTGCTTTATAAGAAATTGTACTAAATACAAATTACGAAAATTTCACTAGATTATTCTTTTCAAAGAACTACTTCGTGTTCACACCATATTTGAAACAAATCAAATTTTTAAAATTGAACTCAAATTTGAAACTGAGACCCGATTCGTATTTTGATTACTCCACACATACGTAACAACAGAACCAAGAAATTCAACAAAAACTTAGATCCCATTTTACGATTAATAAATTTGTTGATTAAGCGATGATTAGTGGATTAACTTGTTCTTACCCTTTGTTACCAATGGTATTTTTGTACTTTAATTAATAAATTAGCTTAATTAACACATTTTTATTATTGGTAATATGGGGTGTTAATAAATTAGCTTAATTAACACATTTTTATTTTTGGTAATATGGGGTCTTAGTATAGTAAAATAGTATTTTAAGATGCCTTAAAGGGTATTAAATGACAATTTTAAGATGAGAAGCAAAATGAGTTTTATAAATCGAATGATGTAGGCCTAGCTATTGTTTATTTATTGATTTTTATGAGAATAAATTTACTTGAAACATGATTTTTCACTTATTTACCAATATTACGTCATTTCGACCTTTAATTAGTAGAGTGATGGGCCTAATCATAACATTCTGCCTATCACTCATTTTTTTCCATTTTGTGTAATGATGAACTTTACATCTGCTGTTAATCGAAAGAATTAGTGATCATTGCCCAAGAGACTTACTTCAAAGTGGAAGATATCAACATTCGTGTGTTACGTGTGCTCAATCGAATGCAATTCGTGTGTTCAATAAAATGTACACTTTTATTGCGTTTTCTTTGTTATTTCTCATCCGATTGTTGCAAAAATTTCTGTAAAAGTGTAGTATAATAGTATTGTTCATATTCGGTGGAAGTTTGAGAGCTTTTGAAAATTTCTTGTTTTTCAAGTAATTTTCCTCCGGGTTATTCAATTTTTCAAACTTACCGATTATTTTCCGGAAAAACCTTCCGACCGATTTCTCTGAATAACAATCCCAGCCTATTCTGGTATGACAGAAATATGTAGAAAAAGTTTCGAGTCAATAACATCAAAAATAAAACATAAAGACCAAGCCCATTTTTTTTCGTTATGTGAAATGGAATCTTTGCTACGCTCATCTAATCAAATATGATGCCTATATCATATAGGCCTATGCCTATATGCTATAAAGTTGAATATACAAATTTTATTTTTAATCAATTTTATTGAATATAATGTCCAAAAGACCTACAGGTTGAATTATTATCACTAAGCAACAACTAGCAGGTAGTGTTTCCAAACTTTGAACATAATCCAGGGTCAGTAAATGAAGCATGAAAGGACAGAATATTTTTCTTTTACAGTTCCATATTTGCTTATCTCAGAACTAATATACTGCTTTTTCCTTGTGTTGTTGAATTGGGTTGGGGGGGGGGGGGGAAATGTGTAAAAGGTTTTGTGACAAACCGCGGCTTGGGGAGAAATGGGGGGGAGGGCGGAGGGGGTTTAAATTGGCAGCCACTAAGAGGCTGAAAATCAGTGACATCTTTATGGATGACCCCATATTATCTACGCACAACTAAACTACAGAATAAATTCTAGAACAAGGTTTATTGTTTCAGTGATCCGATGACTCTTAACATCATTCAATCATCATCCTCTTATTCGTAGCTCATCAAAATTAACTGAATAATTATAATTCAAAAACGAAATAACTACCTTGTGATCTAATTGTTGGTGAGGTCGCTTAGACACAGTTAAAAATGAAATAATTAGGTTTAAAAAAATAGTATGGTTTTTTTCCATAGCTTGGTTTATTGTGAAAGTCAGATAAATTAATACAGAAATTAGATAGCCCTATAATGCTTTATAAACGAAATTTACCATGGAACATTTTCTCGGATATAGCTAATAAACCCTAATATTCATTCATTCATTAGCTAATAAAGCCAATCATTCACATAATTATTAAAAATTAATGTAAACATGTATTGACACATCGCTAATAATATAGAACGAAACAATGTCTGCAGTGATGGTGTCAATTAATTTTGAATTAAACTATTAACACAGACCAAAGAATCTTGATTAAGAATGAAAAAAGGATGCAAAAAAAATTCTTCATGATTTGACTATGCTATATTATGATATTATAATTATTATGATCATGATACGCTACATATTTGAATTATTTGTAACAGGTTATATTAACAGTTTGTAAATTTCCACCAGATTATTTTCAGCGAATAGCTAGAAAAAGGGAGAGAGGGTGAGAGGGTGCTCGCTTTGCACGTGCCGCATTATCCGCCGTCTCCGCCATCAATTGGCACTTGACGATTAGGTGATTCGATCCTTCAACGTATAGGAGCCGACAATCAACGGGTCTGGTATTCGACCGAATGTGCGACGCAAAAGTGAGACGCGTCTCGTATATTTATTTCATGCTTTGTAACGGTTTTTGGTTTTTATTCGCGTCTGTCTATCGCCACAATTTATTAACTGGCTGGTTAATATTAATTATTCTGAATCGTTGGGTTTCTTGGACGAGCCGAGTCTAGTATTTCAATACCAAAAATTGTGATCAATTATACAGTTTATCCAGAAGGTAGGCCTATTGTTTTATGTTTTTTAATATACCTAAGTGAATAAAAATTGTTCTGAAATGAATAAAAGTTGTAACGATACTTGATACAATTGTTAGAATATAAAAATTAAACTTTCAAAATTAAACTAAGATATGGGCGTCGGTGAAATGTGGATGAGGTGATGGGAAGATGAGATGAAACCGAGGGGTTAATAACTCCTGAAATCTGGTGCAGACTTGTCATGAAATTTTCCTGAAATCACTTGAAATCTTCTTGGAATTTCCTTGAAACCCTCTTGAAATCCCGTTAAGTCTCCGTGAAATCCCTTGAAATTGAAATCAGGTGCACACCAAATTTTTAGATATTTATCCCTCGGATGAAACATTATTTTATTAGGTTCCCGTGGGACAAAAACCTGCTTGTAGGGACCCAGCCTGGTATTCGCTGAGTGAAACTGAGTGAATTGACTGAGTGAATTCATTATTACGATCGCGGTTTTAACTGTGGAATGGGGGGGGGGGGAAGCGGCCCGGGCATAATGCAATATTATTTTCACTCCTATCACAATGTGACTCGCCTGTGTCGCTCTCTATTCCTAAACATGAAATAGTGACCTGTCGCTCGAGTATCAAACTTTGATTGATGTCACTATATTGTCGGGCGGTGTCGAACTAAGTCCAAGAGGCTTCAGGGGCTTGGGGCTGAACCCCAGCCGCTGGAGGAATATAGTAATATATATTATGGAGTAATATATTTTCGTAGTTCTGTTTTTTTAGAATTATTGCTGGAATATGCTTCGCTTGTGTATATTTGCAAATATTTCAGGATAACGAATAATGAGACAAGGACAACAGGTGTTTTCCGACAAAAGAATCAACGATTGTATTATTTATGAAACTAAGAAGGCAAAACGCCGATAGGCAAATAGTCAGGAAAATGATTTCACTTCGTGTGTTAGTGCAGGTCTCTAAATGTGCTTGAATGACGATAAAGCAGGAGCCCCGAAAATTACACAAACATGTGGGCCCTGGTTTGGGCCAATCCGAATCTTGGTAAAATGTGTTCGAGAAAATAATGGCAAAGAATCCATGCAACAATTGAATGCCTCGCGGCTCATTTGTCATGTCTACATTTAGCGGCATTGCATTTCTTAATTATATTATTGTTTGCTTAACGACCCCATCAACAGCTAGGTTATACGGGGGTACGAATGAGCTGGTGATTATGAATGTATGAAGTGATGATAAGTGAGAAGACATTTACAAAAACCCATGCCTTATGCGGGATTCGAACCCACGCCCAACGGTGACTTCAGTTTCTGAAGCAGTGCCTCAGCTGACCGAGCTACCGAGGGTGGCTGCATTTTTTTATTCGTGGCCGGTGGCCCATGTATATAATTTTATCTGACTATACAAAAATTTATGCAGCCATGATTAGTTAGGCCAATGGACATGTTTGATGAAAGTGCGATGACATCTATAGGTTTTATTGTGATCATGAATAGAAGTTTTTGCGATTTCATCACAACATATTTTCGTGAAAGTATGAGAAATTCATTTTCATAATGTTCAATTCCATTCTAAATTTATGATTGTACTACGTGAATCGTCGAGAATACTATTTTTCTGCCCCTAATCATCGTTTTCATCATACCGTCAGGCGATTACATAGAAATAAGTTGGAATGAAAAAAATTGTATGATTTTTATATTTTCAAATTGATACTTGAATCGAAGTGTTGAAATAACTTGAAAAATGTACACAGAATAATAGTCGATCAAACTGCATATCAAACCACCGCCAGCCAATCAGAGCTGCCGTCGGGAAAGACGCTCACTAGCGGAAACGAATCACAAATCACTTTTCACTAATCAGTCGTCGCGTACATCTTCTTCGGTGCAGACGTGCGGTCAACAGCTCAAAAAATAGCGCAATTTCAGTGACATTTCCGAAAATACCATTTTAATAGTGTAGTGGTGTGAATTATGTGTGACAATGAATTTAGATTGTTTTGAAGTGTTAATCTTCGCAATTGTATTAACTGTTCTCGAGTTGAACTACTTTCAACTGACCGGTAAGCTACCCTTGGCCTATTGTTGGCCGGGATACCAAACCAAATAAAACATCTTTACATATCGGGTTCTAAAATTACATTAGTTAGTAGTTACATTGAATATAGATGTGTGAATCTCACAGTTGTGCATATTACAGCAAGAAAATGGGATTTGACTTGCAAAAGTCTTTGGGTGGAAAATAGTTTTTTTTCTCGTCACAAAGTTTGTCCCGAAGGCCGAAATTGTTTTTTCAGATTGCACTGTTGTCCCCGTAGCTTTCCCGCCATTGAAGTCTGGTCGAAAAAGTTTCTCAACTTATCGAGTTCTGAATTTTCTATCTGAAGGCTGTGGAAAGCGAACGAAAATTCGAAGGCAGTGGCGCAAATTCCGTTTCCGGTGAATATTCTTGGATTCGGTTCCAGAATTATTTGTAAGCCTATTTCTTCGAATTCTATCATTATATGCGTGAGAAATGACCCAACATCTACAACAATATTGTTTCAATCGTGTGAATTTATCGTAGTAAAGAATTGTATTGCAATTATTATCTTCGGAATTATATCCAAAGAGTTCCTGGAATTATAGAACATTGTAAACTTCTTTCACCTGTTGCCCTGGTAAGCTATATAATGTGTGATTACTGTTGGCTGCAATATCGCATTCGAGAAGAAGCACAATTTCAGCTGAATTTCCAAAAGTACTATTTTAATCGTGTGAATTATGTGTGACAATGAATTTAGATTGTTTTGAACTGTTAATCTTCGCAATTGTATCAACTATTCTCGAGTTAAACTACTTTCAACTGACCGGTAAGCTACCCTTGGCCTATTGTTGGCCGGGATACCAAACCAAATGAAACATCTTTACCTATCGGGTTCTAAAATTACATTAGTTACATTGAATATATGTGAGTGAATCTCACAGTTAGTCGTGCATATTACAGCAAGAAAATAGGATTTGACTTGCAAAAGTCTTTGGGTGGAAAATAGTTTTTTCTCAGTAGCAAAGTTTGTCCCCCAAATTGTTTTTTCAGATTGCAGTGTTGTCCCCGTAGCTTTCCCGCCATTGAAGTAAGTCTAGTCGAAAGAGTTTCTCAAATAATCGAGTTCTGAATTTTTTATCTGAAGGCTGTGGAAATCGAACGAAAATTCGAAGGAATATATTATGTGGCAGTGGTGCAAATTCCGTTTCCGGTGAATATTCTTGGATTCGGAAATTCAGATCCAGAATTATTTGTAAGCCTATTTCTTCGAATTCTATCATTATATGCGTGAGAAATTACCCAATTTGAGTAACATCTACAACAATATTGTTTCAACCGTGTGAATTTCTGTTAGTAAAGAATTGTGTTGTATTAATCATCTTCGGAATTATATCCAAAGAGTTTCTGGAATAATAGAACATTGTAAACTTCCTTCACCTGTTGCCCTGGTAAGCTATATAATGTGTGATTACTGTTGGTTGCAATATCAAATTCGATCATTTACATTCACACCCATGAATAGTTGAATACGCAAAGTTATCTATAATTATAATACATAACATATTAAATATAATCTATACAACTACCGGTATAGTAGTTATACAAGCTAATACTCGTATCGTATCCACCAAGATGCATTGAGGGTTGCGTTGGTCTGCCGCCGGGAAACCAACTGGCAAATCAACGCAAACCTCAATGCATCTTGGTATCCACCAACGAAGTAGGTCGTCTATACCATCTGAATAATCGAAAACAACGCCGGTAAAAGTAAGATTAAATTGTAATTTGTAGGATGTATTGCATTTGAAAGATACAGCTTTGTTTCTAATCAATGAACCTCGTACTGAAAAATCATTATATTGATAAAAAATACCACAGCTAAATACCTACCAAATACCTAAAATACCTACAAATACAACGGTGCTATTTGTGTTTGCTATTATGTTGGTATAGGCCTATGCGACCTTTTTCGTTGATGAAACCTATTTTGGTTTCCAATGGTTGAAAATATTACCGCCAATATTTTTTTTCGAATACTCTACTGTGTACCGGAACCGGAATCAGGGTAGTACAATAATCGCTGATCGTTCTAAAAAACTTCTATAATTTTATTATTCCAACATCGAACAATGAATAATTATGAACGTGATTCTTTCTGTAAAAATACAGTTTCGACAAATGATTACGACTCAAGTTTCTGATGTAAGTAATGAGGTACAGTCCAAGAAAAGCCAACTTCGAATCCTGTAAGTTGAATATTGAGTTAATCTGATGTATCCCCCTCGATTTTTCATGATTTTTATTGTTCCCTCAACGACCTCTCAAACCGCTAGGTCTGTTAGGGGTGCTAATAAACGCGATTGCATGTGTTTATAGCTACCCATGGCTAATACGGGACTCGAACCCACGCCCGTCTCTGTTCTTTCTCTATCAACCATCGAGTTTGAAGTATTAGCAAACAAACTAAATTCAATACGAAAATGCCAGAACAAAATTATTTTTTCTTGTAGAACATTTATATATATATATATATACATTATTTCGTTTGATCTATCATGCTATTATATGAAATATCTTTGCCATTATTTCTTGTTTACGTGAGTGGACACATATTTCGATCCGAGTTGCATCATAAACTGTAAATATCCACTGAGAAGTGTTCTCATTGAACTACCCCATAAGTTTGAGTGTGATAAATAAAAGTGCCAAGAGCTGGCTGAGTCGATAAAGCAGTTCGCGGGCTTATCGACTGTGCTGTTGTTTAGATAAATATTCTGGCAGGACGACTGTGACTTCAACTAACTTGTAAAATTTGGTCCATGTTTAATTGAACCTTCTTGGCAACCTAATTGCCCTTCTCCAGAATAAATTTTCAATATTAAACTTCTATAATAGGGCCTATGTTTAAAATATTCTTATGGACAATTATTGATGGCTGTTTTTTTCCATTATTAATGGAATGTTGACCATTTTTTCACCACTTTTTTTCTTCCATTTGAAATTTGTATGGGCCTTGAACAAATGAATAAATTTAATAAAATTGGATTAAAAAGGGGGCTGTGGAATACTCACACAAGTAGACTACTGTCAAATTATGATTTTTGGAGGAATTTTAGATCGTAGGTGGCCATCATGCTAATTTGAATACATACTGGTATTTATATTTTGCAGATTCACCCTATAAAAATATCAAGCTCAATAATGCATCTGTTGCTTCAACAACAACAATAACCTGTTTCATATTTCTCCCCCTGCTATCAGAATCATTTGGGAGTTTCTTTTTATAAGTTGTATTGAATCATGAAACTGACCCCATAATAATTTAATTGGATGTGTGATAGCAGACTTCTTTCCTACCCTTACGCTGTCTGCATGCTTTTTTTTGAATGTTTTTTTGTAAGCCTACACCCTGTACAGGTCACATGGATTGACTGACCAAGATGGAACTTTTTCTGGACACGCAGAAAAATTGAGAATCACATCTTTTGAACAAATTCAAATTTTCACTGAACAAAAAACACTTTGGACCCAAATTTTTGTGAATTTTCATTTTTTTACAAAATAGCTGTTTTGAAGGAAATAATTCAATTGATATTTAATTTGATGATTATTACTTGTAATTGTAGTTTAATAATTTAATAATAATATTTAATAATTGTTATTCAGTTGATAATTTAATTGACATTTTATTTATTCATTGATATTTGCTTGATATTTTTCACATCAAATTACTGAAACTTTGATGGCTTTATATGAACTCGATAATTTACAAGTCGTAATCTGATCAGTATATTTCATACGAGTCGAGCGAAGTGTGGAGATTGTATCTCGATCAAAAATCTTGCTCATTTTGCAAACACCACACTGCATTTTCCTAGTTTACTTTCATCATTCCATGAAGTCACATTCAAGAATGATCAGTCAGATGAATAAATATTCTTTGTGCACAACCAACTGTAGCTTGACATTTGACTGGAACAATTGATTTTTATTTTATTTTTCTCTTGTTTTCAGTGTTTGTCGTGCCAGTAATTACCAAGGAGACAAGTACCACACATGAGCAGAAAAGCAGACACTCAAGGGATGTTTCCGAGCCCAGTGAATATGACCATCAGACATATCAGCGGCTGAGATCCAAAAGGGCAGTACCATTCATTAAACTTATACATACAATTCCATACTCATTGTATTTGTGAATAGTGACAATGCATGGATGTATTAGTATCAATAGAACTTCCATATTGCCACTAATGGTTAGGAATATAGCATTATTTAGGTTTTTATAATAGTTCTGATTTGATTTGGTGTCAATGCAATTGGCTCATCACCGCTGATTCACTGAATATAGCTATAGACGGGTTCGAAACCTGTTAGTACCATCAGTACCAGTTCCTCTTAGCACCTAATGTTAGCTGTAGGATAGGCAGCACAGAATGATAGCTGGAGGATACTACCTCAAAGTCGAAGACCTGCTTGTATCATAAGAACGTTAAGAATTAGAGACCAGCAAGTGATTTTTTTGAGCAGCTCAAAGTTTTAAAGGCCAACTTTGAGGACGTTCAGACGGAAATACTGAACTTGAATGCTCAGCTTAATGAAGGCGTCAATGCTCTACACGTCAGCACTGTTTGAGCCAGCTTCGAGGCCCTCTTCTATGCAACTAGTAACCTGTACGTCTTCATCCCGATGTGGCAGTCGCCCAGCCAGTAGCCCATCCTGTGATCAACAACTCCAAGCCACTAGAGGTCCCTGCCGTGGTCATTTCTTGCTGCCTCCTTCTCGTCAATGGGCCGCCCTGTTGAGCACATCCAGGTCACTGATTGAAGTCCCACCGCGCTCCACACCATCATCTCACTATGCTGGGTTCGATTACCCTTGAAGGAACTGAATCTTCTGCTCCTCTCTCGCTTCACTGGCTATACACCCATGTTGGGGAGTTTGTTTCGCATATTTGGGGAAGTGGAAGTCATTTCATCGTCCAAGCAGAAGGATCGACACGATCAAATGGGTGAGGATCACATCATATCCTCACACTCCTGAAAAATGTTATGATCATGGATCTCCCATTCAAATCTCATCGTTCACCTCTCAGATCTTCTCGGAGCACCTCCACGCAATGCTACCTAGCTTCGGAGCGCAGACTGAAGTTGGTACCCTGCTCTGACACATTCTCGTTCAATACTCGCCCATTCTGAGGTGTTTTGAACAAGTGCACTGAGTTCTCGTACACTGCAAGTCTATTTTATCCTCTTGGATTTCTCAAGGTGGACGGCGTCCCACGTTCATTTGCTGGATGGAAATCCGCAATTGTTGCTCTCCCAGATTCCATAGAATGACCCTCTCTCTGATCAGCTGACTCAAGTCTGGACTACCGCTTGGTCAGAAGCGACTGCCCTTTTCAGTTCCGCGACACACGTTTTCCGCTGACATTCTTGGCATCTGTCCCCTAGTTGGTTTCAGCAATGCTTCTGAGCGAGGTTATGCCGCCATGCTTCATTTGCATACCTCGTCTCCCATCTCACCTTCTGTCGCTTCACCCCAAGTTCGCAGCAGAAGTGTCTTCCGTCAACACTCTTGCAATTCTCAATCTTGAACTGTCAGCAGCAGTGCTACTCTCGCGTCTGCTCAAAGACACCTTGCTGTCGCTCAAAGCCCTCTCGGTGGACTCTGTTGTACTCTACCTGGATTCGACCATCATCCTGGCTCGTCACACCTCCACATAGCCTCAAGACTTGTTGCCAACCGAATGGTGGAGATCTTGGAAACTTCTACTCCCTCCGACTGAACTGAAGGCAAGTTTCTCCTGCCGACAACCCAGATTACGCTTCTCGTGGCATCTTACCTACCCAGCTGCTATATCACCCTTTAAGGTTGACCAGGCCGAGCTCCCTGCTCTCTTCTCCAGTTACGTGGCCGCGATTGTCGAATCTGCTTGAACCTTCACAGGAGAGTCTTGAGGCGACGACCACCTTGGTTGCCAGCGTTGACTTTGAGCTGCTTCTTATCAATCTGCGCGAGTCCTCCTCGCTCCTCCCTGCTCAGAGAGTATTCGAACATGTTGTTCGCTTTACTCGCGTTTTGTTCGCCAAGCGTTCTCAGTCCCCTCTTCCCTCGGGACTTTTATTCCTCTCTTGAAGTCCAAGACGCTTTTATCTACTCGTCTCGATCAAGCAAAAATATCACTCAGCTGCTGAAATTCATCAACTCACTCAACAGAAACGTGTTATTCCTCGTGTTACTTAGCTACGACCATCACTTGCTTCCTTGGGACTTCTCAAGGTGGGAGGGACTCTCCGTCATTCCACACTTCTGAGTGATGCACATCATCTGCTACTGCTACCGGAAGAAGTTCGGTCATCATCAAACACGTTGTGTTGGCCTGTCGTCTGTATCATTGGAATCGTGCCTTGCTGTGATGAAGTTGTTCATGTCGAGTTCATTCGTACGACACGGCATTTTTGTTCGCCCAGTTAACAAACTAATACTTCTGCCCCCACGTGGTCTTTCTCGTATTGTTTCAGTTTCATTGGGAAAAGTTCCATTTTGCTGAGTGGTTTGTTTGCTACAGTCTACTTTCATTATTTACTTGTCTGTTTTATTCACGTTGAATAACTGGCAATAGAAAAGTTCTGAACCTGAAGTATCATGATTGTGGATAGCACAAATGTTGTCAGCTTTGAGATTGGCAGCACTGGTCAACGAAGCTGTATAGGATAGTAATGCAAGGTTCTAGAACTGCTTGTTCATTCAGTACGTTATTTTTAGTGCCTCAAGTAAAACTCTGATGAGTATAGTTGGAATGAACAATTCATACATTTACATGGTGAGCTGCTTGCGAACATCTGGTATGTGCATTTGTTTTCGGTGTTTTTTTTTTGTTTACCAAGCCGCATACTCGAAAAATATATTTTAATCTTTACCGCCTTCCTCGTTTGGTCAGGAAACAATGACTTGATATTAGAAATATGTTTGAGTGTGGGTTCGAGTCCTGCCTGTTTCTTGTGTGTAAACACTCATTCATCATCTGCTCACTCCAACCCTCAAAAAATCTAGTTGTTGTTGGAGTCTCGAGGAAACATTCATCTATGTCATATGATTTCAGTCATGGGTATATAGGACTACCATATTTATCTGTTTTCTGATTTAATTAATATTCTCCATAATTCTTAGTGGCTTCAGTAAAGGTCTTTATAGAATAAGTTATAATGGAATATCAATTCATATACAAAGAAGGTTGTTGCAAAGATATGTAATGTGCATTTGTTTTTTGTATTTTTTGTTTACGAAGTCGCATACCAAGAACTCTATATTTGATTTATTTCTCTTCTGCTTCACAGATTTGAGTACTTCATAGCTAATAGCAGGTCAATATATTTATATTAGTTATTCATCAATATTACTCACGCTGTAATATGGACACGGAGGATGGCGTAAGTAATATTGCCTTGAGACTTGGACACCGAAACTGCCTTGAATCTGTTGTTGATATTATATCGTTATGCCGTAGTTCCCTGCTGAGCATCTGCAGAGTCCCCGGCACAGCCCTCTGGATCATCTCACAGCAACAACCGTCTCCTGTCACGTCACCACCACAAGAATTACCACACAACACACAGATATAGGATTACGTCGCTTCCAGAGTGCAAAGTGTTTTGTCAGTTTAAATTCAGTGTTTATTCCTCTTGCCTGAAACATGGAGATATCTCAAGTGTTCATTGCTCCGATCTGCAACACACTCATTGTATGGTGTCACATATACGTGAGCGGTCCATCGGCTGCTTATACCCGGTGAGCTCACTGATTTGCCATTTCTAAAATCAAACATTTCCAAAATATATGCAGATTCAATTTCAACACAATTCAGTTTCTATGTCACGTCATCATTTCCATTTTATGAAGATGAATGAGGAAAACAATTCCCAATTTTGTCGATTCTCACTTCTCTTCATCATATTTAATGTCCAGATAATGTGGTTACACACACTAGACTTTGAATATGGAATTCATTTCCAAGAATAACCCTGATTTTAACATCAACACACACAAGCCGGAAAATCTCTGAATGTTTTTCGTGGACACTCAATCTTACCTTGATACACGATTGATTGCAATATTGTGTTTCTCTTGTTTTCAGTGTTTGTTGTGCCAGTAATTACTAAGGAGGCATGAATTAACACGTGAGCCGAAATACAGACTCTAGGAGCAGTTACCGAGCTGTCTTCATCGTGTTGGCAGCGCAGAGTGGGTACTCTATCATCTTGACAGTTTTGAGCTGCTGTACCTCAACGTATTGGTAGTACTGCAGTTTGATATCGTTTTCTTTCAATCTTTATTCATGGCTTGTTTGCCTTGTTGGATGAACTGGAGCTGTCAGTAATGCTCTTGTAGCCTCTCCGAGTGATTGGTTGGTCGTTGATATCAACCCGGAGTCATGGGTTCGAATCCCATCATTTCCAGCGATACAGGCCAGTTCCTCATCTCTCACAGTTTGTGTAGATAAGCTGCATATTTTTCATGTATGTGACTGAATTTGATTACGATGGATATCAACGGTTACATTGGAGAGTAGTTCAATGCATATCAGGAAAATACCAGACAATCTAGAAAGCATGATCACTGTTTATATCCACATATGTCATATAGATCTTATTGTTAAAATGCCCAGGTCAAAACTAAATAAAGACACTATTTTTCAGTTTTCAAGGTAAGCTGGCTCATACTTTTTCGAACATTTTCCTTTTTTTTATGCTTTCTTCTGTCAAATCCCATTGGATTGGAGGAAAACATATGTTCCCGAAGCTCTATCACAGATTGACATGGGAGAAAATTGTTTCACAGTGTTAGAGCCTTTTAGGGACAAAGTAATATTACAGTACCCCATGTGATGAGCTACCTTGAATCTGTTGTTGATATTAAATTGTTATGTCGTAGTTCCCCGCTGAGCGTCTGCAGAGTTCCCAGAACAGTCTCCTGGAACCTCTCACAGCAACAACCGTCTCCTGTCTCAACAGAAGCCTACGTCACCACCACAAGAATTACCACACAACACACAGATAAAGGATTACGTCGCTTCCAGAGTGCAAAGTGTTTTGTCAGTTAAATTCAGTGATTATTTCTCTCTACTAACACGTGGAGCTGTCACAGTTCCACTGTTCACCTGTCGGCTGCTATTACCCAGTGAGTATAGTTTTCTCTACACCAATCATGTTTGCTGTCAGGTCAAAAAACTCTGGATTGATATTTTCTATTTCAACTGGTAAAAGTCATTTATAAGTTTTGTATTGCTAACCCATCATACGAAAATGAATGAAACATTTTTTATTTTGGACTTTATAATATTCACAACTTCACAAAATTATTTTCACAAATGATAGATTAGCATTCAAAAATCAAATTGTTCATCACATTCAGTGAACACCTTTTAGTCGAGCTCGTGTTATCGGAAATCCAACGTATTTTGAAATTGAAGCCAGTCTCTGGCAGAAGCCATATACACTTCAATGTTAATAATTGTCGCTAGACCATGTTATCATACAAAATACATTTGTAAGTTGTCTAGGTTAGAATAAGATGGAAAAATTATTGGTCATTTTTCAAGGTATGCTGCTGGGCTAACTTCTCGAATTGTGCATTGGTTTTATGATCCATTTTTGGTGTGAAAAAATATTGTAATTATTTTCAAATCATCTGAGTTTAGAATATGGCAATCGGTTGCACATTCACAGTGTCTGTTGGCTATACAGGAAAAAGACTGCTTAAATATATACCCAGAGAACAGTGTAAGTGAAAATAACTTGGATTTAACTACCGTAACTGCCTCTAATCTGGTATTGATATTATTATATATATACATTGTCGAATAAATTCCAAAATGAATACATAATCAATTTCAGCACACTGAAGTTATTAGTTTGCATCATCATTTCTATTTTATGTAAATAAATTGAATATTTTCTTTTTTTGTCAAGTCTCTTTGATTTTTTCAACATATTCAATGTCCAGGAATTGCAAATCCACGTGAGACTTGGAGTATGCAGTCTAATAGTCAAGATTCACCTCAATTGGTATGTCATGTTACGCTAGTCAAAACTCTCATGAATATTCTTGGTATGGACTCAATTTCACCTCGATATAAGATTGATTCTAATTTTGTGTTTCTCTTTTTTTCAGTGTTTGTCGTGCCATTAATTACTAAGGAGGCTCGTACAAATACGTGAGCAGAAATACGGACACGTCAAGACTCTGTTGCCAAAGTTCGATGTTGACATGCTGCGTTCATTCACAAGTTCATTCCGAGCCCCAATGAAGATGACCACCAGACATTTCAGCAGCTGAGATTCAAAAGGGCAGTAACATTCATTATACTAATACATGTAATTCCATACACAGTTGTATTGTATTTGTTAATAGTGACAATAAAAGAAAGTATAAGTACCAATAGAACTTTCATATTGCCACTAATGGTCAGAATATAGCATTATTCAGGTTTTCAAAATAGCCCTGATTTGATTTGGTGTCAATGCAATTGGTCCATCACTGCTGATTGACTGATATAGTTATAGACAGGTTCGTAACCTGTTGATACCATCGTAACGCCTCCTCTTAGCACCTGAAGTCACCTAAAGGATAGGCAGCACAGAAAGATAGCTGTAGGATAGAACCTCAAGGTTGTAGACCCGTTTGTTTCATAAGTATGATGAGAATTAGAGACCAACAGGTGATTTACTCCAACCCACCTTCAGTTTAGTTAATAGTGTAGTTAACTGGTGAGTTTCAGGAAATGAAGCAATTCAGAGGCAACAATATCATTCAGTTTAATTCTATAGCATATTCATTGTTTCCTCAATGACCCTTACAACAGTAATTTCATTTAGTTGACCTTGGTTTATTTACAGATCTCGTAGGTTTCTACTAGATATGAGCTTGTGTAAAATATGGTGGGTGATTCATATTCTTTAAGATACAAAGTATCACATATGTAATTGATTATTCTTAGATATTTGAGCAATGAACCGATCAGCATGGGGTACCACCCAGACAACCTTTTTTTCTTCTTCAAATAGGCTATAGGAATGCACTATAATAATAACTAAGAAGTAATGGCATTGGTTAAATGATTAATGAGATGATGGGACGATGAGATGGAACGTTTCTTAGGTGATGTGAAGGATAGTGGAAAGGGAGCGGTCGTGGCCCATAATTTTTAGGAACCATCCCAGCATTAGCCTAGACTGCATAGGGTAATCACGAAAAACCCCTGTAGAAATGGATGTTAGCAGGGATCAAACCAGGTCCTATATGCCCCTCCACCTCCAGGATCACTTGAGGCGAGCGCATCAGCCACTGCACTACATGTACCAGTCCAGACATACTAATAAGGAAACGCTTAATTTATCTTTCTCCATCATTTTTCTTCTGACCGGAGTGAAAAGTCATCAGTCAATTTTGGAATGCCCTCAAGATTGCGTTGCTTTCAGCAAAACACCCAAATGTTCCACCTCGACGCTGCACCGAGGGATAACCAGCATCTTTCTGTTACGTCTCGAGTGCTTTCCCGGCCCAATAAGTTATATTGGAGTGTCACGGGCTCACATTCCGAGGTCAAGCAAGGTCATTTGTTAGACACTCAGAGCTACTGTCTTCTTGAAGCATTTCCCCTTCCTATGAGGATATTACAAGTGTCCAAGCTTTTCTATTATTCTCACCTTTTCAGGTTCAAGGCTTTTCCAGGATTCAAGCATTTTCATAATCCCAAGGATTTCCTCTTTTGATCGATTTCAGGGTCCGAGCTGCTTTGAGTTCCATCATTCTCAGCATTGCGGTACTCTCAAGATTGAAGCTTTAATCGTCAGGATTGAAGCTTTTTTTGATCTTCATTTTTTCTCTCAGCATTTAGCTCCCTCACAGTTTCAAGCTTGATCGGGAATACAAGTTTCGTCAGGATTAGGCTTCCCCAGGCTTTCAAGCGTCGTCAGAATTCAATCCACCTCGAGAATTTGGAGATTTTTAAATCACTGCTCACGACTATACGAGAGCGAATATGCTCAATGTTACAACCCTCTCATGACGCTTTCAAATTGCTTCAAAGTGCCAATGCCCTGTCGTATTAATTTTGTTTTGAGCAGCTCGGAAGTTTTGAAGGCTTACTCTGAAGATGTTCAGACTGAAATACTAAACTCGAAGCTTGACGAAGGCGTGGTTGCTTCACTCGTCAACACTGTTTGAGCCAAACAACTCCAAGTCACGAGAGGTCCCCGTCGTAGTCATTTCTTGCCGCCTCCTTCTCGTCAACAAGCCACCCTGTTAAGCGCGTGCAGGGCACTGATCAATGACTCTTCAGGTCGATATCAGCTAATTCGTGGTGTTATTGACTCCGGTTCTCAAGTGTTGGCTATCCCGCTCTCTCACTCACAACCTTGGACTGGAGGTACAAACCTGTCACGCCCTCGTGTCAGGAATTGTGAAAGTGACCACGGAGTTTCATGGCACCACTCAATGCGCCATAGTTTCACGCGGTCATCGCAACTCTTTTTTTGAAGCTCAGGCGCTCGTCCTAGTTTCAATTTCTGATCGTGTTCCTGGATTTCCCCAAATCCAGTACCCACGAAGGTAATAGAGAGATATCATGTTCTGCCCTCGGCAGATGAGCCATTCAATATCCCAAACCAGATTGAGTTCCTGCTCAAAGCCGATCTGTACGCAGACATCCTGAGCAGACAGAAACGTTGACGTCATCATGGAACGCAGTCTCTCCGCTCTCAATACCATGTTTTTTTTTATACACCCACATTGAGGGGTTTGTCAGACTACTTTGGGAAAGTCAGAGTGATTTCACTGCACAAGCAGAAGGATTTGGACGATCAACAGGGTGAGGATCACATCGTATCCTCATACTCCTTAGGCGTATGTCCTTAGGTCGTTACTCCAAGGATCTCTTGTTGCACCTCATCGTTCAACTTTCGGATCCACTCGTAAAGCCTCCACGCAATGCTACCTAGCTTTGAAGCGCAGACTGAAGTGTTTTTCTCCGCCTGACACATTCTCTCATCACACACGCCCATTCACAGGTGTTGTGAGCAAGCGTACTGCGGTCTCGTACATCCCAAGGTTATTTGATTATCTGGGATTTCTCCAAATGCACGACATTCTGCCTCCTTTTGCTGGATGAAAATCCACAATTGTAGTTCGCCCAGGTTCTGTGGGATGACCCGTTCTCTGATCAGCTGACTCGAGGCTGTTCCAACGCTTTTTCTGAAGTGTCTGACCTCTCTAGTCTCCATGTCCCCTGTGCTCTGTCAGATGTTTGTGGCGTCTTTGCCTAGTTGGTTGTAGCGATGCTTCCTGAGCGAGGTTATGCCAACATGCTTCATTTGCATACCTTGTCTCCCGTCACACCTTCTGTCACTTCACCGCTTGTTCGCAGCAGAAGTGTGTTCTGTCAACACTCTAGCAATTCTCATTTTCAACCTTGAACTGTCAGTAGCAGTGCTACTCTTGCATCTGCGGAAAGACACCTTGCTGTAGGTCAAGGCCCTCTCGGTTGACTCTGTCGTACTCTACACATATTCGACCATCATCCTGGCTTGTCACACCTTCACATCGTCTTAAGACTCTTGTTGCTAACCGAGTGGTGGAGATATTGGAAACTTCTACTTCCTCCAACTGAAGGCATGTTGCTTCTGCCCACTACCCAGCAGATTGTGCTTCTGATGGCATCTCACCTACCCAGCTTCTAGATCACAGTTCTGGGTTGACTGTACAGAACTTCCTGCTCTCTTCTCAAGTCGCCTCCACTCAAACCTCCAGAGGAGATACTTGAGACTACGACCATCTTTGTCGCCAGCATAGCTGTCGAGCTTCGTCTCGTCAAACTGCAAGAGTCCTCGCTTCTTCCTGCTCAGAGAGTATTTGAATACTTAATTCATTTTGCTCGCCAAGCGTTCTCAGTCCCCTCTTGCCTCGGAATTTTGTTCCGCTCTGAACACCCAAGATGCTTTCATCTTCTCGTCAAGATCACGCCACTGTCATGTTTTGGATTATCAAAATGACAGCAACAATATCACTCAGCTGCTGAAATTCATCAACTCGCTCAACAGAAACGTGTTACGTCTCGTGTAAGTTAGCTACGGCCTTCACTTGCTACCTCGGGACTTTTCAAAGTTGGCGGCACTCTCCGTCATTCCTCAATTCTGCAGAATGTGCGTTTTCTGCTACTGCTACCAGAAGAAGTTAGGTCCCCAACTAACCTCGTGTCCTGGCCTGTTGACCGTATCATTGGAATCGTGCCCTCATGCCGTGACGAAGTCGTCCCGTGTCTTGTCCATTTGTATGACACAGCATTTTCGTTTGCTTGGTTTACAAACTGGTACTTCTGCCCCTTGCCTAATTCAGTATGACGTCATTTCTTATTGTTACAATTCAATGGAAAAAAGTTCATTTTGGTGACCGCTATGTTTGCTAGGATTAATTTTCATTATTTCCTTGACTGTTTGATTAACTCTGCATGAGTGGTTTCTTTCCGCATTCCCCTTCAATTAACACCGGGTAAAAGCTGCTCTTTAGTAGCAATAGACAGGTTGGTAAACCTGCTTGTATCATAATGGCTAGATTCCCTCAGCACGTAATGTCAGCTATAGTATTGGCAGCAAATGTCAACCAAGCTGTAGGATAGTAATACAAGGTTCTAGACCTGCTTGTACTAGATCTTCAGTGGCTTGAGTGGAAGTCATCATGGATTTTGTTTGAATAGAATATTCATCCATTCACAGCTGCTTGCAAACATCTGGTATGTGCATTTGTTTTTTGTTGTTTTTTTCACCAAGTCGCATACTGAGAAAACTTGATTGATATTTACCGTCTTCCTAGCTTAGTCAGGCAGCATAACGCCTTGATATTGAGAATATGTTCGAGCATGGGTTCGAGTCCCGCAAATGTTTTTTGTGAAACTTCATTCATCAACTGCTCATTCCAACACCCGAATAGTTAAGCTGTTGGTGGGATAGTAGGGAAACAGTAATATTCGTCACGGGATTGTGGTCATGGGCTTATACTGTATATCTCTTCACCTTGTTATAATCAATGGTATTCAATTGTTAGTGACTTCAGTAAAATTCTTCATATAATATGTTAGAATAAAATATTAATTTATAAACGAAGTAGCCTTGTTGAAAAGTTATGGTATGTGCATTTGTTTTTGTAATTTTTGATTACCAAGTCACATACTCAGATTTTTTATTTGATCTTCTTCTTTTCTGCTTTACAGATTTGAGAACTATGTAGCACATATTAGGCCTACATATTTATATCAGATATGAATCAATATTACTTATGCTGTAATATGCACACAGAGGATGGCATAAGTAATATCACCTTGAGACTTGGTCATCGGAACTGCCTTGAATCTGTTGTTGATATTATATCGTTATGTCGTAGTTCCCCGCTGAGCGTCTGCAGAGTCCCCGGCACTGCGCCCTAGATTGTCTCACAGTGCTCAACAACCGTCTCCTGTCCCAACAGAAGCCTACACCATCACCACAAGAATTACCACACAACACACAGATACAGGATTACGTCGCTTCCAGAGTGAAAAGTGTTTTGTCAGTTTAAATTCAGTGACTATTTTCCTTCTCTGAATTGTGAAGCTGTGTTGAGTTCACGTTGCTTCAACTGCAACACACGTATGGAACGTGATGCTCTGGGATATGCCACGCATTTATGAGTGATTCATTGGCTGCTAATACCCGGTAAGCTCTTTTTCTTCATTCGGTAGAATCAAACATTCAATTCCAACACACTGAAGTTGATACTTTGTTTCATCCCTTCCATGAGATGGAGATGAAATAAGCAATTTCCCATTTTGTCAACTCTTTCTTCTATCATAATTATTATCATTTTATCATTATTATAATTATAATTATGACTTTAGCATTGTGCATAAATGCACGGTGGCAAGTTCCCTATCCTTGGTCACGACTGTTTGACTACTGCCTGAGCTACTCACAGAATTGTTCAACCATATTTTCATCCCTCTCAGATACACTTCTACTGTGCCCATACCATTCTCTACCTGTCTTTTTTGAGGAAGAAAATTTGCCCACTTTTGATCTTCCACCTTTTTCAACTACTGCTCTATCATGGCTCTGCCTACCCCATATTCATATTCAATGTCCAGATTTTGAAGTTTCACATGAGACTTCGAGTATTAAGTTTCATCTTCTTATTCACCCTTACTGATATGGCATAAGCTAGTCAAAACTGTCATGATTGTTCTCCGTGTGCATCCAAGCTTACCTCGATACAAGATTGATTCTAATTTTGTGTTTCTCTTGTTTTCAGTTTTTGTCGTGCCATTAATTACTAAGGAGGCTCGTACAAATACGTGAGCAAATATACAGACTCTGTTGCCAATGTTCGATGTTGACGTGCTGCGTTCGTTCATACGTTCATTCCGAGCCCCAGTGACGATGACCACCAGACATTACAGCTGCTGAGATCCAAAAGGGCAGTAACATTCATTAAACTGATACATATAATTCCATACACAGTAGTATTGTATTTGTTAATAGTGACAATGAATGAAAGTATAAGTACCAATAGAACTTCCATTTTGCCACTAATAGTTAGGAATATAGCATTATTAAGGTTTTCAAAATAGCGCTGATTTGATTTGGTGTCAATGTAATTGGCCCATGAAGTCAAATTTACTGAATATAGCCATAGACGGGTTCGAAACCTGTTGGTACCATCAGTACCAGTTTCTCTTAGCACCTAATGTAAGCTTTAGGATAGGCAGCACAGAATGATAGCTGGAGGATACTACCTCAAAGTCATAGACCTGCTTGTATCATAGGAACGTTAAGAATTAGAGACCAGCAGGTGATTTACTTCAACCCACCTTCAATTTGGTTAATAGTTCAGTTAGCTGGTGGGTTCTTGGAGATGGAACAATTCAGAGTCATCGACACTATTCAGTTTAATTCTTTAGAATATTCAATGTTTGCTCAATGACCCTACCAAAAGTAATTCCAATTGGGCAATCTTGGTCCATTCACAGATCGTGTAGTTTTCTACGAAATATGAGCTTGTGTAAAATCACTGTGAATTATTTTAATTTCATATTATACAAGGTATCACATATATAATGAGGTTATCCAAGATATTCGACGTGTGATTCGAAAAGCATGAGCTGAAGCCCAGACAAACTTGGATGAAAAAGTTTGCATTTTTCCAATCATTTTTTTTTTTGTGATCAGCAAACAGTCTTCAGCAACCAATTTGATGGTCCCCTAAGATTAGGCTACTTTCAACACAAGACCCAAAGATTTCCACTTGACAACGCACTGAAAGAGAATCATCTTCCTGCTACGTCTCGTGCGCCTCCCGAACCAATAAGTTATATTGGAGTATTACGGGCTCACATTTCGAGGTCAAGCAAGGTCATTTGTAGGACAGACAATGTAATCACTAATCAGTGACGACTAGTGGATAGCTGCCTCTGTTTGTATCTTTTCAGTATAATTTGTTACCAAATTTATGTTCAGCCATGGTACTTATTTTCTGTGAATTTTAATGGAAATTTAATTGTAATTAATTGAAGAAATTGATGAACAAGTGTATGAGACAGATGAAATTGGATATTGAAATAGGATGTGGGGCTTCTTCTGGACTGAGGTCATGGATTCCTGATGATGTTTGAAGTCCTGACAAAGACGTAAAGTACAAAGTACGTGTAGGAACATGGACACTTGGAGAGTTTAGACGAAGAGATGTGAAGACGCTTGGAGAGATGGAGACATGATGATGCTGGAGAGGTTAAGACGTGGAGATGGTTGGAGAGGTGAAGACGCTTGGACAGACGAGAAGATGTGGAGATTCGTGTAGATGTAAAGACACTTGGAGAGGTGAAGACATGAAGACACTTGAAGAGGTGTAGACGTGGAGACATGGAGATGAAGAGATGTGAAGACGCTTGGAGATGTGAAGACGTGAAGACGCTTGGAGAGGTGGAGACTTGGAGACGAAGAGATGTGTAGATGCTTGGAGATGTGAAGACATGGAGACGAAGAGATGAGAAGACACTTGGAGATCTGAAGACGTGGAGATGAAGAGATGTGAAGTCGCTTGGAGAATTGTCTTGAAGAGTTGAAGACCTGAAGATAGTTGAAGAGGTGAAGACATGAAGACGCTTGGAAAGGTGGAGTTTCGGAGACGTTGAGTTGGGAAGAGGCTACAAGATGTAAAGACGCTTGGAGAGGTGAAGACGTGAAGATGCTCGGAGAGGTGGAGACTTGGGGACGAAGAGATGTGAAGATGCTCAGAGATGTGAAGAACTGAAGACTTGAAGACGCTTGGAGAGGTGGAGACGTGAAGATGTGAAGGCTCTTGGAGAGGTGGAGACTTGGAGACGAAGAGATGTGAAGACGCTTAGAGATTTGAAGAACTGAAGACATGAAGACGCTTGGAGAGGTGGAGACGAAGAGATGAGAAGACGCTTGAAAATGTGAAGATACTTGGATATGTGAAGTTGTGAAGACGTTCGGAGAGGTGGAGACTTGGAGACGAAGAGATGTGAAGACGCTTGAAGACGTGAAGACGCTTGGAGAGGTGGAGACTTGGAAACGAAGAGATGCGAAGACGCTTGAAAACGTGAAGACGTGGAGAAGAAGAGATGTGAAGTTGCTTGGAGAGGTGGAGACGTGGAAGACGCTTGTAGAGTTGGTGACATGAAGACGCTTGAATAGGTGAAGACATGGAGTCGTGAAGTTGCTCGGAGAGGTTAAGACATGGATATGTGATTACTCTTGGAGAGGTGAAGATGCTTGGAGATGTGAAGTTGTGAAGACGTTCGGAGAGGTGGAGACTTGGAGACGAAGAGGTGTGAAGATGCTTGAACACGTGAAGACGCTTGGAGAGGTGGAGACGAAGAGACGAAGAGATGTGAAGACGCTTGAAAACGTGAAGACGTGGAGAAGAAGTGATGTGAAGTCGCTTGGAGAGGTGGAGACGTGGAAGACGCTTGTAGAGTTGGTGACATGAAGACGCTTGAAGAGGTGGAGACATGGAGTCGTGAAGTCGCTTGGAGAGGTGAAGACATGGATATGTGATTACATTCGGAGAGGTAACGACGTGAAGACATGAAGATGCTTGCAGAGGTGACGACGTGAAAACAAAGAGATGTGAAGACGCTTGGAGAGGTAGAGATGTGTAGTCGTTTGGAGATGTGAAGACGTGGAGACGAAGAGATTAGAAGACGCTTGGAGAGGTGAAGATATGGAGTTGAAGAGATGTGAAGATGCTTGGAGAGTTGAAGACGTGGAGACAGAACGACGTTTGGAAACGTGGAGACGTGAAGATACGTGCAGGGGTGAAGACGTTACGACAAAGAGATGTGAAGACGCTTGGATATGTGAAGATGCCTGATGATGTGAAGATGTGGAGACATGAAGATGCTTGAAAAAGTGGAGGCGTGGAGACGTGGAGACGAAGAGATGTGAAGACGCTTGGAGAGTTTAGGGAGTGGAGACGTGAAGACGACGAGATGTGAATAAGCTTGGAGAGGTGAAGATGCTTGAAGATGAGAGGACGCATGTAGAGGTGAAGACGCTTGGAGAGGTGAAGATGCTTGAAGATGTGAAGACGCTTGAAGAGGTGAAGACGCTTGGTGATTTGGAGATGGTGAGACTTGATGACGTTTGGAGAGGTGAAGATCCTTGGAGAAGCGAAGACGTGGAGACGTGAAGACATGGATAGGTGAAAACGCTTGGAGAGGTAAAGATGTGGAGATGATCCTAGATGTGAAGACATGGAGATGTGAAAATGCTTGTGACGTTGAGACGTGAAAATGCTTTTAGAGGTGAAGATGCTCGGAGAGGTGAAGATGTGAAGACCAAAAGATTTGTAGACATGAAGACGGAGAGATGTGAAGACATGGTGTCGTGAAGACATGGATCTGTGAAGACAAGGATTTGTGAGGAAACGAAGCGACGTGAAAACGATCTCCAATGTGAAGACGTGGAGAGGAAAAGCTGAAAACTAGGGCCTGGAAATTGCATTTTTCAGTTCTTATGAATGTGTCATTCAATTTAGTCCTGTGGCAGCTATTGTCAAATTACCGCAGGTTGAGAGCTTCTATATAGTAGCAATAGACAGGTATGGAACCTGCTAGTATTATCGGTGCTAGTTCGTCTTGGCACATAGAGTCTGCCATAGGTTTGGCAGCACTGGTCAACAGAGCTATGGTATAGTAATGCAAGGTTCTAGAGCTGCTTGTTCATCCAGTACCTCATTTCCAGTAGCTATAGTGAAAGTAATCATGAATAGAATGAGTTAGAATAGAATATTCATTCATACACATTGCAAGCTGCTTGCAAACATCCGGTATGTGCAATTTTTTCTTTGTATTTTTTTTCACCAAATTGCATACGCAGAAAATGATTCTGGATCTTCACCGACTTCCTAGTTCAATCAGGCAACATATTTACATGATTTTGGAAATATAATTTGGGCGAGGGTTCAAGTCCCACCTAGTTTCACGTGTGAACATTCATTCATCATCTGCTTACTTGATCCCCCAAATGATCCAGCTGTTGAATCCAGAGCAATTATCAATCAGTTTCATGTGATGATACTCATATGTTCATACTGTACATCACTATAAGTTGTTCTGATCAACGGTATTCATTTCTAAGGGGCTTCAGTATTAGTCTTTATATAATAAGTTGAAATGAAATATTCATCTACGTACTAAGTCGGCCGGTTGCAAAGATATTGCTTGTACAATTACTTCTCGTTTTTTTTGTTAAATATATTGAATAGATTTAAAATATGTATTCTATATAATTATTGATAATCAATTGTTTAATAGATCCAATAGAACTGTGGAATAGTACCACAGGTTTCTAGACCTGCTAGAATATCTAGTGACATGAGTATTAGTCATTATAAATATATAGCTAGAATAGAATAATCATTCATTCCCAGCTGCTTGCCAACATCTGATATGTTCATTTGATCAGCTATATTTTCAGAAATATCAAATATATTTTGATATCATTTGTTGATTTTTATTCTATCATCTGATGTGGTTCACACAATAACCTTGTAAATTAACCATGCAAAAATACAATACAATGTGCATTCGTTTTTGGTGTTTTCTGTTTTGTCACATACTCAGAAAATTGATTTTGAACTTCAGCGCCTTGTTAATTTGGTCAGGCGACGTAATCCCTTGATATTAGGTTTATGTTTGAGCGTGGGTTCAAGTCCCGCCTGTTTCATGTGTTTATCACTCATTCATCACCTGCTCATTCGAACCCTCAAATAATCTAGCTGTTGGTGGGGTCTTGATGTAACAGTAATCTTCGTCATATGATTCCAGTCATGGTTATATAGGACTACTGTAGTTATTATTTTCTGATTTAATTAATGCTATTCAATTCTTAGTAGCTTTTGTAATAATCTTCATAGAATCATTTATAGTGATATATCAATTCATGTTCAAATGAGGCAGATGCAAAGATATGGTATGTGCATCCGTTTGTTGTATTTTTTTAATTACGAAGTCGCATTCCAAGAAGTGTCTGTATTTGACCTTTTCCTCTTCTGCTTCACAGATCTGAGTTCTTCGTAGCAGATAGCAGATTGATATATTCATATTAGTTATTCATCATTATTACGTACGCTGTAATATGCACATGGAGGATGGCGTATGTGATATTGCCTTGAGACATGGACACTGTAACTGCCTTGAATCTGTTGTTGATATTATGTCGTTATGCCGTAGTTCCCCGCTGAGCGTCTGCAGAGTCCCCGGCACAGCTCCCCGGATCGTCTCACAGCAACAACCGTCTCCTGTCACGTCACCACCACAAGAATTACCACACAACACACAGATATAGGATTACGTCGCTTCCAGAGTGCAAAGTGTTTTGTCAGTTTAAATTCAGTGTTTATTTCTCTTGCCTGAAACATGGAGATATCTCAAGTGTTCATTGCTCCGATCTGCAACACACTCATTGTGTGGTGTCACATATACGTGAGCGGTCCATCGGCTGCTTATACCCGGTGAGCTCACTGATTTGCCATTTCTAAAATCAAACATTTCCAAAATATATACAGATTCAATTTCAACACAATTCAGTTTCTATGTCACGTCATCATTCCCATTTTATGAAGATGAATGAGGGAAACAATTCCCAATTTTGTCGATTCTCACTTCTCTCCATCATATTTAATGTCCAGATATTGTGGTTTCACACACTAAGCTTTGAGTATAGAATTCATTTCCAAGAATAACCCTTATTTTAACATCAAAACACACAAGTTGGAAAATCCATCAAATGTTTTTCGTGGACACCCAATCTCACCTTGATACACGATTGATTTCAATATTGTGTTTCTCTTGTTTTCAGTGTTTGTTGTGCCAGTAATTACTAAGGAGGCATGAATTAACACGTGAGCCGAAATACAGACACTCCATGAGCTGTTGCCGAGCTGTCTTCATCGTATTGGCAGCGCTGAGTTGGTACTGTATCATCTAGACTGTTTTGAGCTGCTGTACCTCAACGTTTTGGTAGTACTGCAGTTTGATATTGTTTTCTTTCAATCTTCATTCATGGCTTGTTCCTCACAATGGTTGAACTGGAGCTGTCAGTAATGCTCTTGTAGCCTCTCCGAGTGATTGGTTGGTCGTTGATATCAACCTGGAGTCATAGGTTCGAATCCCATCATTTCCTGCATTGCAGTCCAGTTCCTCATCTCTCACAGTTTGTGTAGATAAGCTGCATATTTTTCATGTATGCGACTGAATTTGATTACGATGAATATCATCGGTTACATTGGAAAGTAGTTCGATGCATATCAGGAGAATACCAGACAAACTAGAGAGCATAATCACTGTTGATATCGACACACTTCATATAGATTTTATTGATAAATTGTCCAGGTCAAAAGTAAATAAAGACAATATTTTTCAGTTTTCAATGTAAATTGGCTCATACTTTTTCGAACATTTTCCTTTTTTTTTGCTTTCTTCCGTCAAATCCCATTGGATTGGAGGATAACATATGTTCCCGAAGCTGTATCACAGATTATAATGGAGAAAATTGTTTCACAGTGTTAGAGCCTTATAGGGACAAAGTAATATTACAGTACCCCATGTGATGAGCCACCTTGAATCTGTTGTTGATGTTAAATCGTTATGTCGTAGTTCCCCGCTGAGCGTCTGCAGAGTCCCCGGAACAGTCCCCTGGATCCTCTCACAGCAACAACCGTCTCCTGTCTCAACAGAAGCTTACGTGACCACCACAAGAATTACCACAACACACAGATATAGGATTACGTCGCTTCCAGAGTGCAAAGTGTTTTGTCAGTTAAATTCAGTGATTATTTCTCTCTACTAACACGTGGAGCTGTCACAGTTCCACTGTTCACCTGTCGGCTGCTATTACCCGGTGAGTATAGTTTTCTCTCCACCAATGATGTTTGCAGTCAGGTCAAAAAACTCTAGATTGATATTTTCTATTTCAACTAGTAAAAGTCATTTATAAGTTTTGTATTGCTAACCCATCATACGAAAATGAATGAAACATTTTTTATTTTGGACTTTATAATATTCACAACTTCATAAAATTATTTTCACAAATGATAGATTAGCATTCGAAAATCAAATTGTTCATCACATTCAGTGAACACCTTTTAGTCGAGCTCGTGTTATCAGAAATCCAACGTATTTTGAAATTGAAGCCAGTCTCTGGCAGAAGCCATATACACTTCAATGTTAATAATTGTCGCTAGACCATGTTATCATACAAAATACATTTGTAAGTTGTCTAGGTTAGAATAAGATGGACAAATTATTGGTCATTTTTCAAGGTAAGCTGCTGGGCTAACTTCTCGAATTGTGCATTGGTTTTATGATCCATTTTTGGTGTGAAAATACATTGTAATTATTTTCAACTCATCTGAGTTCAGAATATGGCAATCGGTTGCACATTCACAGTGTCTGTTGGCTATACAGGAAAAAGACTGCTTTAATATATACCCAGAGAACAGTGTAAGTGATAATAACTTGGATTTAACTACCGTAACTGCCTCTAATCTGGTATTGATATTATTATATATATAAGTTGTCGAATAAATTCCAAAATGAATACATAATCAATTTCAGCACACTGAAGTTATTAGTTTGCATCATCATTTCTATTTTATGTAAATAAATTGAATATTTTCTTTTTTTGTCAAGTCTCTTTGATTTTTTCAACATATTCAATGTCCAGGAATTGTAAATCCACGTAAGACTTGGAGTATGCAGTCTAATAGTCAAGATTCACCTCAATTGGTATGTCATGTTATGCTAGTCAAAACTCTCACGAATTTTCTTGGTATGGACTCAATTTCCCCTCGATATAAGATTGATTCTAATTTTGTGTTTCTCTTTTTTTCAGTGTTTGTCGTGCCATTAATTACTGAGGAGGCTCGTACAAATACGTGAGCAGAAATACGGACACGTCTAGACTCTGTTGCCAATGTTCGATGTTGACGTGCTGCGTTCATTCATAAGTTCATTCCGACCCCCAGTGAAGATGACCACCAGACATTTCAGCAGCTGAGATTCAAAAGGGCAGTAACATTCATTATACTAATACATATGATTCCATACACAATTGTATTGTATCTGTTAATAGTGACAATGAATGAAAGTATAAGTACCAATAGAACTTCCATATTGCCTCTAATGGTTAGGAATATAGCATCATTTATTTTTTCAAAATAGCCCTGATTTGATTTGGTGTCAATGCAATTGGTCCATCACTGCTGATTGACTGATATAGTTATAGACAGGTTCGTAGCCTGTTGATACCATCGTAACGCCTCCTCTTAGCACCTGAAGTCACCTAAAGGATAGGCAGCA
The DNA here is from genome assembly GCA_964007535.1 of Brachyptera risi. Classification (NCBI taxonomy): domain Eukaryota; kingdom Metazoa; phylum Arthropoda; class Insecta; order Plecoptera; family Taeniopterygidae; genus Brachyptera; species Brachyptera risi. The sequence continues at coordinate 33,274,602 of OZ023332.1, forward strand.
CAGAAAGATAGCTGTAGGATAGAACCTCAAGGTTGTAGACCCGTTTGTTTCATAAGTATGATGAGAATTAGAGACCAACAGGTGATTTACTCCAACCCACCTTCAGTTTAGTTAATAGTTTAGTGAACTGGTGAGTTTCAGGAAATGAAGCAATTCAGAGGCAACAATATCATTCAGTTTAATTCTATAGCATATTCATTGTTTCCTCAATGACCCTTACAACAGTAATTTCATTTAGTTGACCTTGGTTTATTCACAGATCTCGTAGGTTTCTACTAGATATGAGCTTGTGTCAAATATGGTGGGTGATTCATATTCTATAAGATACAAAGTATCACATATGTAATTGATTATTCTTAGATATTTGAGCAATGAACCGATCAGCATGGGGTACCACCCAGACAACCTTTTTTTCTTCTTCAAATAGGCTATAAGAATGCACTATAATAATAACTAAGAAGTAATGGCATTGGTTAAATGATTAATGAGATGATGGGACGATGAGATGAACGTTTCTTAGGTGATGTGAAGGATAGTAGAAAGGGAGCGGTCGTGGCCCATAATTTTTAGGAACCATCCCAGCATTAGCCTAGACTACATAGGGAAATCACGAAAAAAACTTGTAGAGATGGATGTTAGCAGGGATCAAACCAGGTCCTATATGCCCCTCCACCTCCAGGATCACTTGAGGCGAGCGCATCAGCCACTGCACTGCATGTGCCATTCCAGGCCTACTAATAAGAAAACGCTTAATTTATCTTTCTCCATCATTTTTCTTCTGACCGGCGTGAAAAGTCATCAGTCAATTTTGGAATGCCCTCAAGATTGGGTTGCTTTCAGCAAAACACCCAAATGTTCCACCTCGACGCTGCACCGAGGGATAACCAACATCTTCCTGTTACGTCTCGAGTGCTTTCCCGGCCCAATAAGTTATATTGGAGTGTCACGGGCTCACATTCCGAGGTCAAGCAAGGTCATTTGTTAGACACTCAGAGCTACTGTCCTCTTGAAGCATTTCCCCTTCCTATGAGGATATTACAAGTGTCCAAGCTTTTCTATTATTCTCACCTTTTCAGGTTCAAGGCTTTTCCAGGATTCAAGCATTTTCATAATCCCAAGGATTTCCTCTTTTGATCGATTTCAGGGTCCGAGCTGCTTTGAGTTCCATCATTCTCAGCATTGCGGTACTCTCAAGATTGAAGCTTTTAATCGTCAGGATTGAAGCTTTTTTTGATCTTCATTTTTTCTCTCAGCATTTAGCTCCCTCAAAGTTTCAAGCTTGATCGGGAATACAAGTTTCGTCAGTATTAGGCTTCCCCAGGCTTTCAAGCGTCGTCAGAATTCAATCCACCTCGAGAATTTGGAGATTTTTAAATCACTGCTCACGACTATACGAGAGCGAATATGCGCAATGTTACAACCCTCTCATGACGCTTCCAAATTGCTTCAAAGTGCCGATGCCCTGTCGTATGAATATTGTTTTTAGCAGCTCGGAAGTTTTGAAGGCTAACTCTGAAGACGTTCAGACTGAAATACTAAACTCGAAGTCTCAGCTTGACGAAGGCGTCGTTGCTTCACTCGTCAACACTGTTTGAGCCAAACAACTCCAAGTCACGAGAGGTCCCTGTCGTAGTCATTTCTTGCCGCCTCCTTCTCGTCAACGAGCCACCCTGTTGAGCACATGCAGGGTACTGATCAATGACTCTTCCAGTCGATATCAGCTAATTCGTGGTGTTACTGACTCCGGTTCTCAAGTGTTGGCTATCCCGCTCTCTCACTCGCAACCTTGGACTGGAGGTCCAAACCTGTCACGCCCTCGTGTCAGGAATTGTGAAAGTGACCACGCAGTTTCATGGCACCACTCAATGCGCCATAGTTTCACGCGGTCATCGCAACTCTCTTCTTGAAGCTCAGGCGCTCGTCCTAGTTTCAATCTCTGATCGTGTTCCTGGATTTTCCCAAATCCAGTACCCACGGAGGTACTAGAGAGATATCATGCTCTGCCTTTGGCAGATGAGTCATTCAATATCCCAAACCAGATTGAGTTCCTGCTCAAAGCCGATCTGTACGCAGACATCCTGAGCAGAAACGTTGACGTCATCATGGAACGCAGTCTTTCCGCTCTCAATACCATGTTGTTTTTTCATACACCGACATTGAGGGGTTTGTCACACTACTTTGGGAAAGTCAAAGTGATTTCACTGCACAAGCAGAAGGATTTAGACGATCAACAGGGTGAGGATCACATCGTATCCTCATACTTCTTTGGCGTATGTCCTTAGGTCGTTACTCCAAGGATCTCTTGTTGCACCTCATCGTTCAACTGTCGGATCCACTCGTAATGCCTCCACGCAATGCTACCTAGCTTTGAAGCGCAGACTGAAGTGTTTTTCTCCGCCTGACACATTCTCTCATCACACATGCCCATTCACAGGTGTTGTGAGAAAGCGTACTGCGGTCTCGTACATCCCAAGTTTATTTGATTCTCTGGGATTTCTCCAAATGCGCGACATTCTGCTTCCTTTTGCTGGATGGAAATCCACAATTGTGGTTCGCCCAGGTTCTGTGGGATGACCCTTTCTCTGATCAGCTGACTCGAGGCTGCTCCAACGCTTTTTCCGAAGTGTCTGCCCTCTCTAGTCTCCATGTCCCCTGTGCTCATGTCCCTGTGTCAGATGTTTGTGGCGTCTTTGCCTAGTTGGTTGTAGCGATGCTTCCTGAGCGAGGTTATGCCAACATGCTTCATTTGCATACCTTGTCTCCCGTCTCACCTTCTGTCACTTCACCGCTTGTTCGCAGCAGAAGTGTGTTCTGTCAACACTCTAGCAATTCTCATTCTCAACCTTGAACTGTCAGTAGTAGTGCTACTCTTGCATCTGCACAAAGACACCTTGCTGTTGGTCAAGGCCCTCTCGGTTGACTGTCGTACTCTACACGTATTCGACCATCATCCTGGCTGGTCACACCTTCATATCGTCTTAAGACTCTTGTTGCTAACCGAGTGGTGGAGATAATGGAAACTTCTACTTCCTCCGACTGAAGGCATGTTGCTTCTGCCCACTACCCAGCAGATTGAGCTTCTGATGGCATCTTGCCTACCCAGCTTCTAGATCACAGTTCTGGGTTGACTGGACAGAACTTCCTGCTCTCTTCTCAAGTCGCCTCCACTCAAACCTCCAGAGGAGATACTTAAGACTACGACCATCTTTGTCATCAGCATAGCTGTCGAGCTTCTTCTCGTCAAACTGCAAGAGTCCTCGCTTCTTCCTGCTCAGAGAGTATTTGAATACTTCATTCATTTTGCTCGCCAAGCATACTCAGTCCCCTCTTGCCTCGGAATTTTGTTCCGCTCTGAACACCCAAGATGCTTTCATCTTCTCGTCAAGATCACGCCACTGTCATGTTTTGGATTATCAGAATGACAGCAACAATATCACTCAGCTGCTGAAATTCATCAACTCGCTCAACAGAAACGTGTTACGTCTCATGTAAGTTAGCTACGGCCTTCACTTGCTACCTCGGGACTTTTCAAAGTTGGCGGCACTCTCCGTCATTCCTCACATCTGCAGAATGTGCGTTTTCTGCTACTGCTACCAGAAGAAGCTAGGTCCCCAACTAACCTCGTGTCCTGGCCTGTAGACTGTATCATTGGAATCGTGCCCTCATGCCGTGACGAAGTCGTCCCGTGCCTTGTCCATTTGTATGACACAGCATTTTCGTTTGCTCGGTTTACAAACTGGTACTCCTGCCCCCCTGCCTAATTCAGTTTGAGGTCATTTCTTATTGTTACAATTCAATGGTTAAAGTTCATTTTGGTGACCGCTGTTTGCTAGCATTCATTTTCATTATTTTCTTGTCTGTTTGATTTACGCTGCACGAGTGGTTTCTTTCCGCATTCCCCTTCAATTAACACTGGGTAAAAGCTGCTGTTTAGTAGCAATAGACAGGTTGGTAAACCTGCTTGTATCATAACGGCTAAATTCCCTCAGCACGTAATGTCAGCTATAGTACTGGCAGCACTTGTCAACCAAGCTGTAGGATAGTAATACAAGGTTCTAGACCTGCTTGTACTAGATCTTCAGTACGTGGCTTGATTGAAAGTCATCATGAATTTAGTTTGAATAGAATATTCACCCATTCACAGCTGCTTGCAAACATCTGGTATGTGCATTTGTTTTTTGTTGTTTTTTTCACCAAGTCGCATACTGAGAAAACTTGATTGATATTTACCGTCTTCCTAGCTCAGTCAGGCAGCATAACGCCTTGATATTGAGAATATGTTTGAGCATGGGTTCGAGTCCCGCAAATATTTTCTGTGAAACTTCATTCATCAACTGCTCATTCCAACCCCCAAATAGTTAAGCTGTTGGTGGGATAGTAGGGAAACAGTAATATTCGTCATGGGAGTGTGGTCATGGGCTTACACTGTATATCTCTTCACCTTGTTGTAATCAATGGTATTCAATTGTTAGTGACTTCAGTAAAATTCTTCATATAATATGTTAGAATGAAATATTAATTTATAAACGAAGTAGCCTCGTTGAAAAGTTATGGTATGTGCATTTGTTTTTGTAATTTTTGTTTACCAAGTCACATACTCAGATTTTTTATTTGATCTTCTTCTTTTCTGCTTTACAGATTTGAGAACTATGTAGCACATATTAGGTCTACATATTTATATCAGATATGAATCAATATTACTTATGCTGTAATATGCACACAAAGGATGGCATAAGAATATCACCTTGAGACTTGGACATCGGAACTGCCTAGAATCTGTTGTTGATATTATATCGTTATGTCGTAGTTCCCCGCTGAGCGTCTGCAGAGTCCCCGGCACTGCGCCCTAGATTGTCTCACAGTGCTCAACAACCGTCTCCTGTCCCAACAGAAGCCTACACCATCACCACAAGAATTACCACACAACACACAGATACAGGATTACGTCGCTTCCAGAGTGAAAAGTGTTTTGTCAGTTTAAATTCAGTGACTACTTTCCTTCTCTGAATTGTGGAGCTGTGTTGAGTTCACGTTGCTTCAACTGCAACACACGTATGGAAAGTGTTGCTCTGGGATATGCCACGCATTTATGAGTGAATCATTGGCTGCTAATACCCGGTAAGCTCTTTTTCTTCATTCGGTGGAATCAAACATTCAATTCCAACACACTGAAGTTGATACTTTGTTTCATCCCTTCCATGAGATGGAGATAAAATAAGCGATTCCCCATTTTGTCAACTCTTTCTTCTATCATAATTATTATCATTTTATCATTATTATAATTATAATTATGACTTTAGAATTGTTCATAAATGCACGGTGGCAAGTTCCCTATCCTTGGTCACGACTGTTTGACTACCTCCCTGATCTACTCACAGGATTGTTCAACCATATTTTCATCCCTCTCAGATACACTTCTACTGTGCCCATGCCATTCTCTACCTGTCTTATTTGAGAAAAAAAAATTTGCCCACATTTGATCTTCCACCTTTTTTAACTACTGCTCTATCATGGCTCTGCCTACCCCATATTCATATTCAATGTCCAGATATTGAAGTTTCACATGAGACTTTGAGTATTAGGTTTCATCTTCTTATTCACCCTTACTGATATGGCATAAGCTAGTCAAAACTGTCGTGATTGTTCTCCGTGTGCATCCAAGCTTACCTCGATACAAGATTGATTCTAATTTTGTGTTTCTCTTGTTTTCAGTTTTTGTCGTGCCATTAATTACTAAGGAGGCTCGTACGAATACGTGAGCAAATATACAGACTCTGTTGCCAATGTTCGATGTTGACATGCTGCGTTCGTTCATACGTTCATTCCGAGCCCCAGTGACGATGACAACCAGACATTTCAGCGGCTGAGATCCAAAAGGGCAGTAACATTCATTAAACTAATACATATAATTCCATGCATAGTTGTATTGTATTTGTTGATAGTGACAATGAATGGAAGTATCAGTACCAATAGAACTTCCATATTGCTACTGATGGTTAGGATAGCCCTGATTTGATTCGGTGTCAATGCCCTCGGCCCATCAAGTCTGATTTACTGAATATAGCTATAGACGGGTTCGAAACCTGTTGGTACCATCAGTACCAGTTCCTCTTAGCACCTAATGTAAGCTGTAGGATAGGCAGCACAGAATGATAGCTGGAGGATAGTACCTCAAAGTCATAGACCTGCTTGTATCATAGGAACGTTAAGAATTAGAGACCAGCAGGTGATTTACTTCAACCCACCTTCAATTTGGTTAATAGTTCAGTTAGCTGGTGGGTTCTTGGAGATGGAACAATTCAGAGTCATCGACACTATTCAGTTTAATTCTTTAGAATATTCAATGTTTGCTCAATGACCCTACCAAAAGTAATTCCAATTGGGCAATCTTGGTCCATTCACAGATCGTGTAGTTTTCTACGAAATATGAGCTTGTGTAAAATCACTGTGAATTATTTTAATTTCATATTATACAAGGTATCACATATATAATGAGGTTATCCAAGATATTCGACGTGTGATTCGAAAAGCATGAGCTGAAGCCCAGACAAACTTGGATGAAAAAGTTTGCATTTTTCCAATCATTTTTTTTTTTGTGATCAGCAAACAGTCTTCAGCAACCAATTTGATGGTCCCCTAAGATTAGGCTACTTTCAACACAAGACCCAAAGATTTCCACTTGACAACGCACTGAAAGAGAATCATCTTCCTGCTACGTCTCGTGCGCCTCCCGAACCAATAAGTTATATTGGAGTATTACGGGCTCACATTTCGAGGTCAAGCAAGGTCATTTGTAGGACAGACAATGTAATCACTAATCAGTGACGACTAGTGGATAGCTGCCTCTGTTTGTATCTTTTCAGTATAATTTGTTACCAAATTTATGTTCAGCCATGGTACTTATTTTCTGTGAATTTTAATGGAAATTTAATTGTAATTAATTGAAGAAATTGATGAACAAGTGTATGAGACAGATGAAATTGGATATTGAAATAGGATGTGGGGCTTCTTCTGGACTGAGGTCATGGATTCCTGATGATGTTTGAAGTCCTGACAAAGACGTAAAGTACAAAGTACGTGTAGGAACATGGACACTTGGAGAGTTTAGACGAAGAGATGTGAAGACGCTTGGAGAGATGGAGACATGATGATGCTGGAGAGGTTAAGACGTGGAGATGGTTGGAGAGGTGAAGACGCTTGGACAGACGAGAAGATGTGGAGATTCGTGTAGATGTAAAGACACTTGGAGAGGTGAAGACATGAAGACACTTGAAGAGGTGTAGACGTGGAGACATGGAGATGAAGAGATGTGAAGACGCTTGGAGATGTGAAGACGTGAAGACGCTTGGAGAGGTGGAGACTTGGAGACGAAGAGATGTGTAGATGCTTGGAGATGTGAAGACATGGAGACGAAGAGATGAGAAGACACTTGGAGATCTGAAGACGTGGAGATGAAGAGATGTGAAGTCGCTTGGAGAATTGTCTTGAAGAGTTGAAGACCTGAAGATAGTTGAAGAGGTGAAGACATGAAGACGCTTGGAAAGGTGGAGTTTCGGAGACGTTGAGTTGGGAAGAGGCTACAAGATGTAAAGACGCTTGGAGAGGTGAAGACGTGAAGATGCTCGGAGAGGTGGAGACTTGGGGACGAAGAGATGTGAAGATGCTCAGAGATGTGAAGAACTGAAGACTTGAAGACGCTTGGAGAGGTGGAGACGTGAAGATGTGAAGGCTCTTGGAGAGGTGGAGACTTGGAGACGAAGAGATGTGAAGACGCTTAGAGATTTGAAGAACTGAAGACATGAAGACGCTTGGAGAGGTGGAGACGAAGAGATGAGAAGACGCTTGAAAATGTGAAGATACTTGGATATGTGAAGTTGTGAAGACGTTCGGAGAGGTGGAGACTTGGAGACGAAGAGATGTGAAGACGCTTGAAGACGTGAAGACGCTTGGAGAGGTGGAGACTTGGAAACGAAGAGATGCGAAGACGCTTGAAAACGTGAAGACGTGGAGAAGAAGAGATGTGAAGTTGCTTGGAGAGGTGGAGACGTGGAAGACGCTTGTAGAGTTGGTGACATGAAGACGCTTGAATAGGTGAAGACATGGAGTCGTGAAGTTGCTCGGAGAGGTTAAGACATGGATATGTGATTACTCTTGGAGAGGTGAAGATGCTTGGAGATGTGAAGTTGTGAAGACGTTCGGAGAGGTGGAGACTTGGAGACGAAGAGGTGTGAAGATGCTTGAACACGTGAAGACGCTTGGAGAGGTGGAGACGAAGAGACGAAGAGATGTGAAGACGCTTGAAAACGTGAAGACGTGGAGAAGAAGTGATGTGAAGTCGCTTGGAGAGGTGGAGACGTGGAAGACGCTTGTAGAGTTGGTGACATGAAGACGCTTGAAGAGGTGGAGACATGGAGTCGTGAAGTCGCTTGGAGAGGTGAAGACATGGATATGTGATTACATTCGGAGAGGTAACGACGTGAAGACATGAAGATGCTTGCAGAGGTGACGACGTGAAAACAAAGAGATGTTTGAGTTTCTCAAACGTTGAGAATTAGAGACCAGCAGGTGATTTACTTCAACCCACCTTCAGTTTAGTCAATAGTTTAGTTAACTAGTTGGTTCTTGGAGATGAAACAATTCAGAGTCATTGACTTTATTCAGTTCAATTCTTCAGTATATTTATTGTTTGCTCAATGACCCTACCAAAAGTAATTCCAATTGGGGGACCTTGGTCCATTCCTAGATCGTGTAGTTTACTACGAAATATGAGCTTGTGTAAAATCGCTGTGGATTATTCTAATTTCATATTATACAAGGTATCACATATATAATGAGGTAATCCAAGATATTTAAGGTAAGTTTGAATTTTTCCAATCATTTTTTTTTGTGATCAGCAAACAGTCTTCAGCAACCAATTTGATGGTCCCCTAAGATTAGGCTACTTTCAACACAAGACCCAAAGATTTCCACTTGACAACGCACTGAAGGAGAATCATCTTCCTGCTACGTCTCGTGTGCCTCACGACCCAATAAGTTATATTGAAGTATTATGGGCTCACATTCCGAGGTCAAGCAAGGTCATTTGTAGGACAGACAATCTAATCAGTGACGACTAGTTGATAGCTGCCTCTGTTTGTATCTTTTCAGTATAATTTGTTACCAAATTTATGTTCAGGAATGGTACTTATTTTCTGTGAATTTTAATGGAAATTTAATTGTAATTAATTGAAGAAATTGATGAACAAGTGGATGAAACAGATAAAATTGGATATTGAAATAGGATGTGGGGCTTCTTCTGGTCTGAGGTCATGGGTTCCTGATGATGCTTGAAGTCCTGACAAAGACGTGAAGTACAAAGTACGTGTAGAAACATGGACACTTGGAGAGTTTAGACGAAGAGATGTGAAGACGCTTGGAGAGGTGGAGACATGATGATGCTGGAGAGGTGAAGACTTGGAGACAGTTGGAGAGATGAAGACGCTTGGAGAGCGAAGAGATGTGGAGACGCTTGTAGATGTAAAGACACTTGGAGAGGTGAAGACATGAAGACGCTTGAAGAGGTGTAGACGTGGAGACGTGGAGATGAAGAGATGTGAAGACGCTTGGAGATGTGAAGACGTGAAGACGCTTGGAGAGGTGGAGACTTGGAGACGAAGAGATGTGTAGATGCTCGGAGATGTGAAAACATGGAGACGAAGAGATGAGAAGACACTTGAAGATCTGAAGACGTGGAGATGAAGAGATGTGAAGTCGCTTGGAGAGGTGAAGATGTGGATACGTGAATTTTCTTGGAGAGTTGAAGACCTGAAGATGGTTGGAGAGGTGAAGACATGAAGACGCTTGGAAAGGTGGAGCTCTGGAGACGAAGAGATGTGAAGAGACTACGAGATGTAAAGACGCTTGGAGAGGTGAAGACGCTTGGAGAGGTGGAGACTTGGGGACGAGGAGTTGTGAAGACGCTTAGAGATGGGAAGAACTGAAGACCTGAAGACGCTTGGAGAGGTGGAGATGAAGAGATGAGAAGACGCTTGAAGACGTGAAGATGCTTGGAGATGTGAAGTTGTGAAGACGTTCGGAGAGGTGGAGACTTGGAGACGAAGAGATGTGAAGACGCTTGGAGAGGTGGAGACTTAGTGACGAAGAGATGTGAAGACGCTTGAAAACGTGAAGACGTGGAGAAGAAGAGATGTGAAGTCGCTTGTAGAAGTGGAGACGTGGAAGACGCTTGTAGAGTTGGTGACATGAAGACGCTTGAAGAGGTGAAGACATGGAGATGCTTGAAGAGGTGGAGACGAAGAGATGAGAAGACGCTTGAAGACGTGAAGATGCTTGGAGATGTGAAGTTGTGAAGACGTTCGGAGAGGTGGAGACTTGGAGATGTGAAGACGTTTGAAGACGCGAAGACGCTTGGAGAGGTGGAGACCTGGTGACGAAGAGATGTGTAGACGCTTGGGGAGAGGTGGAGACTTGGAGACGAAGAGTTGTGAAGACGCTTGAAAACGTGTAGACGCTTGGAGAGGTGGAGACTTAGAGACGAAGAGATGTGAAGACGCTTGGAGAGGAAGAGATGTGTAGACGCTTGGAGATGTGAAGACGTGGAGTTGAAGAGATGTGAAGATGCTTGAAGAGTTCAAGACATGGAGACATAACGACGCTTGGAGAGGTGGAGACCTGATGACGAAGAGATGTGTAGACGCTTGGGGAGAGGTGGAGACTTGGAGACGAAGAGTTGTGAAGACGCTTGAAAACGTGTAGACGCTTGGAGAGGTGGAGACTTAGAGACGAAGAGATGTGAAGACGCTTGGAGAGGAAGAGATGTGTAGACGCTTGGAGATGTGAAGACGTGGAGTTGAAGAGATGTGAAGATGCTTGAAGAGTTCAAGACATGGAGACATAACGACGCTTGGAGAGGTGGAGACTTAGAGACGAAGAGATGTGAAGACGCTTGGAGAGGAAGAGATGTGTAGACGCTTGGAGATGTGAAGACGTGGAGTTGAAGAGATGTGAAGATGCTTGAAGAGTTCAAGACATGGAGACATAACGACATTTGGAGAGGTGGAGACGTGAAGATACGTGCAGGGGTGAAAACGTTAAGTCAAAGAGATGTGAAGACGCTTGGATATGTGAAGATGCCTGATAATGTGAAGACGTGGAGACATGAAGATGCTTGAAAAAGTGAAGGCTTGAGACGTGGAGACGAAGAGATGTAAAGACGCTCGTAGAGTTTAGGAAGTGGAGACGTGAAGACGACGAGATGTGAATAAGCTTGGAGAGGTGAAGATGCTTGAAGACGTGAGGACGCATACAGAGGTGAAGACGCTTGTAGAGGTGAAGACGCCTGGAGATTTGGAGACGAAGAGACTTGAAGACGTTTGGAGAGGAGAAGATGTGGAGACGTGAAGATGCTTGGAGAAGCGAAGACGTGGAGACGTGAAGACATGGATAGGTGAAGACGCTTGGAGAGGTAAAGAAGTGGAGATAATCCTAGACGTGAAGACATGGAGATGTGAAAATGCTTGAGACGTTGAGACGTGAAAATGCTTTTAGAGGTGATGACGCTCGGAGAGGTGAAGATGTGGAGACGAAAAGATTTGTAGACATGAAGACAGAGAGATGTGAAGACATGGTGTCGTGAAGACATGAGGTCGTGAAGACAAGGATTTGTGAGGAAACAAAGCGACATGAAAACGATCTATTATGTGGAGACGTAGAGAGGAAAAGCTGAAAACTGAAGCCTCGAAATTGCATTTTTCAGTTCTTATGAATGTGTCATTCAATATAGTCCTGTGGCAGTTATTGTCAAATTACCGCAGGTTGAGAGCTTCTATTTAGTAGCAATAGACAGGTATAGAACCTGCTTGTATTATCAGTGCTAGTTCGTCTTGGCACATAAAAGTCTGCCATAGGTTGGGCAGCACTGGTCAACAGAGCTATGGTATAGTAATGCAAGGTTCCAGAGCTGCTTGTTCATCCAGTACCTCATTTCCAGTAGCTATAGTGAAAGTAATCATAAATAGAATGAGTCAGAATAGAATATTCATTCATACACATTGCAAGCTGCTTGCAAACATCTGGTATGTGCATTTTTTTCTTTGTATTTTTTTTCACCAAATTGCATACGCAGAAAATGATTCTGGATCTTCACCGACTTCCTAGTTCAATCAGGCAACATATGTACATGATTTAGGAAATATAATTTGTGCGAGGGTTCAAGTCCCACCTAGTTTCACGGGTGAACATTCATTCATCATCTGCTTACTTGATCCCCCAAATGATCCAGCTGTTGAATCCAGAGCAATTATCAATCAGTGTCATGTGATGATACTCATATGTTCATACTGTACATCACTATACGTTGTTCTGATCAACGGCGTTCATTTCTAAGTGGCTTCAGTAATAGTCTTTATATATTAAGTTGAAATGAAATATTCATCCATGTACTAAGTCGGCCAGTTGCAAAGATATTGCTTGTACAATTTTTTCTTGTATTTTTTGTTCAATATATTGGATAGATTTATTAGATGTATTCGATATAATTATTGATAATTAATAATTAATTAATTAATAGATCTGATAGAACTGTGGAATATTACCACAGGTTTCCAGACCAGCTTGTATATCTAGTGGCATAAGTAAAAGTCATTATAAATATAGCTAGAATAGGATAATCATTCATTCACAGCTGCTTGCAAACATCTGATATGTGCATTTGTTTTTGGTGTTTTCTGTTCTGTCACATACCCAGAAAATTGATTTTGAACTTCAGCGCCTTGTTAATTTGGTCAGACGACGTAATCCCTTGATATTAGGTTTATGTTTGAGCGTGGGTTCAAGTCCCGCCTGTTTCATGTGTTTATCACTCATTCATCACCTGCTCATTCGAACCCTCAAATAATCTAGCTGTTGGTGGGGTCTTGATGTAACAGTAATCTTCGTCATATGATTCCAGTCATGGTTATATAGGACTACTGTAGTTATTATTTTCTGATTTAATTAATGCTATTCAATTCTTAGTAGCTTTTGTAATAATCTTCATAGAATCATTTATAGTGATATATCAATTCATGTTCAAATGAGGCAGATGCAAAGATATGGTATGTGCATCCGTTTGTTGTATTTTTTTAATTACGAAGTCGCATTCCAAGAAGTGTCTGTATTTGACCTTTTCCTCTTCTGCTTCACAGATCTGAGTTCTTCGTAGCAGATAGCAGATTGATATATTCATATTAGTTATTCATCATTATTACGTACGCTGTGATATGCACATGAAGGCGTATGTGATATTGCCTTGAGACATGGACACTGTAACTGCCTTGAATCTGTTGTTGATATTATATCGTTATGCCGTAGTTCCCCGCTGAGCGTCTGCAGAGTCCCCGGCACAGCCGCCTGGATCGTCTCACAGCAACAACCGTCTCCTGTCACGTCACCACCACAAGAATTACCACACAACACACAGATATAGGATTATGTCGCTTCCAGAGTGCAAAGTGTTTTGTCAGTTTAAATTCAGTGTTTATTTCTCTTGCCTGAAACATGGAGATATCTCAAGTGTTCATTGCTTCGATCTGCAACACACTCATTGTATGGTGTCACATATACATGAGCGGTCCATCGGCTGCTTATACCCGGTAAGCTCACTGATTTGCCAATTCTAAAATCAAACATTTCCAAAATATATGCAGATTCAATTTCAACACAATTCAGTTTCTATGTCACGTCATCATTCCCATTTTATGAAGATGAATGAGGGAAACAATTCCCAATTTTGTCGATTCTCACTTCTCTTCATATTTAATGTCCAGATAATGTGGTTCCACACACTAGACTTTGAATATGGAATTCATTTCCAAGAATAACCCTGATTTTAACATCAACACACACAAGCCGGGAAATCTATGAATGTTTTTCGTGGACACTCAATCTTACCTTGATACACGATTGATTGCAATATTGTGTTTCTCTTGTTTTCAGTGTTTGTTGTGCCAGTAATTACTAAGGAAGCATGAATTAACACGTGAGCCGAAATACAGACTCTGAGCAGTTACCGAGCTGTCTTCATCGTGTTGGCAGCGCAGAGTGGGTACTCTATCATCTTGACAGTTTTGAGCTGCTGTACCTCAACGTATTGGTAGTACTGCAGTTTGATATCGTTTTCTTTCAATCTTTATTCATGGCTTGTTTGCCTTGTTGGATGAACTGGAGCTGTCAGTAATGCTCTTGTAGCCTCTCCGAGTGATTTGTTGGTCGTTGATATCAACCCGGAGTCATGGGTTCGAATCCCATCATTTCCAGCGATACAGGCCAGTTCCTTATCTCTCACAGTTTGTGTAGATAAGCTGCATATTTTTCATGTATGCGACTGAATTTGATTACGATGGATATCAACGGTTACATTGGAGAGTAGTTCAATGCATATCAGGAAAATACCAGACAATCTAGAAAGCATGATCACTGTTTATATCCACATATGTCATATAGATCTTATTGTTAAAATGCCCAGGTCAAAACTAAATAAGGACACTATTTTTCAGTTTTCAAGGTAAGCTGGCTCATACTTTTTCGAAGATTTTCCTTTTTTTTATGCTTTCTTCTGTCAAATCCCATTGGATTGGAGGAAAACATATGTTCCCGAAGCTCTATCACAGATTGACATGGGAGAAAATTGTTTCACAGTGTTAGAGCCTTTTAGGGACAAAGTAATATTACAGTACCCCATGTGATGAGCTACCTTGAATCTGTTGTTGATATTGAATTGTTATGTCGTAGTTCCCCGCTGAGCGTCTGCAGAGTCCCCAGAACAGTCTCCTGGATCCTCTCACAGCAACAACCGTCTCCTGTTTCAACACAAGCCTACGTCACCACCACAAGAATTACCACACAACACACAGATAAAGGATTACGTCGCTTCCAGAGTACAAAGTGTTTTGTCAGTTAAATTCAGTGATTATTTCTCTTTACTAACACGTGGAGCTGTCACAGTTCCACTGTTCACCTGTCGGCTGCTATTACCCGGTGAGTATAGTTTTCTCTCCACCAATGATATTTGCTGTCAGGTCAAAAAACTCTAGATTGATATTTTCCATTTTAACTAGTGAAAGTCATTTATGAGTTTGGTATTGCTAGCCCATCATACGAAAATGAAAGAAACATTTTTTATTTTGGACTTTATAATATTCACAACTTCACAAAATTATTTTCACAAATGATTGATAAGTTTTGTATTGCTAGCCCATCATACGAAAATGAAAGAAACATTTTTTATTTTGGACTTTATAATATTCACAACTTCACAAAATTATTTTCACAAATGATTGATAAGCATTCAAAAATCAAATTGTTCATCACATTCAGTGAACACTTTTTATTCAAACTCGTGTTATCAGAAATCCAACGTATTTTGGAATTGAAAAATATCTCTGGCTCTGGAAATGTCTCTGGCAGAAGCCATATACAGTTCAATGTTCATAATTTTCGCTAGACTATGTTATCATACAAAATACATTTGTAAGTAGTCCAGGTTAGAATAAGATGGAAAGATTATTGGTCATTTTTCAAGGTAAGCTGCTGGGCTAACTTCTCGAATTGTGCATTGGTTTTATGATCCATTTTTTGTGTGAGAAATTGTGATTACTTTGAACTCATCTGAGTTTAGAATATGGCAATCGGTTGCACATTCATAGTGTCTGTTGGCTATACAGGAAAAAGACTGCTTTTAATAGAAGAGCATAGCGAAGTCTCCATCCCACTCTCATAGGGCTTTGTCTGCGTGTTTTTTTTTTCGTTTGTTTGTGGGCACTGCACAAGTCGCAGGGTTTGACTGATCAACATGAAACTTTTTTTGTACGGGTCAACTTTTACAACTTGGAACTGTATAGTTTTTGGAATGAATCGGTCGATTAGATTTTGAGAAATATCATGTCAAAGTTTTTAAAAACCCCATAAGATTAGGCTGGGTGAGAAAATTTGAAAAAATTAAACCTCCGAGAAAAAAAAATTCTCTCCGAGCGTTCAAACATAAATGATACACATGACCACCATTTTATAAGCAATTTGAACCAGCTGTTTCAAAGAAAAATATTCAAATAACTGTTTTTATACATCAAATATATGGAAATGAGCCAAGATTCACTGCTTCCTAGATTCGATATTCGCCCAAGCATGAAATATTCTTCATATTCGTCAAGGTGTGTAGAATACCAGAGAAGATGAAAAAGCAATCAAATGAAAGTGTGTAGAATACTCGAGTCGATAGAGTAGCAAATGTAGGACTGTTATTAAACCTTATTCAGATATCTCGCTCATCTTACAACGCATATTTCGCGTTTGCCTAGTATATACCCAGAGAACAGTGTAAGTGATAATAACTTGGATTTAACTACCGTAACTGCCTCTAATCTGGTATTGATAACATTATATATATACATTGTCGAATAAATTCCAAAATGAATAAATAATCAATTTCAACACACTGAAGTTATTAGTTTGCATCATCATTTCTATTTTATATAAATAAATTGAACATTTTCTCATGTCTCTATGATTTTTTCATCATAATCAATGTCCAGGAATTGTAAATTCACGTGGGACTTGGAATATGCAGTCTAATCCTCAAGATTCACCTCAATTGATATGGCAAGTTATGCTATTCAAAAGTCTCATGAATATTCTTGGTATGGACCTGAGCTTACCTCGATACACTATATTGATTCTAATTTTGTGTTTCTCTTTTTTTCAGTGTTTGTCGTGCCATTAATTACTAAGGAGGCTCGTACGAATACGTGAGCAGAAATACAGACACGTCAAGACTCTGTTGCCAAAGTTCGATCTTGACATGCTGCGTTCATTCATACGTTCATTCCGAGTCCCAGTGAAGATGACCACCAGACATTTCAGCAGCTGAGATCCAAAAGGGCAGTAACATTCATTAAACTGATACATATAATTCCATACACAATTGAATTGTATTTGTTAATAGTGACAATGAATGAAAGTATACGTACCAATAGAACTTCCATATTGCCTCTAATAGTGAGGAATATAGCATTTTTAAGGTTTTCAAAATAGCGCTGATTTGATTTGGTGTCAATGCCCTCGGCCCATCAAGTCTGATTTACTGAATATAGCCATGGACGGGTTCGAAACCTGTTGGTACCATCAGTACCAGTTTCTCTGAGCAGAAACGTTGACGTCATCATGGAACGCAGTCTCTCCGCTCTCAATATCATGTTGTTTTTTCATACACCGACATTGAGGGGTTTGTCACACTACTTTGGGAAAGTCAAAGTGATTTCACTGCACAAGCAGTAGGATTTAGATGATCAACAGGGTGAGGATCACATAGTATCCTCATACTCCTTGGGCGCGTTAAAACGCTACTCCGAGGATCTCTTGTTGCACCTCATCGTTCAACTTTCGGATCCTCTCGTAATGCCTCCACGCAATGCTACCTAGCTTTGAAGCGCAGACCGAAGTGTTTTTCTCCGCCTGACACATTCTCTCATCACACACGCCCATTCACAGGTGTTGTGAGCAAGCGTACTGCGGTCTCGTACATACCAAGGTTATTTGATTCTCTGGGATTTCTCCAAATGTGCGACATTCTGCTTCCTTTTGCTGTATGAAAATCCACAATTGTGGTTCGCCCAGGTTCTGTGGGATGACCCTTTCTCTGATCAGCTGACTTGAGGCTGTTCCAACGCTTTTTCTGAAGTGTCTGCCCTCTCTAGTCTCCATGTCCCCTGTGTTCTGCCAGTTGTTTGTGGCTTCTTTGCCTAGTTGGTTGTAGCGATGCTTCCTGAGCGAGGTTATGCTAACATGCTTCATTTGCATACCTTGTCTCCCGTCTCACCTTCTGTCACTTCACCGCTTGTTCGCAGCAGAAGTGTGTTCTGTCAACACTAGCAATTCTCATTCTCAACCTTGAACTGTCAGTAGCAATGCTACTCTTGCATCTGCGCAAAGACACCTTGCTGTTGGTCAAGGCCCTCTCGGTTGACTCTGTCGTACTCTACACGTATTCGAACATCATCCTGGCTTGTCACACCTTCACATCGTCTTAAGACTCTTGTTGCTAACCGAGTGGTGGAGATATTGGAAACTTCTACTTCCTCCAACTGAAGGCATGTTGCTCCTGCCCACTACCCAGCAGATTGTGCTTCTGATGGCATCTCACCTACCCAGCTTCTAGATCACAGTTCTGGGTTGACTGGACAGAACTTCCTGCTCTCTTCTCAAGTCGCCTCCACTCAAACCTCCAGAGGAGATACTTGAGACTACGACCATCTTTGTCGCCAGCATAGCTGTCGAGCTTCGTCTCGTCAAACTGCAAGAGTCCTCGCTTCTTCCTGCTCAGAGAGTATTTGAATACTTCATTCATTTTGCTCGCCAAGCGTTCTCAGTCCCCTCTTGCCTCGAAATTTTGTTCCGCTCTGAACACCCAAGATGCTTTCATCTTCTCGTCAAGATCACGCCACTGTCATGTTTTGGATTATCAAAATGACAGCAACAATATCACTCAGCTGCTGAAATTCATCAACTCGCTCAACAGAAACGTGTTACGTCTCGTGTAAGTTAGCTACGGCCTTCACTTGCTATCTCGGGACTTTTCAAAGTTGGCGGCACTCTCCGTCATTCCTCACTTCTGCAGAATGTGCGTTTTCTGCTACTGCTACCAGAAGAAGTTAGGTCCCCAACTATCCTCGTGTCCTGGCCTGTTGACCGTATCATTGGAATCGTGCCCTCATGCCGTGACGAAGTCGTCCCGTGCCTTGTCCATTTGTATGACACAGCATTTTCGTTTGCTCGGTTTACAAACTGGTACTTCTGCCGCCCTACCTAATTCAGTTTGAGGTCATTTCTTATTGTTACAATTCAATGGAAAAAGTTCATTTCGGTGACCGCTGTTTGCTAGCATTAATTTTCATTATTTTCTTGTCTGTTTGATTTACGCTGCACGAGTGTTTTCTTTCCGCATTCCCCTTCAATTAACACTGGGTAAAAGCTGCTGTTTAGTAGCAATAGACAGGTTGGTAAACCTGCTTGTATCATAACGGCTAAATTCCCTCAGCACGTAATGTCAGCTATAGTACTGGCAGCACTTGTCAACCAAGCTCTAGGATAGTAATACAAGGTTCTAGACCTGCTTGTACTAGATCTTCAGTGGCTTGAGTGAAAGTCATCATGATTTCAGTTTGAATAGAATATTCATCCATTAACAGCTGCTTGCAAACATCTGGTATGTGCATTTGTTTTTTGTTGTTTTTTTCACCAAGTCGCATACTGAGAAAACTTGATTGATATTTACCGTCTTCCTAGCTCAGTCAGGCAGCATAACGCCTTGATATTGAGAATATGTTCGAGCATGGGTTCAAGTCCCGCAAATGTTTTTTGTGAAATTTCATTCATCAACTGCTCATTCCAACCCCCAAATAGTTAAGCTGTTGGTGAGATCTTGAGGAAACAGTAATATTCGTCACGGGATTGTGGTCATGGGCTTATACTGTATATCTCTTCATCTTGTTGTAATCAATGGTATTCAATTGTTAGTGACTTCAGTAAAATTCTTCATAAAATATGTTAGAATGAAATATTAATTTATAAACGAAGTAGCCTTGTTGAAAAGTTATGGTATGTGCATTTGTTTTTGTAATTCTTGTTTACCAAGTCACATACTCAGATTTTTTATTTGATCTTCTTCTCTTCTGCTTTACAGATTTGAGAACTATGTAGCAAATATTAGGTCTACATATTTATATCAGATATGAATCAATATTACTCATGCTGTAATGTGCACACAGAGGATGGCATAAGTAATATCACCTTGAGACTTGGTCATCGGAACTGCCTTGAATCTGTTGTTGATATTATATCGAAATGTTGTAGTTCCCCGCTGAGCGTCTGCAGAGTCCCTGGCACAGCGCCCTGGATCGTCTCACAGCAACAACCGTCTCCTGTCCCAACAGAAGCCTACATCATCACCACAAGTATTACCACACAACACACATATATAGGATTACGTCGCTTCCAGAGTGCAAAGTGTTTTGTCTGTTTAAATTCAGTGATTATTTTCCGTCTCTGAATTGTGGAGCTGTGTTGAGTTCAAGTTGCTTCAACTGCAACACACGTATGGAATGTGTTGCTCTGGAATATGCCACGCATTTATGAGTGAATCATTGGCTGCTAATACCCGGTAAGCTCTTTTTCTTCATTCGGTGGAATCAAACATTCAATTCCAACACACTGAAGTTGATACTTTGTTTCATCCCTTCCATGAGATGGAGATGGAATAAGCAATTTCCCATTTTGTCAACTCTTTCTTCTATCATAATTATTATCATTTTATCATTATTATAATTATAATTATGACTTTAGCATTGTGCATAAATGCACGGTGGCAAGTTCCCTATCCTTGGTCACGACTGTTTGACTACCTCCCTGATCTACTCACAGAATTGTTCAACCATATTTTCATCCCTCTCAGATACACTTCTACTGTGCCCATACCATTCTCTACCTGTCTTTTTTGAGGAAGAAAATTTGCCCACTTTTGATCTTCCAACTTTTTCAACTACTGCTCTATCATGGCTCTGCCTACCCCATATTCATATTCAATGTCCAGATTTTGAAGTTTCACATGAGACTTTGAGTATTAGGTTTCATCTTCTTATTCACCCTTACTGATATGGCATAAGCTAGTCAAAACTGTCGTGATTGTTCTCCGCATGCATCCAAGCTCACCTCGATACAAGATTGATTCTAATTTTGTGTTTCTCTTGTTTTCAGTTTTTGTCGTGCCATTAATTACTAAGGAGGCTCGTTCGAATACGTGAGCAAATATACAAACTCTGTTGCCAATGTTCAATGTTGACGTGCTGCGTTCGTTCATACGTTCATTCCGAGCCCCAGTGACGATGACCACCAGACATTACAGCTGCTGAGATCCAAAAGGGCAGTAACATTCATTAAACTGATACATATAATTCCATACACAGTAGTATTGTATTTGTTAATAGTGACAATGAATGAAAGTATAAGTACCAATAGAACTTCCATTTTGCCACTAATAGTTAGGAATATAGCATTATTAAGGTTTTCAAAATAGCGCTGATTTGATTTGGTGTCAATGTAATTGGCCCATGAAGTCAAATTTACTGAATATAGCCATAGACGGGTTCGAAACCTGTTGGTACCATCAGTACCAGTTTCTCTTAGCACCTAATGTAAGCTGTAGGATAGGCAGCACAGAATGATAGCTGGAGGATAGTACCTCAAAGTCATAGACCTGCTTGTATCATAGGAACGTTAAGAATTAGAGACCAGCAGGTGATTTACTTCAACCCACCTTCAATTTGGTTAATAGTTCAGTTAACTGGTGGGTTCTTGGAGATGGAACAATTCAGAGTCATCGACACTATTCAGTTTAATTCTTTAGAATATTCAATGTTTGCTCAATGACCCTACCAAAAGTAATTCCAATTGGGCAATCTTGGTCCATTCACAGATCGTGTAGTTTTCTACGAAATATGAGCTTGTGTAAAATCACTGTGAATTATTTTAATTTCATATAATACAAGGTATCACATATATAATGAGGATATCCAAGATATTTGACGTGTGATTCGAAAAGCATGAGCTGAAGCCCAGACAAACTTGGATGAAAAAGTTTGCATTTTTCCAATCATTTTTTTTTTTTGTGATCAGCAAACAGTCTTCAGCATTCAATTTGATGGTCCCCTAAGATTAGGCTACTTTCAACACAAGACCCAAAGATTTCCACTTGACAACGCACTGAAAGAGAATCATCTTCCTGCTACGTCTCGTGCGCCTCCCGAACCAATAAGTTATATTGGAGTATTACGGGCTCTCATTTCGAGGTCAAGCAAGGTCATTTGTAGGACTGACAATGTAATCACTAATCAGTGACGACTAGTGGATAGCTGCCTCTGTTTGTATCTTTTCAGTATAATTTGTTACCAAATTTATGTTCAGCCATGGTACTTATTTTCTGTGAATTTTAATGGAAATTTAATTGTAATCAATTGAAGAAATTGATGAACAAGTGTATGAGACAGATGAAATTGGATATTGAAATAGGATGTGGGGCTTCTTCTGGACTGAGGTCATGGATTCCTGATGATGTTTGAAGTCCTGACAAAGACGTAAAGTACAAAGTACGTGTAGGAACATGGACACTTGGAGAGTTTAGACGAAGAGATGTGAAGACGCTTGGAGAGATGGAGACATGATGATGCTGGAGAGGTGAAGACGTGGAGATGGTTGGAGAGGTGAAGACGCTTGGACAGACGAGAAGATGTGGAGATTCGTGTAGATGTAAAGACACTTGGAGAGGTGAAGACATGAAGACACTTGAAGAGGTGTAGACGTGGAGACATGGAGATGAAGAGATGTGAAGACGCTTGGAGATGTGAAGACGTGAAGACGCTTGGAGAGGTGGAGACTTGGAGACGAAGAGATGTGTAGATGCTTGGAGATGTGAAGACATGGAGACGAAGAGATGAGAAGACACTTGGAGATCTGAAGACGTGGAGATGAAGAGATGTGAAGTCGCTTGGAGAATTGTCTTGAAGAGTTGAAGACCTGAAGATAGTTGAAGAGGTGAAGACATGAAGACGCTTGGAAAGGTGGAGTTTCGGAGACGTTGAGTTGGGAAGAGGCTACAAGATGTAAAGACGCTTGGAGAGGTGAAGACGTGAATATGCTCGGAGAGGTGGAGACTTGGGGACGAAGAGATGTGAAGACGCTTAGAGATGTGAAGAACTGGAGACTTGAAGACGCTTGGAGAGGTGGAGACGTGAAGATGTGAAGGCTCTTGGAGAGGTGGAGACTTGGAGACGAAGAGATGTGAAGACGCTTAGAGATTTGAAGAACTGAAGACATGAAGACGCTTGGAGAGGTGGAGACGAAGAGATGAGAAGACGCTTGAAAATGTGAAGATACTTGGATATGTGAAGTTGTGAAGACGTTCGGAGAGGTGGAGACTTGGAGACGAAGAGATGTGAAGACGCTTGAAGACGTGAAGACGCTTGGAGAGGTGGAGACTTGGAAACGAAGAGATGCGAAGACGCTTGAAAACGTGAAGACGTGGAGAAGAAGAGATGTGAAGTTGCTTGGAGAGGTGGAGACGTGGAAGACGCTTGTAGAGTTGGTGACATGAAGACGCTTGAATAGGTGAAGACATGGAGTCGTGAAGTTGCTCGGAGAGGTTAAGACATGGATATGTGATTACTCTTGGAGAGGTGAAGATGCTTGGAGATGTGAAGTTGTGAAGACGTTCGGAGAGGTGGAGACTTGGAGACGAAGAGGTGTGAAGATGCTTGAACACGTGAAGACGCTTGGAGAGGTGGAGACGAAGAGACGAAGAGATGTGAAGACGCTTGAAAACGTGAAGACGTGGAGAAGAAGTGATGTGAAGTCGCTTGGAGAGGTGGAGACGTGGAAGACGCTTGTAGAGTTGGTGACATGAAGACGCTTGAAGAGGTGGAGACATGGAGTCGTGAAGTCGCTTGGAGAGGTGAAGACATGGATATGTGATTACATTCGGAGAGGTAACGACGTGAAGACATGAAGATGCTTGCAGAGGTGACGACGTGAAAACAAAGAGATGTGAAGACGCTTGGAGAGGTAGAGATGTGTAGTCGTTTGGAGATGTGAAGACGTGGAGACGAAGAGATTAGAAGACGCTTGGAGAGGTGAAGATATGGAGTTGAAGAGATGTGAAGATGCTTGGAGAGTTGAAGACGTGGAGACAGAACGACGTTTGGAAACGTGGAGACGTGAAGATACGTGCAGGGGTGAAGACGTTACGACAAAGAGATGTGAAGACGCTTGGATATGTGAAGATGCCTGATGATGTGAAGATGTGGAGACATGAAGATGCTTGAAAAAGTGGAGGCGTGGAGACGTGGAGACGAAGAGATGTGAAGACGCTTGGAGAGTTTAGGGAGTGGAGACGTGAAGACGACGAGATGTGAATAAGCTTGGAGAGGTGAAGATGCTTGAAGATGAGAGGACGCATGTAGAGGTGAAGACGCTTGGAGAGGTGAAGACGCTTGGAGAGGTGAAGATGCTTGAAGATGTGAAGACGCTTGAAGAGGTGAAGACGCCTGGTGATTTGGAGATGGTGAGACTTGATGACGTTTGGAGAGGTGAAGATCCTTGGAGAAGCGAAGACGTGGAGACGTGAAGACATGGATAGGTGAAAACGCTTGGAGAGGTAAAGATGTGGAGATGATCCTAGATGTGAAGACATGGAGATGTGAAAATGCTTGTGACGTTGAGACGTGAAAATGCTTTTAGAGGTGAAGATGCTCGGAGAGGTGAAGATGTGAAGACCAAAAGATTTGTAGACATGAAGACGGAGAGATGTGAAGACATGGTGTCGTGAAGACATGGATCTGTGAAGACAAGGATTTGTGAGGAAACGAAGCGACGTGAAAACGATCTCCAATGTGAAGACGTGGAGAGGAAAAGCTGAAAACTAGGGCCTGGAAATTGCATTTTTCAGTTCTTATGAATGTGTCATTCAATTTAGTCCTGTGGCAGCTATTGTCAAATTACCGCAGGTTGAGAGCTTCTATATAGTAGCAATAGACAGGTATGGAACCTGCTAGTATTATCGGTGCTAGTTCGTCTTGGCACATAGAGTCTGCCATAGGTTTGGCATCACTGGTCAACAGAGCTATGGTATAGTAATGCAAGGTTCTAGAGCTGCTTGTTCATCCAGTACCTCATTTCCAGTAGCTATAGTGAAAGTAATCATGAATAGAATGAGTTAGAATAGAATATTCATTCATACACATTGCAAGCTGCTTGCAAACATCTGGTATGTGCAATTTTTTCTTTGTATTTTTTTTCACCAAATTGCATACGCAGAAAATGATTCTGGATCTTCACCGACTTCCTAGTTCAATCAGGCAACATATTTACATGATTTTGGAAATATAATTTGGGCGAGGGTTCAAGTCCCACCTAGTTTCACGGGTGAACATTCATTCATCATCTGCTTACTTGATCCCCCAAATGATCCAGCTGTTGAATCCAGAGCAATTATCAATCAGTTTCATGTGATGATACTCATATGTTCATACTGTACATCACTATAAGTTGTTCTGATCAACGGTATTCATTTCTAAGGGGCTTCAGTATTAGTCTTTATATAATAAGTTGAAATGAAATATTCATCTACGTACTAAGTCGGCCGGTTGCAAAGATATTGCTTGTACAATTACTTCTCGTTTTTTTTGTTAAATATATTGAATAGATTTAAAATATGTATTCTATATAATTATTGATAATCAATTGTTTAATAGATCCAATAGAACTGTGGAATAGTACCACAGGTTTCTAGACCTGCTAGAATATCTAGTGACATGAGTATTAGTCATTATAAATATATAGCTAGAATAGAATAATCATTCATTCCCAGCTGCTTGCCAACATCTGATATGTTCATTTGATCAGCTATATTTTCAGAAATATCAAATATATTTTGATATCATTTGTTGATTTTTATTCTATCATCTGATGTGGTTCACAAAATAACCTTGTAAATTAACCACGCAAAAATACAATACAATGTGCATTCGTTTTTGGTGTTTTCTGTTTTGTCACATACTCAGAAAATTGATTTTGAACTTCAGCGCCTTGTTAATTTGGTCAGGCGACGTGATCCCTTGATATTAGGCATATGTTTGAGCGTGGGTTAAAGTCCCGCCTGTTTCATGTGTTCATCACTCATTCATCACCTGCTCATTCGAACCCTCAAATAATCTAGCTGTTGGTGGGGTCTTGATGTAACAGTAATCTTCGTCATATGATTCCAGTCATGGTTATATAGGACTACTGTAGTTATTATTTTCTGATTTAATTAATGCTATTCAATTCTTAGTAGCTTTTGTAATAATCTTCATAGAATCATTTATAGTGATATATCAATTCATGTTCAAATGAGGCAGATGCAAAGATATGGTATGTGCATCCGTTTGTTGTATTTTTTTAATTACGAAGTCGCATTCCAAGAAGTGTCTGTATTTGACCTTTTCCTCTTCTGCTTCACAGATCTGAGTTCTTCGTAGCAGATAGCAGATTGATATATTCATATTAGTTATTCATCATTATTACGTACGCTGTAATATGCACATGGAGGATGGCGTATGTGATATTGCCTTGAGACATGGACACTGTAACTGCCTTGAATCTGTTGTTGATATTATGTCGTTATGCCGTAGTTCCCCGCTGAGCGTCTGCAGAGTCCCCGGCACAGCTCCCCGGATCGTCTCACAGCAACAACCGTCTCCTGTCACGTCACCACCACAAGAATTACCACACAACACACAGATATAGGATTACGTCGCTTCCAGAGTGCAAAGTGTTTTGTCAGTTTAAATTCAGTGTTTATTTCTCTTGCCTGAAACATGGAGATATCTCAAGTGTTCATTGCTCCGATCTGCAACACACTCATTGTGTGGTGTCACATATACGTGAGCGGTCCATCGGCTGCTTATACCCGGTGAGCTCACTGATTTGCCATTTCTAAAATTAAACATTTCCAAAATATATACAGATTCAATTTCAACACAATTCAGTTTCTATGTCACGTCATCATTCCCATTTTATAAAGTTGAATGAGTAAAACAATTCCCAATTTTGTCGATTCTCACTTCTCTCCATCATATTTAATGTCCAGATATTGTGGTTTCACACACCAAGCTTTGAGTATAGAATTCCTTTTCAAGAATAACCCCGATTTTAACATCAAAACACACAAGTTGGAAAATCCATCAAATGTTTTTCGTGGACACCCAATCTCACCTTGATACACGATTGATTTCAATATTGTGTTTCTCTTGTTTTCAGTGTTTGTTGTGCCAGTAATTACTAAGGAGGCATGAATTAACACGTGAGCCGAAATACAGACACTCCATGAGCTGTTGCCGAGCTGTCTTCATCGTATTGGCAGCGCTGAGTTGGTACTGTATCATCTTGACTGTTTTGAGCTGCTGTACCTCAACGTTTTGGTAGTACTGCAGTTTGATATTGTTTTCTTTCAATCTTCATTCATGGCTTGTTCCTCACAATGGTTGAACTGGAGCTGTCAGTAATGCTCTTGTAGCCTCTCCGAGTGATTGGTTGGTCGTTGATATCAACCTGGAGTCATAGGTTCGAATCCCATCATTTCCTGCATTGCAGTCCAGTTCCTCATCTCTCACAGTTTGTGTAGATAAGCTGCATATTTTTCATGTATGCGACTGAATTTGATTACGATGAATATCATCGGTTACATTGGAAAGTAGTTCGATGCATATCAGGAGAATACCAGACAAACTAGAGAGCATAATCACTGTTGATATCGACACACTTCATATAGATTTTATTGATAAATTGTCCAGGTCAAAACTGAATAAAGACAATATTTTTCAGTTTTCAATGTAAATTGGCTCATACTTTTTCGAACATTTTCCTTTTTTTTTGCTTTCTTCCGTCAAATCCCATTGGATTGGAGGATAACATATGTTCCCGAAGCTGTATCACAGATTATAATGGAGAAAATTGTTTCACAGTGTTAGAGCCTTTTAGGGACAAAGTAATATTACAGTACCCCATGTGATGAGCCACCTTGAATCTGTTGTTGATGTTAAATCGTTATGTCGTAGTTCCCCGCTGAGCGTCTGCAGAGTCCCCAGAACAGTCCCCTGGATCCTCTCACAGCAACAACCGTCTCCTGTCTCAACAGAAGCTTACGTCACCACCACAAGAATTACCACAACACACAGATATAGGATTACGTCGCTTCCAGAGTGCAAAGTGTTTTGTCAGTTAAATTCAGTGATTATTTCTCTCTACTAACACGTGGAGCTGTCACAGTTCCACTGTTCACCTGTCGGCTGCTATTACCCGGTGAGTATAGTTTTCTCTCCACCAATGATGTTTGCAGTCAGGTCAAAAAACTCTAGATTGATATTTTCTATTTCAACTAGTAAAAGTCATTTATAAGTTTTGTATTGCTAACCCATCATACGAAAATGAATGAAACATTTTTTATTTTGGACTTTATAATATTCACAACTTCATAAAATTATTTTCACAAATGATAGATTAGCATTCAAAAATCAAATTGTTCATCACATTCAGTGAACACCTTTTAGTCGAGCTCGTGTTATCAGAAATCCAACGTATTTTGAAATTGAAGCCAGTCTCTGTCAGAAGCTATATACACTTCAATGTTAATAATTGTCGCTAGACCATGTTATCATACAAAATACATTTGTAAGTTGTCTAGGTTAGAATAAGATGGACAAATTATTGGTCATTTTTCAAGGTAAGCTGCTGAGCTAACTTCTCGAATTGTGCATTGGTTTTATGATCCATTTTTGGTGTGAAAATACATTGTAATTATTTTCAACTCATCTGAGTTCAGAATATGGCAATCGGTTGCACATTCACAGTGTCTGTTGGCTATACAGGAAAAAGACTGCTTTAATATATACCCAGAGAACAGTGTAAGTGATAATAACTTGGATTTAACTACCGTAACTGCCTCTAATCTGGTATTGATATTTTTATATATATAAGTTGTCGAATAAATTCCAAAATGAATACATAATCAATTTCAGCACACTGAAGTTATTAGTTTGCATCATCATTTCTATTTTATGTAAATAAATTGAATATTTTCTTTTTTTGTCAAGTCTCTTTGATTTTTTCAACATATTCAATGTCCAGGAATTGTAAATCCACGTAAGACTTGGAGTATGCAGTCTAATAGTCAAGATTCACCTCAATTGGTATGTCATGTTATGCTAGTCAAAACTCTCACGAATTTTCTTGGTATGAACTCAATTTCCCCTCGATATAAGATTGATTCTAATTTTGTGTTTCTCTTTTTTTCAGTGTTTGTCGTGCCATTAATTACTGAGGAGGCTCGTACAAATACGTGAGCAGAAATACGGACACGTCTAGACTCTGTTGCCAATGTTCGATGTTGACGTGCTGCGTTCATTCATAAGTTCATTCCGACCCCCAGTGAAGATGACCACCAGACATTTCAGCAGCTGAGATTCAAAAGTGCAGTAACATTCATTATACTAATACATATGATTCCATACACAATTGTATTGTATCTGTTAATAGTGACAATGAATGAAAGTATAAGTACCAATAGAACTTCCATATTGCCTCTAATGGTTAGGAATATAGCATCATTTATTTTTTCAAAATAGCCCTGATTTGATTTGGTGTCAATGCAATTGGTCCATCACTGCTGATTGACTGATATAGTTATAGACAGGTTCGTAGCCTGTTGATACCATCGTAACGCCTCCTCTTAGCACCTGAAGTCACCTAAAGGATAGGCAGCACAGAAAGATAGCTGTAGGATAGAACCTCAAGGTTGTAGACCCGTTTGTTTCATAAGTATGATGAGAATTAGAGACCAACAGGTGATTTACTCCAACCCACCTTCAGTTTAGTTAATAGTGTAGTTAACTGGTGAGTTTCAGGAAATGAAGCAATTCAGAGGCAACAATATCATTCAGTTTAATTCTATAGCATATTCATTGTTTCCTCAATGACCCTTACAACAGTAATTTCATTTAGTTGACCTTGGTTTATTCACAGATCTCGTAGGTTTCTACTAGATATTAGCTTGTGTAAAATATGGTGGGTGATTCATATTCTATAAGATACAAAGTATCACATATGTAATTGATTATTCTTAGATATTTGAGCAATGAACCGATCATCATGGGGTACCATCCAGATAATCTTTTTTTCTTCTTCAAATAGGCTATAGGAATGCACTATAATAATAACTAAGAAGTAATGGCATGGGTTATTGATTAATGAGATGATGAGACGATGAGATGAACGTTTCTTAGGTGATGGGAAGGATAGTAGAAAGGGAGCAGTCGTGGCCCATAATTTTTAGGAACCATCCCAGCATTAGCCTAGACTACATAGGGAAATCACGAAAAAAACTTGTAGAGATGGATGTTAGCAGGGATCAAGCCAGGTCCTATATGCCCCTCCACCTCCAGGATCACTTGAGGCGAGCACATCAGCCACTGCACTACATGTGCCATTCCAGACATACTAATAAGGAAACGCTTAATTTATCTTTCTCCATCATTTTTCTTCTGACCGGCGTGAAAAGCCATCAGTCAATTTTGGAATGCCCTCAAGATTGGGTTGCTTTCAGCAAAACACCCAAATGTTCCACTTCGACGCTGCACCGAGGGATAACCAAGATCTTCCTGTTACGTCTCGAGTGCTTTCCCGGCCCAATAAGTTATATTGGAGTGTCACGGGCTCACATTCCGAGGTCAAGCAAGGTCATTTGTTAGACACTCAGAGCTACTGTCCTCTTGAAGCATTTCCCCTTCCTATGAGGATATTACAAGTGTCCAAGCTTTTCTATTATTCTCATCTAAGTTTCAGGTTCAAGGCTTTTCCAGGATTCAAGCATTTTCATAATCCCAAGGATTTCCTCTTTTGATCGATTTCAGGGTCCGAGCTGCTTTGAGTTCCATCATTCTCAGCATTGCGGTACTCTCAAGATTGAAGCTTTAATCGTCAGGATTGAAGCTTTTTTTGATCTTCATTTTTTCTCTCAGCATTTAGCTCCCTCACAGTTTCAAGCTTGATCGGGAATACAAGTTTCGTCAGGATTAGGCTTCCCCAGGCTTTCAAGCGTCGTCAGAATTCAATCCACCTCGAAAATTTGGAGATTTTTAAATCACTGCTCACGACTATACGAGAGCGAATATGCGCAATGTTACAACCCTCTCATGACGCTTTCAAATTGCTTCAAAGTGCCGATGCCCTGTCGTATGAATATTGTTTTGAGCAGCTCGGAAGTTTTGAAGGCTAACTCTGAAGACGTTCAGACTGAAATACTAAACTCGAAGTCAGCTTGACGAAGGCGTCGTTGCTTCACTCTTCAACACTGTCCGAGCCAAACAACTCCAAGTCACGAGAGGTCCCCGTCGTAGTCATTTCTTGCCGCCTCCTTCTCGTCAACGAGCCACCCTGTTAAGCACGTGCAGGGTACTGATCAATGACTCTTCCGGTCGATATCAGCTAATTCGTGGTGTTATTGACTCCGGTTCTCAAGTGTTGGCTATTCCGCTCTCTCACTCGCAACCTTGGACTGGAGGTCCAAACCTGTCACGCCCTCGTGTCAGGAATTGTGAAAGTGACCACGCAGTTTCATGGCACCACTCAATGCGCCATAGTTTCACGCGGTCATCGCAACTCTCTTCTTGAAGCTCAGGCGCTCGTCCTAGTTTCAATCTCTGATCGTGTTCCTGGATTTTCCCAAATCCAGTACCCACGGAGGTACTAGAGATATATCATGCTCTGCCCTCGGCAGATGAGTCATTCAATATCCCAAACCAGATTGAGTTCCTGCTCAAAGCCGATCTGTACGCAGACATCCTGAGCAGAAACGTTGACATCATCATGGAACGTAGTCTTTCCGCTCTCAATACCATGTTGTTTTTTCATACACTGACATTGAGGGGTTTGTCACACTACTTTGGGAAAGTCAAAGTGATTTCACTGCACAAGCAGAAGGATTTAGACGATCAACAGGGTGAGGATCACATCGTATCCTCATACTCCTTAGGCGTATGTCCTTAGGTCGTTTCTCCAAGGATCTCTTGTTGCACCTCATCGTTCTACTTTCGGATCCACTCGTAATGCCTCCACGCAATGCTACCTAGCTTTGAAGTGCAGACTGAAGTGTTTTTCACCGCCTGACACATTCTCTCATCACACATGCCCATTCACAGGTGTTGTGAGCAAGCGTACTGCGGTCTCGTACATCCCAAGGTTATTTGATTATCTGGGTTTTCTCCAAATGCGCGACATTCTGCTTCCTTTTGCTGGATGAAAATCCACAATTGTAGTTCGCCCAGCTTCTGTGGGGTGACCCTTTCTCTGATCAGCTGACTCGAGGCTGTTCCAACGCTTTTTCTGAAGTGTCTGACCTCTCTAGTCTCCATGTCCCCTGTGCTCTGTCAGATGTTTGTGGCTTCTTTGCCTAGTTGGTTGTAGCGATGCTTCCTGAGCGAGGTTATGCCAACATGCTTCATTTGCATACCTTGTCTCCCGTCTCACCTTCTGTCACTTCACCGCTTGTTCGCAGCAGAAGTGTGTTCTGTCAACACTAGCAATTCTCATTCTCAACCTTGAACTGTCAGTAGCAATGCTACTCTTGCATCTGCGCAAAGACACCTTGCCGTTGGTCAAGGCCCTCTCGGTTGACTCTGTCGTACTCTACACGTATTCGACCATCATCCTGGCTTGTCACACCTTCACATCGTCTTAAGACTCTTGTTGCTAACCGAGTGGTGGAGATATTGGAAACTTCTACTTCCTCCAACTGAAGGCATGTTGCTTCTGCCCACTACCCAGCAGATTGTGCTTCTGATGGCATCTCACCTACCCAGCTTCTAGATCACAGTTCTGGGTTGACTGGACAGAACTTCCTGCTCTCTTCTCAAGTCGCCTCCACTCAAACCTCCAGAGGAGATACTTGAGACTACGACCATCTTTGTCGCCAGCATAGCTGTCGAGCTTCGTCTCGTCAAACTGCAAGAGTCCTCGCTTCTTCCTGCTCAGAGAGTATTTGAATACTTCATTCATTTTGCTCGCCAAGCGTTCTCAGTCCCCTCTTGCCTCGAAATTTTGTTCCGCTCTGAACACCCAAGATGCTTTCATCTTCTCGTCAAGATCACGCCACTGTCATGTTTTGGATTATCAAAATGACAGCAACAATATCACTCAGCTGCTGAAATTCATCAACTCGCTCAACAGAAACGTGTTACGTCTCGTGTAAGTTAGCTACGGCCTTCACTTGCTATCTCGGGACTTTTCAAAGTTGGCGGCACTCTCCGTCATTCCTCACTTCTGCAGAATGTGCGTTTTCTGCTACTGCTACCAGAAGAAGTTAGGTCCCCAACTATCCTCGTGTCCTGGCCTGTTAACCGTATCATTGGAATCGTGCCCTCATGCCGTGACGAAGTCGTCCCGTGCCTTGTCCATTTGTATGACACAGCATTTTCGTTTGCTCGGTTTACAAACTGGTACTTCTGCCGCCCTACCTAATTCAGTTTGAGGTCATTTCTTATTGTTACAATTCAATGGAAAAAGTTCATTTCGGTGACCGCTGTTTGCTAGCATTAATTTTCATTATTTTCTTGTCTGTTTGATTTACGCTGCACGAGTGTTTTCTTTCCGCATTCCCCTTCAATTAACACTGGGTAAAAGCTGCTGTTTAGTAGCAATAGACAGGTTGGTAAACCTGCTTGTATCATAACGGCTAAATTCCCTCAGCACGTAATGTCAGCTATAGTACTGGCAGCACTTGTCAACCAAGCTCTAGGATAGTAATACAAGGTTCTAGACCTGCTTGTACTAGATCTTCAGTGGCTTGAGTGGAAGTCATCATGATTTTAGTTTGAATAGAATATTCACCCATTCACAGCTGCTTGCAAACATCTGGTATGTGCATTTGTTTTTTGTTGTTTTTTTCACCAAGTCGCATACTGAGAAAACTTGATTGATATTTACCGTCTTCCTAGCTCAGTCAGGCAGCATAACGCCTTGATATTGAGAATATGTTTGAGCATGGGTTCGAGTCCCGCAAATGTTTTCTGTGAAACTTCATTCATCAACTGCTCATTCCAACCCCCAAATAGTTAAGCTGTTGGTGGGATAGTAGGGAAACAGTAATATTCGTCACGGGATTGTGGTCATGGGCTTATACTGTATATCTCTTCACCTTGTTGTAATCAATGGTATTCAATTGTTAGTGACTTCAGTAAAATTCTTCATAAAATATGTTAGAATGAAATATTAATTTATAAACGAAGTAGCCTTGTTGAAAAGTTATGGTATGTGCATTTGTTTTTGTAATTTTTGTTTACCAAGTCACATACTCAGATTTTTTATTTGATCTTCTTCTCTTCTGCCTTACAGATTTGAGAACTATGTAGCAGATATTAGGTCTACATATTTATATCATATATGAATCAATATTACTTATGCTGTAATATGCACACAGAGGATGGCAGAAGTAATATCACCTTGAGACTTGGACATCGGAACTGCCTAGAATCTGTTGTTGATATTATATCGTTATGTCGTAGTTCCCCGCTGAGCGTCTGCAGAGTCCCCGGCACTGCGTTCTAGATTGTCTCACAGTGCTCAACAACCGTCTCCTGTCCCAACAGAAGCCTACACCATCACCACAAGAATTACCACACAACACACAGATACAGGATTACGTCGCTTCCAGAGTGCAAAGTGTTTTGTCAGTTTAAATTCAGTGATTATTTTCTGTCTCTGAATCGTGGAGCTGTGTTGAGTTCAAGTTGCTTCAACTGCAACACACGTATGGAATGTGTTGCTCTGGAATATGCCACGCATTTATGAGTGAATCATTGGCTGCTAATACCCGGTAAGCTCATTTTTTTTCATTCGGTAAAATCAAACATTTCCAAATGGAAATCATTCAATTTCTACACACTCAAGTTATTACTTTGTTTCATCCCTTCCATGAGATGGAAATGAAATTAACAATTTCTCATTTTGCCAACTATTTCTTCTTTCTTCTATCATAATTATTATCATTTTATTATTATTATAATTAAAATTATGACTTTGAAATTGTGCATAAACGCACGGTGGCAAGTTCCCTATCCTTTGTCACGACTGTTTGACTACCTCCCTAACCTTCTCACAAAATTGTTTCACCATAGTTTCATTCCTCTCAGATACACTTCTACTGTGCCCATGCCATTCTCTACCTGTCTTATTTGAGAAAAAAAATTTGCCCACATTTGATCTTCCACCTTTTTTAACTACTGCTCTATCATGGCTCTGCCTACCACATATTCATATTCAATGTCCAGATTTTAAAGTTTCACATGAGACTTTGAGTATTAAGTTTCATCTTCTGATTCACCCTTACTGATATGGCATACGCTAGTCAAAACTGTCATGATTGTTCTCCGCATGCATCCAAGCTCACCTCGATACAAGATTGATTCTAATTTTGTGTTTCTCTTGTTTTCAGTTTTTGTCGTGCCATCAATTACTAAGGAGGCTCGTACGAATACGTGAGCAAATATACAGACACTTCAAGACTCTGTTGCCAATGTTCGATGTTGACATGCTGCGTTCGTTCATACGTTCATTCCCCAGTGAAGATGACCACCAGACATTTCAATTGCTGAGATCCAAAAGGGCGGTAACATTCATTAAACTTATACAAACAATTCCATACTCAGTTGTATTGTATTTGTTAATAGTGACAATGAATAGAAGTATAAGAACCAATAGAACTTCCATTTTGCCACTAATAGTTAGGAATATAGCATTATTAAGGTTTTCAAAATAGCGCTGATTTGATTTGGTGTCAATGCCCTCGGCCCATCAAGTCTGATTTACTGAATATAGCCATGGACGGGTTCGAAACCTGTTGGTACCATCAGTACCAGTTTCTCTTAGCACCTAATGTAAGCTGTAGGATAGGGAGCACAGAATGATAGCTGGAGAGTAGTACCTCAAAGTCATACACCTGCTTGTATCATAGGAACGTTAAGAATTAGAGACCAGCAGGTGATTTACTTCAACCCACCTTCAGTTTAGTTAATAGTTTAGTCAACTGGTGGGTTCTTGGAGATGGAACAATTCAGAGTCATCGACACTATTCAGTTTAATTCTTCAGTATATTCAATGTTTGCTCAATGACCCTATCAATAGTAATTCCAATTGGGCGACCTTGGTCCATTCACAGATTGTGTAGTTTTCTACGAAATATGAGCTTGTGTAAAATCACTGTGAATTATTTTAATTTCATATTATACAAGGTATCACATCTGTAATGAGGTAATCCAAGATATTTGAGGTGTGATTCGGAGAGCATGAGCTAAAACCCAGACAAACTTGGAAGAAAAAGATTGCATTTTTTCAATCATTTTTTTGTGATCAGCAAACATTCATCAGCAACCAATTTGATGGTCCCCTAAGATTAGTCTACTTTCAACACGATATCCAAATATTTCCACTTGACAACGCACTGAAGGAGAATCATCCTCCTGCTACGTCTCGTGTGCCTTCCGAACCAATAAGGTATATTGGAGTATTACGGTCACATTTCGAAGTCAAGCAAGGTCATTTGTAGGACAGACAATGTAATCAACGACTAGTGTATAGCTGCATTCGTTTGTATATTTTCCGTTTAATATGTTACCAAATTTATGTTCAGCAATGGTACTTATTTTCTGTGATTTTAATAGAATTTTCATTGTAATTAATTGAAGAAATTGATGAACAAGTGAATGAAAAAAATGGAATTGTATATTGAGATAGGATGTGGGGCTTCTGCTGGTCTGAGGACTTGGATTCCTGATGATGCTTGAAGTCTTGACAAAGACGCTCAAGTATGTGTAGGAACTTGGACACCTGGAGAGTTTAAGACGAAGAGATGTGGAGACGTGAAGACGCTTGGAGAGACGAAGAGATGTGAAGACGCTTGTAGATGTGAAGATACTTGGAGAGGTGAAGACGTGGAGATGAAGAGATGTGAAGACGTGAAGACACTTGGAGAGGTGGAGACTTGTAGACGTGGAGATGAAGAGATGTGAAGACACTTGGAGACGTGAAGACGCGAAGGCGCTTGGAGAGGTGGAGACTTGGAGACGAAGAGATGTGTAGGCGCTTGGAGATGTGAAGACATGGAGACGAAGAGATGAGAAGACGCTTGGAGATGTGGAAACGTGGAGATGAAGAGATGTGAAGTCGCTTGGAGAGGTGAAGACATGGATACGTGAAGTTGCTTGGAGAGTTGAAGACCTGAAGATGGTCTGAGAGGTGAGGACATGAAAACACCTATAGAAGTGGAGCTTCGGAGATGAAGAGATGTGAAGAGGCTTGGAGATGTGAAGACGCTTGGAGAGGTGAAGACGTTAACATGCTTGGAGAGGTGGAGACTTGGAGACGATGAGATGTGAAGACGCTTGAAGACGTGGAGATGTGAAGACACTTGGAGAGGTGAAGACTTGGAGACGAAGAGATGTGAAGACGCTTGAAGATGTGAAGACGTGACGATGTGAAGACGCTTGGAGAGATGGAGACTTGGAGTTGAAGAGATGTGAAGACGCTTGAAGACGTGAAGACGTGGAGATGTGGAGATGAAGAGATGTGAAGTCGCTTGGAGAGGTGAAGACGTGGATACGTGATTACGGATGGAGAGGTGGAGACGTGGATTTGTGATTAGGCTTGATGAGGTGAAGACATGAAGACATGAAGATGCTTGCAGAGGTGAGGACGTGAAGACAAAGAGATGTGAAGACGCTTGGAGAGGTGGAGACTTGGATATGTGATCACGCTTGGAGAGGTGGACATGTGGATTTGTGATCACGTTTGGAGAGGTGGAGACGTGAAGACTTGAAGATGCTTGCGGAGGTGGAGACGTGAAGACAAAGAGATGTGAAGACGCTTGGAGAAGTGGAGACTTGAAGACGAATAGATTTGTAGACGCTTGGAGATGTGAAGACGTGGAGACGAAGAGATGAGAGGACGTTGAGATGAAGAGATGGGAAGATGCTTGGTGAGTTGAAGACGTGGAGACATAACGACGTTTGGAGAGGTGAAGACGTGAAGATGCGTGCAGGGGTGAAGGCGTTGAGACGAAGAGATGTGAAGACGCTTGGATAAGTGAAGATTCTCGGAGAAGTGAAGGCGTTAAGATGCTTGAAAAAGTGGAGGCGTTGAGACGAAGAGATGTGACGACGCTGGGAGAGTTCAGAGAGTGGAGACGTGAAGACGACGAGATGTGAAGACGCTTGGTTAGGTGAAGATGCTTGAAGATGTGAAGACGCATGGAGAGGTGGAAACGCTTGGAGAGGTGATGATGCTCAAAGATGTGAAGACGCTTGTTGAGGTGAAGACGCTTGGAGAGGTGAAGATGCTTGAAGATGTGAGGACGCTTGGAGAGGTAAAGACGCTTGGAGATTTGGAGACAAAGAGACTTGAAGACTTTTGGAGAGGTGAAGATATGGAGACGTGAAGATGCTTGGAGAAGTGAAGACGTGGAGACGTGAAGACATGGATAGGTGGAGACGCTTAAAGAGGTGAAGATGTGGAGATTATCCTAGATGTGAAGACATGGAGATGTGAAAATGCTTGGAGACGTTGAGACGTGAAGATGCTTTCAGAGGTGATGACACTCGGAGAGGTGAAGATGTGAGGAGGAAAAGATTTGTAGACATAAAGACGGAAAGATGTGAAGACATGGGGTTATGAAGACAAGGATTTGTGAATATGTATGTAGGAAACAAAGCGACGTGAAAACGATCTAGTATGTTAAGACGTGGAGAGGAAAAGCTGAAAACTGAGTCCTGGAAATTGCTTTTTTCAGTTCTTGTGATTGTGTCATTCAATTTAGTCCTGTGGCAGCTATTGTAAAATTACCGCAGGTTGAGAGCTTCTATAAAGTAGCAATAGACAGGTATGGAACCTGCTTGTATTATCGGTGCTAGTTTGTCTTGGCACATAAATGTCTGCCATAGGTTTGGCAGCACTGGTCAACAGAGCTATGGGATAGTGATGCAAGGTTCTAGAGCTGCTTGTTTATTCAGTACCTCATTTTCAGTAACTATTGTGGAAGTAATCATGAATAGAATGAGTTAGAATAGAATATTCATTCTTCCACATTGCAAGCTGCTTGCAAACATTTGGTATGTGCACTTTTTTCTTTGTATTGTTTTCACCAAATTGCATACGCAGAAAATGATTCTGGATCTTCACTGACTACCTAGTTCAATCAGGCAACATATTTACATGATTTCGGAAATATAATTTGGGCGAGGGTTCAAGTCCCACCTAGTTTCACGTGTGAACATTCATTCATTATCTGCTTACTTGTACCTCCAAATGATCCAGCAGTTGAATCCAGAGCATTTATCAATCAATGTCATGTGATAAAAACTCATATGTTCATACTGTACATCACTATACGTTGTTATAATCAACGGTATTCATTTTTCAGTGGCTTCAGTAATAGTCTTTATAGAATAAGTAGAAATGAAATATTCATTTATGTACTGAATCGGCCGGTTGCAAAGATATTGCTTGTACAATTTTTTCTTGTATTTTTTGTTCAATATATTGGATAGATTTATTAGATGTATTCGATATAATTATTGATAATTAATAATTAATCAATTAATAGATCTGATAGAACTGTGGAATATTACCACAGGTTTCCAGACCTGCTTGTATATCTAGTGGCATAAGTGAAAGTCATTATAAATATAGCTAGAATAGGATAATCATTCATTCACAGCTGCTTGCAAACATCTGATATGTGCATTTGTTTTTGGTGTTTATTCTGTTTTGTCACATACTCAGAAAATTGATTTTGAACTTCAGCGCCTTGTTAATTTGGTCAGGCGACGTAATCCCTTCATATTAGGTATATGTTTGAGCGTGGGTTCATGCCCCGCCTGTTTCATGTGTTTATCACTCATTCATCACCTGCTCATTCGAACCCTCAAATAATCTAGCTGTTGGTGGGGTCTTGATGTAACAGTAATCTTCGTCATATGATTCCAGTCATCGTTATATAGGACTACCGTATTTATTATATTCTGATATAATTGATGCTATTCAATTCCTAGTGGCTTCAGTAAAAATCTTCATAGAATCATTTACAATAATATATCAATCCATGTTCAAAGAAGGCAGTTGCGAAGATATGGTATGTGCATCCGTTTGTTGAATTTTTTTAATTACGAAGTCGCATTCCAAGAAGTGTCTGTATTTGATTTTTTTCTCCTCCGCTCCACAGATCTGAGTAATTCGTAGCAGATAGCAGATTGATATATTCATATTAGTTATCCATCATTATTACTTACGCTGTAATATGCACACGGAGGATGGCGTATGTGATATTGCCTTGAGACACGGACACCGTAACTGCCTTGAATCTGTTGTTGATATTATATCGTCATGCCGTAGTTCCCCGCTGAGCGTCTGCAGAGTCCCAGGCACAGCCCTCTGGATCGTCTCACAGCAACAACCGTCTCCTGTCAGGTCACCACCACAAGAATTACCACACAACACACAGATATAGGATTACGTCGCTTCCAGAGTGCAAATTGTTTTGTCAGTTTAAATTCAGTGTTTATTTCTCTTGCCTGAGACATGGAGATATCTCAAGTGTTCATTGCTTCGATCTGCAACACACTCATTGTATGGTGTCACATATGCATGAGCGGTCCATCGGCTGCTTATACCCGGTAAGCTCACTGATTTGCCATTTCTAAAATCAAACATTTCCAAAATATATACAGATTCAATTTCAACACAATTCAGTTTCTATGTCACTTCATCATTCCCATTTTATGAAGATGAATGAGTAAAAAAATTCCCAATTTTGTCGATTATTACTTCTCGTCATCATATTTAATGTCCAGATGATGTGGTTTCACACACTAAACTTTGAGTATGGAATTCATTTCCAAGAATAACCCTGATTTTAGCATCAACACCCAAGTCGACAATCCATGAGTGTTTTTCGTGGACACTCAATCTGATCTTGATACACGATTGATTGCAATATTGTGTTTCTCTTGTTATCAGTGTTGTTGTGCCAGTAATTATTGAGGAGGCATGAATTAACACGTGAGCCGAAATACAGACACTCCAAGAGTTGTTGCCGAGCTGTCTCCATCGTGTTGCAGTGAGAGTTGGTATTCTATCATCTTGATGGTTTTGAGCTGCTGTACCTCAACGTATTGGTAGTACTGCACTTTGATATCGTTTTCTTTCAATCTTTATTCATGGCTTGTTCCCAACATTGGTTGAACTGTTGCTGTCAGTAATGCTCTTGTAGCCTCTCCGAGTGATTGTTTGGTTGTTGATATCAACCTGGAGTCATGGGTTCAAATCCCATCATTTCCAGCAATGCAGTCCAGTTCCTCATCTCTCACAGTTTGTGTAGATGAACTGCATATTTTTCATGTATGCGACTGAATTTGATTACGATGGATATCAACGGTTACATTGGAGAGTAGTTCAATGCATATCAGGAAAATACCAGACAAACTAGAGAGCATGATCACTGTTTATATCCACATACGTCATATAGTTCTCATTGTTAAAATGCCCAGGTCAAAACTAAATAAAGACACTATTTTTCAGTTTTCAAGGTAAGCTGGCTCATACTTTTTCGACAATTTCCTTTTTTTATGCTTTCTTCTGTCAAATTTTTATCAGATTGGAGGAAAACATATGTTCCCAAAGCTCTATCACAGATTGAAATGGAGAAAATTGTTTCACAGTGTTAAAGCCTTTTAGGGACAAAGTAATATTACAGTACCCCATGTGATGAGCTACCTTGAATCTGTTGTTGATATTAAATCGTTATGTCGTAGTTCCCCGCTGAGCGTCTGCAGAGTCCCCGGAACAGTCCCCTGGATCCTCTCACAGCAACAACTGTCTCCTGTCTCAACAGAAGCCTACGTCACCACCACACGAATTACCACACAACACACAGATATAGGATTACGTCGCTTCCAGAGTGCAAAGTGTTTTGTCAGTTAAATTCAGTGATTATTTCTCTCTACTAACACGTGGAGCTGTCACAGTTCCACTGTTCACCTGTCGGCTGCTATTACCTGGTGAGTATAATTTTCTCTCCACCAATGATGTTTGCTTTCAAGTCAAAAGAACTCTAAATTGATATTTTCCATTTCAACTTGTTGAAGTTATTCATGAGATTCGTATTGCTTACCCCTAATACGAAAATGAATGAAACAATTTTCATTTAGGACTTTATGATATTCACAACTTCACAAAATTATTTTCACAAATGATGGATTAGCATTCAAAAATCGAATTGTTCATCACATTCAGTGAACACTTGTTAGTCGAACTCGTGTGATCAGAAATCTAACGTATTTTGGAATTGAAGCCAGTCTCTGACATAAGCCATAGACATTTCAATGTTGATAAATGTCGCTAGACTATGTTATCATACAAAATACATTTGTAAGTAGTCCAGGTGAGAATAAGATGAAAAGATTACTGCTTATTTTTCAAGGTAAGCTGCTGGGCTCACTTCTCGAATTGTGCATTGGTTTTATTATCTATTTTTGTGTGAAAAAACATTGTAATTACTTTGAACTCATCTGAGATATGAATATGGCAAACCGTTTCACATTCATAGTGTATGTTGAGTATACAGGAAAAGGACTGCTTTATTAAATACCCAGAGAACAGTGTAAGTGATAATAACTTGGATTTAACTGTACTGTAACTGCATCAAATCTGGTGTTGATAACGTTATTCATATATATATATATATATATATATATATATATATATATATATATATATATATATATATATATATATATATATATATATATATATATATATATATATATATATATATATGTATACATATATATATATATATATATATATATATATATATATATATATATATATATATATATATATATATACATATATATTTATATATATATATATATATATATATATATATATATATATACATATATATATATATATATATATATATATATATATATATATATATATATATATATATATATATATATATATATATATATATATATATATATATATATATATATATATATATATATATATATATATATATTTATATATATATATATATATATATATATATATATATATATATATATATATATATATTGTTGAATAAATTACAAAATGGATATATAATAAATTTCAGCACACTGAAGTTATTAGTTTGCATTTTGTCAAGTCACTTTGATTTTTTCAACATATTCAATGTCCATGGAATTGTAAATTCACGTAAGACTTGGCGTATGCAGTCTAATCCTCAAGATTCCCCTCAATTGGTATGTCATGTTACGCTAGTCAAAACTCTCATGAATATTCTTGGTATAGACTCAATTTCACCTCGATACAAGATTGATTCCAATTTTGTGTTTCTCTTTTTTTCAGTGTTTGTCGTGCCATTAATTACTAAGGAGGCTCGTACAAATACGTGAGCAAAAATACGGACACGTCAAGACTCTGTTGCCAATGTTCGATGTTGACATGCTGCGTTCATTCATAAGTTCATTCCGAGCCCCAGTGAAGATGACCACCAGACATTTCAGCAGCTGAGATCCAAAAGGGCAGTAACAGTCATTTAAACTGATACATATAATTCCATACACAGTAGTATTGTATTTGTTAATAGTGACAGTGAATGGAAGTATCATTACCAATAGAACTTCCATATTGCCACTGATGGTTAGGTTTATAGCTCAGTTCATGTTTTTATTATAGCCCTGATTTGATTTGGTGTAAAAGCAATCGGCCCATCACCGCTGATTCACTGAATATAGCTATAGACGGGTTCGAAACCTGTTGGTACCATCAGTACCAGTTTCTCTTAGCACCTAATGTAAGCTGTAGGATAGGCAGCACAGAATGATAGCTGGAGGATAGTACCTCAAAGTCATAGACCTGCTTGTATCATAGGAACGTTGAGAATTAGAGACCAGCAGGTGATTTACTTCAACCCATCTTCAGTTTAGTTAATAGTTTAGTTAA
Source organism: Brachyptera risi (assembly GCA_964007535.1). Lineage (NCBI taxonomy): Eukaryota > Metazoa > Arthropoda > Insecta > Plecoptera > Taeniopterygidae > Brachyptera > Brachyptera risi. Next base: position 33,318,273 of record OZ023332.1, read on the forward strand.
CTAGTTGGTTCTTGGAGATGAAACAATTCAGAGTCATTGACTTTATTCAGTTCAATTCTTCAGTATATTTATTGTTTGCTCAATGACCCTACCAAAAGTAATTCCAATTGGGGGACCTTGGTACATTCCTAGATCGTGTAGTTTTCAGCTCCACAGATCTGAGTACTTCGTAGCAGATAGCAGATTGATATAATCAGATTAGTTATTCATCATTATTACTTACGCTGTAATATGCACACGGAGGATGGCGTATGTGATATTGCCTTGAGACATGGACACTGTAACTGCCTTGAATCTGTTGTTGATATTATATCGTTATGCCGTAGTTCCCCGCTGAGCGTCTGCAGAGTCCCCGGCACAGCCGCCTGGATCGTGTTTGATCCCACAGCAACAACCATCTCCTGTCCCAACAGAAGCCTACAACACCACTACAAGAATTACCACGCAACACACAGATAAAGGATTACGTCGCTTCCAGAGTGCAAAGTGTTTTGTCAGTTTAAATTCAGTGTTTATTTCTCTTGCCTGAAACATGGAGATATCTCAAGTGTTCATTGCTCCGATCTGCAACACACTCATTGTATGGTGTCACATATACATGAGCTGTCCATCGGCTGCTTATACCCGGTAAGCTCACTGATTTGCCAATTACGAAATCAAACATTTCCAAAATATATACAGATTCAATTTCATCACAATTCAGTTTCTATGTCATGTCATCATTCCCATTTTATGAAGATGAATGAGTGAAAAAATTCCCAATTTTGTCGATTATCACTTCTCTTCATCATATTTAATGTCCAAATAATGTGGTTTCACACACTAGACTCTGAGTATGGAATTCATTCCCAAGAATAACCCTGATTTCAACATCAACACACACAAGCCGGAAAATCCATGTATTTTTTTCGTGGACACTCAATCTTATCTTGATACACGATTGAGTTAAATATTGTGTTTCTCTTGTTTTCAGTGTTCATTGTGCCAGTAATTACTAAGGAGGCATGAATTAACACGTGAGCCGAAATACAGACACTCCATGAGCTGTTGCTGAACCGTCTTCATCGTGTTGGCAGCGCAGAGTTGGTACTCTATCATCTTGACGGTTTTGAGCTGCTGTACCTCAACGTATTGGTAGTACTGCAGTTTGTAATTGTTTTCTTTTAATCTTCATTCATGGCTTGTTCCTCACAATGGTTGAACTGTAGCTTTCAGTAATGCTCTTGTAGCCTCTCCGAGTGATTGGTTGTCGTTGATATCAACCTGGAGTCATAGGTTCGAATCCCATCATTCCCAGCAACGCAGTCCAGTTCCTCATCTCTCACATTTTGTGTAGATAAGCTGCATATTTTTCATGTATGCGACTGAATTTGGTTACGATGGAAATCAACGGTTACATTGGAAAGTAGTGCGATGCATATCAGGAAAATACCAAACCAACTAGAAAGCCTAATCACTGTTCATATCGACATACTTCATATAGATTTCATTGATTAATTGTCCAGGTCAAAACTAAATAAAGACACTATTTTTCAGTTTTCAAGTTAAGTTGGCTTATACTTTTTCGAACATTTTCCTGTTTTTTTTGCTCTGTTCCGTCAAATCCCATTGTATTGGAGGAAAACTTTTCCAAAGCTGTATCACAGATTGAAATGGAGAAAATTGTTCCACAGTGTTAGGGCCTTTTAGGGACAAAGTAATATTACAGTACCCCATGTGATGAGCTACCTCGAATCTGTTGTTGATATTCTATCGTTATGTCGTAGTTCCCTGCTGAGCGTCTGCAAAGTCCCCGGCACAGCCCCCTGGATCGTGTTTGGTCCCACAGCAACAACCATCTCCTGTCGCTACAGAAGCCTACAACACCACCTCAAGAATCACCACACAACACACAGATATAAGATTACGTTGCTTTCAGAGTGCAAAGTGTTTTGTCAGTTTGAATTCAGTGGTAATTTCCTTTCTCTGAATCGTGGATCTGTATTGAGTTCACGTTGCTTCGATCTGCAGTGCACTCATCGTATGTGTTGTCTCAGTATGTGTCTCATATACATGACTGGCCCATCGGCTATTTCATGTGTTTGAACACTCATTCATCTCCTGCTCATTCCAACCCTCAAATAATCTAGCTGTTGGTGGGGTCTTGATGTAACAGTAATCTTTGGCATATGATTCCAGTCATGGGTATATAGGACTACCTTATTTATTATATTCTGATATAATTGATGCTATTCAATTCTTAGTAGCTTCAGTAAAAATTTTCATAGAATTAGTTATAATAATATATCAATTCATGTTCAAAGAAGGCAGTTGCAAAGATATGCTATGTGCATCCGTTTGTTGTATTCTTCCGATTACGAAGTCGCATTCCGAGAAGTCTTCATTTGATTTTTTTCTCTTCCGCTTCACAGATTTGAGTTCATCATCATTACTTACGCTGTAATAGTCACACGGAGGATGGCGTATGTGATATTGCCTTGAGACGTGAACACCGTAACTGCCTTGAATCTGTTGTTGATATTATATCGTTATGCCGTAGTTCCCTGCTGAGCGTCTGCAGAGTCCCTGCCACAGCCCCCTGGATCGTCCCACAGCAACAACCATCTCAAACTATTTTTCCCATCATTTTTTTTTTTTGTTACCAGCATACAGATCCATCGATCAATTTTGATATTCCCTCAAGATTCTTCATCTTTCAGCAAAACACCCAAATATTTCCACTTGTTGCCGCACCGAGGGAGAACCAACATCTTCCTGTTACGTCTTGTGAGCTTTCACCGGCCCAATGAGTCATATTGTTATATCACGGGCTCTCATTCCGGGGTCAAGCAAGGTCATTAGTAAGACACCTAGAGCTTTCTATCTTCTTGAAGCATTTCTCCGTCTTATAAGGAAATTGAAAGTTTTTTTTTTTTTTTTAGTAACATCGAAACTTGATACAAAATCATTGTTCCCCAATTAAGGCTATGGATGAAAGATAAGATCGTTTGGACGGGGCACCACAAGGGCGATCTTACCGTGAAAGTTAAAAAAGTTACCGTTAAAGTGTCCAAGCTTTCCCATTTTTCTAACCTTTTCAGGTGTCAAGCTTTTCATTGATTCAAGGATTTCCTCTTTTGATCTATTTCAGGGTCCAAGCTTTTTCGAGTTGCAGAATTCTCAGCATTGTGGCATTTTCAGGATTCAAGAAGAATATTAGGAAATTATAGCGCATCGACAGCGAGGATCTTTAGCGCTTGTTCAGGATTCGAGTTTCATTTTCAGGATTGAAGCTCATTTTATTCTTCAGTTTTTCTCTCAACATTTAGCTCCCTCACAGTTTTTAGCTTGATCGGGAATACAAGCATCGTCAGGATTGAAGCGTCCCCAGGACTTCGAGCGTCGTCAGACTTCAATCCATCTCGGGAATTTGAAGATTGCTGAATAGCAATCACTGCTCATGGTCAAACTAGAGCAATTATACGCATTGTTACAACCCTCTCATGACGCTTTTAAATTATCGTTTTGGCAGCTTTAAATATTTTAAATGCCAACTTTGAGGACGTTCAGAATGAAATACTGAACTTGAATGCTCAGCTTGACGAAGGCGTCGATGCTTTACCTGTCAACACTGTTTGAGCCAGCTTTGAGGCCCTCCTCTATGCAACTAGTAACCTGTACCTCTTCATCCTGATGTGGCAGTTGCCAGCCAGTAGCCCATCCTGTGATTGACAACTCTAAGCCAGTAGAGGTCTCTGTCGTAGTCATTTCTTGCCGCCTCCTTCTCGTCAACGAGCCACCCTGTTCAGCACGTGCATGGCACTGATCAAAGACTCTGCCGGTCCAAATCGGCTGATTCGTGGTGTTATTGACTCTGGTTCTCAAGTGTTGGCCATCAAGCTCACTCACTTGCAACCTTGGACTGGAGATCACAACCTGTCACGCCCTCGTGTCAGGAATTGAACAAGCGACCACGCAGGTTCATGGCACCACTCAATGCGCCATAGTTTCACGCGGTCATCGCAACTCTCTTCTCTATGTTTAGGCGCTCGTCCTGGTTTCCATTTCTCATCGTGTTCCTGCTATTCCAGTACCCACGGAGGTACTAGAGAGATATCACGTTCTGTCCTTGGCAGATGAGTCATTCCATATCTCAGACCAGATTGAGTTCCCGCTTGAATCCAATCCCCCTATCTGAACGCAGACATCCTTAGCAAAAACGTTGACGTCGTCATCAGACGTAGTCTCTCCGCTCTCAATACCATGCTTTTTTTCTTACACCCACATTGAGGGGTTTGTCACACTACTTTGAGAAAAAGAAAGTGATGACACTGCACAAGCAGGAGGGTCTAGACGATCAACAGGGTGAGAATCACATTGTATACTCGTACTTTTCAGGTGCGTTTCGACGCTTCTCTGTGGATTTCTAGTTACACCTCATAGTTCAACTTTCGTTACCACTCGTAACGCCCCCACGTAATGCTACCTGGCTTGAGAGCGCAGACTGTAGTGTTTTTCTTGCCCTGATACATTCCCTCATCACACTCACACATTCTCAGGTGTTGTGAACAAGTGCACCATAGTCTCGTACATCGCGAGGATATTTGATTCTCTAGGATTTCTCCAAGATGGCGGCATTTTGCTTTCCTTTGCTGGATGAAAATACACAATTGTGAATCCCCCTGATTCCGTGGAATGACCCTTTCTCTGATCAGCTGACTCGAGGCTCCAACGCTTTTTCTGAAGTGTCTGCCCTCTCTAGGTTGTTTGTGGCGTCTTCACCTAATTGGTTCTAGCGATGCTTCTGAGCGAGGTTTTTCCGCCATGCTTCATTTGCATACCTCGTCTCCCGTCTCACCTTCTGTCACTTCACCGCGTGTTTGCAGCAGAAGTGTCTTCCGTCAACACTCTCGCAATTCTCAAACTTGAACTGTCAGCAGCAGTGCTACTCTCACGTCTGCTCAAGACACCTTGCTGTCGCTCAAGACCCTCTCTGTGGACTCTGTTGTATTCTACACACGTATTCGACCATGATCCTAGCTTGTCCCATAGCCTCAAGACTCTTTTTGACGACCGAGTGGTGGAGATCTTGGAAACTTTTACTCCCTCCGACCGAAGGCTTGTTGCTTCTTGCGACAACTCTTCTGATTGTGCTTCTCGTGGCATCTTACCTACCTAGCTGCTAGATCACCCTTTGGGGTCGCCCAGACCAAGATTTCTGCTCTCTTCGCCAGCTACGTGGCCGCGATCGTCCCCTCCGCTCGAACCTCCAGAGGAGATGCTTGAGACAACGACCACCTCGGTTGCCAGCGTCACCGTCGAGCTGCTTCTCATCAAACTGCAAGAGTCCTCCTCGTTTGTACTCTCTTTTTCCCTTTCACTCAATTGACATATTCAACCTCAGGCTATTTTCCTATACACACCAAACCGATAATATGTGTATTTTATGGCCATGTTCACTTATGTGCTAAACTGAGCTGACACTTGGCACAATATCTGAATATTGAATGAGAATTGAAGAAGTAATTGAATATATAAGAAATTTTTTAGACTGAGGGTAGTGTGATAATCAGCTCCTTTAATAATTGGATTTTTAAGGAAGAAAAGTGAAGTAATACATTTCAAATTGTGATGCACTACATCCTACGTAATAACTTATCCTCATTTTTTTAATGTTAGGCCTACATGTGATGTTGTTTTTCAATTGGGCCTGTTTATTTAATAATCACAACAATGTTAGAACAAAATATAAAGATTACATTCAACTATCATTTTCCATCTTGCACTTCTGTGGGCTGGTCGATGTGGTGCATTCATAAACTGAAATTATCGAATTTTGTATACATTTTATATAATTTATTTTATGAATTCTTTTTTAATGAATGCATTATCTGTTGAAAAGAATAAATATAAATCAATTATAACTTATAAATGAACCATATAAATGAATAATGAATTGATAAGTTGTCTTTTTGACACATTTCTGATCTGCCATACATTGACCTCCTATTCAGTTTTTTGAGGGAAGGAAGAATTGAAAAAAAAAATATATGCGGTATGCAAGTCGGACCAAGTAACCAATTAACTTGAAACTTTTTCTGAACATTGGTGTCATAGAATAGGCTAGAATTATTCTTGAGTTAAATCAATTCAACAGTTTGGCGGGCGGGGGGGGGGGGGGGGGGGGGATGATGATGGAGAATTCAGAAAATTCCCATGAGCATAACCCAGAGGGAAAATATTGAAAACCTAAAATTCCAATATTTTCACTGAATATAAAATCAACAATCATGCACATTCTTAGTATTTTTCACAATAATCAATTAAGAAATAACTAGGGAAAGGCATTTTAGCATATATAATGGGATGATGTTGAATGTCAGTAGATCAACATTCATACGTTCCAGTGAGAAAAAATGTTGGAAAACCGCCTACAATCTAAGTGGAACAACATACAGGCCCGGTTCTAGGTGTAAGTGGCGTAAGCGGTTGCTTGGGGCGGCACTTTTCCAGGGGTGGCATATTTCTTCTTAAAATATACAATTTTTTTCATTTATTTATTATAGTTACATTTTCTACACAATTCCTTTCAAATACCTACATCTTGTGTGTTGATTCTCGTTGACAAATGAAATATTTTCCAAGAATAAATGTAAGTGACAATATTACTAATGTCCATTAATCAAACAAGAATGGATGTGTATGCATTAAATTCCCTGGAAATTCGAATAGCACCCGCCTCATATTCCACAAGTAGTGGTTTTCTTAGACGTCAGTTGCTTGGTAAGTTGGTTGACAAGTGACAAAGAACAAGGAAGAATGATTTTAGACATGAATGTCATCCAAATATTGTATAAGTAGAGCTAGATTAGTGTAAGCTATTATTCTTTGAGCCATTTGACTTGACTTTGGGACGCACATATGACATGACATGAGCCTATCGAGGAGTATATTAGCTTTAGTCAATAACCAGTAATTGTCAAGTTACTTCTGTGTACCTTCTTGTTTTTTGTGTTTGTTGTGTTTTCTGTGGTAGTTATTACTTATTAGTTATTGTGTGTGAAATAAATGAGTATACACTGGATTATCAAGATTTGATGTAACAATTAATTGGTAAGGCTGTGTAAGGGGCATCATTTTATCTCAAATAAAGTACATTATACATTTGTAACATATTAATTAGTATAATTAGGCCTATATAAATAGTGATGTAATATTGTGAATTGGAATTTGAGTTGGAAATATTACGATAATGTTACACCACTTTTGGTTACATTGAAAATTACGGTAATTTTCAGAATAGTATTTAATTGGTTTGACAACACAGTTCAATATCTTAGAGATACACATTAATACAAACTGATACAGAATAATACAAAATTACTTCTTTGTTAGATTATTCTACTAGGTGTCGTATTAGATCAGTTGATTAGCCGTAGGCCATCATACAATATTCCATTCTAGAGTACTTCATAATCCATTATCCTTTCGTTCATTAACATCTTTTAGGTTTAAAACAAAACAAAATTATAAGTCTCTAAATAATTCTCTATAAAAGTCTTTTAAAAAACTATCAACAGAAAAATTGAATATGTAAATGTTGAAAAAGTGTATCTTGAACGTACATTAACTTTTGTGATGATTTAATGTGATTGAACTATATATGCTTCTTTTTATTGAGGGGGGGGGGGGGGGGGGGCAGAGTAAATCTCGCTTAAGCATGAAAAATCACTACAATCGGGCAGGCGTGACAACATACCTGTAAATATTTAAAGGTAACATTATCATCCAAGTTGAACTGGAAGTCTTACATCTCTAAAATGACAAGTAATTTCAAGAAAGTTACATTCTATCATACGTAATTTGCAAACTACTAGGAAAATAAACAAAGCCCATACCAACACTTTAGTATTGTTCAAGTGTCAGAGACCCTTGTATACCTCACAACTTGAGGAAATGAACAAAGTTATAAAATAAACAAAACATACACAACCAAATAAACTTGCTAGGTCACAAACAACCATGGATGGTGCAACTCAATCCTGAAGAAACCAGAACTAAGCATTTCGAACAGAATAAAAAGTCTCGATTGGGAGGACTTTAAAACAAAAAGAATGCGGGCTTCTTTGAGGTAGGCCTATATGTATTTCCCAGATGGAAACTAAATGAAAAATACATTCAAGACAATATTGATATATTGAAATTATATATATTAATTAAACTAGGAAAACGCGGGATTTGCGTTGTGAGATGAGCTTTGAAGTATTGGAATCTAGAATAAAAAATATTTCGCTAGATCAATCCACATCTACGGACCTTGGATCACTTCAAAAGTTGAAAAACCATACCGCAACTTGTTGATATTTGTAGTGCTGCAACCTGTCGCATATACACTGCAAAACCAATTGATCCCAACCAAGATGCATTGAGTGTTGCGTTTGCCCGTCTCCTGGCGGCAAACGCAACTCTCAATGCATCTTGATCCCAACCTTCAGTAAAATGGATACTTTTATTGCGTTTTCTTTGTTATTCCCATCCGAAGGTTGTGAAAGTCACTGAAAATATCCGTAATTATGTTTTCCATATTCAGTGAAAACTTTGAAGTTTTTGAAAATTTTCCACACGTCGAGTATTTTCCATCCATGTTATTCTTATGAGGATTTCTCAAACTTTCCGATTTTTTTCCAGAAAAATCTTCCGACCGATTTTTCTGAAAAACCATCCCAGCCTATTCTGGTATGACAGAAATATGTAGAAAAAGTTTCAAGTCGATAGGTTCTTTTTCCTGACCTGCATGCCGCGCACAAAATTACAAAAAACATGAAAACCAAGCCCATTTTTTTTGGTATGTGAAATGGAATCTTCGCTACGCTCATCTAATTAAGTAATTGATAGTCATAGCTATAACTTGATGATTTTATAGTGCTGCAACTTGTCGCAGCACCAAAACCAACTTTGCAAAACCAATTGATCCCAACCGTCAATAAAATGGATACTTTTATTGCGTTTTCTTCGTTATTTCTCATTCGAATGTTTTGAAAGTCACTGAAAATATCCATAATTATGTTTTCCATATTCAGTGAAAATATGGAAGTTTTTGAAAATTTTCCATATTTCAAGTATTTTCCATCCGTCTTATTCTTATGAGGATTTCTCAAACTTTCCGAAATTTTTAGGGAAAAACATTCCGACCGATTTTTTTGAAAAACAATCCCAGCTTATATTCTGGCATGACAGATATATTTTGCATTAGACATTTCCTAAAACCGACATTGTGACATTTTACGGCTCACAACTCCACCCCCCGCCGCCAAATTGGGATGAACGAGTTTTTTCAGTCATCACCGCCTTGGCACTTATTTTTACGAATACACCACCGAGTATTGGGAACCGCAAAGCTAAGCAGATACATGTTATCTAGGAAGAATAATCTTAGTTTAGTTAATATTGAATATTGGCTGTTGGTCATTTCTGGGGGGTCACCATGTCAATCAACCAAACTAGACGATTCACTGCATATGTTTGAGCTTCCTAATGTACCCTGTAATATTTTACCTTTTTTTTTTACATCAATTTGGGTCCTTGATCTCAAACATTTTTTATTATTATCAACATCGAAAACTTGATACAAAGCCATTGTTTCCCCATAAAGGCAAAGGATGAAAGTTTAGGGATCATTAAACGAGGCATCACAAGGGCGATGCAATCTCACCACCCCAAAAAAATATCCCCCACTCGGTTGGAACATAAATTAACTGATTCAACACATTGTAAACATTCTAGTGATAAGTTACGAAATGAAGTACAATTCAAAAGTCGTGTTGGGAAAAAGTTTTTAGTCTTCTTTCTGAATTACATAAAAAATAAATTAGATGACCTACATTTTCATATTTCATACATTACAACGTTTAAACATGGATTTACTTGTTGAACGTACAAAAGCAAACAGCTACTAATCATGAAGGCTGTGATACCCGCAAAGATGTACTTGCGCAGACTGCGTAGGGGCGTAGACTGATACAGATTAAAATGGCGTCAGGACTTGGTGTTGGTGAGTATTTTGGTATGATCAAAGTTTGTTATAATTATTAATTATTCCTGTACTACATTTGAATTTCTCCATTGTATTATAGTTGAATGCTTATTCTCAATATCACTAGAGGCATTGAATAGGACAACAAATTAGTTGCTTCAAGAACAACGTTCAAAATTTACCACGTTGTCTGCTCTCCAGCTAGCCCTGCTAAGACCTTTATAATGGTATGTAATAGGCCTAGCATTCTACAATGGTGATAGGTGGAGCCTGGACCTAGGCCCTAGTTATTGAGTAGGCCTATAATGTGTTATAAACTCGATGACCCATTTCGAGCCTACATACCGTAGGCCTAACTATTGCCTAGGCTAGGCCCTACTGTAGGGCACTGGATATCTATCATTTTTCCTGAACACGTGGTGAAAATGAAATGGTCTGCCTCCAAACCAAGTCTGTTAGGCCCTACAGGCCTAGGCATTTATTTTGTAACTTTGCGTACGAAATCAATTGCCTAAAAACCATTTTCCAGTATAAGTAGACCTAGCTGTCTTGAGCCAAAGTAGGCAGTAGGCCAAGGCCTGCAATTTGTTCACTAGGGCCATTGAACCTTACAATATCAATGCTAGGTCTATAAAAATTGGATGTAGGTTTATTATTTTTATTATAACTCTTGCAGTTGCGCATAAATGCTCGGTGGCATTGAGTATATAAACTATGAACTCAATGACGGTGGCAAGTTCCCTATCCTTATATGTCTGTTTGACTGCCTCCCTAACCTTCTGACGGAATTGTTTTATACCCTTATTTCATCCCTCTCAAATACACTTACTTCTACCATTGACTTTATAATAACTACGTTAAAAGACTGGACATTCTTATGGGAGGCTCTATAATTCTGACAGTTTGAGCTTCACCCAAAAAACAAGGTGTTTTGTCCAGGTGGTGCTAGTGTCGCCGGTTGACTAGTAACGCCGACACTAGCACCACCTGGACAAAACACCATGCTTTTGGGGTGAAGCTCAAGCCGGCCGATCACGGTTGCTCTTATAGAACTTTAACATTAGAGGTACTCTCTTATAACTACAAACTCAATGCTTCTACTAAGCCCATTCCATTCCCTACTTGTTGTATTCAAGAAAGAAAATTTGCCCACATCTAATCTCACCCTTTATAACTACCGCTCTATCATGACTTTGCCTACCCCCATACCTTACTCATTCCTTTCAATCAACTTATTCAACTCTCCAGCCCCCTTCGCCTTCCATTACCCTGAAAAAATTACACATCCGATACAATTTCCTGTTTTTCCAATTCCTGCCAGCCCAAGTCCGTGCTGCATCATCTCAGTTGTACTCTCCAATATTCTTACCCTTCCTTCCCTTTCATTCTCTATCCACCTGCCACCTCTTAACCCTACCTGTAACGCTTCTGACAGCTATCCTCGGCATCCTAACTACATCCCTTATCTGACCATGGATCCCATAGCAAACTCACATAGTATTCTAGCAGAAAAGTATGCTTTTTCCTTAGTCTCCGTACATGTCCCCCTTAGCTGCCTTAGTACAATGATGCAATACTCTCCTTACTATTTGTTCAATTTGACTATATTACCAAAAAAAAGCGGTTAGATATTTAGCTGGAGCAAGTTTCAATCCGTGCTCTAAAATATATTAGACCTACAAAGAACGTGCGCCAAACTTGAAAAAAAAATTCCTACTCTAGCATGCCTTAGTCACACCCAATATAGCACAATCACATAGAATCAAACACATTGTACCGGTACATCTACATTTGAAAAGTCAATTATATTGGAATTTTATTTTTCATCAGTCAAAAATTATTTACAGAATAAAAACATTTTTGTATTAGATTTGGTGTTTGACCCCTTATGAAATATTTCTTACCGGTGGGCTACTATGAAAATATTGACATGTTGATATACAATGATCGGTTCCAAATCAAGGCTAAGAATGATAGGTAATTATGCAGTTTCATGTGTCACCATTTCCAATATTTGTGTAGAAAGTGTTTTTAGGTTGAGGTTAGTGATCAAGGCTGATGTACTGACCTAGGTAGGGGGTGGAAAATTATGGGTTGAATACTGTCATTTCTCCAAAACACCAACAAAACAAAACCAAACCACCAAAACACAAATTCCCCCCCCCCCCCCCCCCCACACACACACACAAAATTAGAATGTCATGGTATGTGAATGGACAAATTCACTGGATGATCAAATGGAAATTTAGTATGATGTAAAAGGTTTATTTCAATCTGATACTATTGTCACAAAGTTGTTTACAACGCTTTTAAAACGTTGACTCCAATACAAATTGAAAACAAGGTCCTAATGTGATCTATAATATCCTACAGGGGTAATGGGGAACACTGACATTATCTCTCATTGGGATGAAAATTGAAATTCGAAAATCGTGTTCCCTCAAGTTTCAACACTTATCTAGACCATGCAATTGAAATTTTTGTACTCATTATTTGTAGGCCTACTTTTAATTTCATAAGATTTGTAACCCTGCAAAAAACATTCTTCCATTGTAGCATTTGTAACTATCTTGAGTCCTTGTCAGGGAGAGTTGAGTCTGACGTCAGCTTTCTTCCCCTCGACATTACCACCACTCCTCACTCTATTGGGATGAGAGGTTCGAAGCTCTTGGCAGGATCGTAGGCTAAAGGGTATATTACCCGCGTCAGAAGGAACAATAGATTTTGAATGATCATTATAGAAATTAATCAGAATCGTTGTCGGAGAATTAAGATTGTTATATACCAAATATATGCATTGGAAATGAAAATATAAGTAATTCACTATTTTATTTGAAAAAATGCACTCATATGCAGCCGAGATACGTCGATATGTTTGTGGGAGTGACCAGTGAAATAAACTCAACAAGTACAAGTGATAGACTGGACACTAAATGCAGTCAATGGAATGTGGTGTGACAGGTAAAAACTGGCTAGGCCCATTCACCCTGATTCAACCCCTTGCTTCTTGTGAGATGGTAGACTACATTCTTTGTGCCCAAGGAGACAAATACTTAACACAATAACGGTCGACATTCCAATTGATTCCAAGAAACAGAAAACGGTCCGTAAAGTCGAAGTTAAGAAAGTTCGTGTTTCCCACAGTCCTTGAAGCAAATGCTTGGATGAAGTACTAATTGGCCATGACCTTTAATTAGTAGTGATACGCCTAATTATAACATTATAGATCTATCACTCATTTTTTTCTCTGTCCACATAATGATGAATAAATTTACATCTGTGCTGTTGATGGAAAGAAGTGATCATTGCCCAAGATACTCACTTCAAAGTGGAAGATATCAACATTCAAGTGTTTTGTGTCTGGATACATATCACAGAAACAGTCATAATGTGTTCTGGACGTTCGGAAACTGAAATACTTTTACCTAATCAAAATGGGGTGGTAAGATCGCCCTTGTGTTGCCCCGTCCAAACGATCCCATCTTTCATCCTTAGCCTTAATTGGGGAACAATCATTTTGTATCAAGTTTCGATGTTATTAAAAAAAAAGTTCTTGAATCTTTGAAAAGGCGCTATATTGTCCGTAAAAAGTCCCTGAATTGTTCCTTGGAGAGGCAGAAATGTGGTTGCTATATTGTCCGTAAAAAGTTCTTAGATTGGTTGTGTTTCGGCCCTGTTTCGGCCATTCAATCTCATCCAGTTTTTGGCCGTGTTTCGGCCCTGTTTGGGTGCTATGCAGCCGCACCTCTCTGCAGTCTGTTGGCCTATCTATGTACCGCCGTGTTTCATCCCTTGAAACTCAATCGGCCCTGTTTCAGCCGTGTGATTTCAGTACTTAAGGGCTTCAATCTGCAAATATCTGACCTGTCTAATACTAATACCAAAATACATAATTGGATTTCAAGATACTGTGCAGTAAGTTATATTGCTATATTTCTCACATTACAGATTTTACCAGCAGTCTAATGCAACGTCCAACAAGCTCTCGCAGAAGAACACGCTAGCTTCTGATTGGTCCTTTCCAATTAGAAACGGGCTTCATGACTTCTGATTAGCTCGATTACGACTGCAGATCACCTCCATTATTTACTGGTGAGAATTAGAATTTCCTGATTGCTCTTGATGTTACATAGGCCTACAGAGAAAATTTAGTTGGCCCAAATTTAAGGTAAAAAAAAACTCGGGAATTTTCATTGAAATTGCTGCCACTTAGGTATTATTTGACCTGAAAACGGGTTTTTATTTTTCCAAATCAAGTCTTCCAAATAAAAAAATGACCAACCCTCTTTAATTTGTAATTCAATAGACCCCAAAATACCAATTTTGATTTATAACATTTTGAATTGGTAGAAGTTTGCAACATTCTGCTTATGGATGGATCAAAACTCCTTAGGGACCAGACCTGCAATACTTTAAATTAGAGTAGGCCTACAGTAAAATTAGAATAATCATAGTTTGAATTGACGAGGTTCCACTTTACCGGTACTCGCAGATTCTAATTAAGCTTACATGAAATGTGAAAAACTTTTGTTAGTATTAGCACTGGTAGCTTTTTACTCACACGGTGAGTTCTGAATTTAGTGATATGTTGAGGAGCGCATTGACAACGAGGTCATTTGTGCCTATAAAGAAATAAGTGAACCTACAACATTGCTGAACACGAGTTGTACCAACTCTTGAATAATAATCGGTTAATCATTAGTCAAGGTACGAAAATAACATACATAACCTGGCTGCCTAAACTTAAAATTCCAACAAAAACTTGCAGAAGTTGATATTTCCATATGCCTATGGTAAATCTGCGTGCTGTTTTGTTCTCGTGATTTGGTCAAGTCTTGAATGAAGAGCAAACCTTGTAGATTGCTTTCAACTGATTTCACATGGCAACAAAATTGTCTCTATTTCAACCAATCAGATCTCTTTACAATCATGACGTTATGTGTGACGACATGAATTCGAATAAGTACTGCCATCTTGGACAGAATATATTTCAGTTGGATTGCTGTTAATTTGTCTCTGACCCTGCTTTGAAGTTGTGTCAATGGATAGCCCTTCTGTTGCTTGACAAACCCATTTATGCCATAACTAAGAAAGATTTGAGATGACACTAATTATTATATTATAGTAAAGGCCTATATATTCCTTTACCATGACATAAAATGATACGTACTGAATTTAATTCTCATGGGTCCGAACACACTGCTCGCATTTCTTTTTGCTTATTTGCTTATGTTCACTTGTAAGAGTTATACTATTTGTGAATAGGCCTAGACCTAGCATAGGGCACAGACCTGCATAATAGAACTGTAAATACAGGTTCAATGACTTGATGATTTCAATTCAAGCTAGGCTTGGTTTCAAAAGGGGAATGACTCATCATAACTTATAATTTATGCTCTACGGATAAAGCCTGTGCTAGGCCTAGATGTACGGCATTGGAAGGGTAATGTCTGTTACATATTTTAGTTTTCACACAAGATTCCAAATTAATGCCTATGGTAGACAATGTATATTGATAAATCGTTGATCGTATTGGAAGAGCCAAATTGTTTTATGAATTATCTCTTTTCTCATCTTTCAATCAAATTATTCTTGAAATATTCATCTGCCAATTGAATCTTCCCCTGGTCTGACAGTTGAAAAGTTGAACTATATGCTGTAAGGTGTGCTTCATTTTCACCGTGGAACATTTCCACCTGGTGGAAGTGGGCCCTGCCGCGTGGAACTGAGCTAATTCCACCGCGGAATGGATTCGAGACTGGGCATCGTCGAGACTGCAATTTGATCTTGCTTATTTTGGAGCAAAATGTCAATTTTTATCGAATCTATATGGGCCTATGCGACCTGATTTGTATTACATATTGAAGAAAATATTTACCGACACATTAGCTCAGATGCTGGCGTGGTGGCTTCGTGTCAACCGGGAGGTAAGGGGCATGCCGGGCCTCAGTTTGATCCCCACCACCGTTTTTTCATGCTTTGCCTCTGCCGTCTAGGCTAATGACAGGATGGTTCCTACAATATAGGCCATGACTGCTTCCTTCCCATTATATAAGAAACCTTCATATCATTGATCATTCATCTGACGCCAATAGATCATAGGTATCGTTACAGTGCGTTGTTGAACCAAATATAAAGAAAGAAAATATTTATAATGTTAATATTTTTGATTATAACTTGGGATTCTAGACTCTTGTGACACAAAACTCTTGACTCTCGAGTCTTTGACTCTATAGACTCCTGTGAGTCTTTTTGACTTTTGTGACTCTTGTTGGCCTACAGATACATTAGGATGCAATTCAGCTGCGAAAAAGTATGTTTCCGATGAATGTCTCGTTGAAACGACACAGCTTTGTATTTATGTAAAAAAACTCGATTTAAAAGAACCTTCATATCATCTTCTCATTAATCCATTGCCAATAGATCTATCATTGAACTTGACATAAATGTAAATAAAACTTCATGTCATCTTCTCATTAATCACTCCTCCGTTACCAATAGATCTGTCATTAAACTCAACATAAATTAACCTTTGTGCCATCTCATCAATCGCCAATAGATCTCGGTCGTTGAACAACTTGAATTACTTTTCGACTGCTGACAAATCAATGGAAAAACTTTAATGCAAACTCATTTCCTATTGTTGCAGGTTGTCCCAGAGCTATCTTGACACGTGAGCGCACTCGTCCCAACGTGCAGTTCATGTCATGCCGTTGCCAACTTCAGGATCATGTTGGGTACAGTTCGTCCATCGCAGCAATGAAAGCTGTGACTTCAGCCAGCCAAGCAAGCAGCTGGTCAAGTCAAGGCAGCTGTTTTGATTGGTTGAAAGTTGAATTGAACATGTTAGGATTGAGACAAAGAGTAATAATATATATGATGTGTAAACAGATATCTTGTGATAGTATGATTTATTGATATAACTTGTACAGAATAATTAATAAATTGATAAGTTACAATGGCATGATGTGTTCTCGCTTGTGATTATCCTGTGGCTCCCAGTACTCCCCGTGCAGCCTGCAAGGGAGGGGGTGGCGGGAACGTAGAGGTCATGGGGGTGCTTGACCTTGAACCCTTGCGTGCAAGAGAGGCTCATGTAGCTTCCAAGTAATCTACGCAAGTCTCTCTTGCACGGTCGAATACAAGGTCTCACCCCAACCCCTCCAGCAAATCTTAGATGGTGGTCGGACGCATGACAATGTACCCTTGAATGCAAGACAGGCTCATGCGAGTCTATCTCACACGCAAGAGTAGAAGGTCTCGTCCAAGAGCCATCCAGACCGTTCCCGTCACCCCCACAAGCCCTTTACCCACGGCTCAGGTGCAGGCCCTTTAGCCACGGCCCAGGTGAGAACAGGCACCAGTGCTCATGGGTATCAGGTTTCTTTAAGCTCAGGGCAACAAGATCCCTACTCGGAGCAGTAGTTTATTAACGTGACATACCAGGTCATTACTGTCATTTGTTGAACTCTAGGCTGACAAATACCATTCTGAGCTTGATCGACTTGGATTAAGACATCGGGGCTGATCATACCACGCTAGGCTGGCCTACCCGGCTCAGGGATCATTTTATAGCAGGCTGAATCATACCTGGTTGCAGGCTGCACGGGGGACAGTTTACCCACATGCCGGTGGACCTTACCCAGCCAACTCCTACATACTAACACAACGCACGACGCTCCAAGGAATGAATCTTCAAGGTAAGCTGTAGCCTGCAAGCAACAAAGAGGACACATTGAAGTGAATAACTTGCATGTGAATCAACCAATATCATAATTTTCAATTGATTAGGTCTTATAAAAACATACTTCATGTTTCCATCAAATTTGAGAAAAATACAATTTTGGAAATTGAAAATACACAAAGTTATTTTTAGCTCTAAAATCTTTAAATTCAACTCAATTTCGAAACTGAGACCTGATTTGTGTTCTATATTGATTACTCAACACATACATAACTATAGAACTGAGAAATTGGACAAAAAATATCAAGTCAACAAAAAAAATTGCAAAAATGATAAGGGTAGTGGACACTAGTTTTTGACCTTTCGCAATTAATTTCTATGAACTGGTGAGACCTACGAGGTTTTAGTATTTTTTTATGATTATAAATTCAGGATCTATAAATCATCAGCAAATTTCGCTATGCTCGTCCCAGCCGTTTCCAAGAAAAAAGTGTCTGATTTACCAAAAAACTGCCATTTTCAGTCGATTTTCAGAATGGACTTCTAAAATAATGACATATGTGGAATTATGTTTGGATATTCAGATTTGGAAATCAATTCTGAGATAGAAAATATTTTTCTGGACATTTTGAAATCAAAATTAACATCAGAAATCAAATTTGAAAAAAGTGAAAAACATTATTCGTAAATTTTGATTTTGCTAAAATTTTGTGGGGCGACAAAAGGACATTTGAAAGAGCAGAATCTGTTGAAATTTTACCAAAAAAAAATCTATCCAAGTAATTACAAGGATTCTAAAATTCTATATAGGCCCTCATGTATGAAGAATATGCCAAGTCATTTTTTGATCTAAAATCTTTAAATTCAACTCAATTTCGAAACTGAGACCTGATTTGTGTTCTATATTGATTACTCAACACATACATAACTATAGAACTGAGAAATTAGACAAAAAATATCAAGTCAACAAAAAAAATTGCCAAAATGATAAGGGTAGTGGACACTAGTTTTTGACCTTTCGCAATTAATTTCTATGAACTGGTGAGACCTACGAGGTTCTAGTATTTTTTTATAATTATAAATTCAGGATCTATAAATCATCAGCAAATTTCGCTATGCTCGTCCCAGCCGTTTCCAAGAAAAAAGTGTCTGATTTACCAAAAAACTGCCATTTTCAGTCGATTTTCAGAATGGACTTTTAAAATAATGACATATGTGGAATTATGTTCGGATATTCAGATTTGGAAATCAATTCTGAGATAGAAAATATTTTTCTGGACATTTTGAAATCAAAATTAACATCAGAAATCAAATTTGAAAAAAGTGAAAAACATTATTCGTAAATTTTGATTTTGCTAAAATTTTGTGGGGCGACAAAAGGACATTTGAAAGAGCAGAATCTGTTGAAATTTTACCAAAAAAAAATCTATCCAAGTAATTACAAGGATTCTAAAATTCTATATAGGCCCTCATGTATGAAGAATATGCCAAGTCATTTTTTGATCTAAAATCTTTAAATTCAACTCAATTTCGAAACTGAGACCTGATTTGTGTTCTATATTGATTACTCAACACATACATAACTATAGAACTGAGAAATTAGACAAAAAATATCAAGTCAACAAAAAAAAATGCCAAAATGATAAGGGTAGTGACACTAGTTTTTGACCTTTCGCAATTAATTTCTATGAACTGGTGAGACCTACGAGGTTCTAGTATTTTTTTATGATTATAAATTCAGGATCTATAAATCATCAGCAAATTTCGCTATGCTCGTCCCAGCCGTTTCCAAGAAAAAAGTGTCTGATTTACCAAAAAACTGCCATTTTCAGTCGATTTTCAGAATGGACTTTTAAAATAATGACATATGTGGAATTATGTTCGGATATTCAGATTTGGAAATCAATTCTGAGATAGAAAATATTTTTCTAGACATTTTGAAATCAAAATTAACATCAGAAATCAAATTTGAAAAAAGTGAAAAAAATTATTCGTAAATTTTGATTTTGCTAAAATTTTGTGGGGCGACAAAAGGACATTTGAAAGAGCAGAATCTGTTGAAATTTTACCAAAAAAAAATCTATCCAAGTAATTACAAGGATTCTAAAATTCTATATAGGCCCTCATGTATGAAGAATATGCCAAGTCATTTTTTGATCTAAAATCTTTAAATTCAACTCAATTTTGTAACTGAGACCTGATTTGTATTCTAAATTGATTACTTAATACATACATAACTATAGAACTGAGAAACTCAACATATTACTTCAAAGTTATAAGATATAAAGCCTATAAGATGGCCTACCTACCAGTCAGTCATGTCTGCTTATTCTTCTCTCTTCCTCTTCTTCACTCTTCCTACTCTGCTCTCTTTCTCTTCTTCTCTCTTCCTCCTCTTCTTCTCCCCTCTCTTGCTCCAGCTTCCATCCCATCTCCACGCTCTGAATCGGAAGTACTACCAACTGTGAAATAAGGTGATGATTAGTATATTATAGCATACAGACGGAAGACTCTTATGGCTAGACTGGAATACATCACACCTCCATTCCCCTCCCCTATGTCTGCAATTAGTACCTATGATCGCCACTAAAGGAACGGCCCTGTTGACTGCTCAGTAGCAGCACAATGCAGCATGCCTGTAGCGTTGTCTAGCAATCAGTGTAGATACTACAGGTGGGGGGCTAGAAAGTGTTGACAGAGTAGTGAGGGTAAAAGTGGGGGTCAGATTCACTTCATCACTGCATGGCATGTCTTGGTAGTATACCTTTCAACTATGATTACAACATATACTCATGTTGCACTGTGGTCACCCAATGAGATCGCTTGCCTCAAGTTCCAAGTTGAAAGATCAGGACTTGTTCAAAATGAAATAGTTGAACTTGTTGAAGCAAGGAAATCAAGAAAAGAAGAAGAAAATAAGACAGAGAAGGTATTGTTGCAGGTGGAAACATGGCTTGATTAATTCAATATTCTATCAAGTGACAAGAGTAATTGAAACAATGTAATGATGACACTGTTTAACCTGAGTTCGAAGAGTCTTATGAGTTGGAATGTTTTTCTATTTTCTACCTCAAACAAGTGATCTGATAGGTCGACTATGGAATGTGAATGTCGATGCGTACACAACACCATGGTGATAGGCCTAGTAACCAATAGCAAGAGGCTTGTGACATTCTTCGGTAAGCCGTTATTGAAGTCAAGGGAATCTACATTGTCTGGGAGGTAGGCAACTTATGTTACAGGCATGTATTGATGACATGTATTGCTACAGATGATGACGTATAGTTACTTAAACATTGCTGTTGCGTATTGATGCATGCATATGATAGGCTTAAAATCTTTCAGAAATGGCAGGTTGATTACTATTCACCGTCTAAATCATCATTTAATTCTCATTTCAAATTCAGAACCAAGTTAATGGTTGCTCTAAAATCCTAAAATCAATCTCAATTTGGAACCAAAACATGATTGAAGTTTGGATTGTATTCCTGTGCACACACTCAGTGGCGGATACAGGGGGGGCAATATGGGTGATCGCACCCCCTTTGAATATGTCCTGGATCCGTCTCTACACACACATAACAACAGAACTGAGAAATTAAATAGAAAGTAGGGGCTGCCAAAATTATCGATATTAGTGATTTGATGAAATTGATTAGGGTACCGGTAGGCCTAATCGATATTTGAAATTATTTGAAAATTATATTGGGCCTACTATTACAATTAGGTCCATTGAAATTATATTACTTCCATTATTGATATTATCGTTATTTGAAAAATATGAGAGAAGACTTAGCTAATAACGACAGTAGCAATTTCTATTACCGACCGTAGCAACTTCTATTACTATGAGTATCTGATTTTTTTCTGGAGAAACTGTTTGACCAATTTTTCTGAATTTAAACAATTCCGACCCATTCTAGTATGTCACGAGTATGTACGAAGCGTTTCAAGTTGATTGGTGTTTTTCCTGACCTGAATGCCGCGTACAAAATTGAACAAACGAGCTATTTACCCCCCTACCCCCCCTCCTTTCCACAACCAACACATGAGCTCACGATTGTTTTAAATGGTACCGGTAAGCAGATTATTTCAATCAAGACTGACCAGTGTCGTGTTATTGTCCTTCTGTTCGTTCTCATTCGCTCGCCACAAGTCGTCCCCACGGTGATGCTGTCACCGCCATTCTCCACGTCCTCGTCTTCATTATCTTTGTGGTAGTTCCCTCTTCTTTATTATCTTGGTTGTAGCCGTCTCTCTGTTCTTCATTAACTTGGTCGTAGCCGTCTTCCTCTTCCTCATTATCTTGGTCGTGGCCATCCCCATCTCACCCTGATCTGGTCTGAGACAATTCTTGTGATTGAACCCATAACTGTAACATCATCAGACTTAATTCGAGTTGCAGAGAAACGAGCTACAGGTAGCTGATGGCATGCGTGCCAGAGGAATCAAATCAAGAAATGAAGAACTCAGAATATCTAGATATAATTTCCATTCACACAAGTTGCCGAAAAATTCACGACTTCTTTCCAAGAGCAAAAACTTTTGAATATCTGCATCGTCAGCAATTCAATGTATGGCCTTGTTGTAGGCCTACACCATTGAGATTGTAGTGTACAATCTCAATGCCTACACATTGCATGTTCAATTAATTTACCAGCCTACAATAATGGTACCGGTAACATCATGACACAGAATCCGACTGTCAATTGTCCTAAAATTTGACATTATTGTCATGGAATGAAGATCTTCTCTGTTCCATGTTATTGGTACGGAAAATAGCTTTACCAGCCTACAATAATGGTACCGGTAACATCATGACACAAAATCCGACTGTTATTGTCCTAAAATTTGACATTATTGTCATGGAATGAAGATCTTCTCTGTTCCATATTATTGGTACGGAAAATAGCTTGGCTGTGATTAAAATCAACAGAAAGTCAAACCTAACCTGAAAACTAAACTAGCCCTGGTTCTCGCTCAACCCCCGACTGACAACACTATTATCATAATACGCCTGGTGTACTCAAGATTACTTCCACTAAGCTGAATTTCCCAATAGTAAATAAATAGGCCTACTTCATGATGTACAATTTACACAGACGTAAAAGAAGGCTTCGGCCATTGATTTTGTAAGGTTCGGCCATTGAATTTGTAGTGGCGGCCTACCTTTGTTCATTTCAATGGTCTTGGCACATGGTAGGCCTAGTAGATATTTATATAGCATTATTGCTAATTTCTACTATAGCACCAGCATCAACTTGTCGGTTTTAGTAGTCTATTAAGTTAGATGAATTCGTACACTCACTTGAATACTTCTGAGAAGGGCAATCAAATCAAATTATATTTTTATTTGACAGTTCACAATCTTTGATCACTTTGTTATCCAGCTGATATTTCCACTGCGCGTCCGTACTGCGCAACACGTGCAAACAGCCATGTTATTTGGGGGATTAGGCAGGGTTTTTTTTAACATGAAATTGAATAAGAACAAATTTGTGAGTTCTAAATAGACATAACTTTCAACATTCTCTTGTTATAATAAATTATCACAAGGCTATGCTCTTATTGTACCAATATGATATGTTTCTTTACTCTTAATTTATATATAAATTTTTTTAAGATCATTTCATTTTTACATTTTACACCCGGAATGTGAAATTCAATAATTACTGAAACTACAAAATGAAACGTGCTGCTGCCTCTCTGTTATCTATTCTAACAAATTCCATAAAATATAATTACAATTATGAAACCAAATTTAAATTACTTGTTAAATGCACTTTGCTAATAATTCTGTCACTCCAGGCCTAGGCTTTCTAAACTGTTCAATCATGAGAAGTAAGAATGAGGATATGAATTGCAACTGCAGTTTTTTAAGAATTATTTTATTATAATATAAGTATTAACATTGTGATAACTTATTATTATAAACTTATAAAGGTACAGTATAAACTATAAAAACTGTTGACATAAAGGTACAAAATTAATTAAATTATCAAAATATAAACATGTAAATGATAAATGTAGAGTATCCACAAAATAGTCAAGACAACTTTGAAAACCCAAGAATCAACTCGGAATTGATTCCATGAGAAAACAAGTATAAAATCTTGCGATCGATTTAGAGAGAAAAAAACACTATGAATTCATCAAAATCAATTATCTTAAATTGAATGATCATTTATTGTTACACTAGCTACAGCAAATAATATAATAATCTACCTATATACAACATAATCATTTAAAATAAATAATGAAATAGCTTGGGTTGTTCGTCAATGCAAAAACTTATACGATTATCGTTTACATAACATCGACGATAATCAATTGTATTGTAATATACCAATATTTTCTCCTATGCGATAACCGTTAAGTGTTCAAATATTACATCATTTTGGCATTATCAATGTGACGTTTGGTTGATTGGTGTGTCTAGTACAAGACTAAGATATTTTGGTGCCAATGGCAATGATCAGAGGAATCATACAGAAAGCAGTGAAGTTTTGTAACAAATGCTGTAATATGTAGATAGTTCCAATAATTGAAATCAATCATACAATTATCGTATCGTTTGAAAAAATATTGATTGTAATCGATATGTTTATTAAAATTCACAACTCTAGAAATAACTACCGGTACCTCACTAAAACTTTGGTATACAATGTCAATGTGGCATGGTGGTACAAATTCTGCAGGAGAATTTCTTTCGACATTTTATATTCTGGAATCGTACTCTCATTATGGTACTTTGTTATTGAAACCCAAGCATTGCAAATAAATTATGTGCTCAACAGTCTACACATACGCCTACCGATATCAGTATATTTTTTCAAAAACAATTCTTATAATTCATTATTTAATAATTAAACGAAGTGATCCCTAGCAAAAAGCATACGAGCATATGGGAACTCTTATACTGAAATAATACAGTCGAAACAGGGCTGATTCACGGCCGTACATAGATACTAGATAGGCAAACAGTCTGCAGAAAGATGAGGTTGTATAGCGCCCAGAGCCGAATCACGGCAGAAAATTGAATGATATTGAAAGGCCGAAATAGGGGTAAAACAGAGTCAAAACACGACCGATCTAGGGCCTTTTTAGTTTTCACGGACAAAAAAGCGACTTTTCAGGGACAATTTATACAGAATTTGAAGAAGTTTCCTTATTCTTGGAATCGATTGGAATGTCGAACGTCATTGTGTTAGAAGTAGGCATACTTATTGCCTCTGGCACAAAGAATGTACCATCTGACATGAAGCAAGGGGTTGAATAACTTGTTTTTACCTATCAAACTACATTCCATTACTGCATTCAGTGTCCAGTCTATTACTTGTATTTGTAGAGTCAACTTGGGGATGAGGAGTGCAATGAAGACTGCAACAAATTTGCGAAAACTCTTCGACCATTTTTTCATAAATTTTTTTATTTTTTTTTCAATTGATTGATTTTTGGATGTGATTCTACTATCAAATGGCATAGTCCTGACTGTTGTCAAGACTTCTTTGCTGACAAAAGGACGAGCTATAGGCAGCTTAACAGATACTGGCTCAGAAAACTACTTTGCCGTGTATTGCCCGTTTCACATTGTACCTTTACATAACTCGAAATAATTGCAGCTAGATTTTGCACCATTAAATTAGCCGTTGAATGACGCCGGTTTTTGTCATTTTAATTTTTAATTTTTTTCAATTTTCAATTCTACGTTTTTAATTTTATTTGTGACGCACTTAAAAGGAAAACACGGTTTTTGAGGGCGGCTTACAGCCAAATGATTGGATAGATGTATTATTTTTTAGCAAAAAATCAATACATCTAGCTGCTCATCAAAACTAAAAACCATGTTCTCCTTTTGCATGCGTCACATGAACACGGTGTAATTCAACAGTTAATTTAATGATGAATTGGGCTACATATAACTAGAGTTATGAAACAGACTTAGAGTTATGGTTTTTGTCCCTGATCAACTGTGTTTCGGCCGGCTGAAACAGAGACATTTTACAGACTTTTCACGGACAATAGGAACATTTCAGAGACATGATTTGCCGTCTAATTTTAGTAGGGGAATATAATTTTTTTTTGGAACGATACAACTAAAATTAGAACATTCATTAATGACATTAGAATACTGATGCTTGAATCCAAATAAAATGAAATACAATATTTCGACTTACACCTGGTTTCTACTCTGAATTTTTTGAAAACCCAAAATTCTCTTTTGTCCAATCACAATCTAGAAGCCCGTGATTATTTCGAGAGAGTTGGTTCACTTTAATTTTGGCCAAATGGTTCAACATCAATAATTTCAAACGAAAAAGTTGTTGTTACCATGTTGACTAGCCTTCCTGTTTTTCAGAAGGCATTGGATTTGATATCAAAATCACTACAATCCTTCTCAGTCATAACAACAAAATAAAAGCCACTATTCGCCTCTTCCTTGATACTGCAATCGTACATCAGGCACCACTTTCAAGAAATATTATGAAGAGATAGACGAATTGAACAAAAAAACACACAAGCAGTTGGCAATATACAATTTAATATTTATACGATAGGCCCTATGATGAGAAAAACTAATAGGTGTGACAAAATTTAAACAACAAAAACTATTATTGAATAATTGATTTTGACATTACTTCCAATTACTTTCAAAGATATACCAAATGTAATATATATTTTTATATTATATATATTATTATATATATTAATATATATTATTAATATATTCATATACCAGTATATATATATATATATATATATATATATATATATATATATATATATATATATATATATATATATATATATATATATATATATATATATATATATATATATATATATATATATATATATATATATATATATATGTACAGGCCTACCTTTGTTCACATATGGTTACGTAATTTCACATCTGGAAAGTAATTGGAAGTAGTGTCAAAATAAATTATTCAATAAATATTGGGATCTGAACAATTGTTTACATTCGACCTCTAGATTTGAAACATTGCTCATTAGGATTCAAAGAAGCCGTGGCTGTGATGGTGAAAATGTGTCGTTGAAAAATTGAAGTGGGAACCGGTGATCAAATTTCGACTGAAATTTCTTCGGTCGACTTTAAATTGAATTCTCAAGTCTGCTTGTTTGTTCTGAACTACCTGCACTCGTTCTTCAGTTCTTGAACTATCGTGTTTGTTTGTAACCGTGGTGCTGCACTATCGTTTTTGTTTGTAACCATGGTGCTGCACCATCGTTTTTGTTTGTCCGAGTTCACTTGCACTAGTTCAAGTAGTTCTACACCAGCTACAGAGCTGGTGTGTTCAGTTCAGTTCAAGATGGCAGGCACCAAAATCAAATTGTAGGTAGACACTTTGTAGGATTATAAGTTGCTGACGCTTGAATTTGTGTTGATGAGAGTGAAAAATTAAATATTTTAGAAAGGGTTGTTATTAGTTTCAAGCAAGTTCACATACAGAATTACATCTGTGATTTTAACAAATTTTTTTTCCATTTTCAAAATACACATCTAGGTACCGTTGAAATCGGCACTATCGTGTTTGCTTGTACGTTGTACCTCAACATTTAGGGGTCATTTTCTGCATCAAACTCGTAATATGGTGCACTTCTTTCCTGCACCAGCAACACTTGAGTGCAGGTTGGTGCAAGACAAAGAAGCAGGCCTATTCAAGTTTGAGTTTCAATTCGAGTGATTGTAGCCTACTGTATAAGTCAACTTATTGTAAGACATGAGTATGTGGAATGCAAGCGGCATATTTTAAATGCTGTATCAAAATATCTTTTAGAAAATACTTGATTTCAAAATAATCTATTCATGACTTTGAGGAAAGAAATATTCTTCTCAGCCAAAACTCATCATCAATAATTAAGAAATGGCTAAATATAACAAAAAAATACCACATTTTTCTCTCATAAATCCAACATTTCTATATGTGTAGGCCTATGTAAATTTTACAAAAAAACAAAAACAATATGAAAAGTGATTTAAATATCTAAACTCTACAACAGGGATAAATTTCTGTAAATTGACCCAAAAGGGGCCATTCTATCTTGGTCTTTAATTTAACCAGTAAGGCAATAACTATATAAGTGCACTTTGGAATGCCAAAGTCATCATCAAATCTGTGTCCAGTCTATTTCTATATCGCCATCAGATAGTCATCCGTGAGAATATCAAGGACGAGATTGCCCCCCGTTGCATCGTCGTCATCTTTCATCTTCAGGTCGGCGCGCAGCAGTGACGGGTGCTGATTAACAAGTGCCGGCAACTGAACTTTATCGAGGTAGTTATCGCGCATCAACACGTTATGACTGTACACCTGAAACACATTGGTCAACTCTCAAGGAAACATTTAAAGTAGAACTCATTTATCATTACACGTTCAGTACAATACATATAAGTGTTGGCGCTCTATGTCTAAAAAGTACATCAATTAATTGATTTTTTCTAATAAGCAATTGTTTCACTACTAAACAATAATAGATTATTTGAGGAATCAAAGACATTATAATAACAATAATAATAATTGACAACAATGATAAGAAAAATTTTGTATTTAAAAATAAGGGTAGACATCTACTTATACAACTAGCTGTGATAAAGTGAACATCCAAGAACCAACTATTGGTCTTGGAAAAAACCATGCAACTTTTGAACTGTGAGTTTCAAATCGTGGATAAAAAATCAAAGGAATAATAATCTTCCATCGATCAATTTCACTTGATCACCGGCCGATAGAGATCTAATAGTGATCCAATGTCTGTTAAATGTTAATCAATAATCAGCTACATCCTCAATAAATCTCGTATTCGTATGTATGTGAACCTACCTGGATATCAATTGGCTTGTCAACGTTCTTTCGTAAGAAAATATAAGCACAGCTCCAAACTGGGTCAACGGTGTTCTTTACAACGGGAGTTCTATATTTTGTGCCTTCACATGAGATGATACAGTAAGGGTCGCACGCTGAAAGTAGAAGATGTGTTATCAGTTATTACTATGGATAACATCGATTAATCGCGAATCGATTAAGAATCGATTCTGATGTAAAACGATTCTCAAATCAAGAAATCGATTTTTCCCAAAAAATCTTTTTTTTTCTTTCGGTTCGGTGCTTTTCTTCTTTACGTTGTATTAAGTGCTCATTTCGTTGTCTATATTATTCTGTATTGTTGAGATATTACTATCTGGACAAAAGCTATCCCTTCGGTTACGTCTGACAGCCGAACGTTGACGGAAATACCCAAATGGTACAGTACAGTTCAAAGAGATATTTTTCACGTGAACGCCTTGGGAAGTTGAAAAAAATGTTTCAAATAACACTACTTTTTTGAGAATAAACTTTTTTTTTCAAATTTCTTTTTTTCAATTTTTTTTTACAGTTTTTTTTTCAAAATTGATTTTCAATTGATTCTGGAGCATAGAGAATCGATTCCCGATTTTGAGAATCGATGTCATCGCTAGTTATTACCCACATGACAAATTCTCAACAGAACCACAGACCTTGGTTTTTCCAGATTTTAGGATGAATGAATACAGGTACAGTGGACTTTGACCCCTTTGCTGTTCTCGACGGCACAGTTACGCCAATTTGTTTTGCCCCAACTGTGTTGTGAACGTATATTTCTGCCACGAGTAGCTCATATTTTAGGAATTTATTGTAAACTAATACATTCAGGTAGTTAGTTGAATTCACACTGGATGGTGAAACCAATTCCATATTTGACATATGCGATGGTGTGTTCCTTCAGTTTCTCTCACAATATTTAAATAAATGAGAGCAAAGTCAAAGTGCAATTATTCAAAATATTCAAAATGGCATCTTTTAATGGTGCAAACCCACCGTCCTACCAAACTATACTTAAAGTATATAGAAATACATACATGTAAGAGGTTGTTGATTTTATTCAACATAGACCTATATATTTTTTTCATCATTTTATTTATACATAGACCCTGTAAAAGCTAACATTCGTACATAACATTCGAACATTCGAATATTCATAATGATTGATTCATGATTTCATTCTACTCTTAAATTAATGATTATCAAGGTGATTGTTAAGAGTTATGGTTACTATCGAATTGATTATAGTCTTGAGTTCGAGTCCATCGAGATAACTATCGACTTGGAACGAATAGTTTGAAGTTGAATTACAGTTGAGATAGGAAACATATTCATTTATCTACGATGATGACTAAAGTTGGGCTGTTCAAAGACCTGATCTGGTGAGTGAATTATATTAAATTACGGTATATAGGCCTACATTTTCACTAATAATTTTGAGCAAAATCAATTAACGATAATTCTCAAAATTTTCTACCCACGACGTTGAACCTCATGGGTCTGATGAGGGGTGCATCAGACCCCTTTCTATTATCATTTATCACACATCGATCAATTCTCATCACTGCATGTGTTCCTACAAAACTCACGCTTTGCCACTGACCTCTACGTATAGGCCTAGCCCAAGTGATCTATACTCACATCCAAATCTATTAACTTTCGTCAAATTTTCTGCACCCTTGATATGAACAACAGTGAACCACTGGGGCTGCTTGAAACAAAATGAGTACCAATGTGTTGTTGGTAAGTCGTGCTGGAGATGGCTGCAAGATAAATATACATTTATTATTAGGCCTACAATTATAAAATTAATATTCACACATTTATGTTTCACATTTATATTCCACACTGGAGGGTACACTCTATCCCTAAAGATCAATTCTTTGTTTTTTATGCAAAAAATGAAATGAAAAAATGTTTTTTTCTTTGTTTGTTTGTTTACTTTGTTTTTTAATAACATCGAAACTTGATACAAAATCATTGTTCCCCAATCAAGGCAATGGATGAAAAAAAAGGATCGTTTGAACGGGGCACCACAGGGTGATCTTACCACTCCAAAGAATAATTAAAAATAAGATAATTCATTTAACAAACAATAAATCCCAAGGTAATAATGCCAGGGTTAGAAAACAACGTAACACATGAAATAAACTACATGGAACTTCTATCCAACATTTTTGAAGGGACAAAGAAAAAACAACTATCCAGGAAAAATGGTCCATGCAGGAAAACACTGATTATAGGGGAGTAGGGGTGAGACAAAGTAAATGACAGAAGAACGATAGATCCAGCAATGAGAGAATAACGCGTCGATCGAGGTTTCCTGTAGCCGTGAGCTGCAGCGCAAGGTCTTCGTAAAATCATAAGGAGTATTTACAGTCTTGAGCCACTACAACTTATTATAGCGATCGTTGTGATTATCATCCTTTTCAGGAAGTTTCAGCCAATTTCCATAAGATATTTTTTTTGTTAACACGTTCCTTTTTATAGTGAGAATAGTATGCTTTTCCAAAAATTTAGGAGAAAGGATGCTTTCTTCTTTAAAAAAAATTACTTAAATACTAAATAGTATGACAAAATGTACAAACATTACATTACATAGACTTAGATCATAATGAAACGGTAGGCCTACAGTAATCAGGAATAATATACACGTATGGATTTATTTTTGAAATAGACTACATTGCTCCACAAAGTTCCAGAAGGTAAAGTGCTGCCAGTCTAAAAGTGGGATAGTTCATAGTTGGATAAGATTAGCACTTGGCTATTGTGTGAGTTGCCGAGCTATTCTACCAACTGTGAAAAAGTAGAACACAAATAAACACTTTATTCTTTAAATATTTCAAACCACATCAATGCCTTTTTAGAGGTACAAATTGGTTAAAGAAATTTGAGGGGATAGTTGTTTTGTTACAAGATCAATTCTGAATGATAACATAAACATAGTGACAAATATTACCAACATTATTTGTATTGCTATAAATTTGTCATTCTAAAGCGTGTCTAGTGGATCAAACATTTGCCCTTTGGTATGAGTTATAACACACAAAGGACCAGCAATCTCAAGCAAATTATTATTTCAACTCATAAAACATGCAGGCAAAAGTTTGATTGTGAATAAAATGAAAAATTTGATTGTATGGTCAACGCAATATAACAATGGAAGGTCTACTGTATTTGATTGAATATTTTCATTTCCCATCAAGTTTATCGTATGTAAACCATACTAACTGTCACTAACTGTAATATGTAGTAATTTCAAAGGAGATTGTAGGGAAAGAGAGAACAGACTGAAGCCTATCTAAGTTGATGTGATGCGAAAATTGATTGTGACGAGCGTAGCAGAAGTATCAAAGATCGAGCAAAAGAGAAGCAGAAGTATAAGGAACAAAGTGGGAGTGGAAAGGTTATCATTTAAAATGGAAAGGGAGAGACTTAGGTACGGTCCTTCGAGACGAATGGAAAAGGAGAGAATACCGAGAGCAACGTTTGAGATAGCAGAAAACAATGGAACTAAGAGAAGAATTGGAAGACTAAGAGAAAGGTGGCAGGAGGAAGTGAAGTTCGGGGTAGTCAACCGAGAAGAAAAATGGGAGGAAGTGGTAGACGAGAGATGGTGGGAGGATTGACAATGGTGGAGGAAACTCCTAGGCAGAGAAGAAGAAGCAGTGGATAGTAGTAGTGAAGAAGAGAAGGTAAAACTCAGAACTGGTAGGAATAATTAGCTTGCAGCCTCTCAAATGGAGTTTTTAAGAAGCATTAAAGGCGTGACAAAAGTGGATAGAATCAAGAGTGATGATATTAGGGATTGGTTGAGAATTGAAAGTGTTGAAAATAAGATGAATACAAAAAGATTGCGATGGTATGGACATATGCAAAGAATGGAACCGGAAAGAAAACCCAGGAAAGAATTCGAAAGAGTGCTAGAGTGTAGAAGAAAAGCTGGAAGACCATGAGGAAGATGGAGGGACCAGGTAAGTGGAAGCTTGTGGATTAGAGGTGTATGGAAAGATATTGAAAAAGAAAGATTGTGGGGAGAACGGCAAGCATGGCAAATATTAATAGAGATGGAAGAAGAAAGTGAAGAAGAGAATGAAGACGAAGAAGATGATGCGACAGGATTGCCTAGCCAGCATTATTTGACAGGCCCTAAATGAATGGTGTTCAACACCCTCGACCTGACCTATTGGAACTGGGCGATTGTTCTATATATATGTCTATGGGCCTATATATTATTATTATTATAACAATTATTTTTATTCTTTATTATCAGGGCCTATTAAATTTATTATAGGCTAGTACGACCTGGTATTACCAAGTCCAGTTAGCCTTTATCTGAGAGTTAGTGAATACAAATACCACAGGTAACCATGGTGACTGATAATAACTTTTAACTGGCAGTCAGAACTACTCCCAAGTTGGTAATTCAGACACCAAAACAAATAGAGGTAACCACTAACCGAAAGTTAATATTAGATTGCGTGAATAATCGTAGAAGGAAGTTCCCTAGCTCAGCGGGTTTATTTGCTGTCGGAATTATAACGTAACGTCCTCTCGTCAGGTGACCCCGGTAGAAGATTTCACGTTTGCGCACGTGATCCAAACGGACCACAGTTGGACAATATTCCCATTGCCTGTGTAATCGATACTTGCGATTTTCTTCAACCTGAAAAAATCACAAAATTAATTTCAAATCATGTCATTTTGAGTAGCAAGTGAGTCAAATGACTTGGTGTTTATAGCTTGAGGCTTGATATATGAATTGAATAAAAGAGTAGATCCACTCTACTGTAACCAAGACAATAGCTAAAACCTCGTGTCTTTATATATAATCTCCGTGTCACCATGTGTAGGCCTATCTACTTATGAAACTTGGTTAGCTGCTGTTCTTTCTTTCCCTTTTACCCAATTCATATATGAGAAGCAGGTAAGTGCAATACGAGACGCAAAATGAAAATAAAAACTCATACCACATAGGCTTTCAATGACGTGAGCAAAAGCAAAGACATCTAAACGATTCTCACGATAGTTTCTCTGTGTTGGATTGTTTTTTCACAACAGCAAGGATGGACGATTCATTTGATCAACACGAAAGTTAAATTGTGGATATGTGAACTCACCTAACTCAGTCTTGACTATATTTCTTTGGGGCAAAATCGGTTGTACAATTTCCGATGGAAATTAATAGGCCTATGGAATTTTGAAAAATTCTGTAATATTAGCCCAGGGAGGAACTTGAAAGTAATACACCTGTTTACAAACTTTTGAATAAACTGGATCAACCAGTTTGAATATTAATTTTATTAATGTTTTTACATTAGGCATAGCCCCTACTTTCACTTTTCTTGCATTACCGGTACTTTTGTTGCAGTTGTCTAGCCATAGAAGAAAGACAAGACAATTACCAAATGTTATACCTTTATAATCATGAAGCTAATCAGAAGCTTCTGCATGGCGATGTGTTGAATATTTGCTTCGCCATCCCACTGTAACATCTGAACAACTATTTCCTCCTCCGATGGCTTGATCTCGAACACAAACTGTGGATTCCGGAGATACGTATCGGGGTAGTCGTCCCCACCCCCCGATCGATCAGCAGACGTTCCCTTGGCACCCACGCACCATTCGCCCCGAGCACTCGACTCTTGCCACGGACGAGATACGGTAAACACGTTGGTAGCGTAAAGGCGTACGATGACAAGCTCGGAGAAGTTGCTTACCAAGTCTTCAAATGGCATCCTTTATAAGAAAATAAAATTAGAACAAGTTACAAGTATACAGAAACAAAAGCTAAGCGTATTGATTTTTTCGAGCAAATATTGGCTTACCAGTACTCCAGTATTTAATTTAAATACACTATGTATACAAATGCCAAAATTTGACATCAGCTAAAAATGCTACAGAATCTGAATATTTCAAAATGCTATCTGAAAAATCATTGGCCCTCAAAATATAGTACCAAAGCTTTCATTCGTGCTTTTTTTTCAGTAGACGTTTTTCTTTTACAGATACAAGTATAATGAATTGATAATGGAATATACATGGAGAGATTGCATTTATTAATGCTGCAATGATGCAATCATTCTAGCACTCCAAAGTAACGCAATACAGGTTTGTTCAGAAAGTGTATTGTCAAATTATATCAATTCAAATACATATTTTTTTTATATTGGGTTTTAACGGCGCACTGTAATCGACACTAGTCACTGCATCGGACTAAGATCTATTGGTGTCGGGATTCAAACATAACGAAGCTATTAGA
Source organism: Brachyptera risi (assembly GCA_964007535.1). Taxonomy (NCBI): domain Eukaryota; kingdom Metazoa; phylum Arthropoda; class Insecta; order Plecoptera; family Taeniopterygidae; genus Brachyptera; species Brachyptera risi. The sequence continues at coordinate 33,353,099 of OZ023332.1, forward strand.
TACAATTGTATTCAAGACAGATAAAGGTATCCAGTGGTGTGTGATAGCTGATCGGAACCTTTATCTTCCGTAGATACAAGTATATCACTAAAAATATTTGATGCATCGATGATCGTATATTGTTTATATTATTGTTGTTGTTGTTGTATGTTATAAGTTATTTTTATTTCATTTTTTTTCCATATATGTATATAGAATTTTCCAAACACCCTTGTAAATAGGGTAATAATTTGTAAACACAAATTTGGAAATAAAAAAAATTATTATTATTATTATATTATTACCAGAACTCTCCCTCGTTGTCGAAAAATAGTCCCAGTCTCTGCCTCTCGGATTCTTTGATTTGAGACCATTCTGTTGACTTCGATAACAATCGCGTTAGATTGGCTGTGGAATAAGCAAAAGTCGTATTTTCTGTTCCGTCAGGATCTTCTTTTGTTGAGCTTGCGGACGGAGGTGCTGTCTTGTTTCCTTCGCCGCGGGGATCTCTCAAGCGAACCATTGAACACTTTTCTCGCCCCCTAGAATACAACAATCAAAATAATTCAATTAGAGATTTGGAGGTTTTTATTATTAATAACCCACTCTACTAATAAGAGGCTTGAATAACATTCACAGATTGCAGCAAATGAAACGGAATAATTTTATTGGATGAGCGAAGCAAAGTCTCAATTTTACAATACGCGTACTTGGAAGAACTTTTTTTCGCACCCACACGTCAAACGAAAGCACTAATTTTGTTGAAACTTGGTGTACACATTTTTTCGAGAGGAATCATTTTAAAAATCTTTAAAACCTCATAAAAATAACATAGGCCTACATGAGAAAATTTGGGAAAAATATTTTCTTTGAATGTATATTCAAATTTTCACATAAATTAAGCATAAGAATGATACACACTATTCCAAACTTTTAGTCCAAATTTTACATGGGATAAGCCATTTTGAGCAAAACATTAGATCAGTTAAAAGCTATCAAGCAATGAGAAAACCAATTAGATTGTTGAATGATTAAAAAATAAGCAACAAGTAGAACAAGAATCCCGTGACTTGATGATTTTAATATCAATTATATTCCATTATATTATATACATTATATACATTATATCACATTATATTTCACCTGAATAGAATGAGCCTACCTATATCGCTAATCTTACAAAACATATATGCTGTGTTATCCCAGTGAACTTTTATGCAATCTCATTTAGATTGGTACAGTTTCAATTTCAAACAAAGATTGGAAATCACCCAACAATATATTGGATATATCTCAGATATTGTAGATATTACCATTATATTAGATATATTCAATTATATATTGGATGACAGATATAATGAATATAAAATAAAATATTATAGTAAGTGTAAGTAGAAGTACATTGGTGTATGAGTATACAAAATATAAGTAGGTCAATATTTAAAATTAATTATATTGCTAGGCAATGGAAGCATTGATAAAAATGTTGAATGACTATGCATATTATATAAAGTTGTCAGAGTGCGTGATTTGAAAATTCCAATAGAAAAAAATAAGAAAATTAGATCATTACCATATGCGATAGCCGATATGCTCATTCGATTTTTTCAAAATTCATTTTTTCAATTCGTGATTTAGGCCTATATATTGATTCAAATTACATTTTTTATTACTAAAATGGCAATTTAGTTCTTCTGTATTGGTATTATGACTAATACCAAATACAATCAACAAACAATCAACTTGGTTTTGATTTTGGTTTTGGTGGGGGGATGTTTACTTGAATCATAGAAAAGTACAATCAAATATGAAATTGTCTCTATGATGAAAATCAGAAACCATTTGCTGTTAATCATTTATACCCTGATAATACCTTTGATATTTTTGCAATGTTATTAAAGTATTCACTAGACAAATGCATTTACCTTCTATACAGTTTATGCACATGGTCAAGTGAATAAATAAATTGACCTAAAATAAATAAAAATTGCCACCTACACTAGAGCCTATAAATTAGTAACAGTAAGGCTTGTGAGGGAACATTTGTAAATGGGCAATTTATAACATACTTGAACAGGTTCCTTAGAGTTGTCTCTCCCAAGTGTATTTTCTTCACCAACGTTATGGCGTAAGCATGACCTTGGTATAATCCCATTTCATTTCGGGACTCGAGGAATGACGTAGTGTTGGACGCTGGAGAGCGATCCTGGCACAAAATATAGAAGTCCCACTCTCATTTACATTGCCACAACTTGCCCAAAATCACCCACATATTCGACGTATCAACTCATAATTTATGTATGATAAATATAATGGGCATTCATAATGTCCAGATTGCAGTTGGCACCGTCATCTTATTAAAATCTTATATACGGTAGGCCTACTTTATATATTTTAATATAAACAAGTCAGTAAAGAAATAGTTATTGGATAATTTTGTTGAATATAGTAGCTTATAGCAACTGAATATTATCATTTTTCATTTTTTCCATTCTGTTAGTTATAATTATATTCTTCAATACAAAAAATTTATTTTGTAATTTATTTCCATATAGCTTCCAAGTTTTGATTTATTAATTAGACCTATAACTGTTATATTAACATTTTCTTAATTGGTACTGGTAACTTTATTATCAATACCCATTGTATTCCCATGTTCATCGAAATATCAAAAGTGTAGGGCCCAGGTCTAAATAAGATAATTCAATTCGGAAAATTAATCAAATGTAGTTTTATAGTAAGTATATATGGGCCTATATTCTATATATATACATATATATATATATAGATACATAGATGGATTTATATATATATATATCTATCTATCTATCTATCTATCTATCTATCTATCTATCTATCTATCTATCTATCTATCTATCTATCTATCTATCTATCTATCTATCTATCTATCTATCTATCTATCTATCTATCTATCTATCTATCTATCTATCTATCTATCTATCTATCTATCTATCTATCTATCTATCTATCTATCTATCTATCTATCTATCTATCTATCTATCTATCTATCTATCTATCTATCTATCTATCTATCTATCTATCTATCTATCTATCTATCTATCTATCTATCTATCTATCTATCTATCTATCTATCTATCTATCTATCTATCTATCTATCTATCTATCTATCTATCTATCTATCTATCTATCTATCTATCTATCTATCTATCTATCTATCTATCTATCTATCTATCTATCTATCTATCTATCTATCTATCTATCTATCTATCTATCTATCTATCTATCTATCTATCTATCTATCTATCTATCTATCTATCTATCTATCTATCTATCTATCTATCTATCTATCTATCTATCTATCTATCTATCTATCTATCTATCTATCTATCTATCTATCTATCTATCTATCTATCTATCTATCTATCTATCTATCTATCTATCTATCTATCTATCTATCTATCTATCTATCTATCTATCTATCTATCTATCTATCTATCTATCTATCTATCTATCTATCTATCTATCTATCTATCTATCTATCTATCTATCTATCTATCTATCTATCTATCTATCTATCTATCTATCTATCTATCTATCTATCTATCTATCTATCTATCTATCTATCTATCTATCTATCTATCTATCTATCTATCTATCTATCTATCTATCTATCTATCTATCTATCTATCTATCTATCTATCTATCTATCTATCTATCTATCTATCTATCTATCTATCTATCTATCTATCTATCTATCTATCTATCTATCTATCTATCTATCTATCTATCTATCTATCTATCTATCTATCTATCTATCTATCTATCTATCTATCTATCTATCTATCTATCTATCTATCTATCTATCTATCTATCTATCTATCTATCTATCTATCTATCTATCTATCTATCTATCTATCTATCTATCTATCTATCTATCTATCTATCTATCTATCTATCTATCTATCTATCTATCTATCTATCTATCTATCTATCTATCTATCTATCTATCTATCTATCTATCTATCTATCTATCTATCTATCTATCTATCTATCTATCTATCTATCTATCTATCTATCTATCTATCTATCTATCTATCTATCTATCTATCTATCTATCTATCTATCTATCTATCTATCTATCTATCTATCTATCTATCTATCTATCTATCTATCTATCTATCTATCTATCTATCTATATATATATATATATATATATATATATATATATATATATATATATATATATATATATATATATATATATATATATATATATATATATATATATATATATATATATATATATATATATATATATATATATATATATATATATATATATATATATATATATATATATATATATATATATATATATATATATATATATATATATATATATATATATATATATATATATATATATATATATATATATATATATATATATATATATATATATATATATATATATATATATATATATATAAATATATATGTATATATATTACATATATTGGAAAGATAACTCATAGTTAGTTGAGTAAACAATCCATGTGTATTGATTGCATGCTGCAAGATTGCATGAAACATAGATAAGGATTAACAACTTTGGGAGGTAGGATTGAGATAAGACAAGTAAAAGATAACAGTTGAAGAAACCCTATGCTTACACATTATCATCAGCATTTGTAAAAGCACAGCAATCCAATTAAAATGTCAAAAATACTTTTCAAAATTTAAATAGAGAAAAAAAAGTGGAAAAAAGTGTTCTGAGGAACGCTTACGAATGCATCATGTAACCACAGAATCAAACTGGATTTGGAACAAGCGTTTTGCAAGCGACAACTAAAATGGCAGGTCTTCGAGTAATGGGTGTTTCGCTGACATCGGTGCAAGAGATCTGGTTGTGGTTTCTGTTGCCCGCCGCTCTACGCTGCATAGCCTACATCGTAGATCTCAGTTTCGCGTGCGGCGTAGTGCAGCTATACTTTGATCAAGGTGACATCAAATGGGGCGTTTCTACGCTTCTCATCATTTACACACCGTCGTTGGTTTACTACGTAATGACCGTCTCCAGACCAAGTTTATGGAAGGAACAAGGCGACAAGACGAGGACATTCGTGTGGTTCTTGGCCCGACTTGGACAGCTCTTCGTATTTCCGGCGTGGGCCATTTATAGGTTGGTCAACTTATATTACAGTTGATTGAAATTAGCATTGATACTTGACACAAAGTAATTGTTTCCCAATTATGGTAAAGGTAGACAATGTAGGATCTTTCAGACAGGGCACTGCAAGGGCTATCTTACCATACCTTATCGAATATAAGATTAAATGTATAAATACCCAAGACAAAATAGTTCCTTAACTTTGAATTTTAGTGATATCAATCTACTCTCTCCAAGTACCACATACAACAATAATTTTGAAATCTTCCCAACTTATCAACATCAGTTAGTTACAACTTACAACGCACGATAAATATTAGTGTTCACTGTCCGTCAGAGTTGAGAATTCAAATTAATGAAATCTTGAATTATATAGCTATTGTACGTAGCTATCAACACGATAGGTATAATTAAAGACGAAATTGGATTAGCAAATTATCAGTTGTTTGGTGACAATTTTATATTGTTTCAAGTTTCAGTAGTAATACTCGCAGTATTATGTATGAGTCCAAATGATACTTCCAAAAAGTAAAACTTTATAGTATTATATGAACTACGTAATATATATATATATATATATATATATATATATATATATATATATATATATTTTAATAACATCGAAACTTGATACAAAATCATTGTTCCCCAATTAAGGCTGTGGATGATAGATAGGATCATTTGGATGGGGCACCACAAGGGCGATCTTACCACCCCATTTTTGAATATTTTTCGAACTAATATAAACAATAGAACTCAAAAACTGATGCAGTGTTATTTTGATGGTATTAAACACTAGAAATAACATCTTTTTCAGCTGCCTATTTAATAAAATCATTAGAAAATATTTCACTGGACTATGCCAAAAGTTAACTCATATCAAGGACGTATATCTCAAAATCAAATGGTTCTCCGAGTGCGTCAATAATTGCATCGCGAGTCTAGGTCCCAAGAATTAATTTTTTGCCCCTGAGCCTTATACTGTTGAAATACCAACCAATAATACTTTCTGATTTTTGAAAGGTATGGTAAACGCATATTCTGGTCGGTGGAGGCATTATTTCAAGAAGGTGCAGCAAGAGAACAGGCTCTTGATCGCGCAACTATGCCAAGTCGGATCGAGCTTTACCTCTTTCTTCATGCATTTCTTCATGCAACACCTCAAGTTGTACTACAGCTCGTCATCATTCTAAAGCAGTGCGGCAGCACGCCGGAGAGGATACCTGTTGGTGGGTCTACTTTACATTGTTAGCCACAATACCAGTCATCTTTGGAAAATGAAGTCAAGTCGGGTGTGGGTTCGAGTCCCACATATGACATGGGTTTTTGTAGATATGCTATCACTTCTGTCATCACTCATTGTTTTATTATCACCCACTCATTAGTATCATTCTATAACCTCGCTGTTTGTTAGGTTGGAAAGCACCATTAAAAATAAAACACTATTCAGTTTTCACTACATTTTCTGTTATTCAATATAATAAATATAAATAAGATGTGATACAATTCAAGATTAGAATCTTTCTAGTTCTATTGATCAAGTTTTGGAGTTGTTTAAATAAGGTGGTATGCGGCCAACTGTACCATTTTCAAACTTTGTCCGAATTAAACTGTGTCAGATTTCAACTGCCCCATTTCAAATTTTCTGCTAAGGTCTGTACAGGTCTATACAGTACTGTACAGGTCTATGGTGGAAATATTTTCCTTCCATTGCTAGAAGTTGTGCTATTCATTTAAAAATAAAAAGAAAGGGTAGGCTACAGTTGAATTATGATACAGTTAAATTATGAAAGCTATTTTTTGACACTAAAAATAACCTAGTTTAAGGTAAATAAAACAATTGAATTACGTAAACTAACCACTCAAACTTCTGCAGAAAAAACGAAAAGAAAGAACAGCTGCTTACCGAGTTTTATAGGTAGAAATACTCATAGTCAAGGGCCGGGCCGTTGATAGAACACAGATTATTATACAAACACACGAGATTTTGAAGTTTCGGCTGTTGCCTTGGTAACTGTGAAGTAGTGGTAGTAATGATGATGAAGAAACCTTTCTTCATCATCAATCACCATCATCATCATCATGTTCGTATAATTATCTGTGTTCTATCAACGGGCTCTTTACTATGAGTATTTCTACTTATAAAACTCGTTAAGCTGTTCTGTCTTTCCCTTCTTACCAAATTCATATATCCAGCCTCATGCTATTTTCCTATAGGCCTACACAAGTCATTCTGCAGAAAAATTGGTGTCGAAAATGAACTGTGTTAGATTTCAAACTATTTCTTAATAATATATTTTCGGTATGAATAGTGTAACGTCCATCGCTGGAGCTGAAGTACCACCACGATAAATGTGTACAGTCTCTGAAGTCTCTCGCGTAAATCTGAAGTGGTATAGTCTGCTGTACCGCTTCCATGCGTAAATTCTAAAAATTCTTTTCTTAGACTTCTACCGTCTCTATTCTAAAGCTAAGCATATCTGACAGTTTGTACTTTCACACTTTGATTTGACCAAAGATTGAAACTGGTACAATTGCTATTTTCCCAGAAGATGCTAAGGTAGTACGGTCACTGATAAGTGATAACGAATAAATGTTTGAAAGGTATAAAATACAATTTGGGACTAATTTTAAAAAAGAATATTGGTAGGCTACCAGTAGTTATTCATGTCAATATTTAATTTATTTATTATAAATGGTCATGATAGAAATTACATTTATCAATTAATCTGTTCAATACAATTGAATCAGGATCAAATCGATTGCTTTGGGTTGTTTTGGTTTAGTTTGCTTGAAAATGTATTTATCTAATTACAGATCAAGTTCAAATACTATGCGTTACTTCATCGCTTGTCATACTGGCGCTTACAATCACGTCATATCAAATGTTTGAGAGCCAGAGAGTTGTAGGCCGAAAAGAGCCATGGATCTTTCCGCAACCTTCCCTCGACATGGGTGAAACAGCTCATTTCTACACCCAAGATTCAACAGCCAAGCTTCAAGGCATCACAACCAAGGAAGATGGAATTACTCCCACGCCATCGATTACTGTAATCCCGCCAACAGTCACTCCATCTCCGAAATATATCCAGCCTGATAATAATGATCATTCTCGAAAAGAGTATAATCACGCAATCTCCTGTCCACTTATGGCACCAAGTGAAGACAGTGACGACTTATCATCGCGATGCATATCTCTACCCGTCGACTTTCCTCCTGCCCCTCCCATACCGCTAACACTGGACACTCCAGCAACACTCGAGCTGCCAAAGAGACGAACGAAAGTAAAAGGTCTTGAGCAGGATGATCCACTTGGTATGAGCATCGCTTTTCTCTGGTGGTTTTTCTTCATAGTCTCTCGTTTCTTAGCGATTATCACATTCTTTCACTTTTACCCAGTTTCGGCTGCAGTGTTAACAGCATTACATTACATTGCCTGTACTTGCTTCCTTCTATGGGTCAGTCGTTTTCCAAGTGTATATAAAGTCGGCCAACAGTTATGTCTTGGAATTGTGTACTTATTTTGTATCATTGAGTATAAAACAAAGTTCAACAATTTGAAAGTGATTTATATAACATACTTTCTACTTGTGTTTATTGAAAATACAACTGTGAGTCTAATTTGGTGGTATACTGACGATCTTTGGGAAGGTTGGTGGTTCAAGTTCATTTTTGCGCTCATCTTCGGTAGTTTTGTTGTAAGTATGCTATCAATGAGTTTGTATTTAGCTTTGTTGAAACCAAAAATAACTTCTTATTATGTTGACTGATTCAAGAAACTAACCAATAGAAAAATATAAGTTTTTGAGAAGACATAAAGAAAATAGAAGGATAATTTAAAACCATAAAACAAAAATAAACTGACTCACAGTGATTGTGCAGCACATGACAGAATGATTGCTGAATTCGTGTAACATCATTTCGAAAAGCGTCGCAAGTTTCTCACAGTCCCCGGGATAATCGTCAGTCTTGACGTCGACCACTTCCGAGACACCACCCGAGAAGTCTATCAGTGCATCTGTTAAGTGTCCTCCTTCCAACGCTTCGTATGAACCATGCAACCTACAAATAAAGCAATGTTCTTATTAGTTTAAATATATTATTTATTTGTAAAAAAACTGTTTGTAACAGGAATATTGAGTAACTTATTGAGAAGAAATATAGCAAGGGCACACTTTGAGCCCAAAAATACAGACTTGAAAATGTTATATAATAAAATTGGACTTCAAGACTTAGATTTCAAGAGGATATAACTACTTAATTTCTGCTTATTCAATAATGTCAATAGACGCATTGTGCTGTTTGAACCAAATCAGCCAAATTAGAAAATAGTTCTCCAAAGAAGTCTTCTCTATGTTGTTACCTTGTCATGTCAATTATTAGGGTTCCCATTCAATGCAGATTTTTTGGATCTTGATTCGATATTGAATTGGAACATTCAATATAAAATATAAATAAATTTGTTACATTTGATTTTGAAACAGAGATCAATATTGATTTAAAAAAATGGAAATGCTCTGTAACTGAAGTAATACGCTGCTGCGGGGAATTTTGTATTACGTGTGAGAAACTTCTGTAGCCACTCAGTCAGATGAAAAATACAAAGCAGTGAACATTCTGGTGAACCACTGTAATTTCTCTCATTCGACGTAGATTACTATCGATTGAGAAGTGATACATATGATATAATATTTTGTAATATATAATACAGTTGAAGAGTGAAACAAATCAATGTAGGCCTAATGTGAAATTTTTTTTTTTCTCACAAGTGATTTAACTGATTGTGCCTAAAAACTGTACGGTATCAAGTTAGATAAGTTGAATCTGCAAGCCAAGTTTCGTCAAAATTTTTTGGGGTTTGACCTGGGGAGAGCAAACAAAAATTCACTTTTTTGTTTTGTTTTGTACCATACGGTAAAAGTGAAGACTTTACTTAGCTCATCCGAAAATTTTGATGTATTCAGATCCATACTCAACACTAAAGTTTCGATTTCGTTTGCAATTTGCAGGCCTATATTGAACGGTAACCCTTGACCAATACACCACCAACAGTCCAATGAAAAAATAAAAAATATGTAAGTTACTACTTACTACACAGTGTCAAGCTTGCAAATGCCATACTTTTTGAGTTGGAGAATAATCAAAGTGAGGAAATATAGATTTACAAAGGTAACTTGAGTTGTTTTAATAATTCAATGTTCAGCTAGAAAAGGCAAAACAAAAAATGTACCCATTTGAAACTCTACCTCAGTACCGGTAGGCCTAATCAAAACGACATTAAAAAACATTTGATTAAACTAAATTGCATACTTGGCATAAGCCTTTTCAAGGAGAGGAATCCAGAACTCATTTTTGCGGCTTGATCGAGTGAAGATGAGTTCATTATCGACTGTAGGAAGAAGATCATCAATGACGACATCAACCCATTCGCCAAATCTCCAGAAACGAAAATGGAATATGCCAGTATACTTGTCAGCTTTTTCAGGATCCCACTCTTGTTTCCAATAATCAGGAATCACCTAAGAAAATATATCGTATTAATTACATGTATGTGGGCAACTCAGTATACTTGACACTCAAACAAATAAATACATTAAGTAGCCTATAGGAACAAAACCTCTGAAATTAATCTTGCTTGAATTTTCTTTGAAAACTTCTTTATTTAGCGTGACAGTACAATAATTGTTTTCAATAATTTTTCAACTTGTTTTGGTAATTTTAATTGTAAGTTATTATTGTATTTCACATTTTATGTATTCTTTTTTCTGTATAAAAGTAAGTGCTAATTTATGATGAATAAAAGAATATTATAACATTCTTTTGGTATTTCAACCGAATTGGTTCACTTGTTTTTGACAAATGTCTCTTGTCAGTTAATGTACAATTAATACAGTTGATATATTATTCGTCATTTTTTAAAGAAAATTTGGTAATTTCTTTATTTAAATATGGATACGTAAACAGGGGCAGTGGAGCCGGGGGGTTAGGAGAGTCTGCTGACCCCACACAGTCATGTGCTAGGCATACTATAAGGAACAATAAAAAACATGACAACTACTGGTACATCAATCTTGACCATGTACATAAATATCTACAAATGCCAAATACGTAAATACCTATCCACAACAGTATAATTGTATTTAAATATAAATTAGTAGTTTTTATTGCTTCTATAACATTATTGAAAATACATGTTCTAGGAAAACTTTAGTCAATACTTTCAAAAATACACGGAACTATGTTTTTTCAGGCTATTTTCCTATACACACCAAATGTAACATTCAAGCCAGCAATATAAAGAAATGTATTAGCTGGTGTGTATTGTGCATGCTAGTTGATATAATTCTATAAAATTTGAAATTTTCTGTAACGAAGCATAGGCCCAAGCATGATAAGTAGCAAGTAATAAGAAGAATTAATAACACTATGATGAATACTGTAATACTCTACAGATCAAAATGGCCAATGAGGTCTAATATAAGCATTAATCTAAATAATACAGCTTAAATATACATAACTAAGTATGTATTAACAAATTGGTATTACAGACAATCGATATGTAGGAAAATTCAAGACATGCTTCAGAGCTATAGATAAAATGTAGACCTAGAAACGACATATCGAGTAAAAACTAAATGAGCAGAGAAACCCAAAGTAAATACTATATATTTTTTTTCGAGTAGAGTAGATAGTCTCGAACAAACACTATTCTGTTCCGAACATTCAGTGAGACTGAGCGTTACCGAGCATGCGCGGGGCCAGCTGATGTCAGGGCTGTTGAAATTACTGAACTATTGAAATGCGGGTTAGCAATTTCTGCTCAATTTGATACGTTCGTCACAGTGAGTTCAAATTCGCTTCGTTTATGGCCACCATTTGACGTCACGCAGCTACCCGGAAACTAAACGCTCATCAAGACAATATGATTAATATTCTCAATTGACCTCAAAGTGACCTCGAGAGAACCAAGCAAGTAAGACAAAGTCTACTCTTACTGGATACCAGTTGGTATGAAAAAATCTGAATAAAATTATAACTGGAGCCATTGACAAGTCAAGTCTTGTCAGCATAGCCTCTGCGACATCGTGTAAAATTAGTCCATCATGAACCAGCATGTTTCGGACAGCTACGAACACAGGAGACCGGCCAAAAATTAAATTAAAATGATTCCAATATCGGTTGTTAAAAACACAAACTTCTCGTCCCATGACCCGCGGTCAAAATTCTTGATATATAATGATGAAAAAAAATTGCATAGATAGGCTTCAAACCCTAGACCCTCCCATCCATAGTCCAGTCACATACCCCAAGGTCATCAAAGGGGGATTGAATGTGAGGGGGATTAGCCTCTCTCTTCAAGGGATGTCATTACCTACTACAAGTAGAGGTGCACTATTTAGTTTACGCATTCGCATGTACCTATGAACAAGAAAAGAAAAGGGGCTAATATCCCCCCACTCCTATTTTAAGCAATCACATTCACTTAATAAAGAATAAAATATGAGGAACACTATTAACACACCCGAAAAAAAATCCTTTTGCTTACTGTGACAGCAACGATTGAGTTAATGCTACATGGAAAAAATGTAATACATATTACTAAATAGTAAATATTAATTAATAGAGGCTTTGTTGTATTCTATACAGTTTGAAATAGAATTCTATTCAATGTACAGAAACATAAACTAGATATCATGTGATTAGAGCCTATATTATCTATTGGATAAATGAAGGCTTAAGTTTAGTGGTACTAGTTTCCTACTAGTTTCCTTGGTGTTCCTACTTGCATGCAAGTAAACCATGTGAGTCTTATGAAATCTTCAAAGACCATCACAACCCCAAAACTAGATTTCAACGAATAATGAATGAATAATGAATGAATTAATCAATGTGATAATTAATTATTTAATGTGAATAATGTATTTCCCTGATTTTCGAGAAAACTAGAAATCATCATCTCAATTTCAGAAATTGTAAATACGTAATTCATTTGTACTCCAGGACCCGTATCTTCTAAGTAAGAATCTAGAGAATCTAGTAGAATCTAGAGAATCTAGTAAGACGTTACTAGATTCTGTTCATGTTTCTATACAGAATCGACAATGCCTAGGTCATGACTCATGATCTCTGGAGGGCCAAAAAAATGATTATCATTTCTGAAATTGAGATGATGATTTCTAGTTTTTCCTGAAATTAGGGAAATGAATATCGTCATTATTGATTAAAATCTAGTTTCATGTCCTTTAATATGCAAAGATCATGGAATCACAGGTGAAGCAGAACATTGCACTGTGAAAGCTCATTTGATCACTTTGAAAGCCTATTCTACTTATTTACATTTTTACATTTTAAATCAGACGCAGCCCTATAGGACCCGATTGAAGGTATTTATCAGTGGTGCACAACCCATGCCTGTAAGCAGCTGTGTTTTTATTATGGCCCACCAACTACTACATGGAAAATGCTCCAAAATTAATAGCATATCATATCCTAATAATTTCATTGGGAAAATTTTCACTACTTTTGACTTATGCCAGATGGTAATTTTACTTCCTCAAAATTTGTAGTAGACCTACAACTACGATATTATTTCGTATTTACTAATTTACTTTACACTTCTCAACTGTTCATCCATATTATTGTTTAATGTTAACTTGTCTTGTTTTACTTTTTGTAATTTATTGCAAGTTTTTCTGCAGACATTAGTTAATGACAACCATGTTCCTTACAAGTGTCAGGATTGTGTCAGGATTCTTCACCTGGACTGGGGTTTCAATTAAATTTCAATAAATTTTCTAGATCATGAAAAGTTGAGTGACCAGAGTATCTGGTATGGTGGGGTCCACCCACTTGACTTGAATTTTTAAATAATACGTCTAGCCGGGATGGCTGAATCTCTACCCTTTGGAAAGTCATCACTCGTTCAAGTCGTCACTCAGAAAGTCGGTTCTCATATATAATTAAATGTATTAATTGCATCTCTACCCCTCGGAATGTCTGTTCCATGGAAACTTGTCCCCCGCTATTTAAATATACGAAAACAATTACTGAAACTGGGTTCTGTGAAAAGTCTTCCCCACTCAAGGTCGTCACCAATAATATTACATCTCTCGTTGCCGCGAGTGTTACGACTGAAATCTGTTTCAATAATTTTGTGAAGCGACTATATATATGAACATGTGTATTTAGATTTCAGTCGAAACACTCGCGGCAACGAGAGATGTAATATTATTGGTGACGACCTTGAGTGGGGAAGACTTTCCACAGAACCCAGTTTCAGTAATTGTTTTCGTATATTTAAATAGCGGGGGACGAGTTTCCATGGAACAGGCATTCCGAGGGTTGGAGATGGAATTAATACATTTAATTATATATAAGAACCAACTTTCCGAGTGACGACTTGAACGAGTGACGACTTTCCAAGTGGTAGGGATTCAGGCAACCCCGTCTAACCTCATGAGAGAATTTATATCATTTTCCAGGACACTCGTACCCTGTGTGGCCCGCGAACAAATACTTGATAAATAAATCGGCTCTACTGATGAAAAGATTATGCAGCACTGTCGTACATTTTGTGACCAATTTGGAAATTAATTTAAATTGACAACGAATGTACGGTACCGCCTTGCTCATTCGAGTTACACCACTTGGTTGATTACATCTTGATGTAATTATAACACAGGTAATAATTTGCATTTGTTTTGCAAATTGAAAATAATATGGCCATTTTCTTTAGTGTCACCTTTGCGACTACACAACCAATTATAGCCAGCCATACAGTTGCAAATCACTAAAACCATCATAATACTGGAATTGGTGTAAACTAGGCATGTGCAAGCACTTGAATTTTTGAGCTTGAGTTCAAATTTAGCTGAACCTGAAAATTACGAGTTCGATTTTTTTTCAATTTTTCTGTAGGCCTACTTGTGTTGGCCCAAATACAAAATATGAATTTTAGGGTCCAGAGGATGCTACTGATATGCAAATATCAGACTAACAATTTTTTCTGACTGAATTGAACTTAAATTATCTCTTGCACACCCCTAGTATAAACTATGAAATATGAAGTTCAACAGATTAGATTTGATACTTTGTGGTTCTCCTAAAATTTAGACTGAAAACAATTCAAGCAAATGCAAATAAGGACCTGAAAGATGTAAATTGATCATTTAAATACAGTAATAACAAGACTTACTTGATGAACTAGTTCACTGATGCCTGCCAAAATTGAGCAGGCAGAAACAAAATAATTACTGCTGAGAATTCCTTGAGTAACGACTGGTGTGGTCCAAACAGTTCCAAATAAACGTGGAGCCTCGCATATACTCTGAAAATAAAATTTCAGTTGGGGCAATGACAATAGTTCTTGTTCATTGCTAATTGAAAAAGTGACCTTATAACAACCCTAAAAGATTACGTAAATGAAAGGTTCCAATTTATTGATGAGGTACCGGTAGGTGCTAGTTGAGGAGATTCCATTGAGTGAACCGAGTTGATCAAATTGTCTTTCTGAAAGATTTAAAGATTTTTTAAGATTTTGTAAAGATTTTCTGGGGGGAAATGGTTCGGAGGCTATTTAAGCAATTTTTCAAATTTGAGCAATTTTTCAAATTTGAGCAATTTTTCAAATTTGAGCAATTTTTCAAATTTGAGCAATTTTTCAAATTTGAGCAATTTTTCAAATTTGAGCAATTTTTCAACATCTTACTGAAAGCACGCCCAGTAAAGACCTGTCTAATTCAATTCTTTTATCTATTCAGAATAAAGAAACTTTGTATCATGATGATCAGAGCTGCCTTAAATTTCAGCATTGCATGCCTTGTTTTTAAAAATTGTAAATTCAAATATTTTGTTATTACCAGTACCCATAGGCCTAAGTCATAAGATTGGTTAACAAAACCATAAATGCTATACATACCCCAGGTCTCTTCCACTGAATATTTTCAGGTAAATTCTCCAGGCCACCAAGGCTAGCATTGGTAGCAGGAAAAACACTGTCGCTAAACAGTGCGTCAAGAGCCTTGTATTGCTTGAATAATTTATCGTATTGTTGACCTTTGAATAAGGTAGGTTTTCTACCCATGGTGAGAAGTCTGAAAATATTCAAGAAGCGCATCTCTATAGTTACTGAATGTACGAAGGACTACGTCACGCTCATTTCAAACTGATCAAACACGCAGAAGAGTTGATGTTTCCAACCCGATACATGAATTATAAGCCGTCAGTCAACTAGACTATCAAGATGAAATTCAAGAGCCAACGGTAAATATGCTGTACATTATATAACCAAGGCCGTCGTTAGGGGGTCTCAGGGGGGCGCAATACTTTTCCTCCTTTAAAAATATATAATGTTGACCTAAGGATAAACATACAATAAAATATGATGAGTTGATGACTTATCAATAGGAATTGTATCAGTATACCGGTACACTACTACTTTACACTTACTCTTTTCTTTTCGATACCGGTAATGATTCAATTATTAGATTCCGAAACCGGTCGTGAATAGCAAAAAATCACTTGAAAAATGACCATTTTTCAAAAAAATCACTGTTGTGAAATTTTGCTGGGAGAAATCGAGAAAATAGCTCCAAAAAAGGCCATAATGATTATTATACTATCAAAAATAACCTTGGTAATGTCCATAGTGATTCAATCATTGGACTTCAAAACCGCTTGTAGATATCAAAAGTCACTTGAAAATGCATGGGTCTATTTAAAAAAATTACCTGCGGGGCTTTGCTGGGAGAAATCGAAAAAGTATAGCTTCGAAAATGTCCATGATGATGCAATTATGAGACTCCAAAACCACTCTTGGATTGCAAAAATCTCTTGAAAAATTTCCATATTTTCAAAATTTCCCTGTGGGACTCTGCTGGGGACTTCCGCCCCCCAGACCCCCTTTTCGCGCGTCGCAGGTGTCCAGCTGGGCGGTCATTTTATTCATGTAACCTGTGCGCCCCCCCCCCCCCCAATATACAAATCCCAACGACGTCCCTGTATATAATCTGACATTTTAAATCATATTAGATGCAGGTCGATTGTAACAAAGACCAAGTAGACCAAGTAGAATATAAGGTAGGCCTAGGCCTAATCAGTGATGATGGTTATGGTTATGTAGGCCTAGCGTAAGGTTTGAACCGTGAAATTACAGTTCTTGGCCATTCGATGCAAACCTTACCTATTTTACCTTAAACATCACTCAAAATCCCCCCATTCCACACTAAGAACATATTCATGTTAACTAGGACCTCAGGTCCATGCTGTGAAAATGTCCCATCTGGTCCAACCAAAGCTCAAGCCATGGCCTTATGATACGCATTAGGCCTATTATAAGTCCATGCTTAGACCAATTTAACAATAGAGATTCTTAGGCCTATCTATTGTTAATAAAGTGCTAGGTTACTCTGGAATGTTCTAGATCTATGGAGACCTGGTTTTCCTGCACTTTCAGAGATTTATTTGATCTAGCGTCACTCACAAGAACAGGGTGAAAAGGGGAATAAGGGATTTGGTGCAGCTTTTGGCATTTCGAAATGCAAAGGTCACTGTTTATAAATAGATAATAGGCGCTAGGCGTAGACTGCAGCTGTCAGAATAAGGGCAATGCTAACCGAGAAAGTAATGCCCAAGCCAATATCACTATTAAAACACACACAATATGAAGGGCTTGATAAGAGCCAGCGTGCTGGTATCGAAAGTAACTTACAAAAGTTCGCAATGATAGTAATTGTACGCAAACGTATTAGTACGCGAATGAAATAATGAATGAAACAAGTTTACCGCCACAGGTGTTTAGTTCACATATTTGACATGTGAGGTAGGCTATTAGTGTCCAAAGAGCTTCAAAACGGGTCGATCATGGTTGGCTGAGAGGCGAGATTCATTTCGATTAGTGATAACTGTTCCGACAACACAGAGCTACATCAAATTTCAAGATTCTTTGTAAATTTTAACCAAAATGCATAGAGCATGGAGTTGTACAATACAACTCCATGCATAGAGGGTTAATTGCGGCCGGGACAATGCAAAACGGGCAAACGTAACCCTCCATGCATCTTGATTTTAACTATGACTAGATTTTAATGACATAATCAAGAAGACTGTTTTCGGACATTTCTTGTCCGAATGTGTCTAAAAGTAGAATTGTGGTTATTGCTATTATAAGTCCATAATATGATTTAGAAACTGAAACTGAAAGAATAAATAAAAAACATCGTCAAGTCGTGGTGAAAAGCCACAAGATTACCTGAAAACATCATTTCAAGTTATTAGTATCATAGTGTTGTCGGAACATAACTACGAGGCAAGGCCTTCTATATTTATTACATTGTGTAATAATGCAGGCCTTGGATGAGGCCTATTCATATCAGAGGTGATCCATAAGAAGTGTGCACGTGTGTGTGTGACGTGAAATCACAAATAAAGTTGAATCAAATAGCTCCTCTGGAAATGTGTTTTGTCATAGGTTTTGTGTATGTAACGTAGAGAGAGTAACAATACAATAACATGTGATCTCAAAGATTGATGTGATCTTTCTATTTCAATTGACCATACCGTACGCAAGTTGAAACCGGTTGGTTAGATCTTTTCTCATGCGAACATAACCTAACATTCTCCGTCTATTATTTTCTAGGTTAACCGTAATATAGTGCTTGAACCAGTATACCTTACATAGAGATAATAAATACCTGAGAATGTCACAATCAAGTAAAATATTCATTAGCAATCGAGCTTTAGGTTATGTAAGTAACCATGTTCCTCTTGTTGTGCGTTACATACAGTCGAGGAAAGAAAACTTGGTTGTTACGTGTGTAGGTAAATCGTTTCACACATATAGCAGCTCCAGACTCACCTTGCTCAGTGTAAGTGGCCCTCATCCTGATGATATAACTTGCCTGTCTGCCGACAAATATCATATATACACAGCAAGTGATAATGTTATTCGGGCATGGAGGCGAGGAACCGAACTTAAGCATACTTATGTTGGTCATTTGCGACCTGTCCACTTGTTGCTGCCATTTGGACCACATCTCATTTCGATTGATGAAGAGAGCAATCTTAAGATATGGGATATCAAAGCAGAAGAACTTTATCTTGAAGTGACATTTGATAACTCTACTTTTGAAATCACAACAGTACTTCACCCAAGCACATATTTGAATAAAATATTACTTGGAAGTACGCAAGGTCAGATGCAACTATGGAACATTCACACTTCCCAACTGATTTACACATTCAAAGGTTGGGACTCGCCAATCACTGTATTAGCTCAGGCACCTGCTGTTGATGTTGTTGCAATTGGCCTAGCAAATGGAAAGATCATCATTCACAACATTAAGTATGATAAAACTATAATGGAATTTGTTCAAGATTGGGGTCTCGTTACTTCCCTCTCTTTCCGTACTGATGGTCATCCAATATTGGCATCGGGTAGTCTTTCAGGGCACATTGTGTTCTGGGATCTGGAAGAAAAGAAAGTAGCTAGTCAACAGCTCTCTGCTCATGAAAGTTCAGTAGCAGGATTACAATGCTTACCCAATGAACCGATACTCGTATCATCTTCGCCCGACAACACTTTGAGGATGTGGATATTCGACATGCCGGACGGTGGTGCTCGACTTCTCCGATATCGTGAAGGGCATGGAGCACCTCCTACAAGTGTTCGTTTTCATGGTAACAATGGCCACAATCTCTTGAGCTCTGGTGGAGATTCGTCTCTTCGTATATTTTCTACTCAAACTGAAACTTTCAACAAGAGCCTTGGCCGTGCATCTTATAACAGGAAAGCATCAAAAAAGAAGGGCAGGTCTGTCGAAGACCCACTACGCAT
This sequence comes from Brachyptera risi, assembly GCA_964007535.1. Taxonomy (NCBI): domain Eukaryota; kingdom Metazoa; phylum Arthropoda; class Insecta; order Plecoptera; family Taeniopterygidae; genus Brachyptera; species Brachyptera risi. The sequence goes on from OZ023332.1 coordinate 33,373,063, forward strand.
GCCACCTATCATGCGTTTCACATCAGAAACTACCCGAGAAAAAGAGTGGGACAATGTAGCAGCAATTCATGTTGGCCTGTCCTTGGTCACAACATGGTCATATGACAAAGTGAGGATGGGTACCCTTCAGCTGTTGCCCGACAGATTTAACCCTCGTAAGAATAAACAAAGGATCGAAGGAGTTGCTAGCTGTCTCTGCCTTACAAACTGTGGAAACTTTGTTGTTATTGGGTATGCCTCTGGTCATGTTGATAGGTTCAACATACAGTCCGGTATTCACAGGGCAACGTATGGTGAACCGACGGCTCACAAAGGAGCTGTACGAGGCATCACAACTGATGGTCTGAACCAGTTGATTGTTACTGGTGGACGAGACGAGTTAATCAAGTTCTGGTCATTCAAAACTTCGAGCACCAAACCATTGTCAGTTCTTCGATTAGAAGAGCCCGTGGCATTCTTCAGCACTCACCGTGATAGCTCCATCATCGTTGCTGCTCTAGAAGATTTCAGTGTTACTGTTGTAGACCTGGATACAAGAACTGTCATTAGAAAATTTTTGGGCCACACAAGTCAGCTGACAGATGCGGCATTCAGCCCAGACTGTCGTTGGGTTATTACTGCATCCATGGACTGCACCATACGGACATGGGACATTCCGTCAGGTCAACTTGTCGACTGTTTCAAGGTCAGAATTAAACTTTGCGTCTTCATAAGCTCTTGGACAATATGCAGTTGCTATAATTGTTATTGCTTCTAGGTAGTGTGATTCACTTGTAATTTTATCAAGTTGGGCCTAGTACAGTAGGCCTAATTGAATTTGTAGTGACAAAATCAATGGTAGGGCCTACAGTATAACCCTACCTAATTTATTTTCAACTTTTTCTACGGTACTGAAATTGTTTTTGATTGATTTGGAGTTTATTATTTTTGAGGAGAACAATGAATTACCGTTACCACAACTTGTTAAACTTCCATGTTGTTTTACAACACCTTTACAATTTGAAGTATTATTGATATATTTTCAATTAAAGTATAAAATTGATAGGAAATTAGTAGAATTCTATACTGTACATAAGTACCGGTTTAATTGATTGGTCTTTATTTTGGGTGTAAAAAACTGACTGAAAAATTTTGACTGATGAAAAAAGGGCAAGGTTCGGTCTGTTGACTACTCTTCCACCTACGGTAACGGTGTGTTATGGTAAACATTTTACAACACAGATAGGCCTGCAATGAGAGATATAATGTTATTCATATTACTTGAAGAAATGAATTTAACTAAAATTTGAGTAAACAGGCTCATTTGCTTAACAATGACAAGAACAAAATCTAGTCTGCATTCACTTGAACGTATTAAATCTAAGTGGCATAGTTGACTATGAAACTTGAAAGTGGTCAACAGTTATAGGTATAAGTAGAACTGAATAATATGCTGGCCTGAGAAAATATCAAAGGGGTAAAATAATATCATCTTGAACAAAAATAGAAAGTTATAATTTGTCGATGTCACTTAGAACGAGGAGGGGTTTAATTTGTAAGAATCCGACACTCCCCGCAATTCAACCTGCAGGGTTCTCATGCAAGATTTTCCCTCCTCACAAAAAAAATAAATAAATGAAAACAGCACACAGCATGACGATTAATATATAAGAAGGCTTCATTCTCAACTGGTAATTATAGTTCAGGTACTGGTAGTAAAATTATTTCCAGAGATCATGGTAGCATAAATTTAACATACCGGTTGTACTAGTAGGAACTACTGCTAGTATACCGTAGTACGGTACGTTTTCCTTATGACCTTATTAAATGCTCATTAGTAATTGATGTAGCTTACAAAATATTATTGGCAATAAAAAGGAAATTAAGGTTACTGAAATATGTACAAATTTATGTGAGCTTATGGCCTAAAAGGTTATTTTACTTATTTACCATATCACTTGATTCACTAGCTTATATTGAGATTCTAATTGATATACGGTAATAATCAATTGATGTTGCAGGTGGATTCAGCATGCACATCATTGAGCTTCTCACCTGTGGGTGATTTGCTGGCAACTGCACATGTCAACTACTTGGGTATATTCTTGTGGTCAAACAGGACATTGTACTCTCATGTTTCACTTCGACCTCTCTCCGAGTCGGCAGAATTTCCGTTGATGTCTTTGCCATCTTCGATTGGCGATTTAGGCCGAGAAGTAACCGACGAAGTGAAAGAATTGTCTGAAGACGTCGAGGAGTTGACCTTCAAGTCTCCAGATCAGATAAATGAGGATCTTGTTACGTTATCACTCGTTGCAAATTCGAGATGGCAAAACCTGCTCAACATTGATGTGGTCAAAAAACGAAACAAGCCAAAAGAAGCTCCTAAAGCACCAAAGGCAGCTCCGTTCTTTCTGCCTACAATACCATCATTACATTTTCAATTCGATTTCAGTAATGCAACTGAAAATGATGGTGACATGTCAACTCGTTCATCGCTTCTTGGTAGTTTGACGGCGTTTGGCAAACTTCTTAGTGATGGCGAGTCAACTGAAAATGTCCAATCAGCTTTCAACAAATTGAAGGATCTAGGACCGTCAGCTATTGATGTGGAAATTAGTTCATTAGCACCAGAAGGCGGTGGCTCTGTTGATCTTATGTTGAAGTTTATCAAGTTGATTGAATATGTTTTGAATAGTAAAAAGGATTTTGAACTTGCCCAAGCATATTTAGGACTTTTCTTAAAAAAGCATGGTGATGCTATCATGGAACATCATGAACTAAGAGAACACTTGAGTATAATACAAAGTTACCAATTAGATGGTTGGAAATCTCTACAGGATAAAATGCTGTTTAATTTGTGTTTAGTTCAGTCATTAAAGACTATGTGAAGGATGTTGTTGATGTAAGGAATATGCATAAAATACAGTAACTGAATTTGGTACCATATGTAATGTACAATTTATTGAATTCAACATTCATTTATATTAAAAATATTACTAGAAAATTGTTCAAACATTATTTATCACCTGTTACATTCATCTTATTGTTTAAATAATAAATAGTTTATATATACCTAATTATTAATCCTATGACATGAAGTATGAGGTCGATATGATTTTCTAGCACCTGGCAACTTTAGCTAGACAAAATCAAGATGCAGTAGGCCTACTGGAATAAAAAAATATGAGTAGGCATGGAAACAATGTATGCATTTCATTCATATCATGTATGGCAATTAGCATCAATGTACAGTATAAAGCAAGATTTTACTTGCATGATTAATTCAATAATAGTAAACTAGATGCATTTTTAAATAACATTACCGTTACCTACTGAAAATGATGATTTCCTAAAATTGGTTCAATCAATCTACTTTGTCATGCTCTATGCTTAGACATGAAACAAATTGAAACTAATCTGCACTCTGGCCTGAAAAAAATCTAGTGCCAGGATCAAGATTTAAAAAAGGTTGCAGCTCTGTTGGTGTTAAGCTCATTGTCTAAAACGACATTTATAAGTCGAAACATGAATACTCTGGGCCCACATAAAAATATTGTGCGGCTGATTTTGTTTTAACTGAAACCAAACTGAGGCTTCAGATTTTGAAGACGCAACAATCTTTGTGAAAGATCCATAAAATCGACCTTCGAAAAACCATGTCTTCTTGCCTGGCATAGCAGATTTAAACTGATAACCTAAATCCAAATCTCAACAGATGTGTATGGTTTCGAGTCTATATGAACTAAACTGTAAAGCCTATTTATATTATGGTAGAATATAAAAATCAATGGTTCAAGCTTCTAACCTGGGTTTTTTTACCAAAGGATTCAAAATAACAAAGTGCATTGCCGTCATCGAAATGGTAGATGCAAGAATTGATTTAATGACGCAAGCCAACAGACAACGTAATGCAAAAGCAGTGAATGCATAATTTTGTGACAATGAAATTGATTGGTCTACTCATTAAAACAATGAACTGAAATGTTTTCATCCTTCAAGTAATCCAACTGGTAAATATTCACTGGAGAATTGTAGTTTCAAGAGTTATTATATGGTTACCAACTATGGAGTACTTGGCTAAATTATGGCTAGTAAAAATACAACTGTTGTTAATAACTTGACTCAAAAAGATAGAAAAATAGAATTATGTTCAGGTCCTTTAATGCAATGTAACATACCTTCAATATTACACCTAGTCTCTATAGAGAATAAAGCTTTGTATTTGATGTAGAGATTCTTTTGTCAATGGTAATTCTGTCAGGTATTTACCAAAGGTAACAGTTATCCTGTAAAGACTACGTTTCACAGAAGACTTCAGCGCATGCTTTATCTTGATGTCGTAACTTTCACTTTTCATAGTCTTTTTATAATTCCCTGCTTTTTGAAGTTTATCAAGAATTTGTTTCAGCTGTAACAGAGCAGTAACGATTGCTGGCAAATCCTTTTGGAGAACTCCATACTTGTCTTCACGGAACGAAGCAGTTGCCAAGAGTGCTAAGCTTTCAGAAGCCCAAAGCACAAGCAAACCTCTGGAAAGTACATGCTGAATCTTTGCATCTGGAATTTCACCAAAAAAGAAGCTGATTACTGGTTTTTTGAGAAGTGTCTCTTGTATTAAGTCGAGTCTTTTGTTCATCCTATCCAGTAAAATCTCTTTCTTGCTTTGCGAACTCTTAGGTGGTCGATCTACATCCGGCTTCACCATCAGGTTACGTAAACCAGGTGTTGACTTGACATGATGTTCGACAAGTGGAGTAGAAGGTGATTTTGGGACTGCTTTGGTGATATCAGTAGCAGACAGAGCATCACTGTTTGCTAAGCCTATGCTCAAATCTGCAGTAAACTCATTTATGAGCTTTAAACAATCGTCTGCAACCGCATTCCAGTTATGTGGATGACCACCAGGTTGACTGAGGCTAAACAAATCTTCACGTCTCTGTGGATCTTTTTCTGCTAAAATCTTAAGGTCTTGATATCCTAAGAATTGTATTCCTTGCAATTTTTTAAAACTCAAAGCATCATGCAAAGTCACACATTTTGTTTCACCAAATACTGGCACCACAGGAAAGGTCATATGCTCCGACAGATGAATTTGTACAATAAATTTCACAATGTATATGGTGCACAAGAATAATGTCGAATACAACCATGAATACAACACTGCCGATACCAATACAAACCCAGAAATGAGAGGAGTATCTTCAAACTGCAGATACAATAGTTCACATGATTTTTCTCTAACACCATTACCTTTCCAGTAATAAATAAGTGCAAACATAATTGTTGGGAATATGGTGTCATATAAGGCTTGTTTGAATGTGGGCTTTAATTGAGCCTTAATCTGAATTATCTTTGACTGCTGAACAACAGGTAGTATCAGATTTTTTGACCCAAAAATGTATACTCTTACAAAGAAATAGAAACCCATCCAGAATCCACACATGATCAGATAGAGGTAGCTTTCAACTATGCAAGTGAAACCACCAAAGTCCTGGCTTTTGCAAGCTACTGAAGGTTGTGATTGATCTCCACCAATAATAGAAATATAAAGATGAAAGGAAAATCCACCAATTAAACTGTGAAACAATGCCATGGAGATATTATAGATACTGAAGATGTTGCACAGCATTGCAAACCGAGTCCCAAAATATTTTCGTTCAGCTTCAATTTCTTCGTTGCTCATCAGTCCCTCTACAATGGTTATGGCACTCAGCGGAAAGAGATAAAAGACGGCATAGGTAGCAATGTTCAATACGCTTCGAAACCACGTTTCGGGCAGTGAAAAATTAATTTTCATAGGTATCAAGGTAATGCTCAGAAAAAAATACTGTACGACAACACAGCACAAAATAGCTGTTGCTACACGCCGGCCTAAAATATATGACCGGCACACTTTCTCCAAGTTAGCATCCATGATGTTTGGGGTTATGTTTAGGGCCCAGTGATGTAATTTTGTTAAGATGCCCTCAAAGTCCGTCGACTCGTTTCACACGAAATAGCCCAAATAGCTCACGCTTATGGGCCTTGTTCACATCTGTAAACTAAAATACAAATACGCGTAATAAAGCAACGAATAGACCTATCATCAGATAATCACGAAGCAAACCGCCAAGGCGAATTTAAGACTTGAGTTTGAGAAATTTCAGTCACCGGCTATTCCTGACTACCAACAAAACAAAAACTCGCGCGAAATGAACATTTTTTTGAAACTATTTTTGGTGTAATATCATTGATTTATTATTAAAACCTACGCTCAAATTGAATAATGACACTCTAATACAATCATTACTACAAGACGTAAATACCTCAAATAACTTCCTAATTATCAGAGTTATCAAGTAAGCATGGTGGTCGACGGATCCAGACCAGTCAGTCAGTCACTTTCAATCAGCTGTTTTTTAACCTAACACAAAATAAATTGCACGTGGTAGGCTATAACATTGATTTTGTATGGTTCAATGGCTATACCATACGTATACCGAAAATTTCATTTTTGTAAAATTACGTGTTAGATCTAGTGGTTATATGAGAGTTTGAAAGTCAGTTGTAGACTCACGTTAATAAAAATGGCACGTTGTCCTAAACCAGATGGAGATGAAATTGAGATACCTAATGAAGGTCACTTACCTGAAGATAATGACAGCAGATTAAAAGTAAGGGTGCTTGTTTTGTATCTTATATTTCTATCGACGGCATGCAAACTTTGGCCTACACTTCACTCACTTGTGACACCAAAACCATGTTTATCAAGAACATCATTAAATGATAGCACGTACCTACTTATTTTACAGATTCTGTGCATTCATGGATACCGGCAAAATGCAGACATGTTCAAACAGAAGCTCGGAGCATTTCGAAAAGTACTAAAAAAACAAATCAAGTTTTATTTTGTGACGGCACCTCATGTAGTTCTTCCATTTGATCCTAATTTAGATGGACCTACGAATGGAGAAGCCCACACGATGGGTAAGACTTGGGAAATATTACCAACACACCCCATTCCCATGAACAGCAGGTCTTGCAAGCAGTAATAAAAACTAATATCCCCCCAAATCATCCAGGCTGACAAGACCAATAATCTCTAATCCTCTGAACCATTGTCTGGAACGTGGCAATAGCAGTGGTATTCGTAAATACCATGAATGGGCCGACAAACCACATTCCGGTTCATGCGTTCCTACGTGCGTTTGATCTTAGGTGCTCGGTGGAGGGCGATTTGTCGTGTAGATTTCCATGTAAATCTCATGTAGACCTACTGCTCATCCTTCATTATATTTTCATTCTAAAATCAGTTGCTTTTTCAATTCCAAGCAGAAGTCTATTTGAGACTATAGGGTTAAGAAATTGTTATTTGATAAAGCTTATTCATCAATTACGGTAGTTATTTATTTATGATTTATCAAATGAAACATTATAAGAACAACAAAGAATTTTCTGTCTATTGTAGGCCTACAGTTCCTGATACTGAGTAGTTGATTATTGTTATTTTGATTATTATTATTATTATTAAAAGGTGTGTACCGGTAGTCCGTGGGGCCATGCGTTTGAGCAACAGTGCTATTACCATGACCAAAATGAAAGTTGATAGAAATCATGTAGGCGTTATTAAGTGGACACATACACCTACATTCTTGGGTCGTGGGAGTACCGTAGTGATTATGTAGAGGGAACTTTGTATTTTTTCATCAATATAAGACATGCAGACACCTTTTAAAATGTCAAGCCTATGCCTATTGTATCCCAACAAATCTTTCTTGTGATCCTAATAATTACAATTGTTCCAGAAGAACACTATGGCTGGTGGTTTAGTAATGATGATATGTCTTTCGACCCTCAAAACAATACAGACAGCTGCGTGGGTTTTCAAAAGAGTTGGGCACAAATAGCAAAATTGTCTCGAGACGAAGGTCCGTTTGACGGCCTAATGGGTTTTTCTCAAGGAGCATGTTTGGTTGGCATACTTTGTGGCATGCAGCAAAGAGAATGTGAGTAATATGTTGGATTTCATGCGTGTAATATGTTGTTATAAGTTTTGTAAAGTCCAACAATTTCTCTCATCGTTTTCCAGCAAATACCGGGCCCTAAGATTTATGTTGGTCCTACTCATTTCAAAAGAAAAGCCCAAACTGTGATGGCTCATTCATTTTTACTCGAGACAAATGCAGAATGTGCATTCTGATGAGAGTTATTTGCATGAAATGTCTCAAAACCTACGCACCTCGACTTGTAAACTATAGCGAGTCTAGAAAGCCGTGAATTACCTTGCTGCGATTCTGAATGATTATCATTTCTATAATTGTATACACGAAAGGTCGTCTAGCAATCAAAAATTCTTTCAGGAAGGTGCAGTTCGTGTTTCTAATCGTAATTCTTGTCCAGAAAAATCAAAATAGGCCTACCACTTTTTTTTTGCCAGACATAACGAAATGAGTATTTATCAAGCTGGTAGACGACTTTCATCTCTCGTTGAAACAAGTCCTGGTAGTGTATTTGACCAAGAAAAAATACAGATTGAATTGTTTCCAAAATGGCTAGTCCAATCTAAGTAAACATTCGTAATAATGTGTAGATCTTTCTTATTATATCCAGTAGAGATAGGAATTCTTTATACAAATTTTAATATAGATATATTATTCAATTTCTTGCCTGTATAGGTTTTTTCAATTTCTTAATGTATTTTCTCAAAAGTGGTCCAATTGATTTGGCCCCAAAACTAAATACAAAATTGGATAACTATGAGAGACCACGTACAGTATACATAAAGTTTTATGTTGTTTAGTTATACCGTATGATCTGTGCAGTGTAAAAAAAAAAAAACAGACACAGCTCTGTGAGAGTGATATGTAGCTCATTGATAATACTACTTATATCTAGGTCTAGACTATTTTATTTATATTTATTTCATTTTATTTATAGACTATATATTTTATAAATTACCTTCATTTCATTTTTAGGGCTGGAGTTCAAATTTAATTTTGCCATCATGGTAGCTGGATTCAAATCACTAAGTTTACCTCATCGAGCTCATTATTCTGAAGCCATCACCCTTCCAACATTACATGTTTACGGAGAAAACGACAAAGTTATTAGTAAAGGTGAGCCCCAATTTCTGATTTAAAAAAAAATCTTATATGATCGGTTATCTCAACATGTGCACATTTTAGATTTAGTTTTAATCTACACTAATTAACTTTTTTCACGACGTTTAATAACATGGCAGTTTATAACGTTTTAAAAATTAACAGTGGGTTCAAATTTTTAAAATGATATTTAATATAGGCCTACCTACTTAACCACCCCAAACCTGGCAGTTTCGTAGAAATAACAGCTTCTTCATTGCTGTATTGTTGTTACAGAATATGACCTCACTAACAATAAGATTAAGCTGGGAGACACATTTTGATTTTTGTATGTTGATGTAGTGTGGTACAGTATACAATTTTTTGTTGGAAAAGAGAAAATTGATTCAATAAAATTGCTTCAGTACCGGTATGCATAAGACAATCACTTTTCATCGAAAAGTAAGAAATACAGAAGTGTTGCTGCGTATCATAAAAATTACAAATATAGCATTCATATTTCCTATTGTTTCATCATGTTTTTCGTTATTTTTTAGAAATGAGTGAAGAATTAGCTACATATTTTGAGAACCCTACTATTCTTATACACTCCGGTGGGCACTATGTGCCAGCAACAGACAAGCAGAAATCAACCTACATCAAATTCTTCGAGGAACGACTAAGAGAGAAAGAGGGTGGGCCAGGAGACAACAATTCAAATTCAAGTTCGGATACGGACTAGAAGCGATGACTTTTTCCAGTGCTCAACCACATTGGTATTTTTTACAGTACCGTACTCATGTTTTATAATAATCATAATTATTCCTAATATTATAGGCCTACAGTATTTTGTTTAGAATACGTCATTATTATTGGGGTGGTGTGATCGCCCTTGTGGTGCCCTGTCCGAACGATCCTACCAGTCATCATCAGCTTTATTGGGACAATGACTTTGGATTTTGGAAATCCTTTGGAATGTTTGTTAATAATAATAATAAACATCTTATATGTAGGGCCTACCTACTTGGATTTATGGAAGATTTGCGATGTGATTGTGATGTGTCTTGATAAACAAAGAGAGATTCATTTTGATTCAATGTATGTACTGTAGAGGATCAAGTGAATTGATATTCCTGAATTAAAGGCATATTATGTTGAACCATGGCTTTAGAATTCATTGTAAATAATATATAGTTAGGCCTAGACTTCATGACACCTTGGAGGACAAATGTATATCACTTTTTAGGGGTGTACTTTATTATTCATATGTAAATGCCACTTGTTGATGTGTGGTGTACTTACTGTATGTGTTGTACAGTATCTAGTACAAAGTATTCTTCATGTTTTAAGCATGCAGCTCTAGGCTGACAGACACGGTTGACCAGATGGCTGGAAACATACTATATCTTCCAATTGAGAGGCCGCAGGCGCTCGTATTTCACGTCGCAAGCTCTCACGGCCGTAATTTTTGAGACATCAAAATGATTGTTTTTGCATTCTGTTAATAATTGAAAAACGGAGGTTACCGCATTCACAGAATTTTGAACAAAAAAATTGTGATTTTTCAAATTCTTCAAATGGAAAAATTTCGTGAATGCGAAAACCTAGATATATATTTTTGAATACCGAAAAAAAAAAAAAAATGTGAAGAATATCAAAAGTGTGAGCTAGGGAATTAACGGTGTTTACGTTAATATGAGTTCGGCGAGCTAGCCTACGGGTTGCGCCTAGCACACGATGAGTGTTAAACTCGAGTCTGTTCAAAGCGAGCGAACAACGAGCCCGAGTAGAGCGCCTACGGCCTCTTAAGTAAAAAAACGAAAGTAGGCCTACTGTACTTTAGATTTTATCAAATTCATTCAACATTCAACTCACGAGTAGTTTCAATCCAGATTTCAACCACTTTTCTAAAATGTGGTTGACGGTTGAATCAAATTTTTCCAAAGGCTACTTTAGTAGTAGGCCTATACCAACCAGTAACACATATATTGAGAAAAAGTATAGAAATTATGAGTTGCTGCATCAACTGTTCCACAGGTGAAGCATATCTTCATGTTTACTAGCAAATCAAGATGTTTTCTCTAGATGTACGTAAAAGTAAAAAGTTCAAGTAGTCTTCATGGAATCATGGTCTATCACTATATTTTAGAATACTGTAATCAGTGTTGGTGTGAAAAAATAGAAAAATATGAAAATACTGTGAATAAAAAATAACTGATTTGATACTTCATATGAATACGAGATATGAAACAGCATATTTACTAGAACTTTGTAATGTGACTGAGGTGCTTTGCACAAAAGTAAATTGGCTGTGGTTTGAGAAAGATATTACTCATGAAATGAGCCTATTCACCATTTATACTTAAAGCCTTGAGCAGGTTTTACTTAACGCATATTGCATGTGCGGATCCTCGTTCGCGAAAGTTTGTGGATCAGCCCTATAGAAATACGGTATTAGCCAATCAGGATTGACTGTGGACAGGCGGACGAGAGTTGGGCTGGTCTCTGCTTTTTCTGCAGATTTTGTGAGTATTATCGGATGTACATGGAATTATTACTATAGTTTCAAACAAAAATCCAGTAGATGTAGTATCCTGTTTTCATTAAAGTAGGCCTCGTGTCTTTTTCGTTGTCTCATAAATCTGAGTCTATGTTATTATACGTAGTTATTATTTATTATACTATTATTATTATCTATATTTTAATTCGTCTCTGCCTCGTCTTTCATAGCCTGCATCCATTGTGATGACCACGTTGATCAGAGCTGTCAATGAAAACCATTTGGCGAGCTTGGTCTAGCTTGCCCAGCTGACAGTGAGTATAACAACCGGTGTCGACCTGTATACTTCCCTAGTTCTCCAAATTTACCACTAGGTGCACACATTTCAGTATCCGTAAAAAATACGCTCCGCGTCATTTAAAGCCAGCTTTATGAGGCTGAAAAGGTTAGCTTGTTTACTGGTAGACATTCAGCATGTGAGAAAAATCCAAGAGTCACTTTTCTGGTTTGTTTTATACTGTTTTAATATGATCGTAATTTACAAATTCGAAGAAAAACGTTTGAATTCGAACACATAAAATTAGAGGACTCGTATTCTATGCCAGACGCGCATAATTCAATATGACAGAATGTCGATGTTTTAGATATGAAGCAAACAAATTAGAAAACACTCATTCAGTCATTCTTCTACTATGACAATATTCTGTACAAAAAAGTGTAACTTGATTTATCAAAGTACCAAGCAGTGTAAATTTGGATAATATTCAGTTACATTCATCCCTAAAACCGGAACTTTCTCTCCCACACAACATGCCTCGATGCATAATTAATAAAGTCCGGACAAACAAATCCGTACTGTTGACATAAAAATTAAATTTAACAGATCTCATGTTAGTAGAGATAATTTGATGAGTAAAATTCATGATGACTGCTCCTGACCATTATTTTCCTGAGTCTTCATCACATCTGGCAGATCAGGAGGGTTAGAGAACGGTTGTAAATCGAGAGCCTCAAATTCGCCATTTTCTTGCCTGGAAAAAAAGTAACAACATGACTACTAATTACAGTGAAACTTTGATGCATCATTCTTGAATCTATTGATTTCCTACTTCCATCATTAATTTTGTCTCAGAATCGCTTTCGTATGTCCCTCATAACAGCGATGATCGCGATATATCCTTTTTTACAACGTCCAGGCCAATTCCAATAATTCCATTAATTTTTCTTTGTTATCACGTCCCTTCAAGTCTACTTGTTAAAAACAACTGTCTTGCAGATATGACGCTTCTTTTAGTCCCGTGCAAGAAAGACCATAAAAAGTATGGTACGCTGAATTGTTAAAAAAATCTTGTTCTTTAAAAACAATAAAATGGTAATCACTGTTGAAAATAATTTTGAAACGAAATGCGAAAAACCCTGTCAGAATGGGCGACTGTCAGGAATCTGATCTTTGAGCATGTAGTAGAACTTTAGACTGCTGTGTGAACGCAATTATGTACTGTCACTCCTCCCCCCTCCAACCACCCCCACCCCTTTCTTCCTCTCCTCTCAAACCCTCTCCAGCCCCCCCCCTCTCTCTCTCTCTCTCTCTCTCTCACTCCTCACTCACTCTACACACTCACTCACACACTCACTCCCACACTCACATAACCACCCACTCAACCCACTCACTCACTCATTCACACACTCAACACATTCACTCACACACTCACACATCCACCCACTCACGCACACACTCACCCCCTCACTCACACACTTACTCGCATTCACAGCACATTCACGAACAACATGAGGACGTTCGACAACGGTCAAGAATGTTCTAGATGTTAGAACCAGCCCACTGCATCATGCGTCATTGCCTTCACACCGCGCCACCCAGTCTGCTTTCCTTTCTTCATTCCACTCTTCTCACCTCTTCCTTCCTCTTCCCCCCACCCAATCCAGCCGACCCCTCCCCCCGCCAACTCTCAATCCTCCCCCCACCCCCTCACTCTTTAAAGAACCAATCACATTTGAGAAACAGCATTTCCCATCACAGATGCACAGATGAGCGTAAATCTTATAGTAGAATTACGTATGAGTGACTGATTATTTAATACTTTAATCTCAAGTTTAGAGATATTCAACTGTCACTGAGACACGGGGAGGTTATTCCCGTTATACGTTTACTAGTTTTTCTAGTGATGGTTGGGGTTTGGTGGGTAACGTTTGTACCAAATGAAATTTGTGAAGGGGAGAAGCCAAACCTGTCACTCCAACTTCTGTACAGCTTGCTCAAAAGTAGAAGTTTAGGTCAGTCGAGTTTAGTACAGTCGGTAACTTCTCCATATTCATGTAGGCCTACGTGTTTCGGGAATGGCAAGTCAATACGAAGATGCATCTCTTGGTGGGATATATCTCCATGATATGAGGTTATGCTTTGGTCCCTGAATCTTACCTCACTGCCAGGCCTACTGCTGCAGGATTTTGGGCTTTAGCTGTGGTGGATGTCAGTCCATATTCTGAGAGAGTCTTTTCATCTTCCATCATCTGGCTATCTTTGTTGAAAAGCTGTTGATTGTTGGGAGCTACCTTCAGAATACCTGAAAGTCATACAGTTAACCTTTCAAGTGCTGAGCTTTCTGACAACAGCTGTACACCCTGTGCTCAGGGCCGTATTTACGCCTCAGAGGCAACCGAGGCAGCTGCTTAGGGCGGCGAAGTTTAGGGGGGCGGCATTTCCTAAATGTTTCAAAGACTATATATTTTCTTTATGCCTAATTGGGGAGCAATGATTTTGTATCAATTTTCGATATTATTGAATAATAAAAAACCATTATTCACCCGAACATCAGCAAACGAAAAAAAAACATATCGACTCATTGGAAGAAATAAGTGGGTATTTATAAGTTTCTACTCCAAATAGTGAGTCACGACTGTTATTTCGGAATTGCTTTGTTCTATTCTTTACACTGTGGCGCGGTGGTCTATGATTATGAGACACCTTATTTGCGTGCCCTGCATTTAGGGACGTCGTTAGGGGGTCCAAGGGGGGGCGCGCGCCTCTCCAATCGACATTCGCACCCCCCAATAACGTATCCTCCTTTGAAAAGATATAATGTTGACCTTCGAATAAACACACAATAAAATATGATGACTTATTAATATGAATTGTATCAGTATACACCTTAATACTTTACATTTATTTTTTCTTTCTCGATGATGATTCTATTATTAGATTCCGAAACTGCTGATGAATCGCAAAATTCACTTGAGAAATGACAATTTAAAAAAAAAATCACTGCTGGGAATTTTGCTGGGAGAAATTGCAAAAATAACTTCAAAAATGTCCATACTATTAAAAATAACTTCGATAATGTCGATAGTGATTCAATAATTGTACTCCAAAATCGCTTGTAAACATAAAAAATCACTCAAAAATGACAATGGGTCTATTTCCAAAAATGTTTGGAAATCGCAAAAGTATAACTTGGAGAATGTCCATGATGATTCAATTATAAGACTCCAAAACCACTTGTGAATTGCAAAAATCACTGGAAAAATGTCCATATTTTCAAAATTTCTCTGTGTATCATATCATGGGCCTACATGCAAGTTGTCACAATCACCAAGTCGTAGAGTAGATACGATGATACTATTGACAACTTAGCTGCGAGGAAGGTGCGACATCAGCAGTTTAGACGCCTATACTTTCAAGCGAGTTGACCCCATTGACTAGATTAATTGCTACGTAATATAGAGGGGGGGGGGCAAAAATTATTTGTCCAAGGCGGCGCAAAACCTAAATACGGCCCTGCCTGTGCTCAGTTATTTTGACAAAAATAAAAAATACAATAGTTTGTACTTTGTACAAATGATTCCACATGCTCCATTCAAGATTATTTCTCCATGATTTTTTCGACACACCACAGGAAAAGGATCACAGGGTAAAAAAATGGAAGGGTGATGGAAAATCAGATGGGAAATCTATGAATACGAAATTTTCAATTTCTAGGTCTAGGCAGATTACGTCTAGGTGTTGCCGCGGGAGCTTCGATATTATCTTCATCTTCACTAGTAGGCCCTAAAAATACATTATTACCTTATTGGAAAGTAGGACTTGATTTAATTATTACCTTATTGTTATTGTTACCAAAATCGAGATAAGAACCGGTTTCATCTTCCTATATTAATGTGTCAGGATAAGTTTCTCATTGTCAGTCAAACAAAGCATATTATATCGGCGAGTCTGTCTATCAACATCTGCCATTTTCACTGATGTCAGGATCCTATTGAGGATTGATGAATTGATTTGAAAAATTTATTTCTGTAACATTTGGTATTAATGAAAAGTTGACATTGTTTTGAAGAAGTACACATGTTCAGCCAATCGATCGCAAAGAAGAATAAAAATAATTTCTCTTGTATCTTGAGATACAATTTTATGGAATTTTATTGAATTATAAATAAAAAGTGCCCCCAGATGTGAATGCAAACTTTTATGCCATTTAATAAATTCTTCAGGCTTCTGGAAAGCACTTGCTTACAATAATAACTACAAAAACACCGGCCACTTTTGTATTTAGTACATTCAATCATCTAGCTCCAAATTGGAGTGATAAGCATAGAGAATCGGATGAGACGATGGCCGCATGTGGACTACCTGAAAGCTCAGAGCTAGCAAATTTCTAGTTAATTCTGAACAATGGCGTTTTGTATGCGGTCATTTTCAAGTATTTCAAACATCGGTAGTATAATGAAAACTCAACATCGGAGGCCCTACATTAAGGCAAGTTCACAATCATTAAATTGATTAGTGAATATGGAATAGTGATTATGGAATAGTGTTATAGATAGGGTGTAGTGACTTGGGTGGGCCACAATAGCTGGTTATTTCAACAATAAGTTTGACAATAGTTATCTGGAGAATCTGTTTTTCTGCCACCCTGAATCAATATTTTGTATGGCTTGACAGGTACTGTTTCTTCAGTGTCATGACATAATAATGACAGTTGTTGGAACAACAATTCATTTTTCTCTCACCAAAAAACAGTTAGTCTTGAATATATATTTCTCGACACATTCTGGATTGTCAATTTCACAATTATCGTCAGCGTTAAGAATATATTCCTCCATGTTGATGAATAGTAGTGACCGAAGTTCCTGATTTGACTTTGCAAGAAAAATAATATAATCGACACACATAACCAGTAGTCATTTGACTACAGTAGTAGATCCAACACTTTTTCTGATTGGTCAGAATTTAGCTTGTCATAAGGTTATAACTAAGGAATAGCTATAAGAAATAGATTCCTTTATATACCTACATAGGCCTACAGTATGATATCACAATCACTACGCCACAGTCTCTTATATTGTGAACGGTTATTCAACTTATTACTTATTTGAGCTATTTCTGATTTTCAATTCGATATTGATCATCGTTTTGATATCGAATATCAAATATTCATTCCAATTCGATATATAATTGAAGACTGAAAATATTGGATCAATCGAAATCCAACAGCAACCCTAATAAAAATACAGCTTCTATAAAGACTTCCATCAATTACATAGGGCCTACCTTCAATTATTTTCTTCAACTCTTGGACCGAAGTTGTGTCTTTAGCATCTGTAAAGATGGTAAGTTTTTTCCTTCTGATCATAAGAAAAACGTCCTGAAAGAAAAAGATAATTTAGGCCTAGTACTAGTGTATAAGAGAAGACGGAGTTTCTTCACGGGGAGGGGATTACCGTAATTTCTTACGCCACAGGTTTTTTATTACCGTTCTTATGCTGGCCTTCCATGAACGCGATTTGCGTTTCGCTTTCGCAAGGCGGTGGAGTTGAGGCGAGCTCAACAATCAGAGATCGCGTAACTTTCGTCACTGAAAGTTGGTCGTTTTATCATCATGGTGGCTTAAAAAAACGCTTGGCGAATTCGCAATCCAAATAACGCAGGTATAGAAGCCCAGCATAAGACTTCTCTACATGGTATCAATTGTGATTTATGACACCAAATACTAGTAGGCCTAGGCCTACTAGTAAGGATTGTGCAGCTACACTAAATTGCTTAAATGATTTAAAGCTAGACCCACTATTGAGAATTCAAAGTTTCTATGCCTATGGGGTCTATTAAGCAGTCAAAACTATGAATTTCTATTAATTTTACTGTCATTGATGTGTAGGTCATTTTCTTTCCCATAGTAAAAACCAATGAAAATCTACTGGTACCAGTAGCAATACTGCTCAAGTGCATTACTGCCTAGATTGTATAAAATCTTGGGTGGAACAAATCAACTACCATACACAACTGTTTATATATCTAAAATCAACATCCCATCTGTTCAACTCACCGAACAACTGTTCAGTGTGTGATTCACTGTTCAACTCCCTCCTGTTCATTCTCTAACATATTTGATTTAGTTTGTAATTATTCGACCTTGTAATGTTTCTTTTACTTCAACCATGGCATTTACACAATATTCTTTCTATTATTTTCTTGTTTTTAATCCACAGACAAGCTATCAAGGGCTTTGTGGACATTACGTGACTGTTCATTATTTATATGTGTGTCTATGTTATTTTGTTCAATAAAAAAAAACAAAAAAAACAATTGAAAAAAGCTCAACTATTGGCTACAGAACTGAATGAAATTTATGTTAACCTGAGCACTGAGTAGCAGTACATAAATATGGTTACATGAATGACCTAGAAGCCTTTTAACTTCAGGTGTAGGACTACTCAAATATGATTTAGTAGGCCATAGATAAAGTAGTCTTTAGATAGGTAATGCTGCATGACAGTGCCTATGATCACCAAGTTGACTGATCAGCAATCTCCTGGCAGCATTCGTTCGCAACAGTGCTCTAGCAGACGACATTTCGCGTCATCTTGAGGATGATCGGTAATGCTTCTAGTGGGATTAGCAGTCGTAACACTACCATCATCTGTAGACTGTTTTTAAAAACAAGACTCTGCCGCTTTATCCCGTGAGGATATTTAGGTACAGTAGGTACTCAGTGATTAGGTCTAATAATTAATGGCAAATATGATTCATACCAGAAGTGCATGCCTAAAATACGTCTGTTTTACCTGCGATTAGTGTTATCTTATAGATCACATGGTTCTCTCTGCTTAATGAAGCCATCACATGTAGGCCTAAACCTTACTTGGTGCGTTTTATGATTACCGTAACGCATTTAAACTTGACTAGATTTCTCTGTTTGAGTAAATTTTCAAATTCTCAACCGCTATTATGAAGTGAAACTAACACTACACCTAGCAACTAATCTAGGGCCTAAGCTTTGAACCAAGAAATCTGCATGTTTGAGAAATTTAAAAAGCAATAAAACACAACAAATACTTCCGTGTGGTAATTCAATAAAGGAAAACAAGATCTACAATACGAAACCCAATTGCAGGTAAAAACGTGTTTCAAGACATGTGATGCTGGGCCTATTTTGCTCATTTACGCCTAGGCCTGGGCCTACCTACCTGTTGAATCATCAAGGGAAGGAACGATTCATTCACTAGGCCTAGGTAACGGTAGGCCTACACTTGGGTCTTCATTTTAATAAAATTATCTTGTTCAAGATTTATTGTATTAAGGTAGGCCTATTATACCTACATACGAAAATTTTACCCTCAATCTTTCCATTGTTTAGTCCAGGCCTAGGCATTAATAGTTGTACCATTGTAGGCCTACTACAAACTCAATGGCTGTGCCCTAGAGGCCTTTGACTAGGCCTCTAGGAGTAGGCCTACGCCTAGTCACTACAAACTCAATACCCTAGGGCAATGTTTAGGCCTCGGCTAGGGCATAGGCCCTACCATTGGCCCTACCCCATAAAATAGGGTTAGAATTCGGTTTCGGCTAAGCAGTTTCAGGCGTAGTTTTTTGTGTCAAATTTGACCCAGTCTACGCTCTTTACTTATAGGGCTCATGTACACGGTTATCATACATTTCTACTTACCATTTTCAATTCTTATATATAATTATACGCTAGGCCTACTTTTCTTCAGTTCTAGAAATTTCACCCGAATTGCCACTGTTCTGTTATTCTTCTGTTTTTTTCACAGCTGGAGAATGGCGAATCCGCGAATCATGTACCAGCTATATTTGGAATGAGTCACATCACTGGCTGGAATTTGAACATCTACCTAAATTGGGTCTTGTTGGTGGGTCAATAAAAATTTAATACAGTTATTGAATGATTTTATCGTCAATCGAGAGATATGACAAGTTTTTGATATCTATTTAGAATCATTACTAATTTAATGGAAGCATAAGTTATTAAAACTTTCTTTTGACTTATATTTAGATCGTAAGATCTTTGTGCACAATAATCTTTGGTGTATTTTTGCTTCTGAGTTGTTTACCCTGCCTACTGTCACTGTCACTGAAGATTGCCGCCTGTAGTAACCTATATTCAACAAGTAAAATAATATTGAACGTACGTGGCAATGAAAAAAGTTCGAGAATACTATACTTCCAACTCATGGACTAATAAAATTAATAATTTTGTGAGAGTAGAATATCTTGATTTCATAATCTTAGCTCTCTTGTATATGTCAACAATTTTCATAAATAAGGTGAACTTTAAAGAAACACTCATAACCCCAAAATGTATAGAATAGAATAGAAAGTCTTTATTTTTCATGTACATAACAATTCCGTCGTAACAATACCGTTCTGAAGAATATGGCCTACAGTAGGAGCAGTAACCTAGCATGATTGAGGGTTGCGTCGGTTTGCCGGTTGGAGATGGTGTCCTCACGTCCTATCCCTCCCATGTTAAAAATATGTTCCAATTCACGGTACACTTTTGAAGAACTATTGACCGTGCGTAGATAAGTGGTGATAAAAGGAACTTACTTTACGTGCACGTCGGTTCAGCTAATAACAACTGGAATCAAGTTTGCCAGCTTATCAGCCATTTCTACAAAACTACACTAGATAGAGCAGCAATCAATATTTCTCTGAAAAGTACTCAGGAAATGGATTGTTTTCGAATAAATGAAGTCACCATCTCCCGGCGGCAAACCAACGCAACCCTCAATGCTTCTTGGATAACCATAGTCCATAAGACCACGTAACTGAAAAAACAAATTATTCAAATTATTTGGTGAATTTATTTAACTGTGCCACACTTTAGAACTAGGATCATGTTGAGTTACATTTTTTTAGTTTCTAGACTTTTTTAGTGATGGTTAGGGTTAGTCAGCCCTGTTAAGATTTATACAATTGGACAACAAAACTAATTTTACAATGGAAACGTTACCCTACCTAACCCAACCACCACCCTCTAATGTGATAACCATTATGTTAGGCCTACTATAAATTTACCAAAGACGTTTTGAACATGATTTAGTGTGAGAAATTCACAATTTTTCAACACGGTATCAACATTTTGGCAAATATTGTGAATATTAAAAACCCAGTAAATTCCTCAACTATAACATGGTCTTGTTCTTATTGTTAGTTTTGAAAATATGATTTGAAATTGGTTTGAATTCGGTACTTGGTGGTATCGGTACTTGGTGGTTTTCTGATAGTTAATCTATGTTGTTTCATTGAAGTGAAATTTGTATCCTCAAACTGATGTTGAACCAATTTTCACTTGAATCATCATAGTAAAAACTAACAACAAACTAAAGAACCTATCAATTCAATTCCTACAGAAAGCCATGTTTAATTTTATGGCTAGTTGGGGATGGTGATGTATTATGGCATTGAAATTGGTTAGTCTTGTGTTACTGTATCGCATCATGTTTTTTTTTTATCATACAATATGTTTGTGAGGGCCACCATCAATGATTTTCATAAAATTTTATGCATTAATAATATTTATTATTTTTCAGTATGTGCTCTCAATACTGAAATTCACATTTCCCACTGTATTTCAAGGATGGCAAACTTTAATCGGAATGATAATTCTAAAAATTTTACATAGCAAAAAGGTAGTTGAAGTCACTGCTTTTGATAAATCATTTGCACTGAATTTACTTCCACATTGTATATTCTTTGTTGGAGCAATTGTGGCAGGTTCAAAGGCCTTGGCTATTCTTGTAAGTAATTATTTGGTATCAATTGTTGATCAAAGACATCTTTACTATAACAAAGTGTATTGACAATATATTTTCTTTCAGCCTGTACCTGTATTTGTATCGGTATCGAATCTTCCATTAGTGTGCATTCATTTATTAGATTATTCTGCCAATGCACTTTCTATCAATTTGACTCAAGTGACAGCAGGCATTGTTAGTCTTGGAGCAGCCATCTCGATAATAATATTAGATGTTCGTTTGCCGGTGAGACAATGTTGTATACTTTCATCATTTTTAGTTTTGTTAAGAGTTGTTCCATAATTTTCTAATAACTTACTTTTTCAGTTTGCCGATTCAGGATACTCATGGCTATTAGCGTGCGTAGTGTTTACAACTGCACAGTTGCTCTATTCACGAATAATAAATCCCCGATTCACTGAGACTGATAAATTGTATTACAGCAACGTGTTCAGGTACCGTAACAATATAAAATATTATTTGTAAATCAGCGTACTTCCCTAGGGAGCCTATATTTAAATAAACATGTGGTGCACTAATGGCCATTTCTTTGTAAAAATGTTCAAGAGGAATTGAAACACTTCATTAATCCATACAGCTATGTAATGAACCATAATAAATTGATAATATTTAGTTTTGAATTCCTGAGCCATTTGTTGAATGGTGGAGAACAACATTTTTTATAGGCCTAGTTTTAACTATTTGTATTCAAAACATGAAATTTTCCTATAATCTGTCTTACAGGTATTTGATATTCTATACTGGTACTATATTGTATCCCCTCTTCAAAACTTGAGCTCAAATATTTCACATCCTAGTTAACTATTAATAATTATCAATTATTAATTACCACAACAATGTGATTTTTTTGTTTCTTTTTATATCATTAGTCTCTTCATGTACTTCTGACTCTTCATATTGTTAATTATAAATTTGTGGGGTGATATTGATGATACTACAATGCGAGTGATACTTGACAAAATGGAATTGAATAAGTCATTTGAGTAATTAATTTGGAATGACAATCAATCAGGTAAAGAGTAGGGTATTAATAATGTCGACAAATAAGAAGCTACCGTATTGGCGCCAATAATAATGCTTTGTGTGGAAGAACTTACAGAAATAGTTTAGGTATCTGAAAAGCATTCTAAACAGCGATGCAAAAATTAGATTAGAAATGAACAGAAAATTACAACAGGCAGAAAGCTTTTACCAGACCGTAAGAAAACAGTTACGGAGAAAAGAAATACCCGAGAAATGTAACATTCTTTTATGTCAAGTGTATTTTTCACCCATTTCAACATATGAAACTGTGACATGGAGAATAACAGCAAAAGAGAAAAGTTGGCTTGCACCCCAAATGCCAAATGAAATTTTTACGAAGCATAATAGCCTGATAGGCGTAACAAAGGTCGATAGAATGAGAAGTAGCAACATTAGGGATAGGTTGAGAATTAAAGTGTTGAAAATGAGATCAAACAGGAAGACTGCAATGGTATGGACAGATAAGAAGAAGGGAACCGGATAGAATTTCCAGAAAACACTTCAAAAGAGTATTTATTATAAAGTAGAAGAAAGCTGCAAGGCCACAAGAAAAATGGAGGAGCCAGATGAGTGGAAGTGTGAATAGAAGAGGAAGTATATGGAAACATGTGGAAGAGGAAAGATTGTGGGAAGAACAGAAAGCATTGCCAATATTAGTAGAGATGGAAGATGAGAGTCTAGAGGTGGTTGAAGATGAGGAAGTTGATGCGACGGGAATGGCCAGTCGGCATTGTTCGAGAGGCCCCAGATTGTAATCAACACCTCCCGACCTGACATGTTGGAACCCAGAGATCAATATTCATTATTATTTATGTACTGAGCTATACTTATAAAACTAATTAAGCAATGAGCAATGCACATAGTTGACAGCTATCAATAAAGGTGACATTCTTTCTGCATTTCTGCAATTATACACATGTGAAAATATAACACATACTTTCAGGTGTAACTAATGACTCATTTTGTATCTGTTTCAGTGTAATAGTTCTAGCTCCATCAAGTTTTTACCTGGAAGAAGCCTTTTCAGCCTTGAACTTCCAACATCGACGGCAGCTACGATTCTACGTCGGTTGCCTATTAAGTGGCGTTCTTGGTGTGACATTCCAACTGTGGCTGGCTCGTATGAAACCTGACCGTTTTTTTCCAAACTCGAGTGCTTTGGCTAAGATATTTGCATGTGTTCTGGCTATTCCAACATTTACGCCAGACCTTACTTTGACAATTTGGATATTTGTAGCAATAAATTTGATTGCTACTGCTTTTATTCCTTCTGAATCAGAATCGGTTGTGACCTATCAGGAGACATTAGATATCTAATCTCTTGTGTATTTAGTTTTTAATTACAGTATGAACAGACCTTTCCTATTAGTTTTAAATGTGTAACGGTATATCAAGTATTTGAATATTACTGCCGTTCATGAAACCCATGAAGTCTTACGATGCCGAAAAGTACGACACGGTTGTCTTTTAACTCGAACAAATTAGAAAAGAATTAAGATGTATATATTTTTAAGAATGAGTCTTTCATGACAATAAAAAAGGAAGAATTGTTTGTTTTGAGATTCAAGCAGAAATGGGTGAAAGTGTTTGTATTAGAAATTTGCCGTACTTTCCAAACACAATCAACTTCGTTACATCGTTTTTGATGTATTTAATAATTTTGTAAGAAATTGAGAAGAACAATAAGCTACAGGCAACACTATTTTTTGAACTTGACTGTAGAAGAATGTTCTATCCATTTTATAAAAACTTAAATTTAGAATAAAAGCACAAATAGTTTGTAATGGGATATATTTTGTATATACTGCGACCCCAAAAATCTACGAAGGGAGCCGCCTCGGGTACGGTAATCTATGGACATATGTTAATATGTTACAGGTGGGATGTACATATCAATTTGACAGCTCCATAATTGGATTTCAGTGTAGCAGGGTTGCCACCAACCTGGAATACTGAGATGAGTCGGGGGATTTGACAAAATAATGTGACAATCTAGAAAATTAAAATTATTCAATATATTTTCCCTTCCAGAATTTCAGATGTATTTCAAGGTTCTGCCAAATACCGGCACAAGTTGTAATTGCAAATTGGGAACTGCAGTGAATTGACTTCCAAGCTTTTTTTATAGAATTTATTTAGTTGATAATTTTTAGAATTGATTATTTTTTAATAAGTATTTATAAAACAAAGAATGTTGACCAAGAACTTGAAGAAAAGCAACCTGGAAAACCTGATAAAACTGGGAATTTCAGACTCCAGAAAAAGTGGGAATCCTGTGAAAGCTTAGTGAATTGCTAACATGTGTTAGTGCCAAGATGTATCGAGCTTACCTGGTGGTTTCACTGGGCTGTTAATCTTGTTCTATTTGAGTACTGGCCTTGAACCTACCGAACGATACTTTCCCTAGTGTGCAATTGGAACCTATACTGTATGCCTACTGTGTAATTTTTCACAACTAACGTAATATTTTAAACAAAGTAGGTTCCTTGTATCACTACTGGATTTCTCACAATCGGAAGGTTCTTGGATTTGTGAATATTTTGTAAAAATTGGTACATAACATTGGTGAGATGGAGATAATCGCCATAAGAGACCAGCAATACATCTTGGTTAGGGCCTTGCATTACATTTACTTCACATTAGTATGTAGCAATAAACCCTGCCATATTTACATTTCATTTTATGCCTGAACTGAAATACTCAGTACCTCAATATTTACTATTATATTTCTTATTAAAAATAATGGAGATATCATGGCTGTGTAGATTGCAACTTAAAAGTTATAATTATAGTTATTATAGTAATAAGGAATTGTAGGTATAACATTAAAGGAATGTGAAATTTCCCATTTTGGAAAGAACCCTTTAAAAATTAGGGTAGCCATCATGAGTTCTAGAAAATTGCAAATGCTACCAAATTTTTATACCAAAATGGACAATTTTCAATCAATATGGATGAAATCGAAAAATTTACAACCTTTCAAAACGAAATAGTGGCAGGCTATAAAAAGGAGCTTTTTGCATAGCGACGTTTACTGCTTTGTGTCTTTCATCCAATTTGGTGGCTAATGAAAAGTCTTGGGTTTCTGGCATTCTGAACAAAATTCCCTGCAGCAGCATAATATTTTATTTATTTACAAATTTTTCGAATCAATATCAATCATTGTTTCGATACTGAATTCATCGAGTAATGAATATTCCAGGTTTAAATCGAATAAAAAGTCCCAAAATATTGAATTGATGTAAATGATTGAAATCAAACATCAATATTATTAAGAAACAAACGACTTTAAAATTCTGAATCACGAAATTCAATCTCCCAATACGTACCAATTTGTATGCGGAAATCCTCTTACATTCATCTTATGCATATATAAGTTCCTTGTTTGATATACTGTCTGAAGGTACGTTCTTAGAGACACGGCATTCTACCAGCTGGCAATCTTCACGGGTTCAGCACGATTTCAAACTTTTACTATCCCTCATACTACCACGGCAACCCATCGATTCTCATATTTGACGGGCGAGTGTTGGTACAATTTGTTTTGGCATGAATACGAAATAAGTTGGTATCAGTGACAAACTTTCAGCTGTCAAAAACTTTCAAAATGCTCACCATTGCTATCAATAGTTTGTTGAACATATTTACATCATAATTTCTTTCTTTCATTCGAAATTCTCATCACAGCTATCAATAGTTCTTGCACATATTCACGAATAATTTCGAATGATACACTTGTCAATGGAGGATTGAAGGTTTATATATTGAATCGTATAGATATGACAACTACAGCTGAGTTGATAATGAGCTCGACAGTCAATAGTCGATTATCGTCCAGCAAATTGTTCGAGTACAAACTTGGCCGTAATATCACTTATACGTAATTACAGCAAGTTTGACAGCTGGTAAAAGTTTGACTTCAACCAACAACTCTCAAGGCCTCACTGGATGGCAAACAGGGCAAGTCTCTGATTGACTCGGTGATTTTGACGGCCCGATAAATTAGAGCTGCTGTGGCTCTACGAATGTATCTTTATTCAATAAATTAACAGGTTAATCATGTTCAAGGTACTGGTACATATAACAGTACTGTACGATTTACTTTTCTTCCTAGTTTGAGACATTGCCTCAAAAAGTCAGTTTTTAATTTTACCTTCTGAATGTTTTTGAGATATCAAATGTTGAGTTCAGCCTATTCCTACTTGTACCGAAGGGTATGCAATGTATAGACCGATCGTAATTCATCGTTTTTAGGTCCTACTTATAATTACGAGAATATGTAGATTTACAAGATGAGTTCTTTCTCTAGTTACCATATAAATTATGTGAGATGTATTATCAAGTTTTTTATTTGTTTGAGTTAAACTCGTGATTACTCAGAAAGTATTTTATTATTATTACATCGATGGTCTTGTGACTTGGAATTTTGATATCTTGAATCGTTTTGGAAGTTGTTACGTTTGTATCCTGAAAGTTGAAGGAATATATATTGGTGTGGGATAGAGGAAACAGTTGATCAGAACCTCCTTTCGTGGACAAGTATACAAATATCCATGTTTCACTAGCTATTATTGACTCCTGTGAACTTTTATAGTGTATGTTATTGTTAAAGTTACTTTTATTAATATATTTTAAGCTTTATTTTGCCGTTAATTTTATTAATTCCTTTCCATTTATTGTCGTAATATTACTTCTAGTGTAACATATACATTCCTACAAAACGTGTTTTATTACTATTAGTAACTGACATTGCTTGACGCTGGACACATGTGTGTTGATTCAATTGGGTGTCATGAAATCATAATTATTACTAATGTTGTATTCATATTATATTATGTGGATGTAAGCCATATCATGTGTAAATAAATATCATATTTTATATACTAATTATTGAACTGTTGTCAAAGTTATTTCCTGGTTCTAAATCACCTGCACTCGATCCAGTATCATAAATTCACTCATAATGAAGTTGTTTCCTTTTTTTATTATTCCCTAGTTAGCATTAGGACAGTGTGTTATTATTTAGAAAGAGTTTATAAACGCTCAGAAAGAGTTCCTATTTTTAATCCATTGCCTTAATTGGGGAACAATGATTTTGTATCAAGTTTCAATGTTTTAAAAAAAGATGATTCAAATATGGTCATTACCGTGAATCGAATTGAAATCATAACGCGTTTGTGTAGTCTACACTAATCAAATGTATTTTTTCATGACGTTTAATAATATGGCAGTTTAGGACGTTTATGACTGGAATGGGCTTAGTAGAAGTGTTATTGAGGGGGATGAAATAGGGTTAAAGCTATTCCGTCAGAAGGTTACGGAGGTGGTGGGGTAGGGGTAGTTAGGGAACTTCAAACCGCGATTGCAAGAGTTTAAATAATAATAATAAAAAAAGATAGGTCTAAATCAAATGTGACCTTCACCGCAACATTTTTTTTTTGTGGGGAGGGGGGGGGGACGTATTTGGTGTTTTTCGATAGATATTGATTATACCTATTAGAAAAAGTCTGGACACGATAAGAAATTTAATTATTTATACAGGGTAAAAACTCATTCAAACATGACAATGTCGAAACCACCCCACAATGTCAGCCATCTTGGTAAAACTGTACGACAAGATGAAGGTGCACAAAAACACTTTCTATGTGGTTAAAAAAACGCACCTATAACTCGCGATCAAAAGCCTTGATACATGATTTTGAAAGCAAAATGCAGTGTGCATATGCTAACGTGGTTCAATTGGTAAAAAATTACGTGCGTGATGATATACAGACGTCGATCCAGAAACTATCATATTAAAGTGAGTTTAAAACGTCTAAAAACCAGCAATTGTTACCGTGCCCAGGGTTTTTCTAATAGATGTAATCAAGATCTATCAGAAAACATCAAAAATACAGTAAAATAACCTGGAATAACATTGGTTTTCATGTTGATCAAAAACTTGAATTCCAAGATTCATAAATAGTGAAAACATGCATTAGAGCTGAAAATGTCGAGAAAACAAAATGATCCCCATACCTAGCCTATCATACGGCTAGAAGCATACCAGTTTTTTTTTTTTAAAGAATAGTGGAACTGTTTTTTTCCTTAAAAGCTTACATTTCTCTGTTAATGTAGATTTATGTAAATAATACACATTTTGACCGATGGAGCTTACACAAGCACATACATAGAGAGAAAAAAAGAAAGTCGCTCTTGTCAATATGAATAGGAGAATCATACGCATACGCTCGTCTCAATAAAGTTATAAAAGAGAGATTCTTGTAAAACATAATTTTTCAATTACCTCCCTTATTATGATCGAGACAAGTATACGTAACTGTAACCTAACTTATCGCATTTTTGACTCACCTTCACGTGAGATTACTTTTCATCGATCATCTCACCAACTTCCAAATCGAACTTTACTTATAATTCTTTTATCTTTGTCACAGTCTACTATGTTTCCTCGACCTGTAATGAGTGATGCATACTCGACAGGGGCACTGACGATGACGTGCTGTGACGAAGAGTGTGGACGAACTTTGTGGCAATAGATTATATTGAACTCTACGGGCACCGGTAATTGTATTTTGTCTTTAAGTGTTGTGAATTATCTGAAAAACTATCTCCAGATCATATAAGAGCAACGCAATCTGTTGTAGCATGGTCCAAACATCTTCAAATCTCCAGAGAAACAAGACGCACATATATCCGACAAGGTATGTCCATCAAATAATTTTATTAATCGGTATAGAAGCCTCAAGGTTATTTCATAATAATATATTTTTTTCAAGTTGTT
The DNA here is from genome assembly GCA_964007535.1 of Brachyptera risi. Taxonomy (NCBI): domain Eukaryota; kingdom Metazoa; phylum Arthropoda; class Insecta; order Plecoptera; family Taeniopterygidae; genus Brachyptera; species Brachyptera risi. The sequence goes on from OZ023332.1 coordinate 33,402,476, forward strand.
TAAATTGAATGACTTTATTGCTGACTCATTGATTCCTTTGCCTTCAGCGTCTGTAAATGAGTTTACTTTGAATAATATCGTTTTAAATGTACAACAATTAATTATTGGGAAGTCATTCTAAAAGAATAAAAATAAATGAATAAAAACACACGGAAGTAATATGTAAGTGTTGATAGCGGCATGGTCCAACCCCGGAAGATATTTCTATACAACCTTGGCTGCCGCATAAAATATCGCAGACTTAGCATATAGGACTACAAACCAATCATCCAATTGTATCGCACCCACTGTACACCTGATTCTTTTTTTTTTTTTTTTTTTTTTGAAATATCAATTTGGTTGTTTTATTACCTGTCCTATCTCTAAGTTTGAATAATTATATATAACTTATACATCCTTTCTCTTTGTTTGAAAACTAAATGGGAGAAGGGGTTCCTTTATTATATGATAATATTATTATTGTTGCCCGATATATTTTAGTCTTTGTTGATCATTTGCTTCGTGAGGTCTGAAGTGCTTGATAAATATCGTCGATAAGCGGTGAGCAACCAAGTTGTTTTAATTAAATAATTTTATCTATTTATAATAATAATTAACAGGTATTAAGGGATGAAATTTATTCATTTTTGATGAACGTAAAATTTTTGTCAATATGGTAAAAAGTTGTTAGATTGAGTTTCGGGATTATTTTAGGCACACATCTTATCAAATGTTGAGAATATTTATTCGGTATTTGGATGTAAACAGGATATTTTTACCAAACTCATTCGAATGTTTATATTTTATTGTTACTTTTATCACACAAGATATATGCTCCTTATGATCCTTATGTAAGAGATACTTGTGATCTTGAATTCTCTTCTGTACGTTGTTGTGACATGTTGATTTCTTCCAGTTTTAAGCGGAAGATTTTTTTTCATAGATCAACACGTTCGTTTGAGTAGATTTTGAACATAAACTGTTCAATGCTGAACGTTGTAGAAGAATTGAGCTTTTGTCATTTCAGTTTCAAAATGCATTGAGCTTTTGCAAACACGTTTCTGTTGTCTGTTTTGAATATACTTCTTCAGATAGGTACACAAATGCAAAAATGTTGGAATAATGAACATGAAAGCAACTTATCCGATTTTATTCTCACCATTCAATTCGGTTTATGTTGTTCAAGATAAAATGATACCAGAATTTTGAGATTTTTGAATAACAAAATTTCACGTCGGGTTCACACAGGATTTGAAGAAAGTTTATCAAACGGATCGATTTGATTCTTTCGTGAAAATAATTTTGAATAGCTCCCGGAAAAAAGTAGAAAAAAACTCACGCCAGGTTATAATATCATAAGAATGAGTTGTTTTAAAGTCTATTGCTCTAAAAAATCCAAGATGTTTTGTGTATATTCATAAAATAAATCACTGTTATTATTTCAAAATACATCATAATATAATATACATAACACGTAATTTATCCCTCCTTCATAATAACCAATCTGCTGATCATATTTCCAATAGTTATATTTGAGTAACAAAAGATGTCTGAGTTTTGACCAAACTCGTTAGTTAGAAGTAATATTGTCTTTTAACGTCATTGTCATCACAATAATCTCTGTTCTCTAATTGTATCATTTTAGCCATTAATAATGCACACAATAGGGTTGTATCCGTTGTTTTTGGAGTATACAACAATACGCTGTGAGTATTTATGGCTTTTTCCTCGGTAAGAACTATCTAATCAATTATCAATTATCAATTAATATTATCAATTATCTATTGTGAAGATTTATTCCGTTTCACTTAACACATTGTTTCAATTCATCCTCATCTCGGTTGAATTCAGTGAAAATACAGTTATATGGTGATAACATTGGAACCAATTCAAGATATAAAAAATCATATTTGAGAAACATAGGCCTATAGTTTGTTACATTAGAACAGTAGCCTACAATGGCATATCAACCTGATATATCATAATTTTATTCACACCTTTATATCTACAATATGGTATCTATATTGAGACAAGCAGTCGAGTGGTTATACCACTGAACTGTCATTCAGGAGACCGGGGTTCGATTCCCGCCATGGTCGACCATCCTGATAGGGGTTTTTCGTGGTTTCCCTCTGTCGTTCAAGTCAATACTAGAATGGTTCCTTAACAAAAGGCCACGACCGACTCCTTCCAACCATCCAAAAAACACCTAATGAAATAACCTCTCGTCTCATCATCCCATCATCTCACATATCATTCACCGGCGCCAATAGATCTCAGTCATCAGTACAGTGCGTCGTTAAACCCAATATGAATGAATGAATGGTATCTATGAAAACGACTATATTTATTCCTTGAAACTGTCACAGGTAAACAAATTATTTATACAGCTGTACATCCCGGAAAAATGGGCATTTTCCATGGCATTTTCTTTCTTTCCTTTAAGATGTTGTGGTCTTTTATTTGATGGCTGTGTATTAAAATATTCTGCAGTTCTCATATGTTGATCTAGACGATGACAGATATTAATATTTCATCGTTTAAACGTTTCACCATACAATTGTGTTTTCATTTGAATCAGCTTGAACCGCTATATTTATAGTATAAATAATCTTAATATACGTTCAAAATTTGCACTGTTACAATAATCGAGATGATACATAAACAGTCGTGTACTCTTTACCTTCCGTGATTTTATTTTCTAACTCTTTAGTCATGAAAACCATCACCACCATGACAACATCCGGTGTCACTGCAGGCAACACGAAGGTTTTCCTCGCCGCTGTCGTCCTCTTCACTATCATCGCTCATTGTGACGCAAATTCGATTGGCATTTGCATTCGCAATTGTGCTCAATGTAAGAAAATGTTTGGTCCATATTTCGAGGGCCAACTCTGCGCCGACGCCTGCGTCAAGTTCAAGGGGAAGATCATTCCTGACTGCGAAGATGTAGCATCTATTGCTCCTTTTCTTAACAAATTTGAATAGTTGAGAGAAGAGCAATAATTATATACGCTTAAACGCCTTGTGGACGATATATCAAGTTGGTTTACCTTATTGAAGAATTGTTGTTGTTGGATTGCATTTTGATAGATATTATCAATGTTTTTCAAGAATTACGTGAAGAAATTTCATTCTCTAATGATGGAAGGGAAATACAAGAGGAAACGCAATGTGATATATCTCGTCTATCAGGCTTTTTGTGTAAGATATCTCTATTAATCTTCTGTATAATTATGGTCTGCAAAATTAGCATTGTAGACAGGATCTTTTTCAAGGTCTGATATTTAATGTTTTATTTATCTACTACTAATTTATGTTATTTTCAATTAATGAGGAGATATTTTAAATAATATTTTATAGGAAACAATATTTAGATACAATATCAAAATGTTATAACGCACTTAATCTAGGACTATTATTTTGCTGTAGTTGTAGAATATTTTTTTCGTTGTTATTTCTCCAATATTATTTGTTTTATATTCATTATTCGAATGTGATACATAAAATATGTTCAGGGGCTGCACCGATATCATTGAACAATGCCATTGTACTAGCGATTTCATTTTTCTAAAAATATAATTATTGGTGAAGAAATGGGTGATAAAAATACTATTCAGATTCATCTCTGTTATGAAATACCCAGATAGCTTTAATTTTTAATTTTTCGAAATTGATCAAGGGAGAATTTTTATGTTGAATATTTTTTTTCCTACCACGACCTTCCTTTTGTTGAGAGGAAAGCCAGCGTAGGAATTCGATGCTCCAAGTTTTATCTCAATGATTTTTTTTTACAAATAATCATTCCTATACATTGGCAAGTGGAAAAGATCAAAACAAATTTGGTTATAAAGAGTGTTACAAAATAAAAATAGAAAATAATACAATTTTGTAGATTTTTGGTGAGTTAACATATGTATGTTTTTTGTCCTCATTCAATTTGATTTCTGTAATTTATTCAAACTTATCCATAAACAAGTTCAAGTTCACAGAAAACTAGGAAATCAGAACAATAAATTCCTTTTCGATTTGAAAAAAGCACATTAATTTCTTAAACAATGTTTGGTGTTTGTTGAGCTTGATATAATTAATTGGTTGAAAATACTAATTAAAATGTTCAAATTTGATTGGTGAAGTTGATATAACTAAGTCTAGAATTAAGTGTTATTTGATATTTATTACTACATATTATTCTAATCAACCCAGGGTTGCTATAAGTTATTTATCCTTTGTTGTACAAATACTTTCAAGTAATTTGTATTTATTGATTGAATGGTATATGTCAATGCTATTTATAAAAGCAGGATAAATTCTGCCATTATTTATAAAGAAAAATGTGATATTGAGATCGTCAACAGTATTATATAGGCTTGCTAGGAATATCAGCCGATTAATTTTCGTATGTATAATTCCACTGCCTGGAAATATATATGAGACAACTACATATAATATACTCTATTATATATATATATATATATATATATATATATATATATATATATATATATATATATATATATATATATATATATATATAATGCATACTATATATTGTTTAGAGTATTCAAACTGTGGGAGTATATCCAAGATAAGGTGAATTAATTTGATATGTGTTTGATTCTATATAGTTCAGTATGGTTTCAGGTTCATAGATTGAACCCTCTTTCACGTTTCGATACCTTACTTTCACAAAACCAAGAAATGTATTATTATAGTATGTCTGTGATGATGTAATTAAACAACTTATTGTATGTATACATAAATATATGTCGCGGAAGGTAACTTATTCAATATATTATGAATCAAGAGTAGTTGTTCTTATAAAATATATTTCATTTAAACTTTTTTACGCCTACTGTTAAGTAATTCGTATGATTTCTTAGACAATATTTCCAAGTAGCTCTGCGAGGTCGTTTTTGAAACATTGCGAATTCACTCATGATTGAAAATCAATTTGCATTTATTATTTATATTAGTGTTTTAATCAAAGTTTATTCTTTTATGATTTTTTCATGTGACAATAAATTATTCAACACTCTCATCGAATTTTCTTAAATTTTCAACAAATCTAACCCATATAGATGTATGCTATATAACTATATTTGAGCCGTGTTGGTGGAGGTGTACAATTGAATATTGACTTGTTATATATATATATATATATATATATATATATATATATATATATATATATATATATATATATATATATACATATATATATATATATATATATACATATATATACATATATATATACATATATATACATATATATATACATATATATACATATATATATACATATATATATACATATATATACATATATATATATATATATACATATATATATATATATACATATATATATATATATACATATATATATATATATATATACATATATATACATATATATATACATATATATACATATATATATACATATATATACATATATATATACATATATATACATATATATATACATATATATATATATATATATATATATATATATATATATATATATATATATATATATATATATATGCTATAATTTGAATATTTTTGGATGAAGTTGTGTAATAATAATAAAATAAAACGAACTCTTTTAATTTTATATTTAAAATAATCAGTTTTATTCTAGAAAGCTCAACGTTTCATGACCTTTATCGGTCACCTCTTCAGGAGCAATGGCAAAAAATAATAATATTAGAAAAATAACAAATACAAAAAATCAAGGAAAACACTTGAATAAACACAAGTGGCTGTGGCATAAACGTTGAGCTTTCTAAAATGAAACTGATTATTTTAAATATAAAATTAAAAGATTTTGTTATATTTTATTATTATTACACAACTTCATCCAAAAATATTCAATTTATAGCACATAATGAGTTGTGAAAGCTTAAAGTCAAACATATATATATATATATATATATATATATATATATATATATATATATATATATATATATATATATATATATATATATATATATATATATCAGTAGATAGGGTATTATGAAAGCACGATGAAAATACAAATATATCACGGGAAACTTTCGAAAAATATTTGTTTGCCAAAATTGTAGTTGATTGATTCAGAACATTTACCGTTGATTCTATCAGATTGAATAACTTACCAAAACGAATAATACTGATTCAATAAAAACTACACAATTTTTTTTGTACTTCATGGACTTCACAAGTGTCTTAATGACTCTTATCGTGAAGAGGTGGGATAGGATAGTGGGAAGGAAGCGGTCGTGGCCTTCATTGTGGGAACCATCCCGGCATTAGCCTATACTACAGAAGGAAACAACGAAAAAACCCTGTAAAGATGGATGGTGGCGGGGATCGAACCGGTCCGATATGTCCCTGCACCTCCCGGATCACATCGAGCAAGTGCGTTAACCACTCCGCACTCGGCTACATGTGCCGGTCAAGTACCCCAAGTAATTCAAGTAATTTTAATTTGGTGAGTAATTCAAGTGAATTATGAATTTTATAAGAAGGAAAAGTCAGATTTCATATTATTATCATATTATATTGAATAACAATTAATTATTACATACAAAATGCATTAGAACTACCAGAACTCATTTTTGATTCTTTTCAATTAATTTAATAAAACTTCTTAATATATCCTCTCAATGTTCTAGGGTTGTTGCAATCGGGTAGTATCATCCCTTCTGTAGCTAAGCAATCCACTGCGCATGCTTGTCCATGGAAGTAACGCCCAAACATTTGTTTGCACTGGCCACAATTGCTAAAAAATAGTAATGCACTAAGGAATATTATTGATGTTTTGTTTACCTCAAATATAATTATATTATATTTTCACTATATGTACTTATACGTAAACTTATCCTAGTGCTTATACTTACTTTATACATACGTCCACATCTCTTCCGGTTGAGATATTTGTTGATACTGCTACGATAAGCATGGCGATGGAGATTATGCATTTTTGATGGTAATTCTACAAAAAAAATCAATCGCTCACAATTTAGTTGAACTTGATAACTTCAGTTGTATTTTATCTCTAACCATTGCAGTAATTTTCATTTCCCAAATTATTTATTATTTATAAGATTTTAGTTGGCATCATATGTAAGTCTTGGATATTTTATGTATATTCAATAATATGTTTATTTCCCTAATGCCCATATATAACTGATATATAATTTAGTACATAATTTTTAATGAATGATTTATTATATAATATAATATATAACATATATATAGTATATAATGTAAAATATAATATGCACCAATATATATTATATATATATATATATATATATATATATATATACATATATATATATATATATATATATATATATATATATATATATATATATATATATATATATATATATATATATATATATATATACTTGTGTCTCTGAAGGAAAAAGGTCGTCTACTAAATGAATAATTGTGGAAACTTCAATAACTATAAAGAAACCACTGAAGACTTAAACATGTAATGAATTTGAAAGACGGAGTTGGGTTTATGATTCTAAATCTCGCCGTGAAAAGCAATTAACCCTCAAATTAACATAGCTATTAACGCAGATATTTGTGTGTTATATTGGTGAACTATTTTCAATTCTTCTGTTGATTTCTTTTGCTGTGTCATGAATTAATATTGGGAAACAATAAGAAAAATCTCAACAATTCCAAAAAAGATACAGGTATATCGAATGTTCACCCTCTACCCTCACAATATATTATTTCACTATTAAATTATTGAATATTTTTAAAGGTTAGAGGTAAGTTTTTAAAGGTAAGTGCATGTGAGTGTAAGTGTAGTGTTGATGTAGTGCGCATACTGTAAGTGTAAGTACACATTATAAGCAAAAATTTCACTTCAGTCATATGATCTCTTGAATATTATAGAATATAATAATTAATTGATTGAAATACATATCCTAATTGAACTGATTATACATCATTCGATACCAGTTTAAAAAAAGCTATAAATTGATTCACATATTCATTTCAGACTTACGTCAATCGTAAGTGTATTTAAAATACTACAAATTCCATCCTTGAATACTTATTTCAAAAAGCCATGAAGAGAAACAATTGGTAATTGTAGTAATAACTAAACTTATTCTAAATAATAAAGTAATAATTACCATATCTACGATGACTGCTACTGAGAAAATATGATGTTTTCAATTTTCCACCCTGTGCGACCTTCTCGACGACGCCTGTGATTGAATACTGCTCGACACCGATCCTTTCAAGTGATTTATATAGAAATCGGCAATAACATCATTTGATATGATTTTATTATCACCATAGAAACCGTAAGGCGGATACTCCTAGTGATTCCTTTTGACTCTTAGCCCACACTGCGGCGATGGAGATCGGGGTAAGCAACCCTTATATTTTTGATACAATTAATTGAATTATTTAATTGAACCATAATTTTATCAATGAAAGAACTCTTGGTCTGAAAAGTACAATAATTTACTATATTCAGTTCTCAGTATACATTTAAAATGACAATATTTGTATAATGTAGAGATTTTCAAATGTAGAAATATGTATATATATATATATATATATATATATATATATATATATATATATATATATATATATATATATATATATATATATATATATATATGTATATATATACATATTTATATATGTAATTATATATATATAATATATAACTGTATATAATATGTACCGTATGTGTATATTTCCACATATGCCATAAATATGTAGTTTCAACTTTATATTTATATTATAAAAACGTGGTAAATTATTTTCTGAATTTAGTTGAAGTTCGAACTTTGCGAATAGAACATACAAAACAATATATAGGCGTTGATGAAATAATAACACAGATTTGTATATGCTGAAATGTTTCGATCAGTAATTATTTATTGAGATTAATCCTACGTTCGAGGGTAGTCCTAATCATACAATAATAATCTTACGGTATGGACATATGATTCCAAATGAATCAATAAAATGTATGGACACTAATGAGGAACAGACAGGGCTGTATCAAAACATTTGGCGTCCCTAGGCCCGACATTTTTTGCCCCCCCCCTCCTTGCCCTCCCTTCGCCGCCGCTCAACTATAGAAATCAATTCTATAACCAAATTTTAACCAATTCACTATCTTTGAAATATGACGAGCACTAGGTTTTTATTCAGAAGCACGTTTATGATCATTGTGTTGGGCTATTACTGTGACCTGTCAATGAGAATGATCATTTCATACATTTTGATCGTGATTAAATAATATGCTGAAATGTTAATATTGAAATTTATTAATCGTCAAGACCAAATTTTCACAAAGACTACTAAAAGGAAACTAGCAATGAAGAACATTGTTCTTTATGCTCTCTTTATGCATTAGTTGGTATCTCTAAACGGAATGAAAAAATACGATTTTAAGAAAAATATTTACTTATTATTTCATTTTTGAGGGCCTCACGCCCCTCAAAAATTTGTCGCCCCTTGAGAATTTTCCGCCCCAGGCCCGGGTCTCGAGGGCCTAGGTCCTAATACGGCCCTGGGAACTCATCTGCTGGTCACAATGGCTGTCTCAGAATCCAAGTTGGCGAAAATGTAAATCTCTTCTCTAATAGAATTCATCTCTTCAACAGTTTTTTCGCATCGGTTCTGTAATGTATTGTTGCAAATACTGCGATGCTGTGCAATGAATGAAGATTCAAATATGGAAATAATTTATGAACTGTGATGATCCAAAATTATTTTACATAATAATAAATTCACAGATTTTAAAGCTTTTGTATTTGTCCAAATTAACAAAGATGTTGGTGGAGAATTGAGTTAACAATAATCAAAAATGAGATATTTAGAACTAAAACAGAATACTGAATAAATCAACACAGTTTTTAATAATATTTCTTGACAAAAATTACTCATAACATTTGGAACAAGCTTCCATAGCAATGTCGACCACACATTCACAAAAATGATTATTTATACAACTTTCTACAAAATTAGGGAGAATATCACAAAAACAATTCTGTGGAAACTGTTGAAAAAACGCTTTGTGACCTTGAGCCTGAGTAGGTTAGAAAAATTATTCTTCTCAGACAATGTTCATGATTATTACAATTTTTTGTTAGTTTTCTTAACTCAAAACGGTCCAAATTTTCAGTTTTTAAGTGGACCAAATATTTTGAGAGACACACATAACTCACGGTATATAATGGGAATCTATTCAAGGTATATCTTCCATTATAATACATATTTTTTTGTCAAATCTAGAGACATAAACCTGCTTCATAGTAACACGGTTGAACAGTTTTTTCCGTCCATCTCACGTGAACAAATCAGAAACTTAACGGAACGTTTCTGACTGGTTCACGTGACCTACCTGGACGGAAAAATCCGTGCAGCAGTGTCACTATGAATCTGATTATAGGCACGAAACCCATGCAGCTTATGTATATGAGTATTTATTATAGTATGCTTGTTTAAAATGCATTTCAAAGCACTTAACAAAGTTCTGGCATCATGAAGCAAGTAAGTTTATTATCGTCACATGAATGACATCGTGATAATATCACAATATACACTTCAATTAAAATATTTCAATCATGATGGATTTGGGAAAGAATATTCTAATTTCCAAAATGTATTATAATCTACTGGTTTATTAGCATTATCTTCGGCTTTGAGCACAGCTTCGTCTCTTGAAATCGTATCCTTCTTTTGTAGTATTTTTGCCAACGTTGTGTAGATATCTTTGTCTCCCTCTGATAGCCCAGCCTCTTTTAAAGTTTCTTTAGTTTCTGAAGCAATTAAAGTAACATCGTCCTTGTCGTCACGAAGCGTCGATGTCGGGTTCGCTGTCGGTGGAAGCGTCGATATCGTATTCGACGTCGGCGTTGTTATAGTCGTAGTTTCTTTCTCTAGCACATCCTCAGTTGCTATCACCTTTAATTCGATATCTTCGCCATTGTTTTGTGTTTCTTCATGTGATTTGTTGATTAGAGTTGTTTTTTCTATTTTATCGTTCTCTGAATGTAAATTATCTGTATCCTCATCATTAGTCATGCTTACATTATCAAACCTACTTTTTCTTGATGTATTTTCTTCATTTTTTATTCTATTTATTTTTGTCGTACTCTCTGGAATCACAGGCGTGTTCCCTGAATGCATGTATCTTACACTACCCCTATTTGATTTTAAAGTATTTCTCCTTTTTCTAATCAAAACTCCATTTCTAAAAACAGGTACAGAATTATTGTTTCTTGATAAACGATCTTGGGCGGTTCGTGTATATCTTGTGATTTTCAATATTTCAGGATAGGATAATAGAAGAGGTTTCTTATTGTTTATAGCTTTCAATGTGTTTCTGTTGAATGTTTGATAAGTCAGAGGGCTGGTGATTGATTGTTGAAAGGCTTGATTGAATCTTTGATCTCTACATCGCTTTGTGCGCGTGTTTTTGCATTGTCGTGGTTTCTTTTGAGATGAATGCAGATTAGTTTGTTTCTTCAAATTCGGTGAAAAAAGAATTTCTTTCGATTTAATAATTTTCTGAAACAATGATTCACTCTTTTTATTTACGGTACAGTTTATATCCCTCCGAACCATCCTCTTTATCTACTTGAATACATTTTCTAATGATTATATATAACATTTTATATGTACAATACTGCTTCTACTGCTACTGTTAACCATACTATAGTACAACAAACAAATTATTTAATCAATCTACCAAATCATTTTTTGTAGTGTATTTACTTACCATAACCTCTGTCAATTTGCGATGTAACTTCAATACCCTACTGACCATTCCAAGCGTATTTACGTCGAGTATACTTATTTCAAAATGATCAATTATATATATTCTACATTTACTTAAAGTTGATCGTGCTGGTTACTAATGTACTTGCTGATAGCATTGCTTACTCGGTGAATAATGAACTAATTATATCTATAAGCATACTTTATGAGGATAACCAAGGTTTTGTAACTACATTATACAACTACATTATAGGATATAGGATCTAGATCTACGATATGCAGGATTGGAGGTGAAGACATTTTATATACAATGGCATATATCGTTCTGTATGAACAATGCAGTTTTGTAACTTCAAATATATTTGAACAAAATTTAGTCCCAATAATATTAATTGCATTTTCATGCAATTCACGAATATGTGCATTAATATAGGATGTCTTTAAATAGGATTGTTCATAATAAGAAATATTAAATTTATAGAAATATATTTATGTACAACGTTGCATAAATGTAGGCCTGAACTATTATTTTCTACGTTTGTACAATGATTTTATAATAACTACATGCGTTGAAAAACTTCATTTTATTATAATATTATTTTCGACAATTCAGAATACATATTGTCAATTTCTATGTATACATAATATATATATATATATATATATATATATATATATATATATATATATATATATATATTTATATATTTGAACATATAAATATATTCATATATTCATATATATGTATATATATATATATATATATATATATATATATTAAATATATATATATATATATATATATATATATATATGTATATATTATATATATATATATATATATATATATATATATATATATATATATATATATATATATATATATATATATATATATATATATATATAACACAATTTTGTAAATTGAAGTGAAAGCTGCTCTGTACTTAGATAGTAGATAGAGTAGTGACAATCACTTCATTATAGTGAAAGGTTCACTATAATAAAATTTATATAATACATTTTATTGCAATCGAGGAATGACATTAAAAATTTTGATGTTAATGTATAATACTTATGAAAAACAATTCTTATAAAATATAAACCATCAGTTGCCGAATGATTTTTACATTTTCACTATGATATATTATTTATTGAGCTTTCAAAATCATGGAAGATTTAATAATAATAATTATACTATATTCATAGGAATAATACATAGGCACACAAATAATCAGACACAAATACTCAGTAGGTATAATGGTCATAAGAGATGTGTTGTGTTAGAAATTGATTGCAAAATATGCTTGTAAAAACCCATAGGAAGAAGTAAAAGACTTCGTTAACAGTCTGGTTAACTATAATTGAATATTATACTTCCCCTTTGCATGTTAGTAAAAATTATTAAGAAAATTGATTCATAAAACTTTTCTATAATAATTAATAATATCAACGTAATAAATTAATTAGCCCTTAGCCATTAACGACTGCATTACCAAAATATACAATCAGACGAAAAAAAAAAGATTGCGATGCTTTTTATAACAAGAGTTTTGATGAAAACTAAAAGTATATACAATACATTTTTATTTGGAGAATGCTAAATCATACGGTAGCTAACTACATGATAACCTTTCCAAATAGAGAGATTACAATTCCACATATCCACGAATTATAAAAAACACATTCGAATAAAAAATAATTTACAAATCTAGCACAACCAAATAAACTACTCAAAGAGTCAAAGTTTAAATAGAGAGTCCCTTTACCAGAATCCAAAAATAATACGCGTATACAATCAATTACCCATTCTACTGTATTTACATGATGGCAGATTTCTTACTCCATAAAATAGGAAATAATATACACGTGTGGTAAGATCGACACCTTTCTATATAGGGTAGTCGATACTTTTTGGCCATTACTTTCACAATAATAAGACAAGATTACATGGCAGATTAAATGATAGTAAAATTCATCAAATCTAGTGATTGACTTGACTGAATGGGAAAGTGCAATGTGTGCAATCCTACTTCTTGCCAAGTGCATCAAATACAGACGCGACTGGAACGTTACTCACGAAGGCGTCGGGTCCCGATGGTAGGCCACCGCTGTAGTCTGCCCATTTGCTCAGGTCAATGCCGGGCAGAATACCGCTCTTGCATGGCACACGAGGATTGCTGAAGACAAACGACATTGCAATCAGACTCATGGAAAGAGATATTCATTACATATTATATGGATATGATCGTCTGGATTCGGATTCACAAAGTCTCAAACGTTGAGGACGTCTCAAGTTAGGACCATTTTACTGAGTTATATGGGTCCTAACTTGAGACCAATATTGGTTCTAACTCAGTGAAATACTAAATAACTCCTGACGTCCTAAAGACAGGACTCTTCATAAATCCGGGCCCGTTATTATGTATGTATATATATATATATATATATATATATATATATATATATATATATATATATATATATATATATATATATATATATATATATATATTCATATATATATATATATATATATATATATATATATATATATATATATATATATCCAATCACTGTTAATATTAGTGAGTGGCGATTTGATTACATTATTTTCGTGGAGTTGCCAGTTTCGATACTTCAGCTCGCTAATATTCGAGCTAATATTCAGCTATTGTCAATTTCAAATGACATTTATTTATATTGAACATATGCAATCATGATCACGCATATATTTTCAATTTCATAATTGTTTTCATGAACGTTTTGGCTTGATTCCTTTAATGATCATTTTCATTATTTTGGACTTTGATAGCCGGAAATGGTTGGGGATAATATAAATGTTATAGATATGAAAGTATACAATATGATGCAATATAATACAAATTATGTGGTGAAAATATGATGAATAATATAAATATATTATGATAAATAATAAGATATAATAATATCAGATTGTAAGATCGCCCTTGTGGTGCCCAGTTCAAACAATCCTATTTTTCACCCTTTGCCTTAATTGGGGAATAATGATTTTGTATAAAGTTTTGATGTTATTTAAAAAATACATATATATTTAATTCATATATAAATTCTTTATAAGTGAAAAATGAAGACTCTGCTTCACAAAAGGTTGCCCATTAGACATGAAATAATATAAAATGAGAATAACTGATAAAAATAAAGAGTGCAAAAAGACAATACAATAGTGTTTGATACAAAAATTGATAATAACATTAGGTTATAGTCTGGAAAATTTAATATTGTAATTGATCACTTATTTTACTGTTTTTGTTCATTTTTATGAAGTGGGCTTATAATTTATATAATTTATAATCAGAGAAGTGGGAATTTAGCATTAATGAAATAGACTATCAAAGCCATATATAACAAAATATCCAATATCCAATAAATATCCAATATTACAAAATATTCAGGTATTATTAACTCACATTTCATGATCAGGAAGCACCATGGGGTAGACTTGGATCGTGTCGATAAGATCAGTGTTGTCACAAATTAATCGAGACAGTTTCGCTTTTCGGACTTCTTGGAGTTGTTCTGAGAGAAAAAACAATTCATCAATTAGATATAAAACATCACAGTAATTATTTATGTTCACGTCAAAACAATACAATCATCCAAATAATGGAAAACTATCTCGTGCTTTAATGTTGGCACTTTCAATAACTGAGTTTATAAGTTGATAATTTTCGAACCAAACTAGCTGTTTTTTAATTTATACTCATTTTTCGTTACGAGTTGCAATGTGATTAATATCTCTTAAATCAATAAAAGTAATTAAAATGAATGATTTGTGTATTGATAATTTTAAAATAATAGTGTCAATAAAATTATTTTCTTATGTCGAGCATTAGAAATCTCTTTCTAATATGTTATTATATTTAGAGTGTATCGTAAATTTTCTTAGTCCAGGTGCAAGGTATACTCTCCATTTACTTGGATATGTATTATTCAGTTAGATACTAATATAAAAGGTGAATCATGTGGAGAACTTCACCGGTGTTTGAATCTTTTCTAATCTTTTGTCGAAGTTTTCGTGAATTTATTGAATATTTTCCACTCAGAAATCAATTTGCAATGATTTTTCCAACTGAATGTTTTATTGTTGCTCGACGCAGATGAATTGTGAAACCAAATATAAATATAAAACCAAATTAACTCTCGAAAACCATACAATAGAATGAATATAAGACAACAAAAAATCTAGAAAATATGAGAAAGAAACGAAAGAAACGAAGAAGGTGTTGAACGAAGAAGGTAAATAATCCAAAATACGAACTATGTAGGAATTGGACGAAAAAGTAATGTATTTTTATTAACATCGAAATTGTTCTAGTGTGTAGATATATTTTTTCAAATTTGATTCAATTTATGGCATTTGGTTGTGAAGTGTAATTTACTATCAAATCAATTTTTGTATCGTCAATTAGTTCATTATCACTAGGCAGTCTTAACAAGACGAGAATTAACAAAATGTGAAAAAAAAAAAATCATAAATAAAAGTAAAATACTACAACTGCAATAAATTAGAACAATTATTATTTTCTATGTTACTAGTTCAATTGCACGTAACTGAGACTAGTGGTCGAGTGACAAGCACACTAAATCGTCATTCACGAGACCGGGATTCGATATCCGCCACCGTCAACCATCCTGTTAGAGTTTTTTCATGGTTTCCCTCTATCATTCAGGTCCATACCGGAATGATTCCTTAACAACAGACCACGACCTCTTCCTTCCCACTATCCTTCTCAATACCTAAGAAACCTCCATCTCATCATCCCATCCCATCATCTCATCAATAATTCATTCGACGTCAATAGATCGTAGTCATCAGTACAGTGCGTCGTTAAACCCAATATAAATAAATAAATGAGAATAAAAAGTGCATGTACCGGGTGTGAACGATGAAGGTTGGTTAGGCAGCTCGTACCAGAACCTGTCACCTCGTCGCGAGTAGCTGAACTGGGTGGCGATGATACAGGCGAAGGTGGGTCCTAACATACTGCCGGGCAGAGGTCGTTCGGAGACACCTCCGGACCACAGATCGACGTCAGATGGATGTCTGAAGACACAACACAACCATGACAACTACACACACTGACACACACACACACTCTCATCTTTAAAATTAGAATAATGCATGGAACTGAATAAATATGAAAAGGGTGATGAATGATCACGCTGACGGTATCACCAAAAAAAGGAGAGTTTTTAGTCGGCAAGGATCCGACACTCGCCGCAATTTTGCAAGGTTTCCCCTCCTCGCAAAAAAGAAAAAAAAGAAGAAAAAAAAGAAATATATATATAATGATTTCTATTGACATATTCACAATATATTCATGATGCATAACTCTCATGGGCTGTGTCTTGACACAGGATAATTAGGATAATCAGGATAATATATGTTCACCTTGTGGCTCTCCCTCCAAATTGTTATACTTAGAATATATCAACCTAGCCCTAACTGCGGAATATTCACTTTCTGTCTAAACAGTCATAGTGTAAGATTCACACACAACTACTTGAAAGCGCCAGTTGAGAAAAAAAAAATATACGTACATTTTTACGTAAATTAAGAAACACTGATGATAGCGAATGTACATTCATATTTGTGAACACTTACTCATAAATTGAGGCGTATCTCCTGATTGTTTCATTGGACATCGAACCAAAGAGTTCATCGAAAGTCTCAGCTCCTGGTAATCCACAGAATTTCCTGAAAATCATCACAAAGAAATTAATTACTTCAAATATTGAGGAAAATAATAGAAAAAAACTAATACAAAAGCTTACTACAATTATAAATATAAATATTCTTACTAGTTCGTAACTCACAGTTATTACCTGAGAAGTCAAATATGTCTTTGTTTTATCTCTCAAATAATGTGATAATTACTTTGTTGAATTATAAACGAATCAATATAATGAATTATGAAAGCATATATTATTTTAAATCAGAGCAAAATTGAACACATATTGACTGTATAGATTGACTGTATTTTTCCCATACTTCTCAGTCATTACAATTTTTAATTTAATTAATAGAAATGGCTGTAACCAAGTATGAGAAGGCTGCCCTAGGGAAAAATCGGTAGGAACAACCCCTGGCCAACCAAGTTGATTAAGGGTTGAAGAAATATATATAATTCAATAAAAAAAAACGAAAAAATGTAATTTGATTTGTAATCTTCAATCTTACCTGAAGTCCATATATCCAGGAAGTCCAAATTCTCGTCCTCTCTGCATGTTGAATGCCGCCAAGTCCATACCGAATCGGGCACCTGGCTTCTTGAACAGGTGATTAGTGACTTCCTGGGTGACCGAGTCGTCCATAGCCTGAGCCACTTGATTCATAAGTCCCATGAAGTATTCGTCTAGGACGCCAGCGCGATACAGGTCGTAGGGTTGTCGGATCAAATTTGACAATCGTTTAGAGGCTGCAAATAAAATAGGGCAGAAGATGGTTTTAGGTATTTGTAGAACTGTGAGAATTTTCACTTAAATTATACTTATACTTATATTACACTCATATTATTAATTATATTACTTGAATTTTTACTTAATTTTACTTATAAATGTGTTCCGGACTTCTGGAAACTGAAATATTTTTATCTGCGGCGGAAAATTATGGTCACAGAAGGCGCAGTCGGTGTTATAGTTCATTGGTTTTGAATATTTAAAATGGGGTGGTGATATCGCCCTTGTGGTGCTCCGTCCAAACGATCCTACGTTTCATTCATATAGCCTTAATTGGGGAACAATGATTTTGTATCAAGTTTTGATGTTATTAAAAAAATGTATATAAGAATAAAAAATACTAAAAACAATTATATTATATTCAAACATAGAATTGGTATTTGTCAGAACATAAGATGAAAAAAAAATCACTCAATATTTCAGTAGTATTGCAGTAGTAGTTTAGAAGCCCTTCGTAGCTCAGTCAGCCAAAGTACCTCTTTGAAAAATAGAGTCACTGTTGGGCGTGGGTTCGTGTCCCGCATAAGGCAGGATTTTTGTGAACGTCCTTTCACTTATCATCACTTGATAGTTTCATTATCACCTGCTCATTAGTACTTGGAAATAAACTAGCTCATTAAACAAATAATAATCATAAAATTTGTATGAAAATTGTATGAAAAATTTGTATGAAAATATATATTTTTTTTATTATAGTAATGGGCCTACACGTAACTTATGAATTAAAATAAAATATTGTGTGTACTCACCAATGAATTTGTGTGCCTTACTCCATCTCTCGATGGCTGTGGGCAGAAGAGAGTGGCCGAAACGGAAAGCAGCAGCAGCGAATGCGTCGATAACATTAGGGTTAACATTAGGGTCATATCCATCCCAATATCCCTGTAAAATAGTTTATACACATTGAAAATGAGCACTTGAATTTTAAAGTTATTGATTATTTGTAAAATAAATATAGAAAAGGTGTAATATTGTACAGGTTAAACTATTGATTTCTATAATTAACAAATTGAGGCACATTTATATTCTAGGGTCCAGGATGTTTAGCCAGTTTATTTTATTTTTGTTCACTTTTTTTCTATGTTGGAAAATCCAAATAATCTCAGTTCAACATGTAATTCTATAGATGTTCCGGATATATAAGGCCAGCATGATCTACCACGAGTGTCAAATTTAGTTTTAAATGTTGTTATTATCAAAGATTTTTGTTTGCTCGTTTTAGTATTTAGAATTGACACCTTTTTCGTAACAGGATCATGAGCTGTTTTCATGAGTACTTCTTGTGAGTGCGAAATTCTTGTTTACCTATAAAAACTATGTTAATAGTAGAGAGAATACTGTACATAATTTCAAGTTAACTGTGAAATACCCGGATTACCTATATTTTAACCAACTGTTCAAATTAAAAACTAACCGGATTTGCAAAGTGGTTTAAAATAAAAGGGTTAAAACTTTGGTTCACCAAACTTGTTCAAACTATTAGTTCGATTAATTTTTGTCACTTCGACTATCAAATAATGTTACAAGGGCTTCTACAACAACAGGTTTATTTAATAAAACTTTTAAAAAATCTTGTAACATAATCTGAAATGAGATTATATTCAGAAATTATCATTTCGAGTTTTTCTCATCTAGTTTGTGAATCGATTGAACTAAAAGGTTGCGCCACTAGTTAATTACCATGTTTGTATATTAAGCTACTAACCTCTTTCTCTGTGAGGAGTCCAAACTTCTCCATAACTTCTTTGCCGAGTAGGATGGGCAAGAACTCGTTGTATGTGATGTGCTGAATCTCTCCAATAACAATACGACGAGCTTCCTGTGAACACGCATCAAACACACGAGACGTTATAGCATCAAAGATGTTACCATATAGGATTAGTGATAGTTTTCAGTGCGTATCGTTAAATAGTAGTTAGCAAGGCGTTTGAAAAGACACTTCCTGAATATCCATTAGACGAACGAGATTGAAAAAAAAAGAGATGAAGTGATAATTATGATTAGTATCCGGTGTATGGATAGGAAAAGTGGATGCCAACACTTCACAGTGGTTTTATTACTCATTTGGGCTATTTTTGGTGGGATTGATAAATTTGAAACTTGTATCTAAATATCTGTGTAGGTCTACGTAGGAAATATGCCCTAGAAGAATGGTGGAAACACCCCCTGACCAAATCAAGTTGTTTTTCTGGTTTGGCGATATATGTACATGTATATATATATTATATATATATATATATATATATATATATATATATATATATATATATATATATATATATATATATTTATATATATATATATATATATATATATATGTATATATATATATATATATATATATTATATATATATATATATATATATATATATATATACATATAAGCTTATATATATATATTTATATATATATATATATAATGTGTTATTAAAAAAATGCCTATAAAAACAGAGAGGAATCAAGTTTTCATTATTTCGTCAACAACGTAAGGCTTGTTCTTCTGAATGTAAGCATTTGCAAATTCTGAACAAAGAAATATATTTTTGAAGTTCATAATCAAAAATAACTTCCGCCATATTCTATGTAGGACTACTGTACCTTTCATCAAGAAAAAAATACCCATTGTAAAGATGATTGATTTATATTTTAAGCGACTGAAATCTCTTCTGTTTACAAGATTAAGATTATCT
Organism: Brachyptera risi; assembly: GCA_964007535.1. Lineage (NCBI taxonomy): Eukaryota > Metazoa > Arthropoda > Insecta > Plecoptera > Taeniopterygidae > Brachyptera > Brachyptera risi. The sequence continues at coordinate 33,423,422 of OZ023332.1, forward strand.
CTTCTGTCTACAAGATTTAGTCGTCCAATGAATAATATTCAAGTTTATGATGGGCACGAACCATAAAAGGAGCAGTCGAGAACACGCGAGAAGCACGTCCTTACTATTGGAAAATACTAATGACCGGATTTAAATTACGCAGAAACGAACTAATTGATTACATGTTTATACGGTGATGAATTGTGAAGTACTCAGTTTGTGTTTTCATTTTCAATAAAGGTATTTCAAATGTGATAATCAACCTTGCCAATGTTGTTTGAACTTTGAACAGTTCAAAAAAAAATGAAAAATAAACCCAATTTAATACAACTTGACAGTGGAGTTGATTCAACGAAATATCAGTTTCTCAGTGTAAACTTTCGAACGGTTTGAGATATCAAACTTCCAATGCAATTAACTTATAAGTTAGTAAGCTGATATTGTAAGCTGATAATTGTAAACTGCTAACCATTCCGATTTCCTCGAAAGAGGGTATAATGAATAATATTGAACAGATAAAAAAAAAAATTAACTAAGAGATAAACAACTAGTAAATTTGGTGTACACCTTTTATCAGATTTCAAAGGATTTTAGCGAGATTTAACGGGATTTCAAGAAGATTTCAAAGGATTTCAAGATGATTTTATGCACCAGAATTCAGGAGTTGTTAAACCTTCGCGATTAATAATAGAAATAGAATGATTACTTTAGTGTATTCAAAATGATATACATTAAAATTACTAATTATTGGTTCCCACATTTCTCCTGTATATATATATATATATATATATATATATATATATATATATATATATATATATATATATATATATATATATATAAATATGTGTGTGTGTGTATATGAATTATACGATATGGTTTGACTATAGTTTTAACGTTGGCTATACTAATATCATATTGGAAAGATAGATGTGTTTCTAATGTATTGAAATTTCGATAACCCATATCCATTGAAGTTGACACAATAAAACTCATATTTCACCAATATCCACTTCTATGCGTTCTTGATGTAAATAATCTGGAACTTAACGAACTATGTATAATTAATATGTCGTAATTAGAAGGTAGGGCCTATCATCATTATAATATTTCTATTATAATGAATAGGCGTGATGATACAATCTAGTGCACACACGTGTACTGAGTACAGGATGTATAAGGTACACGTACTTGTGCACGCAATATTGAATGGATATGCATTCTTGTCAATCAACGCATTACATTACACTTCTTTGTTTGTCGCATCGTTTCACTTTCATCTTCATACTCAACTTTCCCGACCTGACCTTAATTCCGTAACAAATGACACGTTGTTGATGCTCTCAAATTGAGGGTCAAACATAATAATAATGCTAATAATAATAACTTCTTTACATATGTAATAACCCAATATACAGACATTGTGGGAATGCTGTTTATTTCCTGATAATTTAACGTATGTCAACACTTATATATACGTGAAAGGATTGTGTAATACTCGTAATACTTTTGAAAATGTTGGGCTTATTTACTTTTGCTTTGTTGAAGTTTGTAAGACAGGTACCTATGAAAACTTCAGTATAATAGTTATTGACAGAATATCGAGAGATGATCATAACTATCAAATAAAATATTTATTTACTAAACTCAGGCTAGAAAAACGATACAAGTGTAGTTGTCAGTCGAATGAGCAATTTGACTGGGTTATGAACTAATCGATTTTCTATTCAATACGTTCATTATGAAGAAACCATTTGTTGCAAATGAAGAAACGACGTTGATATTGACACCGAAAAAAAAATGTATTCATTTACATATTTTATTTTGATCTAATATAGCATTGAAGTATAATGTATTTTAAAGCATACAGAACTTCAACTAGAGCTCGCTCATCTGAGGATTCTGATAATAGTAATATATGGTTCCTCGATATAATTTGGAATACACGCTGAATTCAGTTATTTTTAAATTGAAATGCAATGAATATTAGCAAAGAACGAATTTTCAGGACGTGATTTAAGATTTGGAATATAACTTCATCTTCCAAAAGTTTTAAACGTTTGAAGGTGCATCGAGCATTACCGAAGTTAATTCACAATTATCTTAGATGGTAGACGAATTTCTTCTTTCGTGGATATAACTTGACTAAACGAACCAACCTAACCTATAACCTGATTCTAGTTTAATCTAAATTGAAATAACAGTTATTGGAAGCATTTTTCTTCTCGAATAAACCGGTCAAAAATTACATAACATTTGACAGGTATCAGGCAAACAAAAAACGGTCCATTACTTTGGGTTCAAGCTTTACAACAGGAATACGAGGGCCGTTTCGTGTCATTGCCGCCCCTGGCAAGGATTTAATTATGCAAAGTGTGGATGCATACTGAAAGTGGAGAAAAGAGGAAGCCATGCTTTGCTTTTTAAATTTAATTCTATGAGTTTTGGAAACTACTCCAAACTTTTGGAATTTGGATTCTTCAGGAAGAAGGCTAATTTGGCTAAATAGCTGTTTTCAGCAAATAAAATGCTCAATCAGGCCTATGTATTATTCAACAAGAACTAAACTTGTATTAACATTTTTAATTCCATCCATTAATATAAATGAGAAAATCCAGAAAATTTTATGAATGACTCAAGGCACAATCTAGCTGTTTTTCTTATTTCAGTTCTTCAAGTGTGTGATTGTTTTTTTTCAGTGTTTTAAAATATGCTCAAAACGAAATGTTGTGGTGAAACGAAATGTTTGTGGTCATATCATATTGCACTTTTGAAGCTTGACCTGTTGCTAATAAAAATATATGAATAAAATTGAATTTTTTAGAATAATAATGTTTAAATAGCCTATTATTACAAAACGGCACCAAAAGCGACCCTTGAATTTGGTGCCCCTGGTAAACGCCATTGAAACGCCCCTGGTGTGGTTATAGGATCAATTCTTACCTGATAAAGTGTCTCATCGTCCCAGTGAGGATTCACTAGCGACAGGCCGTGTGCAAGTCTGTTGTGTTCACGGGCGAGTAACGTGTGCATACACGTGAGTACAAGTTGTTCGTTGACACGGATCTCACCGCCTTCGAAACAGTACATGGAACGGTTAGGTCTGGTACAGCCCTCGTCAGGGATGTCAAGCTTCAAGGGTAACAGATCTTTGAGACCGTAGTCGGCGAAGACAGGGTTCATCCTCAAAAGACCACCGTAACCAGTTCGCAAATGCCTGAAAGAAAATTTAAATTTTACATTTTAATGTTGCTTTAAAGACACCACCAACAGTTATAGGTTGTACGGGGGTACGAATGATTGGGCCATAATGAAACGATTAAGGATGATAAAACCCCCTCATGAGACTCAAGGGGCTTAGAACCCATTGCCGACCTGATTTTAGTTCCAAACCTATAGTTTGATAGTCGACTGAGGCCCGGAATTACCAAGTACAGTTAGCCTTTATCTGACAATTCAAACTTATTATCACCATGGTTACCCATGCTATTTGTTTTCATCAACTCGCAGATAAATACTAACTGGACTTCGTAATACCGGGCCTGAGCAACGCGAGCGTCTAAGAAGTCAAATATAGTTTCTAATAATAAGAAAATGACTTTTTCAAAATTAATTTTACGAATGTCATCCATATTTTCATGTTTTGTTTCAATATTGTTCGTTCAACGATACCGCCAATAGCTAGAGCATTTGGAGGTACAGATAATTATGCGACTGATGAATGAATTATGTGTATACTTCTATAAGTATAGACGTATAGATGTATAGACTTTCGCTCATCTAATAAAATGACCGGATTTTAGAAAATGACATCAAAATGGTACCGGTACAAGCTCATATTAAAAGAAACGAAATACAAATAAAAAGTTATTAAACCATTATATAATCAGAAAAAAAAGTTTTTTCAAATTTCATCCAATTGAGTGAAAAAATGTGGATAAAAGGTGAATTTAGCATCAGAAAATCTCAAACGAAATTTCGAAATATTTCATCCTATGCAAACACAGAAATGTCAAAATATCTTGATTATTGAGAAAAATTTAGGTTTCATTTCAATACAAGTTTACAAAACAGCATTTCGACACGGTTTTCTACCAAATATTATAACATGTTCTGAGAGTTTTTAAAAGTGACCTCATTTATATTTTCTTGTTTGCACTGAATTATTTTTTATACAATGTCGTTCGTTTGTCTCCATGATAAATGATTGATATACCATGCAGACAGCTAGTCCACGTAATATCATTTAGCAATGTCTAGAAGGTGTTGAACTGAAATCGTGACAATATCGGACACGGAACGAATAGTACAGATGTATTCAACTTTTTATATTATCCGAGAAAAACAAATTGAACGAAACAATAATAATTGATGGTGCAATTGTATTTTAGGCTATCAACACGTAATACGTATTGAATCAAAAAGTTTTCCTTTCAACAAAGATTTATTGTCGCTGTACGGAAGATTAATTAAAAAATAAATACCATCTTGAAACGTATTAATTGATATAGTGCACCATAAAAGTACGCAAGCAGAATAAATAATAGGCCTAGTTTAGTTGTAGTTATTATTCTATATAGCCACACTAAAACACATGATTAACTTTCACTTTATAATAAAACGATTTGTTATACAAATCCTTACAAATGATTGATGAAAACTTGTTGCAAATACCAATCTGAATTGTTGATTTTTATCTCCAATCTTTTTTGCTGTCTGTAATTATCATAATAATTCATTTTATAACTCAAATGAATTTGTAAGTGATAAGTTGTTCCAATAGTCGTGTTTCAAAGTTTTATTTTTCTTGTACACCAAAAACGTGAGCGAAGAAGAATCAGACCACGAAAATGATAAATAAAAGTACTGAGAATTCCCCTCTTTTTACATCTAAATGAATTCACCATCTCAAAATACATCAATCTCGGATAATTTAGAACAAGAAAATAAAACATGATACTGTATAGGTACCATATAAAACATCATCATTAATATAATACTGCTTCCATAAAGAAGATTTCCCAATGGACACAGAATAATGATAGTATGGATAAAATGGGAACATTTTATGTCGATGAGACAACAAATTAAAAGACTTGTGTTGCTAAAAACAAATCAATGAATGAAATATACATACATAATTAAATATACACATTTTGAAACTGTACGAGTCAAAGAGAAATTTGAAGTTATTCTTTTCCTGAATTATACTTGAATTTCATTATCTATTTACCTTGAGAATTTTTCTGACACTCCATAGACAGTGTTGCCATCGATGACACCGGTAAGGGTGTTGAATTGCACTCTGGAACCAAGTCTGCAGCCTGGTCGAGCGGCGGGGAAACCCCTGACAAAGTCCTGACACCTCAGTTTGAAAAGACTGTAGAAATAGTCATCAGCTGGAATCTCGATCTCGAGACAATAGGGATTCTTCAGGTGAGGGGGACGGTTGCAACATTCCTCGGGCTCGTTCCTGTTCAGGGGATCTGGAAGAAGGAAGAATTTAACGATTAATTTATTTACAATGTCAGTACACAGATGTGTAGCAGATGACAATCGAGGATTCCTTACCTCAGTTCTTTTATCCTTTTGTTTATTATACCTGAACTTATCCACGTGCTATTTACACTTTGAAAGTGAGTTACATGATATATAATTATTTTCTTTGGATTGATAAAATCGCCCTTATGGTCTTATCCGAACGATCTTGATTTGATACCCTTGGTCTTACTGGGGAAATCGTGTCTTTTTGTCAATTTTCTGTATGCTAATAATAATACATCCAAATAACAAATACGTTCAAGTCAATACTTATATTCACTCGGAGATAAAAAATGATTCAACGAGAAAATGTATGTATCTGCAATAACTTGGTCATTTTATGGCTCAATAAGCTAAACCACTGCCTTGAGGCGTGGGTTCAAGTTCCGCATAAGGCATGACATAACTATTCCAAACAACTATCACCCGATTATTCGTACCCCAAAATAACCGGTCGGGGTATTAATAATACAATAATAATTACTAACATTGCAGTGTTTAATTATTGGTATCGCAAAATATGCTGCATGGTATGGATGACTCATCATTTTTATCTACTTATAAATAATAATATTAATAATAATAATAACGTTTATTAAATTATATAACAGACCATCAGATGATCTTGATCATCTGATGAGTGATGAGTGATGAAGTGCATGAGTGTAATAAATACACTGAGTGATGAGTGTAATAAATAATGTTAATCAAGTTATTTCATAATAAAATATAACTTGAATACGACTTGATTATTTTTTATATTTTTCCTACGTACATGTATTTCACTCCTTTATTCATAGAATTGCAAGGATTTTTTTAGGCCTTACTATTATTCAAAAGTATAATTTATTTCATAATCAGTCAAAAGAAAATTAGATCAGCCAAAATGGAGTATGTACTTTCGAAAACCGTATTTGAACAATTATATTCAATATACACAGTAATACATGCACGCTTTTATTGAGAATAATTCATCCATTGATAATGAAAATGATTTTTTTTGACAATTTGGACAAAGCTCAATTTGTCATTTGGACAAATTGTTTCCAAGTGCTATACATTTCAATTTTTGAAAGGTTTACATCAAATCAGGATACAATGAACGTTTGCAAATTTTATGATTCATTATATCGGTAAAGTATGAACTCCGGAATACGGATTTGGTATTCAGTTACAAAATAATCAGGAAAAAACAGAACTGGCACCTCCATCAAAAGGATAGTCAAAATTTTCATCGAAATTACAAAATATTCAATATGAAATGTTATTGTGTAACTACTGAAGTATTATTGTGCAACTCGATCGTCTATACCAACTTATTGTCTCTTATTGTTCAGATAATTTGATTATAATCAAGGTTCGTATTTGAAATCATGAGAGAAGTTTATTTTGTAACTGAAGGTCAAGTCTTCGACCTGAATTGAAGAAAGATGTATATCACAATTTTGGATCAGACTGTTATGTTTCATCAGATTTGAAAAATTATTCATATTTACGAAAAATTGAATTAATTGCCTGATTTATACATTCTGATATTTAATAAAACAACTTCCATGTCAATAGTCAACTCCATTTTAAGAGTATAACATTAAATAGTAGATAATAAAATATAACAAAGGCAGATGTTGGCCAAATATCACTTATTGATAACCTTGACAAAAAAATCTTCATTGACAAAGTCAATAAAATGATACAACACATGTTTCAGAACACAATATTTCAATCTGACACAAGACGTGACTAATGGTTTTCAGGAAAACCTAAGAATTCTATAAACATTCATGTCGGCGTGTGAAAGTAGTACGGTAGTCGATTTCAGTTTGATAATCTCAGTTACAAATAATTCTATTTTCGAATCTTTGAAAGTGTGAGAAACATATTGCAATAGTTTAGCACGAGTCAATTTGCAAATGAAGTCATACATTTCGTTATTTAAGGGCGGAAACCTCGTGATTCTTTTGTACATGTTTTGTGATAAATTTCCCTCTCTATATATATTGACTATCTTTGTTACTTTAGCCATGAATGATTACGTTGAACGTACAATAAGTTATAGAGCACTTACTCTTGTTCTTAATTGTGTAATAGTGTACAGATGTTTTTTACAGCTATTTTGCATATTGTATTACGATTAAAAAAAGCTAATGCAATAAAATGAAGTTTATATACCAAGATCTTTTATACGTTCTGTGGTAGTGAACTAAAAGTCTGGAAATTATGGGGTGTTATGAAATTCAAACCTTCGAATATCTATTATTCGCAATATGGTAAATATCCAATCTTGAAATGAGTTATATAAAACCTTCGGAAAGTTCAGTCTGAATTCACGGCAAACCCATTACTAATTGACCTAAGCTAATATCAGTACAGACGTTATTTACAAACCATGTCCCAAGGTTTACTTTGTAATAAAATAACTCACGATATATATTATTAACTTCGAAGCCAGCAACAATGTTTCGTTATTTCTTAAAAAAAGAAATTCACAGTTTGAGTAGTAATTTGTGTCCACTAAGGCAGTAGGTTGGTTCAAACTGGTTTCACAAGCGATGCAAGTTGCACTGTCTCTAAGATTTTCTTTTTTTTTCATCCAATTATCTTTACCAAAAAGCCACAACTCTTGTAAAATGTACAGTAGAGGCTTCATTAGATTCAAAAAGGTGATTTTTATAAATATATACTAGATCGTAATAAATCATCTCCTATATATTTTACAAGAATTTTTCCTTTTATTTTTGTGCAGCTAATTGGGTTTAAATGTAGTGAAAACGTAGAATGTTGTGCTTACCCAGTGGTGTGGCCGTCAACGTGTAGTCATGGTCCATGAACTGTCCCCAGGCGACAATCATGACAGTGCCAGCGTGGTCATGGAAACCCTCGTCGGGATGAACTGTCCTCGATACGATACGGGGCAGGGGCAGTTGATTACCGGTCACACTGATACGGGGCGCGGTCATACCGTCGGCGTAAAGTGGGCCCACAAGCCTACGTCATCAAACATGAATATGATTATGAATTGGTTAAAATTAGCTTAATTAGCAGTTAGCTCAATGTCCGATTATTATTAATGTAAGATCGATTGATAATATCTTCTGTAACATTGTATTAAAATATTATCCTGTATTAAATCAATCAGATTCTAGACCACCCTAAAAAATTTGTTATTATTTTTAATTATAATGAACATTGAAATTGAGAAAATCTAATTTTTGATGATGAAAGTTTTTTAAATTTTGTCGATTTGTTCTCATTGTAATTCATTACATTCAAGAATACGTACTTACCGAACATTAAAGGATCAATGTTTTTCAGTGACGTCATGAGAGAAGAGAAAAGATTTCGAATTAAATTCAGAAATTTTAGAGAAATTTTGGAAGAATACCATGTTGATTCTAGTCAGATTTTAGAAAACGACAATTAATAAAATGAGAAATATTTTCAATGTATCTTATATCATAATCTAATATGTTCTTTAAACAAAACGTGTAAATTGAACTACACAAATTAAAAATAACAAGAAAAATGTTTCTTTTGAAAGATATTTAATTTCATAGATAAGGTCTACTCTAATTACCTTGTGAATGGTGTCATAGTTGCTCCCCATGTAGGGTGCACCAGATTGGAACAGAGTCCGTCGTATCGCCTGTATTTACCAGGTCTGCATTCGACGTTGGCCAAGAACGGTGGACAAACGTCTCGGATCAATGTCTTGGACGTGTCGATCAGGGGAAGACCCTTTTCAATATCTTCGTAGCTTAAGCCATAACTATAAACAAAGAAATAGAAACATTTAGATACTTGTATCCACGAAGGGAAGACGGCTGTCCAACATTAATTGAATAATCGTGATAATTACTTGTTATCGGTGCAATTTTAAGGATTTATTGCTTTTGAAAAATGTAGTTGTGGTTTTTATCGTCAATTTCCTTCTGGAAAATTATATTATCGTGAAAATGCTACTGCTGAAATAGAAATAGAACATATGTGTTTGCTATTTTGGTGGTCAACAATTTTTATTTCGTAGAATATGTTTACTTTGTATACCCTTGAGAAATAAAAAAAGCTACCAAAAGAATAATTGTAAAAAAATTGGTAACTTTAGAGAATTTCGCTACAGTTTTCACGCTTCTGAAAGATGTGTTTTTATTTCTCATCGTAAATCTCGAATCTTTTCCTGAAAAAATCATCGACCCTCAAAATTACCATAGCTGTACAAATATAAGGGAGATAATAGTTTCTATTATGTTGATGGATAATGTACATTACTATTGTTGATACAAGTTTTCAAGATGAGTAGATAGAATGGAATAATCTTAATTCAACTTTATGTTTTAATAGAATACATAATGATCGTTATCATTCAACTATGTGTGAAAAAACAAGATTTTGTGCTACAATTAGTAAGATAATTCCATATAAGAATTAAATCGTCTACATCTTCAGGAATAACTTGATGATAAAACAATGTTGTATTCATATTTTATTTTAATTACATCTAAAAACGATGTTTTATTATGTATTATACACTTAACTATAATATGTAATCATGTGTCCATCACATTAATTAAACCAGTATGTATAGACGTCAACGTTTTTGTTCCCCATCTACTTGACTTTGAAGACAAGTTATAAGGACTAAGTGACAACAATACTTCATTAAAACGTCTCAACTATCTATTTATCCATTACACAAACAGCAATTAAGTTAATTTAACCAATCTCTGTCCTACATTTTAATCTGCTTCTAGTTTTAATTGACGTCGCAGGAGTCTATGCTATACTCATCTTCGAATAATGCTCCAGGCAAGATCCCTGACCTCATAATTAACTAGTAATGTGACCAATATTTATAATTGAACAAGTGTTGAAATATTGTAGAAACTTGAATAAATCCATGCTTCAACTTTTCAATGTTTTTTTCACCATTTCCCCGTAGATGTGCTGAAAATTTATGAAGAAAATCATCGTTCAAATAAATCATGATAGGAGAAGTGATTTTTCGGCCATGACCGCATTTACCTAAGAACTTATATTAATCGTGTTTATAAACTTCGTTTACTTTCCAATTATTATTTTATGTAATAAATCTTTGGACCATTATACTCTTTTATAATATAATAAAAGTGTACTGTCGGTAGGTGTGATAAATAATTATATCCTATGGTACTCATATCTATGCCTGATATTGTAAACCCATAAATGAATATTTAAGTACTTTCTTCGCGGAAATCATGTATTTCATGTCTAGACAACAGTACTTGTATTATATATAATCATGATTTATTTTAGCCTTAACCTTATCAAGCCCAAAACTATGTACCAACGTGAAACTATAATAAAACTGCGTTATTTTACGACAGTCACGAGTCTCAAAAATGAATGTACATCATACATATTATATTATGGTTCCATTTTTTGGATGAAAAAATAAAACGAAACTATATTTGATGAGTGTGTATGATGATGAAATATACTTCTTCATTGTGACGAAATTCATCAGTAGATTATGTAGATTATTTTGATCGAATAATCGAGAAGGAACCGAAAATTTGTTCTACAGATATGTATACCAACTCCAACATATTCATATAAATCTTTTTTGAAGATGCTTATTTTTGATCGTCGGTTAAATATATAAATGGTTTTCACAAAATGCTAGACTCGAACTTACACATGAATTAATTTTTTCAATGCAATGCTGACTCAGCTACACAAACAGCTTTCTATCATTTTACAAATACAAAAAGTTATTTTTTTAAAAACAGTGTTCCTAAAATGTTTCATCGTTTATATGTGAACGTGACAAATCGATGCGAGTAGGCTACATCTAACAATAGGATACATTACGATTTGTTAACGTATAGTAATGATAAACTTTATTTTGTTCCAATCAATCATTTCATCACTCCTGTCAATCTCCAGCCTAAGCCTATACGTAATACCTTATAACTAACATCGTCGAGATGTTATTCGTGTTACCTAAGAGAAATCCTAACGACCGGAGTGAGAATTATTGCCACTCGTCTCGATGTGTTTTTTTTTTTGACAACATATACACAGAGTGGTGAAAGTTGTATATCTCATACTGTACAATTGCCCTGCAGACATTCAGATTAGTTCACTTTGGTTGAGGTCGGTTCTCAACAGTTTTAATGACTGTTTTAGACCAAGTCCTGGTCTTAATTCTATAGAATTCGAATATACAATTCGTAACTGTTTTAATTTTAGCTTTGGTCTCGAGCTCGTTGTACGATTTAATCAAATTCCATTTCGACAATTCGAAGTCAAAATGTGTGTTCACGACAAACCAATCAGATGCGTTGAACAGTTCGAATCGTTCTGATGGTTTTGGTTGGACGATTGTGGAGGTGTCGAATTTTAAGCAGTTACGAATCAATTTGAACTTGGGTTGTTATAAGCGTGTTAGAACTAAAATTCAGACTGAAACACTCGTCGAATATTTGTGAATTGATTCTAAGGTCATTGGTGACTTACGTTTTGGCAAGACTAATTGAGATGTCGAGAAGAAGTTCACCGACTGTGGCGATCTCCTCGGTTTTCCAGATATGGTGACTGGGTGCTGCAACGTCTGAAAACAAAATACACCATCATTAGTAAGATGAAATACATCACCAATATAATTATTTATTCATCATTTTACTTCATTATTTAATACATACTCACAACTTTTATTATAAAATGTATATCTTATAAATTACAAACTAATAAAAAGTGATTTTCCACATTATAAAATATAGTGATTTTCCACATTGTAAAATATAATGATTTTCCATATTATAAAATATGGTTCAAAATCTATGGTATTCAGAGAGTGCAAGAAGTATGGGATTTATTGTCAAACACGCTGCATAATTGTTTTCCGTTATATCGACTAGTCTTCGATGTATAATTCATATATGTTCATTTAATAGGTTGTTTGTTCTATAAGTACATCTTATCTATATATATATATATATATATATATATATATATATATATATATATATATATATATATATATATATATATATATATATATATATATATACTCTCAATTTCAAACTTATGTTACTGTTTTCAATCTACGTTAGATGAAATAAAATAACTGTTTTTCCAATTATATCGTAATTTTTATTATCATGTATTTGGGGTAACGGATTTTTAATTTTTAAATCAGAACATTTCTACTTGTCTACTAACACTTTTTTTAAATTGTTTGTCCTAGATGTACAAATGGCGTGTGTATGTGTGTCTTCCGCGGAGTGATTGACATTGGCAGCGTAGGCGTAAGCCCGGAAACCATGCATGTCCTTTAAGGCTATCTCATACGTCATACGGTCACGGACAGAGTCTGATGCTTGGGAACGAAGTATACATGAATGCAAAACGATGGATTGAAAGGAGGAATATATTATCATTTTCATATTGGGTTTAATGATGCACTGTACTGATGGGAATACATCATTAACCTAAGAAAAGGCTTATGCGAATTGTAATACTAGGCAAACGCGTTATGTGTTTCCGCGTTGATGGATGAGCTGGAACATATCAACTTATCTTTGGATTGGTTATTATATATATATACACCTTGAGATCCAAACCATTACATCACTGCCATCTTATTTTCCATTAATAATTTATATAATAATAAAGAAGGCTTTGTTTTAATCGTTTACAATCAAGTGGTGACACTTGTTGCTTTGATTTAATAGGTATCTTAATAGCTTTGAATAATTGACACAAATAACATTATATATTTTTTTACATCGAAACGGCTGATCCGATTTGAGTAAAAGTTCGGAATAATGTGTATCATTATCAGATTGAAATTCTCTGAGAATTTGAAACCTCTCAGATGAAATATTTTTCACGAATGTTTTCCTCTGGCTTATTCTAATGGGATTTTTGAAAACTTTGGAATGAGTTTTCTCAGAAGTTGTTTAACCGATCGTGCCTCAAAACTATACAGCATCAAGTCAGATAGGGGTTCATGAGTGTGCCAAGTTTCAACTGATTTTGAATTTTTGTCTGACCTGTGGAGCGCGAACAAAAAAACAAAAAAAAAAAAAAAAAAAAAAAAAAAAAAAACAGGCACTTTTTTTTCGGTATAGTGTAATTGAGTCTTCGCTTCGCTCATCCAATTAGTGAACTGTTTTTATGAAATGTGTTATGAATCTACACACCTTGATATATGATTTTCTAGAAACTTTTCGGATATGTTCGTCAATACTAGGCAAACGCGTTATGTGTTTCCGCGTTGATGGATGAGCTGGAACATATCAACTTATCTTTGGATTGGTTATTATATATATATACACCTTGAGATCCAAACCATTACATCACTGCCATCTTATTTTCCATTAGTAATTTATATAATAATAAAGAAGGCTTTGTTTTAATCGTTTACAATCAAGTGGTGACACTTGTTGCTTTGATTTAATAGGTATCTTAATAGCTTTGAATAATTGACACAAATAACATTATATATTTTTTTACATCGAAACGGCTGATCCGATTTGACTAAAAGTTCGGAATAATGTGTATCATTATCAGATTGAAATTCTCTGAGAATTTGAATTCTCTCAGACGAAATATTTTTCACGAATGTTTTCCTCTGGCTTATTCTAATGGGATTTTTGAAAACTTTGGAATGAGTTTTCTCAGAAGTTGTTCAACCGATCGTGCCTCAAAACTATACAGCATCAAGTCAGATAGGGGTTCATGTGTGTGCCAAGTTTCAACTGATTTTGGATTTTTGTCTGACCTGTGGAGCGCGAACAAAAAAAAAAAAAAAAAAAAAAAAAAAAAAAAAAAAACAGGCACTTTTTTTTCAGTATAGTGTAATTGAGTCTTCGCTTCGCTCATCCAATTATCTGTATATCTCAGAATTGAAATATTTTGCGATGAAAAATTCCATTTTTTTGCTACGTTATTCTTAAGAGTATTTTTAAAATTTTGATCATCAATTCTTCGAAATCTACCTGACTGATTATAACAATATATAATATGGTAGCAATTTGGAGGGTGAGTAACGCTAAGAAAAAGTCCCAATGTGGATTGATCATATTTATAAAATATAAAGCATAAGAACATAAAATAAAATAAATTATTGTTTTACCAGTATATTACAATTCAGTAGTATTTGTTCAAAGTTACACCGTTTTATTACGATTAAATTTTGTTCCATCGTTCATGTGAGTTTTTTTCAAAACCAGAATTAAATGACTTGAAAATTAGTTGATTGGATGAATGCATGATAAAGACCCTATTTGAGCTGGAAGAATGTTTTCGTTATCTGTCATCCAATAAAAGAGGTTAATTAAAATATCATTCATTACTACACTACGTTTTTAATATGAATTGACTCCACTTTTCCACAACACGAATTTTGCCTACTACTTCTTTAACAATAGTTTGACATAACTCGGTTCTACCGTGAAGTTGAACAAAGTATTCTTCAATATCAGTTGTATACATCAAGTACTCGTGAATAAATATAACCTATAAAGTATAAAGCGATATTTACTTCAACATCTATCAATTACACTTTCACTCAATTGACAATTTCCTTAGAATTTTCATATAAAAGCTTGAAGAGAGCGTAGCGTAAAATTAGTTTATTCATATTATATATATAGGGAGACTTGATACAATTATTGCGTAATACGTATTGAAACCCTACTTGAGATATCCAATCAAATACCGTAACTGAAACGATTAGTGAGTTTGTTCTCATCAATTGTGTCTTAATTACCACCTGAAGGCGCAATATCCACTGTGAATTCGTTTTTATACAATTTTATGAGCTTTTTAAAAATTAATGAATTACATGGCAGGGAACTCAAAGAATCAATTCCTAACACTATGAATATAGAAAGCGTGATACAAAATTCCATCACAATAAACATTTCATTTTTTTGGTTATAATCATCCCACGTGTTATTCATATATATTTTATTTGTTCGTTATTAATTATATTTTTTTTGGTAATATTACAATGATCACATAACTAACTTTATCTACGTTCATCCAATAGGTTTATATTACCAATAATCAACAAATAATTCTCAATAATTAATGGATATTTTACAATTATTAATATCACAAATGTGAATTACATCTACTCTATAATTTACTTCATATTTACGTGCATTATTATTGATTAGTCACAACTACTAAGATTGCGTTTCTGTAATTTTATAAAAATTATATGTCTTTGGGCTTATAGATTGTGAATATAATTGATTGAATAGCTTGAAGCAGAACAAATACATAAAAAGTTGAAAACATTGGAAATTGCATAGATTTTGTACAAATATACGTAGTTGAAGTACATTTGATCCACTTATATACGCATTCACATGATATTGTCGAGTTGAGTATGTGTATGGCTAGGCCTGGAGAATATTGAAGATTTCTTGAAACTTTTCTTTACCTTCTGGAGAGAAATTGAATCTCTATTGACAGTTGTGGTTTTCCTACTTATTTGGTTAGATTACCACCGGAACACACAACCAAATAGAAATAATGAGGTAGAATTATAAAAACACATGCATTGATCGTTTGAATATATTACAATGCTGCATATTATAAAATTTATCACTTCTAAATTCACCGTTTATTGAACTATGTATTATGCATGGACGTATATATTCATCATTATTTTTTCTCAAATGGAAATGATGCTCCAAGTGCTTTTGCTTTCTCCATCTTCTCACGTTTATTTAATAAACCGTAGTTTTTATTTCACATACTTTTCTTTCATTTCAGGACCATAAGAGTGACTTTGAACTGAAAGTAACAATGCTAATACAGAGATACAATATTATAGTCTCGTATACTTCAGATTAAGAAGGGGTATATTTTGAAATAAGAATCAAATAGTGAATGGTTCGTTACATTGAAATAGTTATTACGTAGATTGTATGCTCTTGATATTCACTCCGAGGTTGAAACTATAATTGGTATTTTGTTGTCTACTTCCAATTTTCGCTGTCTCTTCTGTACAAAGTAATATTACTATAATTAGTATCCATTGTCGATATAATAACAATTACATGAACGGACTGAATGATTTTGCATACCAGGAGACCCTTCACTTTATAATCGAGTCTACAATTCCTACATACATCTCTCAGAATCTCTCATTTTTACATAAGTTACGCAATCATCCTTCTCATGTGGATGGAATACGGATCGATCTCATTCCATCAGGATATTGCTTTGTTTTCACCTTCTTCCTAAGTGAAAGGTATATTTCAAATGATTTTTTCTTGCCGTTTACAATAATAATCTTGATTACCTATTCTTGTACTATTATTCAATTAAAATCTTTTGTATAGTCGCTCACTTTATATCACAATTTATATTGAATAGAACTTGATGTCGTTGTCATGTAACTGAATAAATATTACTAAGAAAAACGTTAGAATGGGCCTCATTTCTGACATCATTCTTGGTTTATATTCTGCGAGTCGAAAACACTCCAATGAATAGATTATTTTATATTTATATATTCATTGTTTTTATTCAATTTATTTTTCTGCTTCGATTAGATATGAAATTTGTATTCATTGTTCTAACATTTCAATTTAATCATTTAGAGTTGGTCAATTTCGAGAGAAAAATAACATTCATGAAATCATGTTACATTTTTGAATATACACAACCATTCATTCATGACAACATTTTACACAATGTGATTATTTTACTTCATTCATTTTTATTGATTTGATGAACTGAACTTATTGACTCACTTATTCGTTTCCTTGCTTGGACATAGGCAGCGTTGATAGCATCGTACGTGATACACGTCTGTTGGCCGCCATATCCGCTGAAATCAAAAGAAAAAACACCAATCAAAATCATGCTCTTATACTAAAAGCGCGGGAAAACACAGATTTTAAAGGGGCAATGTCGGCATTGTTGGAGGGCGTTTTACGCTGCATTTCAACTGCAGTGACCTCAGACTTCTTACGCCCAATCTAGCCTTGATGTTTTCACGTCAACTTCTTCATTATTGTGGTTTAACGACGTACTATGAGGACGGCTAAGGTCTACTGACGTCGGCGAATGATGATGAGATCACGATATAAAAAGGAATAATAATTATTTTATTTAATGGACTGGTATTTTTCGTGACCTGTATTTTAGGTACAACCTCTCATTCACCCTGGGCATGCAACTGAATATGATAAAGGGGAATCACGTTCAAATAGAGCAATAATTTGTATCAAACTTTTGGATTCAAATTGGCATTATGTTGTCTATGCGTATATTAAATATTTGAATGAATATTTGGAAGATATTTATTTTATTGCTTGAATATAAATATCGAAATACAAAATCGATGTATGTATTTATGTATGTATTTAGGCATATATGTATGTGTGTTGTATATGTACGAATGTATATATATATATATATATATATATATATATATATATATATATATATATATATATAATATATATATATATATATATATTGTGGGTTTGATAGAATAGTTGTATTTCAATACACATCTCATTTTAATTACTCAAAGTCACCGCGCTCATGTTGAGGCTGTTATCTAGAGTTTAAAATAATGTAAGTATAGATCATTGGGTTGCTTGCATGTATATGCACTAACAATGAGGGTAAGTGCACTTTTCTATCAGTTATTAGAGGTTGAGCAAGTATGTGCACTCAGATGACCAACATGGATACTCGATTGGGAGCAGAGCGATTATATGAACACAACACTAATAACATGCATATTCTAAATTTAAATTGACCGATTGTTTCTACATTGTAAAATGTATCGTGGCCAGAGATTATATGCTAGTATTACTTCTTGTTCGAATAACACTGAAATTTTTATCTCGTGATGATGATTATTGTTTGCTTAACGACCCCACCAACAGCTAGGTTATACGGGAGTACGAATGAGCTGGTGGTTATGAATGTATGAAGTGATGATTAGTGAGAGGACATTTACAAAAACCTATACCTTATACGGGATTCGAACTCACGCCCAACGGTGACTTCAGTTTATGAAGCTTTTATCTCGTTTTCGCTCAATCCATCAAGTTGTTGTTGAAACGCACTGAATTGCACAGTTGTTATCTTTATTCAGATATTCGTAAAGATGCTATAAGAGAAGTAAAATCGATATCACGCATAGCGTACCCAACAGTCTTCGCCGTAAAAGTTGTGTGGATTTTCTTGGTGAGTTCTATATCTCTCAGTTGCTCTCTGCCACCGTTTTACTCGTCAGCCCGAATATATATATATATTTATATATATATATATATATATCAATTTCAATTGAATTATATAGTTTCACCTATCATCATCTCATCTTTTCATTATCACCTGCTCATTCATACTTTCGTATAAGATAGCTGTTGATGGGGTCGTTAAGCAGCATTAGAATGAAATAATAATACAAAAATTATTATATAGATAAAGAGAGATATAAATATATCAAGTTGACAAACAGGTATAAATAGACTTCGACACTATAAAAAGTATGAAAAATCATTGAATAATCGATCATCTATCGGTTTTCGATGCTCTATAGCTTGAGTCTAATTA
This sequence comes from Brachyptera risi, assembly GCA_964007535.1. Taxonomy (NCBI): domain Eukaryota; kingdom Metazoa; phylum Arthropoda; class Insecta; order Plecoptera; family Taeniopterygidae; genus Brachyptera; species Brachyptera risi. The sequence goes on from OZ023332.1 coordinate 33,442,520, forward strand.
TATTCCTAATACAAATTGGACCAACACTGGTTACCGAGGATAAAGAATAATTTCATATCATTTCATATCTAGTTGTAAGTTTTTATATTTCCCATGTATTTGTACGATGTACGAATCTTTGAATTAAATAAATAAAGTATTATCAGACTGACATATTCCAATGTAATTTTTTTTAATGTCAATTGTCACAGAATAGCGATGAATCTTTTTCACCTACTGATATTTCATCTCCCACAAGAACGATGTATCTGTATGCATGAAATGTCATCGAAATGACTCGAAAAATAAAAAAGAAATGTGACAACATATGGTCAGTTGAGGCTGGTTTTCAAAGCACTTTGAAAGAGAGTGGAGCTTAGTTAAGACAAAAATAAGAAATGGTATTTATACAATCATGAATCAAAACTAATACACAGTATGATACGATTCGTTGTGTGTCGTGACATAAATATACATGAAGATACATCCAGAGTAAGTGAAAGTAGAAGTGACTGAATAGAGATTCAAACTCGGGATCTTTAAATTGTTTTCTCGTGACGAAATTAAAATTTTATAAATACATATCACTCTAATTTATTAGTTCCTTGTTTTTTTCCTGATGAAATAATTATATCATTCTCATCAAACTTTCATTGTCTTCATTATTGGAATTGCGTAGGATAAATCGTTACGTGATTTTAAAACAAATGTAATTCACTTTACGATTACACGATTACACGTAACATTTCTTTATGACGTGATAGTGGAAGAATCCTACAGTTGAATGTAATAAAATCATTCGATAAGAATCATTAATATTGTTAATTATATTACGATATCTATATATTTAATATTTATTGGTGTAAAGAAGTGAAATGAAACTCATATTGCATTTTTTTTCTGCGCTCAATAAATGGTGAATGATTAATAAATGATGAACATATGTAACTTATTGGAAAAGGGTAAGTGAAGGCCGAGGTGATGGCTAAATTTAACATACCAGTAGGCCTACTTGAAAAATTGGAAGATTTTTTTTCACGCTCTACAGGTCATACGAAAAAATGAATAATCATGAAACTTGATAATTGTCAGTCATAATGTAATATTCACTATGTAATTATCTAACATAAAGTTCATAGGCTTAATCAGTTGAACCACTCATGGGTAAAACATTCGTTGAATTAATAAAAAAACTATAAGAACAATACAGAGCGGAAAAATTGGCAAAATAATTCTCAGAAAGTACATATATTTCCAGAGAATTTCAACACTGGAATGATGCAGATTATTTCAAAAGTATTCATAAATAGCTTCAGCCGTTGAGGAGAAGTGTATTTTTGAGAGCAGATGAAATAATTTATATCGATTACATTTTTTTTGTCAGCCGCATTATAAATAGCATTATGTGAAAACAGTCGGAAGAAAGAGGAGAAGAGGAAGACCAAGGATGAGGTGGGAAGAAGTGATAAGGTTAGATGTAGAAGAAAGAAGAGAATCGTGGGAGAGAGTGAAGGATGAAGAGTGGTGGAACGATAGGGGAGTATGGAGACGAGAGCTTGTGAAGAGAGTGGAAGATGGAGAAGATGGTGAGGGGGTGTTGTGTCTGGCGAGCACAACATCGAAGAGATTGGCCAAATTTTGGCCACCGTAGGTTGCCCCTAACCCGATTTAAGATTGGATTTGTGAAAATAAATGAAGATTTTATTATTATGTGAATATATCATTTTGAAATTTTAAATCTATAACGTGCACAATATGAATATCTACCATTCATCATACTGATTTACAATGAATATGAACCATCATAAATAAAACATATATCCATCTTTGGGCACATAACTAATTACTTCCTGTACATTATTTGATGGGTATAATTAGTTGTGTTTATTTTTGGGCAAGTTGTAGCGGAATGCCTCTCAATTCAAAAAAATTAAATTATTCAATATTATTTGTTTTAATGATTCTATTAAAAATTGAGGCTATTTGTAGGTAGAAGTAAGCCGTATGGCACAAGACTATAAAGGTGAACCGTGTTCTACTATATCATCTTTATCAAAAACCCACCGAAAGTGAGAAATAATGAGAACTTTTTTTTATTACTTCCCGTCTCTTTATTCCATTGTCTGACGGTACTAGCACATAAAGATGAATGTTATAAAAGCATGCACCTTCGAGGGGAAAGTAAGTTCAACTAACTGGACCATAACGAACGCCCTTGTGAAGGGTCAATAATTTGATGGACGCTACAAACTACAATACCCTGCCCTATAGGTAATAATTGCTGTATAGTCAGTCAGCGCGTGATGCTGCCCTATTGGATAATACCATGGAAACTGCTAGTCGAATGGTGGATAATGGGTTAGGAGGTAGAGAATAGCAGATGAATGAGAGCATGATGCGTGAATCTAACCATGCTAAAATGAAGATAAATTGGAGATACTAATAGCCTTAATGCATTTTTAATGCTACACATATAAAAATCGTAAATCAACAAGGATGATCATCAGCAATTTACTGAATCAAAGAGATATACGTTATCAGAAAAGTAATATTACCAAGAGATGAAGATATATATGTATATATATATTAAAGTTTGAAAACTGTGTTTAAATACATTTTTAATAACCCACTTGTGGTAACCTAAAAGTTGACGAACCAGAAATTAATTGCAATCGTATTATAAATACGTATATATATATATATATATATATATATATATATATATATATATATATATATATATATATATATATATATATATATATATACATATATACTTACTACCACGAAAGAAGGAGATTTCAATCGACTGACCCCTGACACCACAGGTAAGCCTACACAGGTGATTCACACCTTCATCTTCCGTGGATACAGGTACACATCTATACTATAATATAAATATCTATACGAGAGCGTTGTATGGCGAGAATGTTTTATGACGTGTGTGGTGTGCCTCAGAACATTAACGTCAGATAACGCGTTAATAATGTTTTCATCTAATAAATAACAGAATACATTTAACAATCATCATTGATCAAGATTGTGACATACATTTAGGTGTCAATACCATCATGATACCTCCCATTTTACCTCTCATTTGAATGCCAAATTCAAGGATTTTATCAAATCTTATATCATAATAACAAAAATAAACACAATTTTGATGAATGAAACTTTTTTTTACCCATTTAGGCACTCGAGTGATGTACTTGCGAAGTCACTTGCTACTTGTCTGCTGCATGCAATTGCGTATCTCATATTTTTACGTTCATGCTGCCCTAGTTCTAGGCCCGTATAAAATATTACTCGTTTCATAAATCCTGAAGATAATAACAACGTATGGTTCAATACAAATAAAATACACGTATTGATTGTAATTACTTTTGGAGAGATAGATAGATAGATAGAGAGAGAAGAGATAGATAGAGAGAGAGAGAGAGAGAGAGAGAGAGAGAAAGAGAGAGAGAGAGGTGGGTTCTACGCTCATCACTTCATTGATACATATATATTGCTATATATTATATATATATATATATATATATATATATATATATATATATATATATAAATGAATATATATATATACATATATATATATATATATATATATATATATATATATATATATATATATATGTATATATATATATATATTCATTTATATATATATATATATATATATATATAGGAAATTACATAATGCACTCAATTAACCATGTAGTAAGAAGTTGTTTTTGATTATAACTCTGTTGTATAATGTGTTAAATTAAAGTTGTAATTAAAACGAGAAATTGGGTCGCACTTACATTTACATGTTAGTGTTACCATCCCAACTCTTTAGACATTTGAAACAGGTTGACTTGTCGAATGGCATGTTTTTATTTTAATTTGCATTCGTAATTTATGGTCATCATCATTCTATACATGTTCGAGTAGAAGAAGTGATGATCAACAGTCACATGGAGAGGTTGCGAGTTGGCGAAAGAGTTTCACCTTAATCTTGGCAGTATTGAACTTCAATCGCTTCCACTCGGAATGCTAAACATAACGTTGTGATAATTTAGTGTGAAAATAATACATTCCTATGTTGTATTCAGTATGCGAAAAAGTGTGTCGCCAAATGGCCCTTGTGTTAATAATTTCTAGTCATTGCTATTTCAATGACATTGGCCCTCAAACAAAAGGTTGAATTACGGAACAATGATATAAATATATTATGTCGAATATTTTTCATATCTTTTCGAAGATCCATTGCCAGTCTCTGTCTATTTCCATCAATCAAGTATCACAGGCTGTTGGTATAAATTCATTATAATAATCAGTTTAAACACGGAAAATCTCAGCGCGATCTAGATCTTCTATAGTGAGTAGTGAATGAAGTTGAAATATAAATTCAAAGAAAATAATTCCTAATACCAAATTATTATAGTTTCTTTAATAATGTACGAGATTATCCGGTCTATATTAATTTGTAGTTGTTCAACATATTTTGCAATTAGTTTTTGCACGGGTTTAATTATTTGGTCTCACTATCTATAGCAGCATAATTATAAGGTACGGATGTACATTAATTCATACTGATTATATGTCCAAAGAATCATTTCTAATTTTTTCTCAGTAAGGACAAACTTGAAAGGTATTGTTCAGCAATTTGGAAAAACTGGTTACACAAGACATAACTGTTAAATGTTATTAAATTTAATTTTCAGCTATACTTGTATCCGCGAAAGAATGAAGGCCACCTACCACCTGAATAATTAAAATTCTTTTTTCAATTATATAATATTATTGTCACCATAAGTATCACATTTGAAAGATGCGGTTACGTTTTTCATCGTAAACCTTATTATGTAAAAATCATAAAATCATAATACACGAAAAGTACCTCAGCTATACAAATCTAATGGGGATACAATTAAAATTACTGAGCCATCGTAAAAAACTTCACACAAAATATCAAAATATTTGCAATTAAAATTTATATTAATTTTCATCTATCGATAACAATAAACAAGGTTTTAATAATTGACAGTGTTAGCAGCAGGTGTTGTCAAATGCCAATTGCCAGGGAAATCCTATACTAGTATTTTGTAGGTCGAGAGCCGGAGACCAAACTGTCTGACCCAATACGTCTATTGAATAATTAATTATTATTCAAAATAATAAAGTGAAGAAAATAAAACACGTTTGTAAGTCCCATACAGAAAGACGCACGTATAATACTTCTGGCAGATAATAATAATACTCACAATCTGAAATATGTTAATTACAAGATTTTTGAAATGGTTATCCGATTTGGAGGTACTTTAAAATGAGTCATCAGTTGGTTTTGGTTCAAATTTGAGCTAAATTAATCAAGTTAAGAACAAATGCAACAAAAGAACTGAATTCAAGAATTTTTTAAAATATTTTTTTTGTAGCAGAATTAAGTGAAGATTATCTCTTATCTGCCTGATATAGTTCAGCTTGCTTCAGTTACAACATTTTTCCTCGATGGAAAATAAATCAAAAGAAAATGCGAAACAAATATTTTATTTATCATCATAAAGAGGTTAAAGAAATCATCACTCCTACTATTCGTTTCGGTCCCTAAATGGCAAAATAGTTGGAAAAAGAAAGAGCGGCATACTCAAAGCCTCAATAAGAGAAAGAAAATGGCAAACGATCGAGTATTTGGGCATGATATTGAACATTAAAATGGAGAAACGTTCGTTTAGAATTTGGTCAATTGACAACAAATGCAATATATTGTTGAAATAAAATTGTCCTCACGTAAAAGAAATGTGTATGAAGACATATACTGTACTAAAAATTATTGCCGAATGATAATAACAATATGCACTTGAATTCATTAGAACGTTGGCAGTCATATCAACGTCACAAGCACAATATCCCCGTTACATTTTTTTTGTCCAGCTGTGTAATTTTTAGTGTAATGTAATTTATTAAGGGCGATCTTTCGAGAAGAAACGTTTTGTATCTTTCAAAAGAGTTAATTGTTCAAAGAAGCAAATATTTTCTATAATCACTAAAATTTCAACGTTTCTTCCGGTAGAACCTTCACCTTTTCTGAATAAAAGTTTATTACATACATACATCTTGAATTTTATAAATGCGATAGACCTTTATTGTGATGTGTGTATTCTATTTGGAGAATTTAAAAACATATTTGTGCACTTACAATGTTCCTCGTAGTGCATTTAGATTGTAGTCGAAGGAACTAGTTCTGCCTGGCCCGTCAAGAAGTAGCGCACATTCACCTCCCGTCGTTGATAAGTCCGGTGCGAACTGAAGAGCTGATATGCAACTAAGAGTAGCCAGACCCGCCCACAACAATATTCTGTGGAAAATAACAAGAAAAAAATACGTTCAGTAATGCTGGATGGAATAAAATTTATAATTGTATTAATTTATTTATATTGGGTACTGTAGTATGTCATCATTGTACTGATAACTAAGATCTATTGGCGTTGGTAAATGATATATGAGATGATGGGATGATGAGATGAAAGGTTATTTTATTAGGTATTTTTGGATAATGGAAAGGAGTCGGTCGTGGCCTGTTGTTAAGGAACCATCCAAGAATTGAACTGAACGACAGAAGGAAATCACGAAAAACCCCTGTCAGGATGGTCGACCATGGCGGGAATCGATCCCCTGTCTCCTGAATGACAGTTCAGTGTCTTAACTGGCCACTCGCCTTAGTAAAAAATTAACAATAAAATAGTCAAGGATAACGTGTAGTAAGTTGTTATAATATACTTGTTTTGAGGAGGTCAAGTTTGAGAGATCCAGGAAATGTTGATATATTTTGTTTTATTAATGGGAAGTTGGGAATTGAAATGAATTGAATTAAAAAGAATTTTCACTGTGATTTATGAACTCATGTTGAGACAAATTTGGAAGCATGTGAAACTGAACATTTAGGGATAATTTTCATTCATTTTCACATTCTTTGTTTTAAAAAATATTTCCACATGTATAGGCTATATCATTCTATTCGTTGAGAAAAATATGTGAATGAATCTATAAATCAATCATTGAATCAATTCAAAAACCTTTTATTAATGTGCTGATTATCGTTTCATTCAATGACGAGAAGTTTTTTTGTAGACAACATAAAGTTGTTTTTTTGGATTAAGGGTACGAAGTCAGAAAAGTAAATAGTGAATATGATCAAAAATGAACACGTCTACAATATACGAGATGACAGATAATTTTTTTATTTGAAAAAATAACGATTTTATATTCCAAACTCAATTGTCACATGATCATAAAATAATATTCAAATAATAAAAATCAGAAAATATGGAATTAGAAGAATAATAAAACAATATTTTAACAAGTTGATGGCGAAGTGAGTCTCACATAAAAGTGAAAAAATGCATACATTATCACGATAGTTATTAAAAGTCCGATGGAAAAAGCTAAATCTATTAAATTAAAATAACAGCAAAAGTATAGATAGTAGGGAGAGTACGGTGATGAGTGTTCGTTCAGCTTTATAATGAAAACAAATGGAATAAAACATTTCATAAATCAATGCATGTCTATTCATACACAGTACTGTAAATACTAACTAACGGTAATAAACAATAAACATATTTTAAAACAATGACGTAGGCCTATGTGCCACTAGGCCTGTTTGGAGAATTCATTCGACAGATAAAATCAAACCTATAATTAACGAAAAATGCACAAAAGAAGTTATGGACAGTTGATGTTGTCTGCAACTTTTGATATATGCAAGCTTTCAAAATGGACAATTACTTGTATATATAAATACATGCCTTTCAAGTATATTTCAAACCTCAGTATGCCCCTATACATGCAGACCAATTATAAGTGTATATAGATAATGGATGACGTTAGAGAAACAAAAAAAAAACGATAATTTAAATGCCATTATATTTATACCATCAAATATAATAATACTGTTCTTGCCCCTATGAAACAATAAGTAGGCACATATTGCGGTTTTCTCCAATCATATTCTAATACTGAGGTGTTAAGTAGTGTATGTTAATGGGACGCTTGCCTACTTATTTTAAACATTAAAGAATTCGCTTCTAGATTGTTATAATGTATGCTAATCACACATGAATAATAATACTCAAATTATGTCGAAAATGTCGCTCTTTTTATTGAGTTTGAACTTAATATCTTGTCCATGTGAGTTATTATTTAGATGATTTTATAAAAGCAATAATGTGAAATTGTGAATTATATCTCATTTCAATCGTGATTTTGATTTAAAATAATCTTGGTGACACCATCAAATGAATTTGTTCCCGTATAATCGTGCAGTCTTAATGAATAAACCGAAATCCATAACATAAGTTGTCAGTTAAAAAAATAACAATTCATCAATAATGAAAAAAAAGTTGAAAAAAATTGACCATCAAGAAAAAAAATATTTCGATGAAAATTTCAACAACCAGTTGTAAAAACCAAAGTGATTATGTATAAAATTCACTTCCTTTATTGGACAATAGTTCGAGCAGTCAACCAATTATATTCAAGTCCGAGGTGTATTTTCGTAGCACCATCTCTTCCAGTGGGTCAGTAGATCGCTTCTACATTTAAGCGTGTTGAAGATCTTTTTCTATCTTCTTCTCTTTCCCAACTGGCTATTATACTCAGCTAGAGTGAAGCAGACATCGGAGCAAGTTTTAATGATGGTCGAATCCAATAAGAAACCTAGCTCTCATCTTCAAGACGGCAATAAAGGCAAGGTCGCTGAGAGGCCGACCTAGTAATAGCAACGCGGCTATTATAGAGCGATCGCGAACCTAATGAATACAAATTGGAGAGAAAGCTTTCAAAAATGCAGTTACATTGAACTTATAACCCGGAAACTCAAGAAGCGACGAATATTCTGCGAAAGGTGTAAAAAGTGCATTTACTGTGAGCCTAATTGTAGGTGAAATAATCATAGTAATTTAAAAAAAGTCACACTGAATTCAACATATATCAAATAAAGTTTCGTATGAAAATGGCAAATGATAATACACATTGTCGATCAAGTTCAGAGAAAATGGAAAAAACACAAAAATCAATCAGGTTTTCATGCTTAATAGGATGTTTTAGTTTACACACACATATATGTATAGACCTGAAAGCCCTGAATATATATATATATATATATATATATATATATATATATATATATATATATATATATATATATTTATATATATATATATATATATATATGTATATATATATATATATATATATAAATATATGTATATGTATATATATATATATATATATATATATATATATATATATATATATATATATATATATATATATATATATAAATATATTTATATGTATATCATATAAATACAAGTACATTCATATAAATATATATATATATATATAATATATATATATATATATATATATATATATATATATATATATATATATATATATATATATATATATATATATATATATATATAATATAGGTGAACTAGACTCATTCAATTATAGGGCTACCGTATTATTAGGAATGTGAATTATGCTGTATTTGAATAATTTTGGTCTTAATATTATATGTAAGATAGTAAGCCTAGTAACAACTGATTCTGATTGTTGAATAATTTAGCAATAGGCCTATATACGAAAAAAAAAAATCGTTACGTCCTGGAAGAATGTTATAAAATAGCAATTATAATGTACTTTTTGTTCTAACTTGGCCAGTTGCGATGTTCAAAAACAAATTTTGCTGATCTTTATTGTAACATAAGTATTATTATAGGTGATCAAATTATTCTTTATGCTATTGTTTATACTTATGATTGTTACATTATATACTTCTATTATTTTTATCACTCTTTCGAGTTTGTAATATCATTATTTGTATCTTATTTATCAGTGTTATAACAATCGTAATCGTTTAATAGTATATTTATAGTATAGTTATTAAACGTAGATACGGCATCTGTATTCATTATGGCTTGGTGTTGGAAATGAATATATATATATATATATATATATATATATATATATACATGATCAATTATTAATTCTTTATGGTTGATTAAAAATTGTGTTTGTGCGTAAAATAACCATTTCCAATACAATTAATAGATATTTTACGTCAGACACGACTTTTAATTGAGAATTAAGAATGAAAAACTAATAATTGATCATAAAATGAGTCGTGAAAGCTTTCAACAAAACATACACACACATACACACACACACATATATATATAAATATATATATATATATATATATACATATATATATATATATATATATATATATATATATATATATATATATATATATATATAAGTTATATATTTTTAAAGTGGCAAGTGCAACGGAGTGAGATAAGTTTCAATCGTTATCTCTACCCTCTCCTTTCTTGACGTTACAATCATTCCATTTCATTGCTGAATAATTCAAAAACAAAAAATGTTGATTATATTCCATAGATCAAATTCAAATTTGAATTATTGAAATTGAATTATATCAAATTCAAAATAAATAAAATACAGCATAATTCACATTCGTCATATAGACCTATTGTTGAATGAGTTATAATATTATGAATTACTTTATTTGGTGCTATCGCCTGTGTGGTACCCTGCACAAACGATCCTACCTTTCTTCATCAGCCCCGAATTGAGAACAATAATTTTGTGTACGTTTCGATGTTAGTAATAATGATAGAAATATATTCAATTACGCTAGTATGCTGAAGTTCAATAACGCATTGTGTCACTGAATGGGGTATCTCAGATCTGAAATCTTAATGCCACTCTATTTTGTATTACATTCCTTTTGTGCAGTTGAAGAGAAAGGTTTAACACGCTTTTCCTAGACTTGGGAGCTTCACAGTTTTTAAAAACTCTTCTAGTTCAACTTAGTGTATACAGGTCACTGTGGTCAGCATACAGAGCTATTGTATTTTTAAAACAAGAAAATAATTCACTTAATTGTGTATGAGTATGATGCATTATTACACCCAAGGTATGTAAGCCAGTTAGCAAAATCCTGTTATATTGCATTGAGTCCAGTACTAGACCAAAGTCAGTATATATATATATATATATATATATATATATATATATATATATATATATATATATATATTTATATATATATATATATGTATATATATATATATATATATATATATATATATATATATATATATATATATATGTATATATATATATATATATATATATATATATATATATATATATATATATATATTTATATATATATATAGACCTACATCCAACACCTATGTGAACATTATTTTTGGATTTGAACTTTTAGAAGTTTTCGTTATTTCTCTCATCTTGTTAGAGATAATCACAATTTGTTGAAAAAGCTACAATAAAATCAATTATTTCTTTGGGTTGGAAAAACTGTCTTGTAGTATACACAGATCAAACTACCCCGCATTGTCATCTTTAGCCTTGATTTGGAAACAAGCGCTTTGTGTCAAGTATGCGATGTTGATGATTCAAACAGTATTCATTTCAGTACTGGTACTCATTTTTTCACTTCCAATGTAAGTTGATATATAGTGGAACAGATTCCGAAGCTATACGAAAACAAGTTTGATAACAATATTTTGCACAACCAGGATGTAGCTTAGACTCACGGAAGGCCACAAGAGAGGACACATGGATGGTAGGACACAACCACTCTCTATCTTGCAAACCAGTGCTGGCTTTGTCAAGATGGTTATTTTATATGGATAGTGTCTGAGAGAGAGAGTAAATGTGAGGAAGAGAGAGAGATATGATACTGGTCTTGATGATAAAGTTGTATTAGAATGGAAGGTGATTGACCTGGTCATTTTATTTAATGACACACTTTTGAAAAAAGAATCATCAGAGAGAGAGGATTGACGTTGCTGTTTATTTTATTGTATAATATCAGTTTTATTTCTTCCGTATGATTTAATTATATACTGTGGTGACGAGAATGAAAAAAAATCTTAATCTCAGATCTTCGATCGTAAGTCCTGGTTTTTAACAGAAAAACAAATATAGTCATGATCAAGGCAAAAATATATTTGTTTCAGACGAGACTTTACCGAGGGCAACCACCCTTAAATAATTATCAACCAAGAAGTGACTCATTTAACAAAATATACATTTCAGCTCGAGAATTATTCGTGATATAAATAATTGTGATTGCAGCTCCCTAAATAAGAAGCAGAATTTGTCTATAATTCAAACGATTTTTTAAATAAAAGATTATCAAATATTTTGCTGTGTGAACAATAGTAAATAGTGATGTGAAAGAGGGATTTCATCCTGAGAAATTATGTTCAAGGGTAGCTTTCTACATATTAGTATTATAATATGATGAATATAATGGCCACTAAGTTCAGTAATAAGGTTGTATGAGTGACTAATGATATGGTTTTCCTATGTCAGTAATATCTATCTATCGTATCAAAGCCTGATTATTGTTATAGTTTATTATACTTAGCATCAAAATAACTGTATTGTTGTGAGCATTGTCGTAGAACAACACTAGCTCCAACTATAGAAACTGTTTTCAGTTTGGCCTAGTCCAGGAGGTTTTTTTCTATAAGGTTTATTGTGATAATATATCATTCTCATACATAATCAATTGAACAAATTATTTTTTATTCTAAAAATACTATAAAAATTGAAATAGGATAATTATTGAGAATTTTTTCAATTGATATCATATTTTAATTAGTGTGTTGTTGAGTAATAATTATCTTTTCGATCTTTTCGATCGGAGCGATCAAATAGATATTTTACGGATTGATTTTCTTGTATAAATATTCAACATTTAATTACGATATGCAGATAATTAAAAAAAAGAAATAATAGATCATACCATGATGAAAGAAGTTTTCAACGACATTATAAGACAAAAGTGAATTGATTTTTTTTTTAGAAAAAAGATGTAAACTCAGCAAGTATTTAATACTAAATTGTAATAATAATTTGTACCAGCTGTGACTTTCCCTGTTGTTCATTGTTTATGAAATGATGGTGCAAATGTTAGCTAGAAATAGTAAAAGCTGTATCAAACAATGTGGGAAATGAAATCAGCAAAAAATGTCATCAACACTATAACGATATTATTATCTCAATTATTGTAACTAGTTTTAATTCTACAACAATAACTTTACCATCACATTCTGATAATAACGTTTTGTTCTTGTGACGACACATAATATCAATAATAAAAAATATTTTGTAATAAATTGCATAATTTATATTCTGACTTCTCTACTGAAATTATATTCATGAAAGAGTTACAAATGATATATGCACTCATATAATAGCTTCGTCTTATTGTTTGCATAGACAAAGTCACGTTTCCAAAACTAAAATATACCAATTCTTATTATGTGAGCGGAATCCTAATCGCAACTGAATTTTTTTTTCATAATCTGCCCAAGACCTGCCTAGAAAATACGATTGAATCAATTCAGTACAAGTAATTTGTTTCACCAATTATAATCGTTTAAATTTCTCCACGAAAGTTGTTAACCTTACCAAATATTGCCTTTACGAATCAATGCAATAGTAAAATGTCTTTAAAAGTTCTGTAGACAATTACACATTGAATTCAAAATGTAATACCAATAATGATCGATAATAAGGTAATGACATTGGTAGGTCAATCATATTTCGTAATTCAATTATATCCGCAATGGTATTGCCTCCATTTCATATACACAATCATCTCAAAATGCAGACGTCCTTGCCCCAGTCACTTTACAGCTAACTGTAATATACCGTCCAATAATATAACGCCTCTACCAACCAGATAATTAAATAAAAGGTAGAATAGAAAGTAAGGTCAGTGTTATTGGTAAATGATTGCAGACAGTAAGATCACTCCATTATGGTTTAACAAAACATACACTCAGACATTTAAAAAATCTAATTAATTTTGAAGATATTTTGAAGACGATAGATGCCTCCGTGTTATTACCACAGTTATTCATTACATAAAAATGAAACGCAAAAATGATATATTCGTATCGTTGCATTAATAATCACGATATATTAATTGAAATATTTCAGTATCACGTATCAAATAAATCTTTGTGAAATGAGGCCATTAAATATATGCATGTAATACAACTAGATATAAAACGATATAATAAAATATTTATAACTACTACGTACATCATGCATTGCATTAATTGGTGAATGATCTATTAAATCATATTGCATCATACGTCATTGGACAGTAGAGCTCCTTATACGGTGAAATAGAACAGTACAGCTGTAGACCGCTTATTAACGTCAAATATAGTAGGACTATCAACGTTAATAATTGAATAATCGTGATTATTCTTGGTTAAGAACCGTTAACGCCGTACTTGTCATATATGCAAGCTCACAATTTAATAATAGCAGGTATGCCATTGTTCAATATGTAATTTACATTTCACCGAAGAAAGTAAGTATTTATATTATGAAGGATTGTAAAAAAAAAAAAAATACCGAGATGAACATGAAAAAATATCTTTCCCTCTCTCGATTTCCTTATAATGTAATTATAATGTTATATGGCAGCCTTTCTTTACATTAGGAATTTTCGAAGTATAGTGATACTTTATTGAGAATGCGTGGTTGCATGAAAATAACATTGAAAACTGAATGAGCCAATATTAATCTAACACAATCGACCTAACCTAACGACACTAAAAACACGAAAATTCGTGTGGATATCCACTTCGCTATTATATATATATATATATATATATATATATATATATATATATATATATATATATATATATTTATATATATATATATATATATATATATATATATATATATATATATATACTTGCATTCACGAGAGACCATCCAACTAACTGATCGCAAGAACTTGCGCAGTTCTCGCTTTAAATGTGATAATTCAACACATTTGAATTATGCATTTTTGATTCTTAACGAAAATATTGTCCTGAAAAATCATTCATTACACCCTAAAAATATCGCAACTATTCGAATGAAAATATGAATTTGAATGAAAAAATAAGTCGACTATTTGTAGCTTATACTTATTATATGTTAGATACGACCAAGATACATTGAGGGTTGCGTTAATTGGCTGATCTGATAAACCGTCAAACCAAGGCAACCCTCAATGCATCTTAGATACGACATTCAAACGTTGCTGTTGCACTTCCTTACGGTGTGTGATCTATTGGGCTGATTGCACTGAGCGTGCATGCAGCAATGAGATCAGTGTGCAGTCCGCTTTCACTTTATTCATCAGAACGTTCAAACTGTCATTACACATCAGTGAGCAAGTTATAAGAAATACGTATTACTATGGCTAATAACCATGTCCTGTCTGCCAATAAAGAGCTAGATTGATCAGGTTAAGAAATATTAGATATACATATAAAAGATGTTGTCATCACTCAATGTTTAGGCTGAATCGAAGAGCTCAAAGAATATATATCTATATTTGTGAAGATATAGGATATATATATATATATATATATATATATATATATATATATATATATATATATATATATTATATATATAAATATATATATATATATATATATATATATATATATATATATATATATAATATATATATATATATATATATATATATATATATATATATATATATAATGTTCAATCATAAATATATTTACGTTTTTCAATTTAAGCTCCATAGTAATGGGTTATTACAAATGCTTATGTAATACACATTAGTGTTTACCTGTTCAGATTGCTCACAATTAGTGTATCATACCGTCTGTTTTATAGAGTGACATAATAGTATTAAGTTAATAAACGTGAACGAAACTGTTATTATCTTTGAAGCAAAACGAATTGACATGGAGACTTCAACGCACGCGGAGGCAGGTAAAATTTAACATTATTGCCGGGTCGAGCGTTGTGCTCGATAAATTGAAATATTTATTAAATATTGAAATTGATAAAATTTATTACTCTTTTGAGTTGGTATATAATTACGTATTTTATGATGTGAAATGAAGTTCTCGATGAATTTAAGCACGCAAAATGTTTAATCTTGCTTATTGATGATTTCAAATAACAGTATAGTTCATATTTTATGTATTTATTTATTTATTTGTCAATTCAAGATTATACAGAGAAGTTCACAATATTCCACAAAGTCTGTAAACAGGCTTATCTGTGGTTTGCATTATAATTATAATACATGAAAAACATAACTGATACAAAATAATTACAGGTATAGTGATGGCGTATTTAGTGTTGTGAATTATACGAGTTCCAATGATATTATAATGTGCCAATATAACAATACATATATGAGTTTTTTTCCATTCAAAAATGGTAACCCGACTTACCTCATTCAAATTTACTGTTATTTATTTTTACAATTAAAAAAAATTCATCAATACAACCGAGTTCTGGTAATGATAAAAACACCCATATGGGACGTGTATAAGATAGAAAATTGAGTTGAATTTATCGTTCATATATATAATTACTATGTCCAGATTCTGCTTCATGCAGGCCTAACGACCAAAGTCATAGATGATAAGAATACCTGGATATTTTATGATGGTTTCATTGCGAATATAGACCTACACGTGTCCATAATATTATATCTGCGGGATCTAGAAGCAAGACAGTATTTCAAAATTTAAACGACATCTAATTAGTTCACCAGCCTGTCCTAAACGAGTACATTATATTTAATAAGCTGCTCTACGTAATATTTTGTTATCCAATCATAACCCAGATTTTAATCATTCTTCTTATATGATGATGTATTAATGTACCAATTTGAAACTGCCGTAGGATATAATGATTGACCCTAAGGGGTATGTAAAAAAACGACATTTATAATTATTTCATAGCGTCTTTAAGTGATTTGCAGTTTGGTTGATCTTGCTGACTTCTTCGATAATTATATGACCTTCTATCATGAATCCTATATACAAGTTCTAACTATAACTATAGATGACCTGGGTGTTGCCCCCATTATGTCTATTACTTGGTGCGGTCAGCAAAGTCCGGTTTAATAGCAAATTACAATAGTGGTTGAGACTCGCCAATATGTATATCACGATATGATCGTATTATTTATTTGATCAGACGCTTTTAATTGACAAAAGCATAAATCATGCATCAGTTTATCAACCTACTGAACTATATATTCACACTGTATAGGAAACGATTGGAAATGATCATTCGTTTGTTGAAATTGATGTGAATAAAAATACTGGATGAAAAAAGATGGAAATGGGCATTCTTGTTGGAATTAGAAATGTGGATTTGTGCATTATTTTATAACAATTCATTATTCATTGTGAAAACCATCATCTCACAAATGTAATCTTTACTCGCTATGTAGTGCATGGGAAGGCGATTGTATGCTTCGCTATATGAAAATAATGGCGAGCTCTATGGTTGAAAATGCAGATAAACAAAATGCATATATAACGCATAAATTATACATGTCACTATTGTCTATTTACCATGTATGTTTTTAAAATGATAAAAATTTGTATTCAATTCAAAATTAGACTTACTCAAATGATTGCATCCTGAAAAATTGTGTGATTCTACAAAATACTTTTGAAAAGAGTGGAGTACTACGACGTTTTTTGAAAAATTAAATGTTATCAAAATTGATTCTCTGTTGATCAAGTTGATTTTATGCACTTTTGATAATGGTTCACTCTGAGAAATCACCGAAGCAAATAGATCGTAGTCAACAGTGAAGTGCGTCGTTAAACCGTCAATATGAATAAAATCTGAAAAAAATCATCGAACCGATATGAATCTCAACAGTTATTCAGATAGAATGATAATATCGAATATATTTTATCACAATTATTTATAGACTTCAAAGATATATATATATATATATATATATATATATATATATATATATATATATATATATATATATATATATATATATATATATAATATATATATATATATATATATATATATATATATATATATATATATATATTTACGTATATATATATATATATATATATATATATATATATATATATATATATATATATATATATATATATATATATATATATATATTATATATAGACCTGAACGAAAACTATTAGAAGATAATTTGAAGATTCTGCGTGTGATACATTTTTTTTGTTCAAATAAAATTATTTCATATCCATTTTTATTCAAACTGGCATGCCACATTTCTCCTAACGATACTATCTAAATCAACCTAGAATCTGACGAGTAGATAAAAACGCATGTGATTTCAACATATACATTTTGTGTCTACGGGTCTATGCGTTTGTACAACTTGAATCATGCGTTTGGATAAGGTATGCGGTTAGTGC
The DNA here is from genome assembly GCA_964007535.1 of Brachyptera risi. Classification (NCBI taxonomy): domain Eukaryota; kingdom Metazoa; phylum Arthropoda; class Insecta; order Plecoptera; family Taeniopterygidae; genus Brachyptera; species Brachyptera risi. Next base: position 33,460,849 of record OZ023332.1, read on the forward strand.
GTTCCATTGTTGAAAGTGGCGCTTCACCTCCACGCATGTCTCATCACACATGTTGGGTCATGACCCAGACCCAATAGAAGCTAACGGACATATTATCCATATTAACCCGGAACTTTTCGATAAATCAACTTGAATTCTTCACGGATTACATGTTGTATACTTAAACATTAACTACGCTGTGGGTGGGTATAATGATGACATTGCAAAATTACGGAATATGAGAAAAAATTCTTATATATAGGCTCCATAACTGTGAATGACGTATGTAGATAGCCAATCCTTCTAAGATTGATGTAAATACACATTTGATAATATGTTGTTGTTCATCCCTCCAAGCTATAAATAAATTATAATATTTACATATTTCCATTGTTAACTTTCACTGTTATTGGAATTATTCGAAGAATTTCAAATAAAGGAAGATATGCTTTTATATAAGATACTTTTCAATCAACATGATAAACCGTTGGATGTAAATATATTATGCGATGATAATGGAAAACTGAAATCTTCTACAATCCATCATCCATTTATTTTTTTGCAAATCACGAAAGCGAAAGTAAAATGACCTACCATTAGAGTTATTGAATCTCAACATAATCGCATACAATACATACATTATTTCAATATAACTTATCTGCGTTCTGGAGTGATTTCATAGAGTATGGATAAGTAATGTAAAAACATAATGACTCATACATTACAGTCATCCAGTAACATGCATACTATACAATATAGATTTACATTTGTATTTTCTCACATTGAAAAAAGTGAAAAGAACAATTTGGTACTCGTGCCTGTAAGATCTGTGAATACCTTTTTCTATCCAGAGTGTCTTCAATGTTGTGACTATCTATCTATCAATCAATAACTGTCTGGTCAAATAATTTAGATAACCTTTCTCTAGGAAACTAATCGACTTGTAATCGATTCTTTCCATTATCATCCAATTCTTGGGTGAAATCGTCCTAATTCTCAAAGATGGGCGATTAATTTATCTTGGCGTGATATAAGTGGACATTGAACATCATCCACCTGTATTTATAGGTTTTATAGATCAAGTTTACAGTACAATTAAGACCAATTTTCTAGCAAATAACGATATCTCATCAGTAGTTGCTAAATAACGTGTCGATAGAACGATTATCATTTCGAATTTAGATCATTCAACAATTTATATAGCCTACTCATAGAATTATTATGTGGTTTCAATATATAACCAGAGGTGTCTAAACTTCAAAGTTATAATACAGTATATAAATGATTGAATTTTTCCATTATTATAATTCAATTAATTACATAAACTCATAAACTTTCGATTTTTGTTCATTATAAAAACAAATTAGATGTTGTAATAGATGAAAATACATATTTTAAATTCATATATTTTTCCAGTGTTTTTCTAGAAACGCATTAGACTATAGAATAAACTACGAATCATATAATCATTTCAAGTAACGCTTCGTTAACAGCGCTGAACAGTTGTTAACCTTAACGCCTGTCGCGTATGCAACCCAATAGTACATCACATTCTTGCATTTACCGCCCATTAACCTAGTAGAACTAGACGACAGTCATGTAGTACACGAAAGTCAATAATTTGATCTGAAGAAAATCCCTTGGAAAAGTTGCTTGAAGACGTCGTACGATTAGAAGGCAAATGAGTGTAATGGAAGTGACATTACGTTTGATAAAATTGTGTTAAAATGTTATAATGTTATGATATACGGTAACTAAATATTATCTACAGTGAATGTACAGAATAACAATATACAATTTAATTCCTAGTTAGTTATTGTAATTTGTTTATTACCATAGTTGCTCAAGGAAATGGCTTGTGTGTAACCATGAGTGGTGAACATGATTGATGAAATATCTAACTACGGTTTCATTTGCCTATTCCAATTCCGATCCCAAGTAAAATATATGGTATAATATCAGTAAAAATTTTTCGAAGTTTTTCATCTCTATTTTTAATTTTCAATTCAATTTTACCTAGTTACGCCTTGATCTAGATTTACATTTACCGGTATTATATTGACATTCTATTTTACTTTACGTTACTTTTTCTATCCAGATCATATGCCGGTAGTTTTAAATATAGTATCTGGTGAACCCATATAACCTATCTGTTGATGAGGTCGCTAAGCACCGTCGATATAGTGATATACTAGGCGATATGATATTAGTTCGAATATGATATTATTTCGTATTTAAATACGAATTTGAAATAGTAAAGTTTAAATGAGATATATCACCAATTATTCAAATGAGAGCTCTCATTCTATGAGTAACATATTGAATATTTCATCCTTTGCCCTAATTTGAGAACAATGATTTTGTATCAAGTTTCGATGTTATTAAAAAAAAAAGAATATTTCAAATGTGAAGATACTTAAATATGAATAATTTATATAATAATGATATATATATATATATAAGTATTACTGTGTACAAACCTTGGAATCATATTAATGTCTTTTTATATAAATTAAAGTTCTATTATTTCTTGTTTTCCAACAAGAAGATCGTGTGTACGTCCACCACACTTCACTCACACACACCACACACAAACACTCGCACACACACACGAGAGTGTGCTAAAATGTTATCACGTCACTGCACAACACATGGGTGTTGTGGTCACACATGCACACAGGTCTATAGCGGTAACACCCAGCTAGGGCAGTAGGTAACAAGTCTGCTGTATAGGCTCGACTAACTCTGAATACTTGACCACGATCGACGACGGTTCTTGTCAAACTGACTTGACTGCATACACTATCTTACTGTTACTTCAGTGTAACCATGCATGCATACGGTAGGTGAGAGAGAGGAGACAGTTTTTTGGTAGTGGGGGGATAAAACTTGCAAAATCGACTCTATACAGGTATGTATATATATATATATATATATATATATATATATATATATATATATATATATATATATATATATATATACTTATACGGTGACCAGAAGCTAAGGTTCTCCACACTGTGGTATATACAGCTTTCATTTCACAACTCCTGTAACCTGAATTTCCAAACTAGTCCCATGAGTAAGCCTGAATGATATATAAGTTTTTAGAAAAGACCAGACGGCTTACTGCGGGGGTGAATTTAGATTACGACAAACCCGGAAATATTATTTCGAAAAGTATTGACGGTCGTATAAAGACAGATATGAATATAACAGTAGAAGTAATGATTTTGATTTTAGATTTTATGAATTTATATGGAACGACGTTACGAAATAACTTGAATTTCGCAATACACATGGACAGGAAAAAAAGAGGCGCCAGAATGCACTTATGAATACTAACAGTGATCGGACTGATTGCATGTACGTATAAACTTTAAACATGGGGTCAAGTTCCTGCCAGCAAAACCCTTTTGTTAGTAATATATAACTCATATTTGATTAGATGATGATAATTATTATGAATCTGTCTTCTTAGTAGATGAATAATTACATGTTATTTACAAATAGCAATTCCTTGAGGGCATACGTCTTGTAGGTTCACTGTGTAGTTCGGACCTCACTTCCAACCCAACCCTCTTGAACGTGTGTGGGTAGCAGATTTTCTGTCCTCCTCAATCATTGATCTTATATTCATAAGAAGCCAAAAATTATCAACATATTATTATGCTTATAAGAAGCATATCAGTGAAATCTTGACTAAACATTTTCAAGAAGAATGTTAGTACCGACAACTCAACGTTTTTATTAACGTATAAACGTATAACTCAACGTATAACTTGACGTTTTTATGTTTTATCGTTAGATGAGCGTAGAGCAAAAGTCCATTTCAGACACAGGAAAAAAATTGATATTGGTTTGGTGTAGGCCTACGTGGCATATTATAAGTCGGGCAAAGTATAGCTAATTAATCGACTTGAAACTTTTTCTGTGTATTGGTGTCGTATCAGAATAAGTTAGGATGATTCTCTTTGGAAAATTTGGTTGGATCGTCATTTCGGAGAAAATTCGGAAAACTTGGAAAATCTCCATAAGAGTACCTCACTATAGGTAGAATTTTCAATTTTCAATGTATCAGTTTTATTTGTTGACAAGAAATTCTACCAGAATGTTAAATTGTTCTAATAAATGTTTCTACTAATTTCAAATGGATTTTTATTGGTCGTTTCTATCAATTAAAGAATCAAATTAGAAAAATGAGAAATGAATTTAGTTTGACATTTGTGAATAAAAATAAATTATCAGGTTGCATGCACTAACGAAGACTATGAGCTATAAGAATAAATGTATACAAATGAATGAATGAATAAGAATTAGGCTTGATAATTTCAAAATCGATGTATGTATATGGGTTTCTAGTACCACTCCATATAAATATCTCGCTCATCTCACAACGCATATGCTGTGTTTGCCTAGTTTGATTATATATATATATATATATATATATATATATATATATATATATATATATATATATATATATATATATATATATATATATATATATGTGCGCCTTAAAACCCCAATATTCAATTCAATTCAATGTATATATATATATATATATATATATATATATATATATATATATATATATATATGTTTATTTATATATATATATATATATATATATATATATATATATATATATATATATATATATATATATATATATATATATATATATTCAGGATTCTGTCCTACAGTAAGATTGCAAAAAACACTCAGAATAAAAATCAATCAAATAATTGAATTATAAAAATTATGAATAATAACATTTTAGAGAGAATAACAAAATAAGTATAATAGGACGAGAAAAAAATATAATTTAATCAAATCTAATAATGGTCATCGGAATGAAATGATATTAATGAAAACTTAGAAAAAAACGAAAATTACACCACAAAACGTACATCAGTAGGGCCTACACGACTTTTCTGAAGACTTTAGTCGCCAACAGAAAAAACGAAACACGATTTTTTCGTCCAGGGGCAGACTCTATCTGAAGTTATTTAAAAATACAGATACAAAAACAACTGGATGAAACCGGTATTAGCATTTTCAAACACTAAAAACCAGCTTTGACATGTTTTAATTTGAGGGAATTGAACCCAAGACGATTTTTTAATCCATCATAAAAGTAGTTTGTTTTAATTGTGATGTTATTTCTTCATCTGAAAAGAAATTAGCTACACATAACATGATAATGCATATGTCTGACTGCTCATATGATAGCAACCATGACCGAATGCCGCCCATTGATTACCTTATGTTTCGGGAGGGTTTCTTCAATTTGTTATAATTATATCTGAATCCAGTGCAAGAAGTTGATAATTATTTTTAATGAGTACGTTAGCTGCGTGAGAAGTTGTGTCGTCAACAAATTCATTCCAAGAAATTAAAATTAAGAACCTTTAATTCGAATTTGCCTCATATGTAAATTGAGCTGAACAAAAACCAACAGATAATTTGATTGATATAATGTTACGCTTAGATATTGGAAACATCAAACATATTTGATGGAATATTCTGGTGTGGAAGTTAAAAACTGATATTCGATTATAAACTCTGAGAATGTTTCTCATCTTATTTATGCATTGGACTTGCCTTATGTTCCACTGACAACTGAGTGAAAATTATTCTTTTTTTGTGTATCAAGGTGGCTTGTGTGTTTTTATTTCAGGTTATTATTATAGGAAAAAGCTCAATAAAGACAGCGTCATATTACAATGGGCTTCCTCATAACATTACGACATTTTATTGAAAAGTGAGGAAGGAATGACTCAAGGAAAATGTCATAATTCTCGTAATAACTTTCGATCAATATGATGTCAAAAATGTAATAAATGAGAGGCACTGATATTTTCAATGTGCATTAAATGGTATTTCTCCAATGTCGTATTATTTTCACAGATTTAAAGCTAAAAATAATGTTAATTTTCAAACTGAATGCTATAAACTTTGAGATATAGTGTAATAACTTATGCGATAAATTTGACGAGCAATTAAAAGATATGATTGTTGTATATTATAATTGTTATATCTCTGAAGTAAATGTAATTAGCAAAACATTTCATAACCTAAACTATTAATCTCATATGTCTCCTTGATGAACAGATTATTTGGATTAATAATATTCGCAAATTAAGTAGCTATACTTAGAAAATATGTCCGCGCCTAGTACGAGTATTGAAAATTAATATATAGATTACCTTCCCGATGGGGATCATTAGTATCTTCGACCTTGAAATACAATAAAGTATTCAATAGATCGATTACATTTTCAACAGTTTATACTTGTACAGAATATGTACTGGTAATGAATAGAAACACCGTAAAATAATTGATTCAATTGAACAAAATCATAACTGTATTCATCAGGGTGAGGCTACAATATCCAATTAATATGCGGTTCACAAAACAACAGTTACTGTACTTTTTTTTTCAAGTTGTGTTCAAATTTCAAACCAAACCAATACAATTCAATCATTTCAAATAATCGAAGGCACATATATATGCTGTCTTCCTTCCATGATTGATGGACTGATTGATGTACCATACTAGAGTTATACAGCAAAGGCTGCTCACAACGGTGATTACATTAACATCACTAAAATTGATAATATATGTTGAAATATTTCAGTTTTTGAATAATCAATCAATTACTTCACAATTATTCTAACCTGTTATTGGTCTCTCTCTCTCTCTATATATATATATATTTATATATATATATATATATATATATATATATATATATATATATATATATATATATATATATATATTTATATATATATATATATATATATATATATATATATATATATATTCATATATATTGATATCTTTCTTAATCATCATAGTAGATAATACTGATAGATATTATCAGGACCCCTATTCCTGAAAGACGTCACCAAGTGACATCTTTCAGGAATAAAGGTCCAGGACTATGAAATTCAATTCAATGAAAAATGAAATATTTGAAATACATTTATTTCATTGTTTAACCGACTATGCAATATTCAATTCATCAGAACAAATAAGTTAATGACGAATATAATTGTACCAAAAAGTATAAAAGAATATATATATTTGCCGATGATTTTCTTCTCTTGTGTCTACGAAGGTGTATACAAACTCGCATATCATTTACAGGTCGAAAGGTGATACTTACAACAATGTATCACTGGTGGGTTTAACGACACGTTGCAGAAAAGTTTGTCAGTGTAATGTTCTGATGATTAAGTATGATGATAGCAAAGGGTCAACTTGAAGAGAAAATTTAGTTAATCTTGAAATATATATAACCTATTAACATTCAAAAGATAAAAACAGTATAATTAAATTCCTTTTAGATTGGTGTGTGCATCAGTAGGTCTACTATTGAATTTTGATATAGAGGAGAACTAATAGCATGATGGATTGTATAACTTGAAATACATGCATCCTCATTAAAATTAAGAACTATGTTCAAACTAAACTTCTGAAGTAATACTGACAAATACGAACTCTATGTTCCGCTGTAATATCATAAATAGATGGGTGGAGGGTGAGGGTTGACCGGAGTTCGATATTAACACAATATTTTTAGCATAAAAGTGTTTCCGAAGATTACCAGAGAATGATTCCAAATTATAAGACGATATCTTCATTTTTTTTTAATCACAATTCTCGTAGACTTTTTCATTTAATTACATCATTTTGAACACTGTCTGATGAATGAATATTATAAATATCTTTCATATCAATTTTCAAACAGAATGAGTATTGATGATTTTAGTATTGTTATGGTATATCATTGAACTAACTATAGCACTAAAAATCTTATCTGATATATTATAGAGTAATCAAAACAGAAACACATCTCGATTGTTATTTCGAAATGTATTGAAAGAAAAAATATTTTACGGTCCAACTTTCTTTACATGTACGTTAATTAGCCTGTGGCGAACGCTTCTGTCCAATATATATATATATATATATATATATATATATATATATATATATATATATATATATATATATATATATATATATATATATATATGAAACATAACAGATATAATTAGGTATAATAAAAAAACAGGATAAAACAGAGTACGGTACGTACTGCGGGGTAAGACTTCACAGTACATGATGAATATAAATTATTATATATATATACATATATATATATATATATATATATATATATATATATATATATATATATATATATATATATATATATATATATATATATATATGGGTATAATATATGAATTGTAAATATAAAGAAGGTAAATGGTGTTATCACGTAAAAATGCATCGATTCAGCAAAGAAAGTTTCTTTCTTTCGGCAAAATGTTTTTTCGTTGCACCACCTCCATTCAAGTCACGATCACAATTACCAAAGAATTCATTTTTTCATCCGAATTGAATATACTTTCGAGTTCTAAATGGAACAACATTTAATGATTGTCTATTGTTATATTTATGATATTAGAAAAGGGCGGTTTTAGCTATCGGTAGTAATTAAATATATATGTATATATATATATATATATATATATATATATATATATATATATATATATATATATATATATATATATATATATATATATATAACAACATTTGTTCATGAATGCGATCCATTAACGATGTGTATGAACATTTTGTCAAATCATAAAAATGTGATCATATGTGTCGATTATTCGACTTGAATCTGAGTGGATATTTAGTTCAGTTGGTTGGAGCTTTGGGTACAAACCAAGAGGTCCTGGATTCAAGTCCTGGAATGGTCACATTTTTATGATTTTACCAAAACGTTCATATATATATATATATATATATATATATATATATATATATATATATATATATATATATATATATATATATATATATATATATATATATATATATTTATGTGTATATATATATATATATATATATATATGTATATATATATATATATATAGATATATATATGTATATATGTAACCTTAAACTATAATGGATTCATCAATTATAGTTCATGAAAGTTTCAAAAAATATATATATATATCATTTTTTGGAGGCTCATTTCTTGGTCTTCAGTTTGACCTTTGAAGTGATTAATTATTATTTAGGAATGAAACCAAGTAGTTTTTTCGTAAATAAAATGAATATTCTCATTTGCCAACGCGTTTCAATGGGATTGCACCTATCGTCTTCAGGGCCAGAACTGATTAAAAGACTTCATAACAATACAAACAATCCCTGTGACCAGAAAATAACAAACAAAATCGAAATCAAATCAAAAATCGAATGAAACAAATAGATTGATGTGGGCAATGCAACTTGAGAACCAAATTGCAGAAAGTCGAAGTTTGTATACAAATAACGAAGATACATAACGAATGTATACAAATATACATAATAACGAATATACAAATAACGATATATGAATGAATTATATATATATATAAAAAAAAAAAAATATATATATATATATATATATATATATATATATATACATATATATATATATATATATATATATGTATATATATATATATATATATATATATATATATATATTTTTTTTTTTTATATATATATAATTCATTCATGTAGATTATGTAGAAGGAACACGAACGATTCTTTCAAGATATTAAACATTGATTCAGTAATAATTCATTTCTTTATCAGATGAGTGCCAAGGTGTTGAAATATGAATGTTTTCGCAGCTGATAATCGCTTTCCCTATCTCAGTATTTTAAACCGGTGCAAAAACAGTTAATAATAGTAAATCATGAATCGATATGGAATTGTCTGGTGATAGTTGTAAAGGGTGCAGCAATCCGCTTCCCGATTCAGTAACCTCTATCAGCCCATACCTATTTGTATTGATACAAATACCAGATAATTGTTACAAGTAGTAGCAGAATGAAGTGAATATATTATTTATATATTCATATATATATATATATATATATATATATATATATATATATATATATATATATATATATATATATATGCATATATATATATATATATATATATATATATATATATATATATATATATATTTATATATATAAAATTATTGTCAGTTCGTTTATTCACGATCGCTATGACTTATGTTAGGTTATGTATGCAATTTTCGAACCAATGGAGTGTGAAGAGTTTCTCACGAATATTAAATACTATTATTATGATTATTAACTTGTATCGGATGTATATAATCAAATATACATGATTGGTTTTACATTAGAAGTATATTAAGTATATTAGAATTTCACCTTGACTTTAAGACGAAATGTGGTTCGATATTTTATTCTAATCTGAAATTTAATTTGATTTTAAGTGATACAATCACGATAAACGTAATGTTAATATTCACTCGAACGCCTCTGATGAATATACATATCTTAAAGTACCGGTATAGTGTACAGGAAGGACATGTAACATACCACGACTGAGGTTCCTGAGAATATTATATATTAAACACAAACAGATTTTTTCTAGAAGAAACAAGCTGGGCCTATATGTTGTTTTCTTGATACTTTTGGGTTTTGGAGTTGGTTGAAGTATTAAATCGAAATTTATTGACAAGACTGGAAGAAAAAATAGAAAAAATATATCGCAAAAACTTATTAGTTCTCACAGTTCATTGTTTCAAATGTATTTAGGTATAGGGCCCATACGCTATTTGGTGATTATCTAAAGTGCGTCAAGAATTAGCTTCTAGTTTAATTGAGCATTATTAAAATATCATTTTTGATGATCAAATAATTCCCCCGAAAAATTATCTACCTCGTTTGTGGTAAAGTAATAATTGTACAATATATATTCATTTTACTTCACTGAAAAAACATTATTATTGACTACGTGTTACATATCAATGTTTATCCTTACGGTGTAGCTGGATATAACACTGTGCGTCAAGTGGTTGGGTTATGGGATCACATTTCACACGCACACAGACCACATGAAAAATGAATTGATTAAATCAATATAGAATGTGAATTCTTTCACCAGTTCCATATCCCAGAGTATACAGTATGGTACACAGATTTTCCCTAAAATTACAGTATTTTTCTTCCTTTGGCTTTTGTTTTTTTTTCCTCGGAATGGTTCTCACTAAAACTGACTAATTGATTGTTAGGGTTCATAAGCGCGTCGACAGCGAGGTCATTTTGCGCCTTCGTTCGTGACCATGTACTTTGCCATAGTTGTCAACCTTGGTGCATGTTTCAAGCATATGAAGGGTGCGGGCAAGACAGAAAAAAAGTGAGTGGCGATAACAAAAAGGAAGAGACAGGAAAAGCAAAGAAAATGCAATGAAAACGGAACGCTCAGTACTCCTCCACCAAAAGGCTTCCATTTGACAGAGACGGTCGTGGGCCCTCATTCCCGACCATATCACCACCGGTGACCCCTTTTCGGAGCAAAGCAATTGCTCCCGACGAAAGCTCCCCACACCACGTTAAGGTGTCCAGATCCTTCGAGGAAGTCCAAAACTGAGAAAAGCTTTCAGAAAAGCTTATAATTTTGAATATTTCAATGTTCTAACTAATATAAGGATCGTATGCCAATGAACGGGGGTCATAAAGCCACACCGGTCATTAGGGTCAACTAAGGTGGCTCACTTTCAGTCAGTCCATTTTAATATTTTTTGTATTCTAATGTGCATGAATGTTTGATTTGTTTGGTGCTCTACTGTTTATATGATTATTACCCGCATCCCCTACAACGATACCTCTACTGTCTAAAGAATAGCACCAATGATATTATCTACTAGCAGTACATGGAGAATCTATACTTGTCAACAGTTCAACACGAATTTTGCAGGCGTAGTGGCTAGAAAATCAAGAAAATTGTGAAACTGTCAAAGTAAGTGCAATAAGTTGAAAGATGTGTGTTTTGAAAGTTATTAAATTATAATTTTAGAGTAAGAGCTACTTTGAATATATTTCACCTTCGCCAAAAATTGTAGGCCTATAAATGCTTCGGAAATCTATGACTTCTCTTCCTAAAAAAAACCCCCAAACTGTCATAATTTGAGGCCATAGAGCCAATCCCACCCCGGCGCGCGCGGCGCGGTTTGGACCGGCGGGCCAAACACTTTGCATTCCGCCCCGGGTATAAATTATCAATATAATATATTTCATCCTACAATATTTAGAAGCGAAATTAAGACATGAGTTTGAATGCCACAGACCTACGTTTATATGAAAAATATTATGCGGAATGCTCAGACAGCTAAAAGACAGTTATTTTAAAATTTAAACACTTTTCAGCGAAAAGTTTCGTGTAAATATCTCAAGTTTAAAAAATTGACATCTCGGATTTTTCAACTAAGTATTCAATTAGAATATTAAAACATTCAAATTGCTGTATTCCTGAGTTATATCAATCATTACACAATATTGTAAATTGCCATATACTGAGAGTGAGATGGGTTAATCAGTTTTGCTAATACCCCACGTGAACAGAGCGTTATTCAGGAGACCGAGATTGGAGCTTCGTAGAGTCAATCGTACCTACATAATTCCCTTTATTGTTCAAGTGAATATTGGCCCACTGTTAAGGAACCAATTAAAATATCAGTCATCTCATATTCATCTCATGATATATCAATCACCGACGCCGACGCCAGAAGATCTTGGTTACTGATAGAGTGCGTCGTTGAACAAAATATGAATAGTTAAAGTTTTGGTGATAACAACACCATATATATATATATATATATATATATATATATATATATATATATATATATATATATATATATATATATATATATATATATGTATGTATATATATATATATATATATATATATATATATATATATATATGTATATATATATATATATATATATATATATATATATATATATATATGTGTATATTTATATATATATATATATATGATTGAACATTTTTGGGGATTTAAGGCGTTTTAACAAATACACAACACAGACAAAATGTGTTTTTGTGAATACGCGTTGAATCCCAAAAAATGTTTAATCAGAACACTAAACGCGAAAGTTTGAAGAACCCAATATATATATATATATATTTATATTTACATATATATTATATACATATTACTGAGAGTACAGTGATAACTAATAGTGGATGGAAACTTATAACTTGTGCAGATATAGGTATATAGTCGGTAAATAATGATGATGATAATAATAATGGTAAAAATCAAGTAATAATGGAAGGTATGAACGGGGTGACCCGCTAACCCACAGAGCACATTTCATAATAAATAACAAGTACACTGTCCGGTGTACACTCACATTCATGTAATGAAGACATGTGTGTTTTTATATTTCTATAAATTAAATTTCATTAAGCTGGAGGTATGTATATTTCTCATATGTTAATGATCAGTACTGATTTAGAAGAAATATATTATTTTGTATTTTGCCACTTTAGGTCTTAACTAATGGGATAAATGTTCGAAACATACATAATTCTTTTTGAATTATAATATTAACATGAACATCAGAGCCGGCTGTGTATATTTAATATAAATACGGTATCATTCGTAAGTCACTGGTATTCAAGGTTAACTTCTAAGAATGCATCTTGTGTATGTTATGAAAGCATGAAGTGTTTAGAAAATATTATAATGATGTAAAAAGTGTATACGAGTAAAATGTGGTTTCATTTTACATTCTATTATTATTCGATGTTTTTTGCAGGATTATGATTCTTCATTGTGTTTGTTAATCAAACTAATATAATAATAGATTTGAGTAATTCAGTAATAAGTTGGTGCAAAGAACGAAGGAGCTCGGAATTTGCAGCAGCCATGCATGTTGGAAGTCAAGTGCATGCAGTCAAGTCGGGCGTGGGTTTGAGTCCCGCATAAAGTATGGATTTTTGTAATTTTTCTTTTCTCTTTCATCACCTCATAGTTAGTTACATTATAGCCCGCTCATTCGTACCCTAGTATAACCTATCCATTGGTGGGGTCGAAGAGTAAGAAAATAATAATCATCATCATTAATTTGCAGCATCCGCGTCCCTAGATTCGATGCTGAAGCACTCCCCAGTCCAATTAATAATTGGTAATCTGGGATTGGATAAAAAAAATTACAGTCAGAATTGCAATAGGAAAATCGAGACCTATCATTCTAGTTATATCATCTCCTTTCCCTGAATATCAGATAGTATTATAATTACATATATTCTAAGATCAATTATTTTGTCTAATTCAAATGGCGTTTATATCAAGGTATTATTATTATTGTTTATATCTCTCAACAATCTTTGAAAGGAAGTAATAAAGAAACAATATTTAATTATAACTTTTATATCATAATGAGCTGCGTATATTGTTGACGTAAAAACCTTTTACGAAATTATCATTACTGACTAAACTTAATTGGCAAACTTTCTGAAAGAGAAAATTTAATTCAATTTTAACTTCTGCTATTGCTATGATTGATATGATTGATCAGAATCTATAATGATTACAGCAATTTCAAGCAGCTTTTGCATTACTAACCGAAAAAAAATCCATATAATAACAATACTAAATAATTAGCTGCGTGCAAAAATAATAACGATACTTTGAAGCCATCAATGGATTCAAAATAACATATTATCCTGTCAAGTACTGTGGAATTGAAGCAAATGATAGCATATGTGCATTTTTATCCTGTATATTTAACAATATAATTTCCTAATAACACCAGCAAATTGGTCAAATCAGTACCTCTTTAGCAATTAGAAAGGTAAATGCACGGCCATGAGATTCTTAAAATATGCTCCAATTTCTTCGATGAACATGACAAATAAGTAAGCAATTGACTTACTAGTGGTAACCCCAAGGGGTTGACCTTGGCGTATATATTAAATTGAATTTATATAACACTTTAATATTATAATGTGTTGTCGCAGCATTCCTTGCAAATAACAGGTGATATCATACATTTCAGTGATGTCATGACGAAAGGTCGTTACTGTAAACGTGTTCGAATTCGAGATATCATCTTGGACATATTGACATTTTGACATTATAAGATGGCTGAAGCCAAGTATCATTTCCATTACATATATACTGTGATATCCATCTTCTAATCATAAATCGTTATTCGCCCTACATAGACTTCTTGTTAACTGTGATTATGTAAGTTTGAAAGTAGACCTGATGATATTGGTGACGTATAATACACATGTTACCAACATGCCCATGCAGAACCAAAAAACTAAAATTATATTTTCAAGGTGCTATACGTGAAACTTATACTGATAAATTATATTGAAATGATGTTCTCTTTTTCATTCACAAAGTCAAAAATGAATCCGTTTAGAAAATACTTCTCTATTACTGAATAGACACATGCTTATTTTGGTTTATACTCAGTAATGTTCAAACCTATTTGACCAAAAACTGAGCTGGCCTCACTCAAAGTTCAATTATGTGAATTCGATATTCAAATTTTTCCATGTTAACCGATTACATAATTTGCCATGATAAATGAACTGTAAAAAAATGAAACATGAAATGAAAATTATATATATATATATATATATATATATATATATATATATATATATATATATATATATATATATATATATATATATATATATATATATATACATATATCGGAAAGAAGAAAAGGGAATGAAGATATTGCAATTTCATTCGAGTTTGCATAGATTTAACTCCGTTAATTTAAAAAGTTACATTGAAATATATTTATGATACATGGATTAAAAGTATTATCACGGTTGGGTTGTTGCAGTTGGTCCGGAACAATGAGGTTCATACTTTGGAGCAGTATTAGTAATTTAATTCAACTGTATTTTCACTATGCGTAATTAATACCATTTTCATAATGATTGTTTAGACACAACATATATTTTTGGAAAGTTCAAACATTAAATTAAAGTGTCTTATACTTGACATATTCATTTTCATGAACTGTAAATTATGTGCCAGCCTGAGCATAAAAAATGTATGCTTACTTTAAACACAAAGCCATCCTAACTATTTTCTTTTAGTTTTTATCAAAGCATTCTGATTACAACCGGCCAGCGATCGTGATATACGTCATTGTCAATCACTAGCCGTATTGAGTACGGATATTACATCAAAATTCTGTATCGATGTAAACCAGATTCTTTCTTCAGCAACTGAATTAAACATGACTGACAACACAACTGCAGACTTCACGGCGTGATGGCTTACACGCCCAACATACGCTTGCGGTCTCTTAAATTGTGTATAATGTATCATTTTAGTTTCATTGTACGAAGTAATATTTTCCTTCCGTAAGTGTAGACGTAAAGCATAAAATGATATAAAAATGATCGTGTTGTATTCAGGCTAGTTTAACTTGTTATTGCTATTTTCAACTCTCCGTAATAAAATAGTTAACTGTACATTAGCCTATACGACGCCTTTTATATGTCGAAACAGCTCAATATGTTTCGCAAATGTAATTCGAAAAGTGCTAATCCTGAAGCTTTTGAAATGCTTTAATGGGGGATTATTATGCATTTTGCAGTGTATTTTCATTTTTCAGACAATTGTTACGGTTACAGAAATCTATTACGTAAACTTCAACATCTGAATCATGATTTTTCAATAAAAAGTCTTGAATAACCCATTTGAATCATGGACCACAGGAATAGATTGATTAACTTTGAACAAAGTACCACAGTGATATTTCTCACACACAAAATTACAATTCGCTTTGGGCTAGTTATTACACTTGTCTAGCTCCCACATCATTTATCACCTTCACTTTCTACTTGCGAATAACTGATTAGGAACAACCAATTGGGGGTATTTTGACCAATGACCATAGAGCACGTGATCATTAAATGGCAATAGGAGAAAGTGGTATACCGTGAGTCAGGGATCATCAGCTTCTTATTATACCTGATCTTAACCTATAACATGTTATATTTGTAATTAATATAAATTACAGACGACTAGCATATAGAGGTCACTGTGAGAGATGACCCTGATCTTTAGACACATCGCAAGTACTTAAGGCGAACTTGGTGTTTTAATTCCAAGAATATTGTTCTTGAGATATATTTGTCTCTTTAATTAGTCCTTGACAGAATTTGAATAAAAAAAACACATAATAATGATGATGTTCAATTCGTTTTCCGTGTCCGTTTTGAATGATTAATGACGCGTTGCAGTTCGCTCTATTGCCTACAAGTGCAAGTGCAGTTGATGAGTAAATGTGCAACGGCTGATGCATTACGTTGCGGTCCACCGTCCGTTTGCCTAGCTTCTTGTCGCTATACAAGTGATTTTTTTTATAAAACGCATTAAATGAACCTGAAATAAATTAAACAGATGTAAAGTAGATTTTCAAAGAATCAGCTTATTTCTCTCATATATTGACAATAGTTTTACATACCATATTAAGTCAATTCAGAAAAACATCTTGACAAATGTAAGTGTTATTGATATTTCATTTTGGTTTAATGTGGTATACTTTGGTCAATTAATTTCATAGCATTCAACATATAGACACATTCACCACATCCATCAATTAACGACTCGCAGTCTCCGCCCCCATGACGTCAGAAATCATACAGTCCAATCAACAGGGCTGTTAGAACTGTAATCGAATTCAAATATCCAATCGGGGTATCTTGAAATTACTACAAGTGATATAATTCAAATGGCTGACTGGTAAAGCCACGCCTATTTGGAGTCGTCGTATTCTCTTATTCAAAAAAAATATGTATACATTTTTCGATAACATCCTCTTCTTGACGTGGACTTAGAAACCAAATGCAGTTTTCTTTGCATCAAGATAGCTTCTTTAAAAATGTGCGAATTAATTTTTTAAAATTATAACAAATTGAACAGATAGAAGGGAAGTAGCTACCTAGATACTAACATAATAGAATGATGTCTATATTTAGATACTCGGGTATGAATTGAATAAAATGTACTTCCAGTATATTTCTTTAACAAAACAAAATCCTCACTTAAACTCCCAAGAATATATGGTTGATCATGACTTGCAGATAAACGAACAAATTTATTCCGTTGTTTATTACAAAAGATACACGGGCTTTTAATCTTTATAATCGAACTATATTATATCAACTAAACGTGACAAAGAAAACTTTCTCGTTAATTAAGCGATATTAATTTCCGGAATAAAAATATAAAGATAACTTGCAATTAATAGGCACCCAGGAGCGAGAAGAGCGTACGACCATTCATTATTAAACATAATAATTAATAAATACCCAGACTAATTACATATATTGTATAAGAAGGTTTGACCAGTGAGGATAACATTAATTACAATAATCTCAACATGATATATATATACCATATATAAAGAAAGTACAACTGAAAGTTTTCTGTATCAAAAGGAAGTATATTTTATACTATTAAATAAAGAAAGAGAAGAAGTTTGAACCGTTTCTACGATATTCACAGTCATTTCGCAGCGTCTTGATCCGTGATCATCTCGTCCTACTTTTTCCACTAATATAAGAATGGCGGCAAAGTTCACTGACGAGGGAAGATGAGTTACTGAAGATCACTGTACGGACATTCTACCATCACCTCGATTGGTAACAAATCACGTATCAATATTACTGTTCCGCTTAAACAACTTGACATTTCGTTTACTTTTTTATTATTGTTTATGATTTCTGTTTCTATATAAATACGCATTGGGCGATGGGACACGATTTATACTTTCTTTAATGTTGAAAATTTGTAAAATGAAGATGTTCTGGAATATATCTCATCAAGACCATAATACCGCATATCGTGTTTGTTTAATTACCAATATCGAAAAAGCTAGGCTGTAGATTTGAATTACACTTTATATATTTGTATATAAGCTTATTTATTTATTATCAAGTCATTCATCCCATGACAATTACCTGTTTCGAATTAGGTCAATAATTAATTATAGTTGTATGGTATATTTTTCATTCTATCATGATGTAAATTAGATTCATATAGGACGTCTTCCGGTAAGATTGAGATCATTTAAAGAAAGAAAGAAAGAAAGGAAGAAAGAAAGAACGAAGAAAGAAAGAAAGAACGAAGAAAGAAAGTCATCTGCTAACTATATATTTTACCAAATTCAGTAACTAACTCGATTCAGCTGTATATATTTAAATCTTTTGAAATATGTAGATGTGTTGTGTAAATATTGTCTTGAAAATTTATTTCTCCTCACAGTACCACAGCTCTACACATGTACTGGTTATATTTGCATTTGTTAAGTTGGTAGACGATCTTCCACTTCCGTGAATACGAGTATACCACATTGCATAACTCGTGTTCATACTGAAAATGATTGTCCTACAGAACTTAATCCGTGTTGTATTACATTGTTTCAGAGATTGACATGATTGTCTCATATTTTACCACCCTTATGTAAGCTCCACGCTACCCACAGCTGGCTGCCGCACAATGGAGTAATGCTCTTAAGCCGTCTGAGACAAAAAAAAAGTTATGTAGTTCAAATCATTGACACGAAGAACATATACTGGTGTCTACAAAAGAAGAAAGTCGTCTATATGCACAAAAAATATAATTAGTTATTACTATAGAGACGAGATTACTATAGAAAAATGAATATCCGTTGTGTTTGTATGACTGTGATAATGAGAGGTTCAACGAGTATTTTCAGGACGCAATTCACGACTAGAAACATAACTACATCATTCAAAAGCGTTGAATATTTAAGCTGCTGCAAGTTTCTCATTTAATTAGTGGACAACCTTCATTCCTCGTGTATACAAGTTTATCAACTTACATAGAATTGTATGAATCTGATTTTTTTCATCATTTCAACCGGATCGTATTTAAAAATGAATTTAAATGACCGCTCGGTCCAATTAGTGGAACAGACTATGAAGATAGATGTTGCTCCCTTTCTTTCATCAATGGGAACAGAATGCTTTTATAACGTTTATCCAGAACCAATCTAAACCGTTTAATTCTTTCACGTTTTAATAGTCTATTGAAAAGTATATTTTTCTTTAAACGAGCATGAAATCGAAACCATTCTATATATCATTCTTAGCGCATGCATATAATGAAAAAATATTTCACCATAATCTCAATATGATAGTTTATAACACTGTACTAGAACCAACTTTCGCCTGCAACTGTATTGTGTGAGTGGATGTATGTGTATGTGTGTATATGTCTGGGTGTGTGTGTGTGTGTGTGTGTGTTTGCTATACTGCCCGCTCGCTATTGTCTAGAGTGGGTTGATGCTAAATCTTTAATAGGAAGCAAAGAAAGTATACTTAATTGTGAATCATAATCACGTGCGAATAATAAATGATAGTAGAGCGCATACATTATTACATCATGTTTGTTAATATCTTGACTGAGCCCAACAAGATAGACATTATATAATATAATGTTATACAAACGGTTGTATATGCATTTCTATTTCAAATGGGATCACTAGAGTAATAAATTGATTGACAGTGGATTTTTCTATAGAATTATTATAAAATTAGCATATATCTTACATAAATCATTTTTAATAACTGCAATTATGCCGCCGGTTATTATGCATATATGGTATGTACAAGACTATTAAATATAATTTTTTGAATATCAGTAATGAAATCTCATTCAATGAATCGAAATTGGGGCCGTATGTAAACAAAAAAGTATTGCTTTTGAATATCGATTTAATGAGTGGAGATAAAAATTGTGTAATGCGTATTGGTAAATTGGTGATTTTAGTATGCAGTCAGAAAATTAATCTCTTTTCTTTCCAGAGCTGTGCGAGTATGAAATGAATTAAATTGAACTATAGATCAAGTAATTATAGTGGAGGTGCCGAGTTAAAATTGGCTCATATTTTAATGTGATACTACTAATAGTACGTGTGATTTATTATATGATTATTTTCGAAAATATCCTGTTTGATTGATAAGAATTTGAATCAATGCTCCAGACAATTGATATTCAAATTAATATTCAATTATTCAATAAACATTTATTCTATTATTTTTTCACTATATATGACAAGTTCTATAACACAATTGTACATTTCTACTATATTTATGTATGACACTGTGTTCAATTGAATAAAGATATTATATTACAATAATAAAAGTAGGTACTGTACATTTTCTGGAAGTGATTGATTAAGTTGATCATGAAGTCGGACTGATAAGGTCTGTGGAAAACGTCCAAAGGGTTGCTGCAAGAAGGGTATTGGGGAGAGAGAAACGCTGGGAGATTATCAGGAACGATAAGAATGTGGTGGAAAGAGTTATAGAAAGACCTAGTAAAATAGTTGAGGAAATGTGATAGGAAAATTTAGCAAAACGAAGGCAAATGCAAAGAATGTGCAATTTTGTTAGGGTCAAGATTAAATACATAGGATGGGAGGAATTGAGCAATATATTTGGAAAGAGATTACAAAGAAGTTCAAGGGAAGGGGTAAGAATGGAAGTGGAAAGAGTGGATATAGAGAAGTAGGGAGATATGGATTCATCCAAAGAACGACGCGGGAGTGGAATGAATTGGAAGAAGACGTAAAAAATATAACGAAGATCAGTGATTCGAGAAGAGAGCTAAAAAAAAATGACAGTGTATAATTTTATCAAGTAGGCTATGCATTTGTTTATTTTCCTTTAATTTCATGAGAGTAATCATTCAATCATTACCAGTTGTTTTAAGAATAATCTGTGATGAGTAAATCAAATAGGCCCTACTAATTAAATAACGTTAGCCCTATTAATATATTAATGAGGGCTAAATTGATTTTGAAGTTTTTCTGAATATCATTTTTTGTGTTTATTGATTACAAACACAAAAAAAAATTCACTTCAACTCTAACGAATTTTTGATTACATAATATATTCCAGTACAATTATTATAACGAACATCGAAGAATAGTCGACACACAAATTGTTGGAATGAAACCTTAATAAAGTGAACTTGGTATTTGTAATATTAATAATATGAAATATAATCAAAAAATAAAATTTATATCTCACATTCTCATCATCTTCATCCGTATTTTCTTCAAGACTGAAATACTTTCATCTACGGTGGAAAATTATGGTCACAGACAGTGCAGTCCTGGAGTTGAATTTCAGTGATTTTGAATGATAAAAATGGGGTGATAAGATCGCCCTTGTGGTGCCCCGTCTGAACGATCTTATCTTGTATTCATAGCCTTAATTGGGGAACAATGACTTTGTATCAAGTTTCAATGATATTGAAAAACAAAAAACATTCTCTTCACTAATGAGGAGTAGAATTTAATGCTGCAAGTTACAAATTTTCGAGTGTTTGAACTAAATACCAAAAAAAAACCATACCAAATAATTCAAGTGTAGACCTATATCGACAATCTTTTTTTTTTCGAAAGCTTTCATTTCTTTTGCATTCATGGAGGTATTTTCCAACATTTTCATAGTCTCACAGTTTCAAAACATTAAACACAATATATATATATATATATATATATATATATATATATATATATATATATATATATATATATATTTATATATATATATATATATATATATATATATATATATATATATATATATATATATATATATATATATATGTATGTATATATATTATAGGTCGAAATTGAAATAATTCATTTAAATTCATTACACAGGACGTGATAGATTGTTCTCTCAGTTTTCCGACGAATTAAGGAACTCTTTTTTTCTTCAGATACATTTGAATGATTCAATTGGTCTACTGGTCTGATGGTAATTGAAATCAACCACCACACATTTTATTCTCTCTCCTCTCTTCTCGATCCATACTGAATACTATAGAATCATACAATTTGGTGAAGATGCCTTGAACTACTATATAGGATAGTAGAGTTGAATCGAAAGTAAAAGTCCATTTTATGTTCGTCTGATACATGTTTTCTATGCAGTAACAAAAGGCCAACTGGCTGTCAGGTAGAGAAAAAACTCCTAGTTTTGGTTCAAGATGTACTGACTTTTTCTAATATAAAATGGAAAATTTGGCATGGAAATATCGAATTTGCCATTGAACATTCCATCATTTTTTCTTATTGAAGAAAATCCACTATTCTTATGTAATAATTGGCAAAAAAAAAAAAAAAAAACGATGAAATGAAAATATAATTTTTCATCTGATATAAGCATGAATAATGAACTATATGAATATATATATATGTTTTGATCAAAGTTTCATTCAATCCAGTGGGAATACAATTCTATTATCATGATTGATAGGAACATTTGGTGGAGGTGCCAAGTTCGGTCAACACAATTTGGTGGACGTGCCAAGTTTGCCTTAACACGATCCAACTAGTCACGTACAAATATCACAATGTTTCGTTCCGTACTTGCGATATAGGTCTATATATAATCAGAAGTACCGGTATATGGATATATTTTCAAGTGGGCCTAATCAAAATATTTAATGTTTTACTATATGCGATGATAAATAAGCCCATCAGAAATTGTTTGTGGAGAAAGATAACTATTTATAAAATCATCCATCAATGTACGTAGTACTATCTAATATTGTAAGAATTTAAAATTGTAATTTCGAATTAGAAATTATATCTAGTCACGCTATATTCGACACGCTACATCAATATAATACTTTTACTCCATCATCACTAAACTAGCTTTTTTAAGCAGATCGAAACAGAAACAGAAGTCACTGTGAGAAGTTATGAGTACATATTACTTGAATTCAGTCGTATCATCGACATATATATTAGGAACCAAGTAGTATTATAATCACCGGATATAACCAATATATGAAACTGTTGGTGTAAGTTGTAATTAGTATGCGGCATATATGAATATATCATTCTAAAAGTTTCGTGTATCTACTTTAAGAAATTTAATTATATAATAAAGCTTGTTATGGTCCATTACAGAATATAGCCATTTCATAGGATAAAAAATAACTGAATACTCATTTACAGATAAATATATATATATATATATATATATATATATATATATATATATATATACATATATATATATATATATATATATATATATATATATATATATATATATATATATATATATATTGGAACATTATAATTAATGGATATTACCATAATTAAATGATAATAATAATGAATGTAGAAGTGAGTGGTCTCACCATATATACACTAGATCTCTTGTATGAAAATAAATTGAGATCGACGAATGAGAAAAATAGCTGAAGAATAATCTAGTCAAATCGGTTGGACTTTCAAACGAGTACCTTCTATTGATGAAAATTTGAAATTATCGGGAGGGATTCGACTTTAGCGCGTTTGGTAATAATGATTGAGACCTCTATCAATAATTTAGGTTAATACTACAACGATTTCCATTACATGCCTTCAAAATATTGCGATCATTGCTAGCTGTAATTTGTTCAAAAATTATTCAAAACTTCCAATGTTTGATATTGTATTTTTTCTATACATTTTATTAATTAGTTAATTTTTTTTTCATGTGATCACACACATTTGATACTTATCCGTTCTATCATTCATTACATTCATTCATTCCATCATTCATTTCATCATTCATCCATTCATCAATTTTTATATTTTTCTGTTCATTCATTCATTCTTTGATTTATTAATACATTTCATAGTTTGTGGTTTTCAATATGGTGGCAATACTTGAAGGTTATGTTATATGAAACTACTAATTTCCTAAATCTTGATTCAATTATAAAATATTGAAGACAATATTGATGAATCACATTTGAAACAATTTTATAGTTTAATTTTAATAATTTATTTCTAAACAGAAGAAAAAAGGATAGCTACCGATAGTAAAACAAAGTTTGAAGGCTTCAACCGATGATTTTGAACCAATTCAAGAATTCTCTTCATGATGAATATACTAAAAGTATAATTTTACTTCAGACACGGTATACTGGCTTTCTTTTATATTTTTTTTCACCATTTTATAGCTATTTAAGTAAGCTACTTTTTTGCACGTATGGATTATTCTGTGGGCCACCTCTATAATTATAGTAATTAAATGAGAATTATTTCACACGTGCAATGGTTTACATTTACATTTGGATTCAAAAGTGTATTCTAGTTAGACTGTCAAAATCAAATGTTCTGCATGAACTTTTATTGTGTTACAATTTCAAAATGATACTTTCATCATGACTGAGAAACAAATGCTGTAATTACTTGCATCCTATTAGATTGACATGTAATTAGATGGTTTCAAGAATAATGTGAAACATTAGAATTTCGCATAATTAAAAGTGACTTGATCGTTCTCCAGAGAATGTTTATGAATATCCCTGGAAGTAATTACAAAGTGAATGTATGTTTTCGATGGTTCATTATGTTTCCATACAATCATCTAATTGTTATAATTTAAAATGACAGAATATCACAATACGAAGTGGACCCACAATACATGAAATATTAAATCCAGTGTAGGACTACCGTGAACGAAATCTGTCTTCAAGTTGATGTTCTAGTGATATATGTTTTCAAGTTTTATGCTGTTGTTTCTACTTAATTTAAAAATGAATAGAACAATTATGTATATGAATATAAGGATCAAAATATACACCGGTAATCTTATATTTGATTGAACAAAATTACACAGCCATGGATATAAACAAAATTATTAATACCATTTTCACAGTCAATCCTCAATTTTATTGTTGTCTTTGTGAGAATTGAAGATCTGAAATATGTAAATTAAAATTGTAATGTGTTGATAGAAAAAAAATTCAACATGAAGACGAAATAAGTTTGGTTTTCTTACCGAAACGTATCTTTTTCAACATATTTATTTAAATAATATTTTAATATATCGAACATGAAATTGGATAATTACACATCATGAATTTTTATCGTTATTCAATCACATAACTCATATAATCGCCGAACAGCGTTATTCTCAATAACAGTTTGTTGACGTGTATAGCCTACTTTGAATGCCAATTTGAGCTCACTGTTGATATATTTCAGCCATTTTTGAGTGCTATATTATTAAATGTCAAGAAAATATTTCAAAACAATCGTTTTGTGTAGATTAAGACTCAATTTAAATGCAAATTTAGAGAAAATATGTATAGAATGATTTACAACTACGCTTATTTGCACCTCATTACATCCGGTGCCTATTGCTGCTAGATATGCTACTGGCTAATAATTAATGCAGTAATAAAGTAAACGTGTTTTGATAGAATAATGAGTGCTATAGCTACAGTTATTTATATAATTCAATGTGGGTGTGAGGCAGATCGCTGTGTAATTATCGGATGAAAAAATATGTTATAGTTAAAAAATGGAAGACTTAAATGGTCGGTTATTATGTTTAGAGCCGGTGTTTGAAGTTTATATGAACAATTTGGGTGATAGATTGGGAAAAAAAACTTCCGTGGTCACTGCCAACTGTAATTTGTTAGAATAAGTTATTTGATTGATGAAGAAGTTTTAGTTGAGCTTCATAATATGTCTTTAATCAATTCAGACGCTATCAATTCATCACAATCACAATATTGTTGGTCTTTATAATTATATAGAATTTTCAAACTATCCGTCATATGGAATGTTTTTTTCCGATTCATAAATTTGAATGGATCTACTCAAAATGTACTGGTAAATTTCTCACATTCTGTATGTGGTGAGAATGTATACTCTATCTGCTAGTATAGGCCAAATTAATTGGGTCATGTCATGGGATGTTTCCGCCAGTTATTCTAGGATAAAATCTTAAGCTCACGGTTCGTGCCCCAGCACCAAGTGTCTATCCTCACTCAACACTACATTTAATTAATCTTATTATTAATAATTATTGGTAATTTTTTCAATTCAAACCTAAATTTGTATGATAAATGAAATATGACAAATGTCCTAGCTTCTTATTTGATCTAGAAATCATTGAAAATCATGAAATTATCTTATTTTACTCCTTGTATTTCTCTTAAAAATGTAAAAAAGTATCTATGAAATTATGTGATTGAATCACATATAACTTTTTCATTCATACGCACCATTCTACAGTTGAAAAACTATATCTCTCTGATTTAATATTCACTCATCTAAAATTGTATCAAATTTGTATTTACAACATTATGATTTTGGTATGTTCTATGATTTTGGTTATACAATTGATATGGAACCATGATTTTGTATCGAGTTCCAATGGTATAAAAATAATTTAAAACCTCACCTTTTTCTCAGAAGTCTTTTGGCCATATATTAGGGAGTATTGATGGTTACATTTTATTCATTTTATTTCATTAATATGTTGTTATTGCACGTAGTTATATTATTTTGATATTTTCACTTTGACGCATTGCGCAATCATTAATTTCAAAGTACTGAATTTAACAAACATCATTCATAAATGATAATTTCTAGTCGAGATTTCATGATTCCATGAAATACAGTATGAAATTTTTTTTTCAACAATTTGAACATTGAAAATATTGATTATATTGTACATTTGCTTTTGGAAATGTTACGAAGATTCAATTAAATATATTTCGTTTAATCAAACATGGCTCCGTTATTTGTTCACGCATTTTTCTCTTCCTTGAGTCAGGATAACCTGAAATATTTCAGTTATCTCAATTTTGAAAATTAACAAATTTTGCTGAAAATTACTAGAACATCTAATCTAATAAAATAATCAGGGTCATCACAAGTATGTTAACATCAAGATCCTTATTAATTAACCAATTATCTCTTTTTGTCTACTTATTTTTTATTTTTATTTCCAATTTTTGTTATTTGCTATATTTGTTTCATGTGCAAATCTGTGGGAAAATAAATAAATAAATATCTATTTCTCATTTGTGGAAGCCCATCACGTTATATATAATATATATATTAAGGTAATAATACCGCGTAATATATATATATATATATATATATATATATATATATATATATATATATATATATATATGTATATATATATATATATTTATATATATATATATATATATATATATATATATATATATATATATATATATATATAGATATATATATATATATATATATATATATATATATATATATACGTGAATAATACCACGTTATAGCATCGATCGATTTTTCTTCACAATTGAAAACAGAGCATATAGCTCCAAATGTCGAGGGTAAAATCACGTTAATTTGAGTTAAAAATGTATCATAATCAATATGTAGAAAGATACATGATTCGTCGATATACCAACACCAAACGCTTCCTATATTAGAAGACTAATAATCATCATTAAATATATAAAATATATAATCGAAATACAACAAACACGCAATGTTCGTGCTAGAAAACGTGATGTGATATAATAAACATGCTTACTTCGGACGAGTAAACCGACATGGCCTTGTTAAATTCCTGATTTTTCCTCAAACATCCAATTTGAATTTTATGAAAAATGTTTCATCGTTATATTCAAATACAGATTCAATATGAAACTGTTTATAATAAACCTTGAAATTTTACGTGTGGAATTACATTCCTTTTCATTTGAATAACTACCGTAGCATATTTCAAGATTATTATTATATTTAACAACTCCCTATTAATGGTATATATCTATTAGGGATATGTGTTGGATCAGTATTATCGTATGGCACCCAGGGTCACACACGGATTATGTATTCCCACTTCAGCAGCCGCGTAATGTAACTGATAAAAACTGCCATGCTAGACATGATTATGCATAGATACACACTTGTTTGGTAATGGTTATAAATTATAGGTATTATCAGATAAAGACCTACTTTTTAACAAGAATGTAGTTATATGGATATGTATCAATAGAAGTCACAAAACATTAAAATCGAGTAGTGTTCATGATAGCCGATGGGTAATTTGATCGAATATATATATATATATATATATATATATATATATATATATATATATATATATATATATATATATATATATATATATATATATATATATATATTCATACACATTCCTTCATCTACCGTCGGCCCTGAAAACCTCCGATCACATACACATATATATATATATATATATATATATATATATATATATATATATATATAATTTGGTATTAAAATAAATCATCTACAGAATATGGTACTTCCGAAAATCGTTTTATTTCTCATTAAGTCTTCAAAAAACTATATATATATATATATATATATATATATATATATATATATATATATATATATATATATATATATTTAATTATATGATGAAGTGATGAAGTCTATTTTTTAACACTCAAAAAATATTCATCATGGTCGACCAATATATCAATTTACGAATAGAAAATATTCACAAACCATAAATCATATTCAGGTGTGAATATTAACCCCCCTGATTGAGTTCAATCAATATCTCCGTACCTACAATTAGAATAATACGTTAATGTTTTATCAAAGATGAACATGTACAGTATACATGATCGCATATTATTATGTATCTGATAGTATTTACATATTAATTATATCTATTTATTTCAATTTTCCATTCAACGACGACGTTCCATATGCAAATGTTATACGAAGAAATTATGATTGCTTATATAGGCCTAACATGTAAGGATTATAAGGAACATATACGAATCATAAAGATTTTAATGTTTTTATATTGAGAGTTTCAGTTTTTTTTAAGGCTCTTTATTAGATAACGAAATAAAATTGACACTGGGCATGAATCCACAAAACCCTAAAAGAGTTCAAATGTGGGATAGATACACATAAAAGTGAATTAGATAATAAACAGACATATTTTTTAAAATTATTATTTGCTTCTAAAAAATTAATTTGAGAAATGAACCTCATTAAAACTGACGTTATAAAGAACATGATGATAATACAAGATATAAAATTGAAAAACTGAAAAGTAAACATATTGAATTGAAAAACAGGGATCTATTTTTCCAACAATATACCCAACTATTAATAACGCTGGAAGTGGAATAAAAGTGGAGTGAAGTGAGATTGAATGAGAAAATATAAGAAAAAAGTAACAAAATAGTTGGATTCTTTATGTCGTATGAAAGTGTGAAAAAAGTTGGAAAAGTTGGAGAATATTGTTTCAAAACGTTTGGATGAAATTTATATGAATAATTAGGAAAATGTATTGAAAGTTCGGATAAAACAATGTATAAAAAAATGACAACAAAGATGAAGACTTGGAAAATTTTCAAGTAGGATTGACATGATTGAATCAAATTCCTTCTAATTTGGTGAATCATCTCCAGTAGATGAACACTTTGACAACAAATAGAAACACTTGAAGCCAGTTGAATCTAGTGACAATTGATAAATGAATCAAGAATTCGAGATTCAACTTGTTATCACCCTCGATTACGTATGATATTCACGTATTCATAAAAGTAATAATCATCCTGTCAATATCCAACCATCGGTTGCTACAGCCAGCTCTTGGACGAATCACGTTGAAGATTAAGACAAGATAACGAAGAACTTGGAAAAAGTGAAATATGGTAATATAAATAAATCGAAATTTAAATAACAAACAAATATCACTTCAATTACTTACTTAATATACAATTAATGAGTGAGTGATGCTGCAAAGCTCTCTGTATCGGATGAGCGTAAGCGGATTCAACTAAACTGAACTTGAAAAATTATATTTTGGCTCTCGCTCCACCGATCAACCAAAAATTCAAATTGTGGTGAGAAATGTCATGCACATATGTCATTTTCCAACAAAATACCGTAAGAGAAGTTTTGGGAGAATATCGGTTGGATCACTTATAAGAGATAGCATTATCACATTTTGAAAACTCTCTCCAAGAATGACCCAGAGAGGAAGAATTGTCCAAAAATTATTAAATTCAAATACAAAAATTAACCACATCATTACAAAGTTGCAGATAAGTTGGATCAGTAATTTTGGAGAAAAACATGAAAATATATTCCTCAGATCAATTAAATCCATTATCATAATAAACACGTACACTCAATTAGAGCTACATAACGAAGTCAGTGAGTGACTAGACTTGATAGTTTCAAAGTAGATATCTATTAGATATGATATAAATGTATTGCTCATCTTACAACGCATATGCTGTATGTTTGCTTGCTTGGTACTTACTCCTATAACGTATAAGGATATGTGTAAGGTTTTAGTCCAGTGTCGTCTTGAATAGCTTGGAATAAGAAGGATGAAATTATATACGCAAACTCGTTTCGTTTGATCGTCTTGCTGTGTATCTGTCAGTGAGTGAAAATGGATATTCTTCTTTTCTTGGTAAGGTTATTGGGTCTAGGTCAAAGGTCAATAGCACGTATCAAAGTTGACCAGACGAGCCCAAGAATATATCAACAGGCGGAATGTTACATTAGAGATAATGAGTTGTGAACCAAACGAGATGTATCTTTGCTATTGCATAGACAGACGTTTAAGAGACAATATAAATGGCAAATATAATCGTACGGCACTAAACACGTATTTGTTGAAATGATTATGTGTGATTTTCTCTTGTTACATTCAATTACTTCCATATAGGTCATAGAAGCCCTATCTTGGGGCTACGTAAATGTTTGATCAACAAAAAGAAAAGGGAGTATTTTAATTTGGGGAGAACATCTAATTTTTCCAAAACTCGATGGAAAAAATTTGAGCTGTGATTTTTTTTCAAGTATTATAATTTGTAATAAATTGAAAAGATGTAATTATACAATTTTCTGAACAGAGTATATATTCAATCGTTTTCCATGTGTTTATAATTCAATAAAAATTGTATCTGCTGGCAAATTCTAAAACCTATCAATAATTATCGATCGATGATAATATGAATTCAAAGTAATATAAGGATTATTATAATTCACTCTGAATTAGTACGTTCCTTGGCCAAGTTGATGCAAACATGTTACTCTCAATACAAATATTATTTCATTATTAACGTCAAAATTTGTATTTACAATCATTGCTCGGTTGCAATAAAAAATGAAAATACAATTTTGGCAATAATCAGTAAAACAACCCTGAAAAAGAGGATATTTGTTCTGAAATGGAAACACAAATGAATGTGATATCAAAATACAGTATCATTCATAGTTTTGTGTGTGTGTGTGTGTGTGTGTGTGTGTATGTGTAAGATTAAAAAAAGTAAAAGATCTACTATTGTTAATTTGTGAATACTACTTCCTAGGCAACACACATTGGCCTATATTTTCATTATTTTTAACACTGAAAATTAATAATCAGCAGAGAGAAAAACAACTCTATTGTCAGCTGTTCACAAGTGACTGACCAGTGGGGATACATTCATGCACAAGATAAATCCAGTCTAACTTTAACCAAGAGTTCAAGGTGGATATGTACCATGTTGTTGGTATACCGCTTTTCTACTGTTTTTTTTTGTTCCATCTTTTGAAACTGTTTTGAACCGTACTGGAATGCTGTGCTCGATAATCAATACCAAACACAATACAATGTATAATAATTAGATGAGCGATAGCGAAGTCATCCATCCCACTCATATGGAGCTTTTTTTTGTAGACACTGCACAGATCGCATGGTTTGATCGATCAACATGAAACTTTTTATGTACACGCAGACTACTTCAACTTTAAAATGTATAGATTTTGGGTCCAATCAGTTGGACCATTTCTGAAAAATACCATCTCAAATAATCTGAAAACCTCATAAGATTAGGTTGGACGAGAAAATTTTGAAAATAAAATCTCTCTAAAATCATTCAGATTTTCGCTGAATTTGAACACATGAATGATGCATACTATTCAAAATTTGTCTACAATTCAGACCAGTCATTTTGAATAAAAATATGTTATAATTGTTTTTCATTGATCAGATAGATAGAAAAATATAATTATATTGTCAAGATCCACTACTTTCTAGACTCGTTCGTAACCAAATGAAGTATATTTTATATGAACCAAGGTATGTAGAGTTTTTGATATACCTAATATAGATACCACGCTCATCTTACATGCGTTTGGATATTTAATCATTCTATATTTTCGAAGCAAACGATGCACATGTTGCACAGTTTTCCTCAATGAATCTCACTGGTGTGGTTTGAAACTTCGTGAAATCTTTATTGAGTAAGAGTGAAGTCTGATGTAAGAGTCAGTGGTGTGATACCATTCCTAGGGGCGATTGATTTCACTAGGGCTAGGTTCAATCCCTAGCCGAGATTGTTGGATATTGTCTCTTTCGAAGACTTTATGTGAACCTATATCTCAGGGTTGGCTATTCCCAGCGAAGTGGTACTGCATCAGTAGTTGGGAATTTGGTAATTAAATTGAGCTTCAAACTAACATTACAGCCAGTGAAGACACAAACCAATCGAACGCATTTGTAAATTGATGAAAAATAATATTGAAAATTGAACATGACATAAGTTGAAATTGAACAATATATACAAAAACTCCATATATATTTATATATATATATATATATATATATATATATATATATATATATATATATATATAATTATATATATATATATATAATTATATATATATATATATATATATATATATATATATATATATATATATATATATATGAATATATATATATATATATATATATATATATATATATATATATATATATATATATATATAATTGCCATACGAAATATCATACATGAGTACAGGATGTATGAGTGACAATCTTAATTTGTTTACGTTGATGATTATATAAATAAATAAAATATAGTGACCTTTTTTTCAGAATGACATGTGTGTGAGATACATGTAGTTTAAATTGTGACTGATAGATTGAGTTCAACCAGGTAATTTCAATGCCTAATGGCATTAGTTATATAACACGCAAGCATAGCTAGTCTGACACATGATTCTTAATGATTACCATGCACTCTGATTTTCTTTTGAGCACTAAAAAGGTGACGTAAGAAGGTGTGTGATAAGTATTTTCGCAGTCAATATCTCATTTGATTCTCTTAAGAGTAAGACGTTATATTGTTTTATTTTTCGAATTTATTTCTTCATTAAACATCACAATGAGAAATAAAGTGTATTTTATAATCATATGTTATACAACTAGCTATTTTATGGTCCTGTTGTGAATAAACGTATCATTATTGCTATGGCAACGATTAGGTTCTATATATTGTTCTGAATTTTAAATTCGAACATTGTTAGAATGTTACTTTCTTCATTTCGTCTGAAGATTTTCGTACACAAATCTATAATATGCGATTTTGCAATTTTTTATTTGTCAATATATAGTCAAGGTAAATGAATAATTAAGTTTCTTTTTCATTTCATTGTTTTATATTCGTATGCTATAAATGAAGTGACCGACTATTCATACCACACCCTTGCTGATCTCTGACCAATAGGCGGGCATATTGCACGCACGAATGCCAAATAAATGAGTAATGGTGTATATTCAATAAGCTACGAAACCACGATTATCAAACTTAATCAATCTTCGGTACGAATCATTGTTAATTCGTGAAAGGTCCATGAAAAAAAAGGTTATATGGCAAATATATTTCTATATACAAAGGCAATATTTATAAAATTGCAACATATGTGTACGTGTAATTACCTGCTATTATAATTATATTCAACATAATATGAATATAAAGACCTATTGTTAATTTAATGTGTAAGCTTATTGACTATTGTTTTTAGTCTTGAGTATTAGGTCGAGATAAAAATTGCATAATATCACGACTTGAGAACAAGCAAATTTCTATATGTTCAATATATATATATATATATATATATATATATATATATATATATATATATATATATATATATATATATAAATATATATGAGTAAGAATTTAAGCTTTGATTTGTATGATACTAAATACAAATTCTTGGTGTTTTCATGGATTCAAATATTACTCCGCGTAATTAGAGTATTAAATTGTATTACAAAAGATACACGGCTTTTAAAAAATAAGTCAGAAGTAGAAATTCTGTTTTCGGTCGTCTCGTAAATATGTGCAAGTTTTCACATTCTAATGGGAGGTATTTTGCAATGACGTTAACTCAAGTATACTGAAAGAAGTTCCCTATAAATACTAAATATTGTTGGGGTAATAATGATAGGATTAATTTAATGTTATTATCGATCAGTTTCAAAATCATTTGTTATTTTGATTGGTTTCTTTATATGGATATGATTTTTGAGCTGATTCATTAGTACTATGAAGATATTCTATTTACATTATTGAACTGACAAGACATGCTATAATTAAAATTGATCGAACTCGTTCAGGTTAGTTGAGAATGAAAATCTGTTTCACAATCATAACTAATGAAGCAAATGAAATGTTTCGTATTTAATTCGGAATTTGATTCCCAATTTTTTCTGACGTAATTAAAATATATGGAATATTTTGGTCATTATGACATTAAATCGCAGAGTAGAATAAGATTATGGTAAACATCTGGAGCCTAAAAGTAAAATCTTTTTATGTTACATTTGTAAAAATTATTCGAGTTCATAATTTTAATCACTCAGATTATGAAATGATTACTGTTTCCACTAGTTTTGTTTCTAACTATTATATCCAGACAAGTATAATCAAAAGTATATGTTTCCTAAATTGGGTACCATATTTGAATTTTTCAACCTCAATTAGATATAACCAAATACGACAAAAGACAATTTTATTACACAACTCATAATCTTTCAAAAATTATAAAACACATTTATATTCCTTTAATTGCTTCTAATCGATCAAGTCGGTTGTATTGATCTCAATAAACATGCTCAAACAAGTCGTCAATGTACCAAATAAACGAGATAAGAATCATTTATGTTTATTTCAATTCAATTGGCAATTCATGAATGACAATCACAAGAACTGAACAGTGAGTTATGAGTTAATCCGAATCACTGTAGCTTGTTATAACGAAATCCAATATGTGCCACATGCTGTCTAGTCAAATCACCCTCACTTTTGATTGATACACCATTATTGGACAATAATAATATGAAATGGAGTTATTCAATCAGAGAAACTATATCTGATATATTATACATCTGGATGCATTTATATATCTGTAAAGTGCACGCCTGTGGTCAGTTATAGGTACTACTCGATTTGAGTGATGCAATAAGCAATTGCCACCCACCGAGGCCTACATACCACAGATAGCGTTATATCGAGCCCACGTATAGCCACAATGTTTAACCTAAATACCTTTTATGTGATCATATTTACAATATACGCAGAGTTCCAGCGCCAAGATGTTAATTTAGTTAATGAGTTTATATAGCGTACTATAAAAATTAAATGAAAATAAAATAAAAAATGTGAAAATAAAAAATAAACGTATTGGTGGTCGAATAATCAGCAACAGGAATAAATTGAATGGAATCGTGAGTAAGAAATGCTGTGACTATTATAGGTTAAGCTGATAGGAAATCGAAATCAAAATGACCCAGATCTTATAGGAGGTTGTGTAACATGTTAGGGAATTAACTGCAGCAATAAGTACATTTTCAGTTTTAACCAGACAATTATTGTGTAACATGTTTTCCATTTACCATCTGGTAGTTTCAAGCATTTTATCTTATATAGGTGAAGTATATTTCAATTTCTTCATAAAATTATAGAATATAACAGTAATAGTCCTATGTCGTATTGCGTATTTTCTAGAAATATAATTCTTATTCTGTGTGATGGGCAATCGCCATCTAGAAGGTATAATAACATCTAGGATAGTGAGTTTGAGGACGAAAATATTTCAGTTCGTTTCCCAAAAGATCTTGATATATTGTCTCAAAATATAATGAATTATTTCTGTCAAATTTCAAATTAATCTTGACAACTTTGAGGTGATAATCACATTGGTGATTTTGAGTATTTTCACAAATTTAATTCTAGCACGATTTAAAAAAAAGATGCACTTTTAAACTAGATCAGAAAACACATAAATGATGTTAATGTTGATGACACGGTTACATTGTTTCATTGTGCGTTTCATCCACGAAAGTTGGAGGATTGTCTACGAAAACAACAAACACAAATATAATGTTTTTATTGACATAGCAGTAGTATGTTGAGATCAATTAGATTTAGGACGATATTCACGATTGGAAACACAATCACATCTTTCAAAAGCGACGAATGATTAAAGCTGCAGCGAGATTTTGTACAAATAACGAAATTTTCACAATTATTGGTGAAATATGGTGTTGAAGATCATTAGTTTTAAATAATCAAAATGGGGTGGTAAGATCGCCTT
Organism: Brachyptera risi; assembly: GCA_964007535.1. NCBI lineage: Eukaryota > Metazoa > Arthropoda > Insecta > Plecoptera > Taeniopterygidae > Brachyptera > Brachyptera risi. The sequence goes on from OZ023332.1 coordinate 33,498,005, forward strand.
TGTGATGCCCCGTCCAAACGATCCTATATTTCATCCATAGCCTTAATTGGGGAACAAGATTTTGTATCAAGTTTCGATGTTATTGAAAAAAAAATAATTATCCAGTTGGTAGACTCATCTTCATCTTTCGTGAACACAGGTGCAACTCTATTGATTTTTCTCATTTGATATAATATTCAGATATTCAGACTAGAATCATAATTACGTACAGCTACAATTCTACATTAGACAATATACCGAAAATCTTCAAATTCTCCGTCTCCATTAAGAAGATATGTTGTACAACTTTCAGAAAATTCGAGTCGATCATATTGAATGAAGAGGTCATTCAGTTTTTCACTTCTTTATTTAAATTGTGTTACTGGTATCATTTGTATTACTTGTATATCTAAGCGTGGAATGCTTGTGCACGTTGTCTTCTAGTTTAGTGCATGCGTATAATATCAGTATATTTTGTTCAGGATGCTTTTTGATGTAACTTGATTGACCACTCCATGTGACCGCAACCTTATACAAATAATATGATATATGAATTACATATAATTGTCAGCATGTGGAGAGGTATTATAAAATACAAATGTATCTAGCACAAGTAATTAATAAAGAAATATTATTATATTACTACCATTACACGTACGAAAAAATACGATACAAATACACCTCTTTTTTTAATTACATATGTGTAGTGTAATTATTAATTAATTATTTTGTACCGTATAGGCCAAATACACAGATGAAACACTTCAACATCGGCCAATGAAAAACAACATGACCTTAATAACCATGCAACTATACCTGACAGCCTACAAGGTGCCCATAGTTGTATTGAAAATATTTACATTGTTGACAACTTAATAAATGCAGTCAATGCATTATATTGTCTTATACAGAGATATTGAGATATATTGAGATATATTGTCTCGCACAAAGATTTACAATATACGACAGTAGTTTTCTTTATGTGTGTTTTTATAAACCAACATAATATATTGTGAAAATAGACAATAACGAGTTATTTCTTTCCCACATTTGATATACATTTCAGGTTAATTGAAACGATACATTTTTGTCCCAATATTAGATCAACATAGAACCATGTTTTATTTCTCACCTTGCTCATTCATGACTATCTCGCGCGCACTGTGTTTCCTATCATCTTTCAAGTCTCGGTAAGTTTATATTACAAAATCCATTCAGCGTTATTCTAACACATAGTAAACCCCCCCCAAAAATGGTATCACCATGGTGATAAAAAAAAACTCTTAACTGCCAGTTAGAGCTACTCCCATGTGGTTCTTTTAATTACTTCCCCAAGAGAAATACTATCAGCATAATTTTAATCCTACCATATACACATAACTTCAGGATTTATCTGTACTTTCTTTCCATTCCTTCACTGTCACATTCAGAGTTAGTACTTGGTCGAATACTATAAATAACATTGTACCAACTTTTCTGACGCCACAATCGACATAATCAGTACACATCACATCTCATTAAAACGCTCTTATTAGTACAAGTACTAGGTGGTGTATATAGTCTAGCTCACCGACAAACGCTTTCTGTGCAGATATAAACATAGTAGAACAAAAACGCAATGTTATTGTCTCGTGTATCCATCAGTTCCACTCTCGATTATGCTAAATAAAGGCAATCATTAAAACACCCAAATAAGTGTTTGCTCGTTATTTTTATTTACTTAAAAACTGGAATCTGGTTAATCTAAATACCTGCAGTAGACTCTGTGTATTTTTTCACATTTAATCACACGAAACGAGTTTATGTTACACCATAAATATATAATATAAATACATATATAAACGTTTGAGTCAACATACTTAAGACAGGATGTGGTTGAGACGTCTGGTACAATACATAATACCATATAATACATAACAAGTACGATAGGCCTAAATTGTAATTATTTTTCCTAATAGTAATAATTGTAACTTGTTTCTAATTGGAAGTTAAAAATATTATTTTTATGTTACCTCTTTCAAGTTGGTGTGCACTGAACTATAATGAAGCTATATTCAGATCCAAATTATGGTTCCCTACTTTCACGCCAGGATAGAATCCTTCCCACGTCTGTACGATGAGTGCACAATGCATTTGTGCATCCTCCCAAGAGGAGTAAAAAACATGGAATTACGTTTGAACAGTAAAATGATGTTTCGCTATGTTGATTCAGTCTGTGGAGAACCAGCAGAAAAAAATAGACACAGTTCTCATTTTGCTCGAGTAGAATAATTTCAATTCATGCATCTATCAATTTTGATGCTCGAGTATACAGTCTGGATCATGTGAGATTGGTTTATTGGATGTTGAAGATATATACAATCATTTTATTGAGATATTGAAACAAATGCAATTTCTCAATACATTTTTTAGTCCAATTCCCATGCTATCATACATGCCAATAATTAATTCAGAAAATTACGGAATCAAGAAATAAACGCAAGAAATTAATTACTGCCTTTAGCTTAGTTATAAGACACTAACTAAACAGATGAACCTATGAATAAGTGACTTATTTAAAATCGTTTAAACACGCTAAAGCACTTGCATTTTACATTTTACAACTGTCTTACGTTAACAATAATCGAATGCTGTTCTCTACACATTAGTTTAGAAACTGGTTCTAATTAAATACCTGCACAGGTAGGTACCTGAACACCCAAGTAATTAAACGATTAACAAAAATATGGAGGGTATAAGTGAGTGTTACATATTATATTCTACAACTTTCTTGTCTAGTACGACACAAATGGCATTTGTAATAATTATAGTTTTTCATATGGGTCGCATATGTGAATTATAATGTTGGTCCCAACAATTTATTAACCTTTCTTTTACAACACGTTTATGCAGACATTTATTCAGTGTATGTAAAACTGTGAATGTATACTTATTTTGATAACATAGAAGAACTACTTTCATTTCTTTTATTTGCGTACGCTTCCAGTCTGGCTCTGAGCATCATCACATTTTTATGTGAGATATTCTTCAAGATTTTCCCAGATAGCTCAACATGTCAATCTCCATTACGTGTAATTTAGGTAAACTAGTTTCAGGCGTTTCTCGACTTGACAGGATAATAAGGTATAGATATCAATTAAATACAATGTTTTAAATAGTTAAATCTCCCATGGAGCACAAAAAAGATTGATATGGTATTTTTTCACGAATCCTGGCAATGATCAGAATTTTATGCTTTCGCTTTTCGTATAGGTATTCAAAAATTTAGTGATTGTTTGTTAGACAAATAATGATGTCTAATTTTTTGTTCGTTCAGGGTTGTAATTTATTCAAGATTAAAAATTTACGTTTTATGAATTGATGATGAATACTGTTCAGGAAATAGGCAGAGTGAAAAAACTCCATATGTATATATATATATATATATATATATATATATATATATATATATATATATATATATATATATATATATATATATATATATATGGTTTTTTCAGACTTTCATAGTTATTATTATGAGAAATGAACTGATTTTCGGAAATACCATGTTTTTCAGTTGATTTAATCGACCACCAACGTTTCGACCACCTTACTGCGGTCATTATCAAGGTGTTTTTGAATTATAGATTAATTTTTATTATAGATTAACATTTATTTCTCATATAGATATATGTATATATATACAATAAAAACAGAATAATTTAATCATTGTAAGTTTTATTTAGTTCTTATCTTATAAGTTATGAACCAAGATTTGAATGAAATCTTAGAGGAAAATGTTCTTGGTTCAATTAATTTTTCAATAAATGGAATATGTGCTTCAAGATATTTTACAAAAGTAATCGAATTAAATACATTTTATCAATTTTTCTTCATAATTTCATTAAAAATGTTGAAGCTTCGAACAAATTATACAAATTGTAATGATTTCTCATTTTTCAAAGGGAGTCGAATATGTGAATTGATATGTAACGCGGGGGAGGGGGGGGGGGGGCGGTATGTAAAACGGTAATTGTGAAATGCCAAATTGATTCTGTTCATAAATTACTAGTGACTGTTGATTTGAAAAATTGCTTGAAATGTGGATTAAAATTGGTTCATATTATCATAAAATTTAAACTCGAAATTTTTCTCGAAATTTCAGAGATTTTGTGATTTGCTGAAATCTCATTTTGAATTAGATTGGATTCTATGGGAGTTTCATTCAATATTTTTGTTATCACAGTTTTCTAAAATAAAAACAACAAATTAGTTTAAATCGAGCAAAGTGATATATTGATATGAGATCTAATTCAAAAAAATGAAACACGATTTCGCAAAACCGGTTCAACCAACCAAAGTTTCATCTTCAAATATGTATACCTTCACATTGAAAACAAAATGATTTCCTTATGGTCATAAATCCAAAAGACATACTATCTCCTCTCTCATCTTTGCAACCGTAAAAATAATAATAAAAACGATTGAAAACAATTCAACATTCAAATAATTCACGCAACTTCCTTGTAGTCTGAACTGATCCCATTCTGTTGATTTATAAGAGAAATTTTCCACATAACACCATACGAATTTTTATTTTATAAATTCGCATGTATAATAATACAGTTTATAACAACATCTTGAACAGCTGAAAGCTAATCATGATTTTTTCTTATTGATTATTGAACACACCTGCACAACGGTCAGTAGATAAACTCAACAAGGTGTTTTGAATATACGCATACACACATAAGAGTGAAAGTGGTCGGTATATTTGTTGGCGGCAGGTTGTGGGTGGGTGGGGTGAACCAATATGTCTACACAACACTTACATATAGCAAATTATACACATATAACAAACGCTGTGAACCGTATAATTCACTACTACCACACTGTTATTAACCGTTATACAGTATTGATCCGGTACGATATAATAAATGTTGGCCTACATTTTATATTCTACCAAGGATTTATTATAATATTACCTAAGAGTGTAAGCCTACATTGAAAAATATAACGATTAAATCGTGATTAAGTGTTGTAAAAATTAGAATAAAATTCAGGCTGAATTCCAAATTGCATCGATGCACTCTATACGCTGCAATAAACTGGGTGCACTTCAAGGTAAAGATTAGGATCTACGATAATAATTATACTATGTGTAATACCATGGTTATTCATCAGAAATAAATGCTTTCGTTTATTTCTCGTTTTCACCAAACTTGGTATATAGTATTTTAACTGGTTCCTAGAACCAGAATTATGTTCATTCAGAAAAAAAAATGATCGATATTCGTTCAATAAAAAAGGTGTTAAACTTGATCATTAACAAGAGATTAATTAATATGAAAGAAAATTACTATTGATAGATATAGTTCGTGACGGCTGCATTACGGCTACAACCATGCATTGTAATGAAGAATGTTATGTCTAGAGTGCTACAAAGCTTGAAGGCCATTGTCTGGACGAGGATTTATAATTGCCGTTTGTAGTGCATTGATTATTTGATTAGTTTTTAAAAACTTGAATAATTATAAATTGGTTCGATTAAACGTTTTTGAATTTTGTGGATGTGTTGGTGGTAAAAAAGTGATGTCATTATTATTTTTTTTTTCATTATTGGTCAAATACATTGATAAAGAAAGAAAAACACTATTACAGCAAAAAGACATCCACAAAGCTCTCAAAAATAGGCTTAACTGTGGGTTAAAATAGTAAATTATAAGTAAAATTTCAAATTTCGGACGTATTTCTCAAACATTAAGAGTAATAAAGTAGTTGAAGTAAATAGATCGTAGTCATCAGTGTGGTGCGTCGTTAATACCCAATATAAAAGAGAGAAAAGAAGAATATTGAGTGATTTGTTACATTCTACTTACAAAGTGTAAGGTATCTTTGATTACTATTAATTTTAAGGAATCTAGTTACATCAAGTGGCGAGAAAAAGTGGACAGTTGTACAAGATTGTTACAAAAAATACAAAAATATCATTTTTATATAACGGTAATTTCATCTGTACAACTCAAATATAGAAGTGGGCTGAGTTTAGATTAAATGCTAATTGTTATCTAGATATGAAGCCTCAATTTTAATCTAGTAGTTTTCTTCTTAATAAAATGTACATAAATATTCATATTATGGATCTGAATCGATTTTTTTTTTTTTTTTAGTAACAATTGATTAATAAAACATAAACCACATAAAAGATCATGAGAGATATGATTCTGAAAGTAAAATATATGTATTATGGCTGGAATATATATTGTGATTACTTATCTTAGTCAATCATATTGTTGCTGATATGATGTCAGGCTCTTTAACTTTGTCAAACTTTGTCATAGTCAATATCTAGAAAGTATCTAGAGAATGGCATCGTTTTAGAGAAACCCATCCCATATATGCACTACTTGTAATATGTCATCAGGTATCTTGTACTCTACGGTCAAAAAGTGTGTTCTTGTCTGTATTGCAAATATATTAGGAAAACGCCATTTTTGTTGTTGTGGGTGAGCATGGAATGGTGAATTTATTTTAGAAAAACATACTCTCCTTAATAATGATTCAACCGAAAGATGAGTATTCCATCGAATAAGTTGTATATTTGAATTATTCATGTATATATACATATATATATATATATATATTAATTTTATTAAAACATTATTTAAATGATTTCAAATAAATTATTCAATTATCGATTGTAAATAACTTACATAAATCAATATATATATATATATATATATATATATATATATATATATATATATATATATATATATATATATATATATATGACATATATACACGTGTAACATATATACACTGGTCTGTGGGTAGGTGTGGAAGTGTGAAGGGGTGTGGGGGAAGGGAGTGGCGTGTGTTGGAGGGAGGGAAGTTGTGCATATGTTTGTATGTACGGTTTGGGCTGCATTTTTTATCTTTCGTTATTTCATCTCAATAATATTATAAAACTAATACCAACTGATTTTTTCTCATGATTTTTTTCCATTTTCAATCTCATTTTTATGAAGAATGACCAAATCATTTTTCACAGGAGCTTTTACAGTAATTCCATTTCAATTTGGAACTCATATTGGAGAGAGTTTTTGTTTGATCTATGGAGATTGTACAACACAATCAAAGAAGGAATAATTGTTTTCAGTAGTGATACATTCGAATACGTTTCCATTTTTGTTGACGAATATTTTCCCAGAAGAGTTTTTAGATGAGCGTAGCGAAGTCTCCATCCCACTCTTATAGGGTTTTGTCTGTGTTTTTTTTTTTTTTTTTTTTCGTAAGCACTCCACAGGTCGCAGGGTTTGACTGATCGACATGAAACTTTTTTTGTGAACGGAAACTTCTTCAACTTAGAACTGTATAGTTTTTGGAATGAATCGGTTGAACTGATTTTGAGAATCATCATCTCAAAGTTTCTAAAAACCCCATAAGATTTGGCTGGGCGGAAAATGTTGTAAAATAAAATCTCTCCAAATGGAATGAAATTCTCTCTAAATGTGTATACATGGATTTTACACATTAAGATTTTGTAAGCAATTCTGATCAGTCGTTTTGAAGAAAAAAAATATAATGACTGATAATATTCATAAAATATATCATAAAAATTGTGACAGAATTAAGTTGTCGAGATTCACTGCTTTCTAGATTCAAGCGTTGACCAACAATGAAGTAATTTTTATATGCGTCAAGGTGTGTAGAATACCAGAGTCAATGAAGTGGAAAGAGTAGAACTACTTTAACGACTTTTATAGCTTATTCAGATATCAAGGTGTGTAGAATACCAGAGTCGATAAAGTAGCAAGGGTAGAACTACTTCAACGACTTGTATACCTTATTGGGATATATCGCTCATCTTACAACGCATATTTCGCGTTTGACTAGTTTTAGTTATTACTAGAAAATCTGAGGCTTCACTATATTCTCTTCTTACTCATTCATTCACCTGCTCCGAGTATGATTTTATTATTCTAGTACAGTAGTTGATTACATTTTCTATAAGTATAGGTTACACTAACGTTACACCTCTTTGTTTGTAATATATCTTAAGTTCAAATTTAACTTCAGGCAATAGTTTCACATTTGAAACATCTCAATGCCGGGGAACTGTTCATCCATATTATTATGATTTATTAGAATAGCCAATCATTTCAAAATCATCAGGAATGTCTTAATCAGTATAATAGCACTTATTACTATCAAATTCGTTATTTTGAAAATAAAATAAAATTATAAGTTGATATTTTTCTCAATATTTAAGGTAGTAGTGACCTATAAACCTCGTTCATAGGTATATAGCAAGATCAATCGCCGATTATTTCTCCTGAATGATGTAAGCAATGTGTAATTCATTTGCTAACTTTGTGAATGGAGTTATATTATTTAATATTTTGTTATTAGGTATACACTTAAAAGATTAACTCATTTTCAAAATGATACTGTAAGATTTCTAAAACTTGATAATTATGTTTACTATAGACATCTTGTTACTGAAAATTCTGACAGGTGGACCGCGGAATCGTGTTATATAACTGACTTGATAATTGGTTGAATTGAATCTTGCCTCGAGAGGGATCTGTACAGTTTCGATAAATTATCTAAAATGAATAATATATAGCTTAATTTTAGACAGTTGTTTGGTAACCCAATCAAGTATTTCCTTTCAGAAATTTTTATGAATATTTAAAAACAGGAATGTATTTGATGAGCGACAGCGAAGACTTCCATTCCACACTCTTATGGACCTTGTTTTTTTGTACGCTCTGTATAGATCGCACGGTTCGACCGAATAAGACTTCACTGGACACGCAGACTAAATCAACTTGAAACTGTATCGTTTTGGAGCTAAATCGGTTTGACCACTTCTGAGATAAATTATTTCGAAATTGCGAAAAATTACACAGAATTGAGGCGGTAAAATTATCTTCAAAAATATTTAAATGCATACTGAACGTGAATGCAAATATGATACTTATTATAACACATTTTCTTCAAAATCGTACTGGGCGTTTTGAAGAAAATTTATTCAATGTATACATTTTCATGAAATAGCTAGAAATAATGGTCATTCTTTATTCAATATCTTGAGCACGTTGATTCCCGACATTGTAGACTAGACAGTTTCTATTTCCACCAAGATGTGTGAAGTTCTGGAGTTTATTTCATGTTAGTCAAGGTGTGTAGAGTGTTCAAGCAGACTTCATACAAATCTTTCTCGCTTCTACAGCGCATAAGCTGCGTTTGTCAAGGGTACAAAAATAAAAAAAAATGTATACAATAAATTGTGTCCGTAGAATCCATAAATATTGTAAATGCGAATGGTGAGGTGAATTGATTGACAGATTTTCATTGACATAATAAATCAATCAATCGACATCACTTTTAATAACTTTTAACAACATAATTATACTAATTTATTATTTTATTTTTGTCCGGTGAGTCTCCAATGAAATATTTCTGTTCAGAGAACAAGTCCTTTTCAGTCTGTAGGAATAATAGGTGAGCGATAGTTGTGTGTATGAAGAGACAATTGCAGTTTCAAATCGAATAAATATATAAAGAGAAGAAAAACTAAGTTGAATTGATTAGTAATTATTGTGATTTGTTTAATCTACAGAAATGTTGCCCAACAGATCTTACATCATGTATAATTAGTTTCAATTTTTGCGACATGTAATTCTATATTATAAATGACCACGATACGACATGACTGTGGGCAATGGACACTGAAATGTACCTGTTCAAGTACTGACAAGCATTGAACATGTATTGAATGGGACATAACTTATTCCTGACTCGTATCAATTCCAGGTACGATTAAAATTTATCGATTAACTTCAACTGCCAAATGTACGACAGGAATGTTTCCTATAAAAATAATAGTTGTATGCTTATAATTATTGCGGTGAATATTTAAAATAGGTTACTGGGTATTATGTAATAGTTGACTCAACAGTATAAGAGCGCACCTTTTTATAATTTCTGTTTTTCAAATAACGGTATTTAGACTTGGAGTAATATATTCGAGAAAATATGAAATATGTGTGCAATAAGGGGTAAGCGTGAAAGAATGATGATTAGTTATTCGAACATATTGTGCAAAATGCAGATCTTATATCTAACAATAATTAGACCCTTTTACTCTTTTAGCCATGATCTCAGTGCAAAACAGATTGACTAATTCGGAATTTCAGCATTTGCGAATTGAGATCGATTGTTTAGCTTTCACATGAGTAATATAACGTAATTATTTGCCGAGGGCAAAGTGGCGAACCGAAAATATTATTCAACTCAATATATTGAATAATTAAGCCACACCAATACTAATTGCCCAGTTGAGGTGTGGGCGTCATTGAAGTAGAGGTATAGGCCTATAATTGCTCGATTAAATTATTACATGGAAACATGAGTTGCAATTGCAATTGCAGTTGCAATTGCATGAGTTGCAATTTGTGAAACAACAGGAAATACAAAATTGATAACAATTATTTTCTTTCACGAACAAAAGTATTTCCTCCTGGGGTAAGAGTGTTGGTTGAGGTATGAGGGGAGGGAAATTAATCAAAAGCATTTACATTTCATTTGAGCAATAGAATACCGTATTATGCGTGGTAATTAAACAAATGTATATCTTCTCTGCTATTAAAACTTACAACTGAGTAAATTAGAATATTATACCAAAATAATTTCTATAACCAATTCAATTTAAATTGTGACAATGTTGGCAAAGGATTTCTGATGTGAATACGTACCTTTTCAAATACTGACAATTATTGAATTCGTAGCAGATAGAAAATAACGTATTCTTGACTCCTATTTATTCCAAGTGTGATCAAAATTCATCGATAAACATTAACTGCCAAATCTTCGACAGGAATGTTTGCCATAAAAATAATATTAGTATATTTGTAATTATTGCGGTGATTATTTGAAATAAATTACTGTTATATTATTATGTACTAGTCGACTCACAAGTAAGGGCACACCTTTCAGAATTTGTAATTTTCAATTGATATTTTGTAATGTTTTTTCAAAAATGTTATGAACAATATTCCCAAACCAAAAAAAAATGATCTTTCATTATGTATTTTCGATTTACGAAAATAACAGTTTCATATCAATTTCCTTGAAAATTAAAAATGCGTTTAAATACCTGTGCTTGTCATTGCAAACGGGAGTGCCTGAGAGGAAAGTGGAGAAAATGGAGTGTGAATCGCAATTATATGTGTATGAAAATATGAATTAGTTTGATCTGGATAAATCTGTTTCTTCATTTTTAAAACACTTGGATGGCCCAGCATTCATCGGCACTGAAAGTATAGTATCTTTATTCTTTCCTTATTTATGTTTTTTCAAGTTCTCTCCATTGATGACTCATTATTTCAAAAACACCCAAAATATAAATAACAACTTAAATTAAAATTGAAATTAAAATTCTGTAATATTTGGTGTGTTTTGTATCTCAGCTTTCCTATATTTGATTGAGTTAGCTCAACTATAAAACACCAAATAAATAGCATCATTAGCATTCATCATATTTATTGGCTGAATGCTGAATTTTTCATGATTTTGTTCTGTAAATTATTCCCAAAATATTTACTGAAATATTTAAAATATTCACATCGTGAATGTGTTTGATTCAAACTTCACACAGTGAAATCTCTTATTTTGATTATCAAAAGTCCAAATTTTAAATTCAAATAATACCCACCACGTACGTCACTACTCACCAAAACATATTATGTTTTATATAAAGCCTTATTAGCTATGACGTACGCAATACTAATGTGATCAACTAATGCTGTGTCATTACTCATTATAAATGCTTTCCAAACTGTATGAAGACGACCACTTTCTTTTGTCAATTGCATCTTCAAATCAAGAACACTTCCACTTTAACAGAGGAAACTCAGACGCAATATAAATTAATATTACGGATGTTGACGCGATCTCATCACCAACTATTTCATCTCAACAGCCAACTTTTACTCATCAGTTAAAGAATTTGAATGTTAGTAATGTATATAAATGAACGAACTAATTGGTAACACCTAACTGTAATGTTATAGAGAGAAATCAGCCATGTACGAAAAATAGTTCAATTAAAATTTGTATGAGTGGTAACTCATAAATCTATACTGCCACATATCAAAAACAATACGTGTTAAGTCACTAATTGTTTCTGACCAACTATTTAAGGTGAGCCATGCAGTCAATCTATTGCATAACAAATGTAATTAATTGCATGTATTTAGGTACCTATATTAATTAACGCTGATATTACACAACGCTTACAAATAATAACGATCGAATTAAGAAATTCTACCAGTTATTTGAGTCATGTCATTTTTTTTCAGTGGGATTTATACGATTGATGGTCCTGTTCAATTCTTGTTTGAATTTGGGTGCAGCTTGTCAAAATGATAGTGGGAAATAAAGGATTAAGAATTGCACAACACTGAAAACCTATTTTGTGAAACTAATATCTCTCTATGTCATTTGTATTTTCATGTTTATGCTCAGTGTCCTTACCAATAATACCATAACTCCATTAATGAGAGAAATTTGAGAGGTCGTGAATAGCTTATACAGTTTTACCTTTGAAAATTAGTATAACTATATATAAATATATATATATATATATATATATATATATATATATATATATATATATATATATGAAATAAAAAAATATATACATACACTACACTATACTCTACACCGACTGTATGCCTTTAAAGTGTGTTATTGGATATCGATTGCTGAATATTTATGTGATAATGAATTGAAATTGCCATGAACAAAGTATTCGGCTTGGAAATATTGTTACTGAAAAGAATCGACAATACAATGCCACCGAAAGCGAATAAAACAACCAACAATGTATTCACGTTTTGGAAGGGTGTTATAATAATATCGATTCAACAGCAAGGCGTGAAAGTCTGAACATTATCTATATAAAACATTCGACCTTCACTCAGTCTCGTCTTCCCGATTAAATATATTATATTTATCACTTTTAAATACCTTTCTCTCGTCAATTTTAATTCGTCTAGTTTATTTTCAATCTATGTTCACAGTCGTGTCCAAAATACATGTTTTTTTTTTAAATATAATCACAACACGCCAAATAATGAATTTGCGATTGAAATGTTGATGGTTCTCATGTTGTTGGTGGATGACTGAGGATTATCTGAATATATATATATATATATATATATATATATATATATATATATATATATATATATATATATATATATATATATATATATATATGTATATATATATATATATATATATATATATATATATAATATATATATATATATATATATATATATATATATATATATATATATATATATATATATTATATATATATATATATATATATATATATATATATATATATACATATATATATATATATATATATATATATATATATATATATATATATATGTATATATATATATATATATATATATATATATATATATATATATATATATATATATATATATATATATATATATATATATATATATATACATATATATATATATATATATATATATATATATATATATATATATATATATATATATATACATATATATATATATATATATATATATATATATATATATATATATATATATATATATATATATATATATATATATATATATATATATATATATATATATACATATTCCTATTAGAAAGTAGCTTTTGGTGCGAATTTCGAGAGTGAATTCCTAATGGTTGGGCATGTAGATCACCTCAGATAAAGTGGAATTGACGTGTGTTGTAGAAAACTCCGATTCTTTAAGAGGCATACCTGATTTCCGTTGATGTAAAGGGATATGGTGGGAAAAAATTACCATGTTCAGTCGAGCCATTTCGAACTCTTCATCTTAATTACTCTTCCCTATAACTATTTTGAATTACTTTATTGGTATAAGAGAAAGGGGTCATCACAGCATTCTTGTAAGATGAACAGATATTTGTGTGAAATTACTCGAAACCTATGTACAAACATGGGTTTTGAAACTATCAAGCTCAGCTCTATCGTTATTATGATGATAATTATTGTTGATTATATTAATATTTATATATATATATATATATATATATATATATATATATATATATATATATATATATATATATATATATGTATATATATATATATATATATATATATATATATATATATATATATATATATATATATATAAATGATCGAGTACTTGACTTTCTGTTGAAGCGTAATAAGCCCGTGATGTTGATAGGACGGAAATTATTTTCACTGAAAAATGCCACCTAGGCGGGGAATCGAACGGGAATACCATTACACACACATTAATATCGTTAAAAGATACTCTCCTCGTTATCTCGGATGGTAGAGAACAGTTACGTATCAATCAAAAAGGTCCGAGGTTCGATTCCTCGACGAGCTGGTATTTTTCAGTGATAATAATATCTGCCATATATATATAAATATATATATATATATATATATATATATATATATATATATATATATATATATATATATATATATATGAATGAATGCCTGGAGATTTTATTTTCAAATTTAGGAGATAACTTATCAGTGTAATAATGATACCATATACATACAATGTACTAAAACTAAGCATACAACTGATTAAATAGTTCATCAAATCAGATTTTTCCCATGCGTTGAAGTCTCCTACGTTATATGTGTGGAATTCCAACACATCTACCCGACGCACTTCTGAAATACTATAATGCAATCAATCAACTTTTATAAATAATATTGTTGATATTCCGTATTATTCGGCCTCGAACATCTCAACTTAACATGAAGTGTCTCCTTGACATTATCCTTGATTATGTCGATTCGTGACGAATATACGGACATCCTTGTAGACCCACGTCATCGTCCTCACATCGTTCACATTCTGGGAAACGTTAACGATCTTGGTAACTGGGCTACAAGATTTTTAATTCACTTTATTTGATTGGTTTTATAGTATCATTTTTTTAGTAAATTGTATATATTTTTCTACAGTAAAATCAGTACAATCCGAAGAGTAGGCATTTATGAAAAGTAAATAACTCGACTATATTATATCAGCTTGAATACTTTGGAGTCTTTTTCTTACAATCCAAAAGCTCAAAATGGTACCAATTCCTTCCAGTTTTATTCAATTTAACTCGATTTATTGAATTTATTGATATTGTTTGTGAAACTCGGAATATCATTGATTCTTTCGAGAAATAGGAAGTTATATTATATGACTGATCATGTTTCAAGTATGGTATTCGCAAATCTTATATGTATATGAATATTATGATTGTAAATAATAAACACATACTATATATGAAAAAAAGGTTGAAGCAAAATACGATGTATCTAATTAGTAAATATGATTTATAACCCGAAAAGTGTACATCATCATGTTGATTAATTGTTGAGTCAAATGCTGTTTTTTCCGTGCGTATATAAATCATAGAAACGATTTCAGAAAATAAATCGAGTCAGGTAAAATAATTACACTACATCTGCTCTTGTATAGTTGCATTGCTTTAAACGTGAGCGCTTGAAATACAGCTCCATCGTATTGTTTGTCCAATTAATAAATAATATACATATACTTTCATGTTGTTTTAATAAAGGTTTGTACTGGTATTGACTTTCCTAATGGGCCATGAAGTGAAATATATCTGTATCCACTAAAGAAGAATGAGATCCTCAACATAAAAACACTAATAACGGTTACGGTTATTTTTTTATATCTATTGTAGTTTTAGCATCAATGATTTTTCAGGAAACAATCCACCATCAGCAGCACATCTACATATTTCAATAGCGTCACTGTTATAAACTGCAGTGAGTTTAACCCAAGTTCAGGAAGATTTCACAATAGGCAACATATTCAGAGAAAATCTCATGATTGTATAATCAGCAACTGAAAATCAAAGGATCCGTTCGTTTTTACAATTTTCAGTGAAGACCAATTGCTCAAGTAATTATTGAAGACCATCATATATATATATATATGTATACTTATTATTAAAAACGTTGAAAACTATTACATGGACATGGTTTGCTTTGCATGAAATTGCATATTACGTCGTGATAAGTGTTGGCCTCCTTGCCTATTCTTAGGGGGCGTGACGGTCGTTATCAAGAAAGAGGGCTTCTCAAAAGCACGTGTTTCAAACGAATCAACATGTTTGAAATTACTCAACTTATTTCCATGACATTCTAAGCCCATTTGTGATTTGTTTAAAGTTTTTGGCTGCTTATTATTATATCTGACCGGCATATATAGCCCAGTTGCTGACGCGTTCGATTCGTGGGATCCAGGAGATGAGGGAAATATTGAACCTTGGTTTGATGCCCGCCACCGTTGAAGCAGGGATTTTCGTTGTTTCCTTCTCTATAGTCTAGGCTGAAAACTTAAAGGCTAAAAACCAAATCTAAAATACATGCAATTTGCCCATTATTATTATTAAGTTGGTAGCTGACCTTCTTATTTCGTGGATACTGTGGTTCAAAAGAATTAACCTTCCTCAGCTAGAGATCGAAAAAATACAGTAATCAATTGCTTAATAATTCGCGATTATCTTCGCGTACCATGGGGAGAAATTAACGAAATGAAATATCTGGCATATACTGTATAATTATGTACTCTGTACATGAATCTTTATTATGATATTCAATCATTCGACTTGTTTTTATTACTATAGAAAGCAAGACTACAAACTGCTTACGTCTAATTTAGTAGCAGTGTTTAAAGGTAATCATACCCGTCTGAGCACGACTCAATCTTTCTACAACAATTCCAGATAAAATCAGGATCTAGGTCCTATTATTTATTTTTTTAATAACGCTATCAATCACTCTTCACGGTGGCTAGGAGTTAGCTACCTCAAGGTTTACGAAGCAGGAACAGGAAATGCAGTTATCAATTTTTAAACAGGACGGAGTTGAATATTAGACCCTGGATGAACTAAATAGTCCGTTGAAGTTCCGGGTTCGAATCTCTTCGTACTCATGGCATATCATATGTCCTTGACTACGCCCGTCATGATCTCTTAGTCATGAAACAAATGAAGCTGATGTGGATATGTATGACGTGTTATGATGGTAATCTAGTTCATTTCATCTCATGGACTTGATTAGCAAATAATAAGTATTGTAATCAGACACCCGGGCAGTATTTTAGGGACAAGATAAAGATCCTTTTAACGAAATCCTTGGAGTAGAACTATACAAGGAGAAAAATAAATATGTATTACTTATGCATCGATCTTTTTTTTCTTTTAGTTCGAGTCGAAAAAGAAAGTAAAATATCTGTTTCCCATTGTAGGGTTATTAATCATGAACAAAATTATTTCAAATTCTAGTTTGATCATAAGTGAGCGGTATCAAAGACAAATAATGAATGGTTTCCTAGCGTAAGCTGCTCTAATGATGCCGATAAATTTCAATTTGATTGAATAGTTTATGAAGTATATTCACATTTCATGAGGAAAATTTGCATAACTACACGCAATAAGAAAGCAACTTGCCTCACTTTTCAAGCCTCACGTGCGAGGTGGTGGACGAAAACGAGAGTGTGTCATGACGGGTGGGTGTTGAGGGTGCTGTCTGTCACCTATTATCACACATAACTCTTAATAACATGCATAAATCAAGGTAACAGTTTTGCAATAAGTCAATTAAAATGAAATTCATTGCAGAAAAACGAACACGCTCGTTTTGCAATCAGTATATAGGCCTAGATTTCAGACAGCCTATACCATGCGTATATTGACTTATATCAATGTATATGAAATATTATAAAAATATTATGCAATAATTCAACAAACGAACGGACGTTGTAAATCAAGAAAAGATTATAATAATAATTTCCCTTTTTCACTCAAGACAATATTTTTATATTAATCTATAACGTGATTAAAAATGTAAGTGAACTACATTGTCGCCCTAAATACCAGTGTATTCACTTTTTTACGGGAATATATAATTATACGTCTATATGTATGAAACTGAGAAAGGGTGCAGTTTGTCTATGTAATCAAAGAAACAACAATATTCGCATTGAGCCTGTGTGTGTATGTGTGTGTGTGTGTGCTATGAATGACAAATAATGATTATCATGAATATAGCCTATAAGTAGTGTCTACCACGCCCCTTTAGTCATGTACGACACATATATATCCAGCGGGTTATGTAAGATTTGCGCGCGAGCATGATTTAATGCACATACATACATCAAACACATTCTACCTTTCCAAATCAAAAGTGCAGATTTTGACTGATTATTTTTCGTACGAGAGGAAAAAGAGAGAGATACGAATCAGACTCATTGGACCATGTAAAACATTCCCCCAAAGGCATAGTTAAAAGTATTTCCTGCCTTGTACAGGTATTATATGTGTAGGCCTTATGTACGTAAGTTACCTGAGGGTATGGATACTCACAGACAGGTATCGATAGATAGATAGGAGTCTATACGCGTAAACTGCAATTTTTAGAGTATGTAATTTATAAGTGGACATTAAAATAAAACAAATTTCAGCAACAAGGTTTTATGTAGTTATATCAAGATTAGCCATTATATATATATATTTAATTATTATACCAGTTTTTTTAAATAATATTACGAAGATTATTATTAAAAGTACGAGAAAAACGATCTGTGGTATAAATGTTTTCTAAAACTAAACGGCGGACTTGGGGATATGTGTATAATTCATGGCTAATTTATGATAATTATCACTTTATCATCGTGTTTCAAGTTTCAAAATGGAATATATTATCTATATAAATCTTTTGTTGAACAGCCTTTTAGGTATCACGATACGCTTATATCGCACTGACTAGATATTGACGTCGGCAACGCCACTCTTAACGCCTTTCTAAAGAAATGGGGTGAAAACGAGGGATTGAACCGGGGATCTGTAGACCGTTAACAAACAGGAATTTGAATGAACGCCGTTGGGGATATTTTTCAAAATGAGCTAGTACCGGGTATATTTTATTAGTCGCGTAAAACTTTCGAAATGGATAATTTGGTAAGGAAATTAATTTTTTGAAAGTTGTTTTTGACATTTGAAGGATGTGTCTTAATAATTTCAGTTGGTCTCAACTTGGATTATAGCAAACGCCAATAGATCGTAGTCATCAGTACAGTACTTCGTTAAACCCAATATAAATGAATTAAAGCTATCTTAGCGATGAATAGGAGATCGCAATCCAGATTATTCCAGAGCTGTGTCGATCTCCTGCAGCAAACTGCAGAGTCAAAAATGTGACGATAACTCGCTACAAAATACAATGGCTTATTGCACTACGCGTCCAAACGTTGAGTTTAAATGAGAATAACTCTTTCAATTTTCCATGCATAAAAATATTCCATTTTTCATCCATTGTCTTAATTGGGGAACAATGATTTTGTATCAAGTTTCGATGTTATAATAATGAAAACGTGTTCACTTTCGTATTTGTAGAAATTATCTATCACAAATAAGAAAAACAGTACATTAAGCAACTTGAAAAAACGTCGAGCATCAAAATAATCCGATCTACAATATAGTTTTAACTTTAATCGCCCTACAAAAATGAAAAATCCAACAATTCACCCTCATAGTCCTCAGCTCAGAAGAGACTGCATTAGAATTATTAAATAGTATAATTAATGAATAAATTGATAAATAATTAACTAATTAATGATAAATATAAATTAAATTAATAAATAAATATATAAAGTGATATATAAGAGATAAATTAATAAATAGATGAATATTAAGATCGCCCTTGTGGTGCCCCGTCCAAACGATCCTATCTTTTATCCTTAGCTTTAATTGGGGAACAATGATTTTGTTTTCAAGTTTCGATGTTATTAAAAAAAAAAAAGAATTAGTGAAGTGGCGTATTCGTCTCTATAGTACAAAGTTGTGGAATCCTTCCATCGACTGGTCAGTCAAGTCAGAAAAAGTTATTCTATATTGTGGAAATTTCAGTAAAACTTGACACGTCAATTCTCGAAATAAATTACATAATAAACTAGCATCATTTTTTAATTTTGGCTGATGTTACGGCACTTTGAAGATATATAGTTGCACTTTGACTTTGTTTTGAGGAAAATCACATATTTTTAAACTGAAAATGAGTGTAAAATAGAAATGAGAATGGTTTATCTACATTTATTTTCGAATAATTCTAGTCATAATATCTTTATCATTCCACTCTAAAACGGTTGTTGGATTGAATTTCGCCATGTTTGTTATTTGTTAATAATGAGTGAACAATTTTCAAAATAAACTTTCAAACTAAAAAAAACACCATTTGAAAAAATAAACAACCCTTCAGTACTATATATAACACCCTTCAAACTTTAAAATAGCCTCAACCATTTCGCCATTTCATTATCAACCATTTTCACATATTTATTATACACCTATTCTTTATTATCACAAACTTGAATGTTATTCTATTATATTTTAGGAAACAAAATGTCTTTACATTCTAACAAAATATTGTAATAATATGAAAAAAGAATCTGAATGACAAATAAACGATATTATTATTAGTTGAATATTAAAAAAAAAACAGAAAACAGAAAAATTGCATGTAGGAGAAATATCAAACATCGAAATTCATTCATCTCAAAACGTATATCTGTTAGGCTCAGTATTACCAAGGCCAGTTAGTATTTATTTGAGAGTTGGTGAAAACAAATACCACAGATAACCATGGTGATAACAAGTTAGAACTGTCAGATAAAGGCTAACTAGACTTGGTAATACCGGGTCTTAGCCTACACCAAGTACAGTTAGCCTTTATCTGACAGTTCAAACTTGTTATCACCATGGTTACCCATGCTATTTGATTTCATCAACTCCCCAGATAAATACTAACTGGACTTGGTGATACGGGCCTAAATGTTTTGATATTATTATCCAGCACATCAAAACTAATCGTCAGACAAAGGATGATGCTTCTTCCATTGCCACCAAGTTATCCCAGAGAGACTTTAATTGTATCATGTTGATGGGATTATGATGTGGAGAAACTGTAGGTACTGGACCGTTTAAATATTTTGAGAGCATGACTGTATTTACTTTAAAATGTGAATGACTGGCAGGTAACAGCATGGAGCAACGACGGGAGTAGCCATCAAGATTTACGAAAAGTAACTGGTAAAAGAATATGATATTTATTGTGTTGCCGTGAATGAACCCGATGAGAAATAATTACACATAATATAGCGGTATATGTTTATATATAGTATATATATATATATATATATATATATATATATATATATATATAATATATATATATAAATATAATATATTATATATATATTCAAGTAGGCCCTATATATATCCCAGATGTGTAATTATTTAATTACAGAGAATGGAGCAGATAATTGTGAAAATTCTAGTCGCTAATGCTATTAATTCGAAAAACAAACTTGACTACAAATTTTCTTATAGGAATACTGACACTTTCTACTCTTCACATTTCATAATTCGTCAAATGATTTCATTTTCACAATTTATAATTTTTCATTCATTCGAGAAAATTTGCAAAGATCTTTTTTTTTCAACTATATATAATTACAAGTTACAAAATTACCAGTGTTGAATTTCTTTTGGCAAACATCTTGCAACACAAAATAAAAACACCAAAAATCAAGATGACAATTGCGTTCGTTATATACGAGAAACCTACTTTGAAAGTACACACTTTCGTCCCATAATATGATTTTTTACAATCTTCCATCTACAATTTTTTTTAAAGTAGGGGCCTACTTCACTCGATGAGTGTATACATAATGTGAATCATCTAATATTCCCTATTGTACATACCTCACCTCGTTTTACCATACATCACTGCTTATGTAATAAGTTATCATACAGTCAAAATTTAAGATCTATATAACCTTCAATAATTTTGCAATTTATTCGACCCTATAACAAAATAATAAAATATAAATAGCACTTTTTGCCGTTTCGATTAATTTTTACGTGCTGACTGTTTTGAATATAAAAAAAGTTACGTAAACGCATGCATGCACGCCCTAGACTTTGTGGCCTGATTTTCAATTCTTATTGTGGGTTAAAGATATTAAAGGTGCAACAACGCCTATAACGGTCAAGGTAGCTATATTAAGATTTATTAAATTCTGTACATTCATGATATTATATTAATAATAATCTATTGTGATTATTACATAATATAATATTAATACAATTGAATGAGCTACTTTAAAAAAGCAATTGGGAAATCAGAATCTGGACATGTGGTGACCCCCAACAAATTATAGAACATACATAAGGCTATAATGTTATTGGAATTATTTGTGAACAAGAAATTGCGTTGTAATAAAATGGAGAGGTAGAAAATAATTGAATTTGATATAAAAAATATTTTAATTGCATTCTTTCCATACACATAAACTCTGTTTAATGAAATTAATTCTGTGGACTGTATGAAGGATCATTTGCCTATATCATATAAATATGATTGAATATATGACACATATCAGAATATCAATATATTAAAATACATCTTATATCATGTGAGTGATTTTTCATCACAATCAATGTAACATAATTGTATATGAAAGGTTGATAAATAACTCATTTTGAGAAACTATATTTCCGGGGCATAATTTCTTGTTGGTGTTTGTATGATAAAAATGACATTATTCATAATAGAAGTCCACAATTGGTCATTACACCTAAACTATATGAACCGTTTTAAAATCTAATTCATTATTTTCATTATTTTCATTATTCATCACTCATTTCACAATTTTAAGGAATGCTTCTTGAATCATTAATGCTTAAAATGCTCACCATCAGTGTTACGCGTAAATTGAAAAGAATGAAAGACAGACAAAAAATTGATCATCAAAGAAGAATCATGTCCAGGTGAATTTTTTAAAAAAATCCTTCATTTTTTACCAATATTTTTTCTCTTCTCAAAGATACATTATTTCAATGTTGAAAAAATACACTTCAAAAAAAATAATGTTTTCAATATATACTCGAATGGATGTTGAAGATTGTTTTTCAGAAACCTATCTAGTTATTTCTAGTTCAGTATAGGTTCAAATAATATTACACCACCGATGTGTTTACAATCAACAATGTATTGATAATTAAAAACACATTCACAAAGATGGCGTCTGATTAATCGTATATTCGTGATATACATACATAAATAAAAAAAAAAACAATCAAAACAGCTATTATCTTCTCCTGTAATCTAGTTGAAAATGATCAACAATAACTTGAAAAATGAATGGAATTTTATTTATATTTCTAGTTGATGAAACTTATGAACACCTGTTTTCTAATGTGTAGACTACAATATTATATCATACATAGAATGCGATCAGATTAGCCCATCTAACTGATGACTTAACATTGTACTTGAGTGAGTGATACACAAACACTTACACACATGGAGAAAGTAGTTCTTATAGATTCATCTTTCCCAATCTTTACGTCATAACTATAACTAACTACACATGGTATTATGCTAGACTATGGTTTATGTATACATAATAGATTGGTTCTAGGTGTGTTGTTATCCATTGATACAATAAGACGGCCATTAAAGTGCCACGCCCATTCCAGACGAATTGTACCTGTATGTGAAGGAGACAATCTTCACTCAAAGTCAAACGCCTTTCTTTTCTTTGACTTTGTCGAGTTATTCAATGGGAAGTTTTTCACAGGGGCGGTATTGTTGTGTAATACTATATTGTTTGATGGTTAATGAGAAAAATTCTTAAGAGCCCGCATCTTAGCTGAGAATGTTTCTCTTCGAAATGTTTGACCTAAGTTTGATATGCGTTAAAAAGTTTGGTTGTGGGTTGAAAAGTGAAAAAAGTATAATATTGAAAGAGTTCCAGTAACCACCGCTAGATGGGGGAGTTTTTTATTTCATAATTTGGACAAAATCTAGTCACATTACACATTTTGACCAAGGAAATTGGGAAAACTGTGGAATAAAAGGCGAATCAGAATGTCAAATATTGATAAGCAAAGTTAAACTTAAGGATGTGCGTTTGTAATTCATTTCTACTTTTATTTGGTAACCGGGAATTAAGCAATAAAAATCATCAAATCAGGCACATTTTGATTCAATTATTGCTCCATAATAAAATTATTCTTCAATTTTCGATTAAGCATATCTAATTGTGAAGGTATTGTTTATGTATTGCATTTTACCGCAAGTCCGTAATATTCGTAGTTCTTGAGTTATATGTGGCGAAAGTGCACGCTGTAAATCTGTCTAAGATGCGGGCTCTTAAGAGGAGAATTGAATTGGGTATACTAAATTATTCTAGATTGGTTCTGGACATCTCTTTCGTAGACTATATAATGAGTATAGGCTTATGTAAGCTACGATCACACTTCAGGTCGATAGATGATACTAGAGTACCGGTGTAACGAATATGCCATGACACCGGCATTACAAAGTCAAAATAATCTTATTCGGTTTTTAGTCTTTTTAGTTTTAGTGAATTAAATAGCAGGTGAGTTTCAACGGTGATCACAGCTAAATGCCAGTTAGTATGCACAAGTCAGTAACTACCAACTTATATAAGAAATATGTGATCAAATTTAAAAGATGTAATATTTCATCGTGCTTAGTATCAAGCCTAATTCTTAGTAACTCGATTACACGGTTTTACCGTCCCGGTTAGTCACGTGAACCACAGTCAGAAAATCAACGGAAAGTTTCTGACTGATTCACGTGGCTTTTAATTATTGAAATACGTAAAAAAAAACATGCAACCGAGTCACTATTAATGAGGCTATAGTATTGAAAAGTTACACACATAATTGAGAAACATTTTTTTTTTCATGGGGGGAGGTGTTACGATTATTTGAGTGTTGAGATCTCCCTTGTGGTGGTCCAATCCGAACGATCCTACTCTGTTAGTGTCAAGTTGTTTTAAATGTGTTTAAAAAAAACCTGAAGAAGAAGAAGAAGAAGAAGAAGAAGAAGAAGAAGAAGAAGAAGAAGAAGACGAAAAGAAGAAGAAGAAGAAGAAGAAGAAGAAAAGAAGAAGAAGAAGAAGAAGAAGAAGAAGAAGAGGGCGGTCAATGGGAAATATGTATTGAATATTCAAATATTATTTTATATAATCAGCAGCTGATCATCAATTAAATCTTTCTATATTTTTTGCATGCGATGAAAAGTGAGATTATAAAGAGTGAAAGTGAAATTTGATACTGATTCTGCATAAAATCGTGTATTGAATATACATGCACTAAACTGATCATGGAAATATGGCACGCACTGTTAATATGGGCCGTCACTTCCGTTGTACATATAGTCATACGCCTGGCTACACGAAAGAATTTTGCCTACCAACAGAATTACTTTAAAAATCTCGTTTATTATATGATCTCGCTGCAATGTTGAGGATTTTGAAAGATTTTGAATGCAGTTGCGTTTGTCATCGGATACCTTGTCACGACCGAATCATAATATAGGCACCCTGAAAAATACCACAGAAAAGGCGATATTTGTAGCTGGGTAACATATAATGTCCAAATAAAGGCCGATGTTTCAATAAATCTACGGTTTCAGATTCTCGCGTATTTCAAGACGTGTCATTCAGAACTAAAATTTTAATTGAGCTTCTGATTGATCTCTTGATTTTTATTAAATTATTGATTTTGATTCTGAATTTTGATTTTGATCAATTGTGATTGATTTCAACATCACCAAGTCACGTGAAAAACACATTCATTTTGTTTAGACCGGAGTAAAGCAGCATAAGCGTTCCAAGATGAGCTTTATATCTTTTCAAAATGTGATAGAAATCTGCATACTCTTTATTGACCTCTTACCCAGTGTCAATTTGAAAATTGTCACATATCCGTCAATTTTGTACTTAGAACGCCTCCCCAATTCATATGTTTCAATAATCATTTTTTTACTCTTCCGACATGATTTCCAATTAGTATTTGACAAACTTTCAATAGTAATTATCTCAAAAACTACCTGAACGATCACCAACACCTATATACGTACAGTTCCAAGTTAAAAGTTGAATAATTCCTGAAAAATGTTAATTGTGAACCAGTTCTTCCTTGCGACTTGTAAGAGTTCAAAGAAAAAACAAACGATCCAACAAACAAACAAACAAGAAAAACAGACAATTAAACTCGATTTGGATATATTGAATGCCTTTGCTATCGTTTATTAAAAAAAAAATGCATGAGCGCTTGTCAATTATTGTGCTAAATGGCTTCTTATTAACATATTTGTAAAACATAAAAATAATAATTTAGAGCAGGATAAAATGTGAATTTGTGGTTTGGCTTATTGTATTCCAGATTCTCATATTTATGGTATCTTTTAACCATCTTTGCCAGATATGTAGGGATTATACGCGCATGACAACCATTTAATATGACTTTCCTTGGTGGTAGTGCCGGGTAAACTTCCAAGGATAATTTAAGTCTGAATTTTCTAATATTTCATATACGAACATACATCAAACATGATATTGAAATAGATAGATAGATGAAAGAGTGAATGAATCAATGAATCAATGAATGCATACATTCATGAATGAATAGACAAATAAGAATATGAAAAAAAAATCAATAAATCAATTAATGAATGAATAAGTAATGAATGCATGAACGGATGAATTATGTGAATGATTAATCAATCAATGAATGAATAGATACTTGGATGAGTATATGAATGATTGAATTAATTAATGAATATATATATAGTGAAATAATAAAAACATTATTTAATATATATTAATGAATTAATATATATAAATAAATGGATAAGTGAATATTTTATAATCACTGATTGAATCAGATAAATGAATTATATATTCAAGAAAATAAAAATCCAACACATATATATATATATATATATATATATATATATATATATATATATATATATATATATATATATACATTTGAATGTCTTGTGAATTGAGGGGATAAATATATGAGTGAATCAATTGATTTGTTTTCAATATCCATTTTATTTATATTGTTATATTCTACGTTATTTCACGAGTGAAGTTATGTGAGATACTTTTCTGTACTGCTGATGATAAAACTTTTCAGGGATAGTGATAAAAGCATGCATGCAAATATGAAAAAGTATTAGAAAATTAGTATTTTATAGACCTATCTGATGATATATTTTATCTGAATATCGAAAGAAAAACGGAGGATTTAGATTTCTCATTTGTTTTGTGGTTGTGTTGCTGGGGAAGGGGGCGGGGGGGGGGGGGGGAGAGAAAATCAAATAAGCTCATATAGTTTTTCATTTCAAATCTGTTCTTCCGTCAAATATACTGTTTGCAAACCAAATTATTGTATCAGGTAATATGTAAATTGCATTTGGCATTGTGATTCAAAACATAACTGATGAAAAACTACCAGGTGGTGGTGCCGAGTAAGATTTTCAGCCAAATTTAGCTAGCAAAGTGCATGGGTCTCAGATGTATTTCGAAAATAATTTTACATCCAATCAATTGCTAATAACAAACTGTATTCATTTCTATGAATTGGCTGCGTACATATCGTTACAATTAAAAATTTGGAAACGTGCTGTTCAGTGAAGGATATATATATATATATATATATATAAATATATATATATATATATATATATATATATATATATATATATATATATATATATATATATATATATATATATATATATATATATATATACATATATATATATATATATATATATATATATATATATATATATATATATATATATATATATATATATATTTATATATATATATATATATATATATATATATATATATATATATATATATATATATATATATAAATATATATATATATATATATATATATATATATATATATATATATATATATATAGAATATATACTATATATATATATATAACCACGCATGCTGGGATGAAACTTTTCAATAAATAACCTCTTAATATCAGGAATCAACTAGGAATACAATTTAAGCTGGCCCTCAAATCGAATCTAATACAGAAGTGTTTTTATTCTATACATGATTTTTTGGCAGACAAAGATTGAAATTCCAATATACCAGTAATTACCTTTTTAACATTTGAAATGTATAGTGTGGATGGTGCGCGTATGATTCCAGGTGACTTTTCTGTTTGAGTGCGAGTGTGTAATTATTTGTAAATTTTGTTTCGAGTGTGATATTCACTACATTTGTATCTTTCTGTTATTTGTGTCTCATATTTTAGCATATTGACGATGTAACGATGCTCAATATTGTACATGCAATCTAATGAGAAAATAAAAAATTATTATCATTATCATTATATATATATATATATATATATATATATATATATATATATATATATATATATATATATATATATATATATATATATATATATATATATATATATATATATATATATATATATATATATATATATATATATATATATATATATATATATATACACATAGAATAAAACCGGCACATGCAGCGTAGTACGGTAGTCAACACATTTGCTTCATGTGACCTGGGAGGCAGTGAGCATAATAATAATAATAATTGTTTATTGGCAGTTATACAAGTGATTCAAGTTATGCTTCGTCATTATCTATAGTAAACAGAACTCATTACAGTAGGCCAACTTTATTATAGTAGTCGTCAATTGAATAAAATTCTTTTTCTATTAAAAATCTTTTCGCATGGGACTTAAAAGAGTACATATGATATTGATATTGATTTGATATTGATCGGACATCAGGTGGTAGAAGATTGAAAATTTTGACACCGTTGTGATTTAGCCCTGTTTCATATTGGGCAGTACGGTGGTGGTCTATAGCTAGTGCATTCTTACCTCTAGTGCTGTATGTGTGACTGGATTTGTTATCAAATAAGGCAATATTATACTTAACAAATAGAACACATTCGAGAACATAAATACACGCTACAGTCAAGATAATAAGAGTCCTAATAACACCTCTACAGCTTCTAACGTCAGCTTCTACAGCTTTCTTTCAGTCTTCTTACGGTTGGTCATCACCCTGACTGCGTACTTTTGCAGTTTAAAAAGTTTGTCTATATCCTTTTTGTTAGCTCCCCCCAAAAAAACGATGCCATATCTGACAATTGACTCAAAATTTGCAAGATAAAACAAACGCAGTTCAGGAGTTCCAAAAACATTTTTTCAGCGTTCAAAGTTTAAAAATTGTCTGCCTGACCTCAGTGCACGAACGGCTTATCGTACTCGGTTCGATCCCCGCTACCGTCTATCTTTACAGGGGGTTTTCGTGGTTTCCCTCTGTAATCTAGGCTTATGCCGGGATGGTTCCTACAATATAGGCCACGACCGCTTCCTTCTCACTATCCCATTCCTCATAAAACCTTCATCTCATCATCCCATCATCTCATTAATCATTCATCAGGCGCCAATAGATCTTAGTCATCATTACAGTGCGTCGTTAAACCCAATATAAAAAAATACATGGAATAAATACACAGGATAATGTATTTTATAAGAGAATAGATAATACTGTATGTAAATGTGAACGCATGTAAATGATTTTTTGCTAACCAGTTTATCTGCATCAGAGTATCATCTCTTCTGACGTATTCTATATCACTGTATCTTCTGTATGAATCATGAAGAATATTGTCATTATTATTTTCGGATGAACAAAGCAAAGACAAAATTTCACCGTACTAAAAAAAAAAGTACAATTTTTTGTCTTGTCTTCGCGCTCAAATAAGATTACAAATTCAAACACTACCTTTATACTACCGTGCATGCCATCTAGCGGTTGTTGTTATCGTACCGTAGAAGAGCCACCAACAAATATTCATAATAATCGATCACTCGCGATAATCGAGCTAGCTTCGACTCTTATTATTCTCATCTTTCCCGCGTAAATTCTACCACATTTTGTGATTGCATCAAGTGAACTACTTTTCTTTGTTCATTGCGGTTATCTTCTCTACATTTCTCGTAATTAAAGTTATTTTCACAATGGGAGACTTGGACGTTGTAGATCAGAGACTCAGGGATTTTCAGCGTGAATATTTGGATTTTTTGGATGATGAGGTAAGAAAAGCCTGTCTGTCATTTCGAAGTGGTTCTTGTTGCATTGAAATAGTGTAGACACTTGTTGCATCTAGGCCCTACTCTAGGCTAGCCTTCAAATAGGAAATATATATTTTTCCAATGAGTAGGCCTAAAGAAAGGAAATTGAGAAAATCAATTATAGGACCCATAGAAATCAAAATTGCAAACAATCAACTCGCATTCCTTTAACAGTAGACGTAAGCCCACGTAACCAAGATTCGGAGAGCTAAGACTAATGCCTAGGCCTAGGCCTATGTCCTACGCTGATTCATCACTACAGAAAATGAGCCTGCCCTACTGGTATCGATTAGTTCTTAGGTCTGATTTCCTAAAAACTCGATGTCAGTAATCCTGGTAGCATTTTAAAGCATTTTAATCTACGCATTTGTTTGATTTACAGGAAGACCAAGGTTTCTACGCTGATCTTGTTAAAACTATGGTCACTGACAAAAAACAGCGCCTTCTAGTGAATATAAATGACTTGCGACGAAAAAACCCCAAGCGGACTGCATGGTAGGCAGACATGTTATAGGCTATTCAAGTGACTGTACGCCCAATTGCCACAAAATATTTTCTGATTCTAGACTCACATGATCATCATTTCAAGATATAGGCCTAGTTTCAATCCGTATTATTTAAATTCTTCACATAATATAAGACTTACCCACTGTTCAACTGGTGGTATTTTGGTAGGCAGTAGGCCTATATCAACTTGATGAATTCATGATTTGTTTTGAATTTTTACAGTTTGTTGAACAATGCATTTGAAGAGCAGCTTGCCTTCCAACGAGCATTGAAAGAATATGTTAGCAGCATCGACCCTACATATGCCAAAGAGACTGAAGAATTCTTTGTAGCATTTGAAGGAAGTTTTGGCAGCAAACATGTGACACCTAGAACACTCATGTGCCGATACCTTGGTAATTTGGTATGTCTGGAAGGGATTGTTACGAAATGTAAGTTCAACCGTTTAATTAATTTCATTAGGCCTACCTTGCATAGTATTAACTGCCTTTATGGTTAATTGTCATTATTTACAATTTAAAAATGTGTCAAATGAGTAGGCCCCTAATGGCCTACCTATGAAATCACTTATCATTTTGTTTAAGCCTATTCCTTCAACTCAGTAGGCCCAATTGTTCTTTTTGTTTCAACACAGCTTCTGTTTACCCTTAATTTCTTACCGGTACCAAGTTACTAGTACGATGGCTTACGCCATTGATGAAATCAATGCCTACTCCTACCAGGGGCGGATCCAGGTCATATTCATGGGGGGGGGGGGCAATTTCTGTTTGAAAAAAATGCCACAAGAGAACAGTTATGCAACGGCTCGTTTTTGCGAAGCCGGCGACCCGCGGGGGGCAATGGGGGAAGGCCCTCTTCTGGCCCTGCAGGGCTTTTTTGAAATTACACCCATTTATAAACGGCTCGGCGTGTTTTAGATGAGGTTCAGATGCCGAAATTACTTATGGAATCAAAAATGGCTCCAAAAAACAATATTTGTAGCTGCAGGGTCGTTTAATGTCATTTTAGCACCCCGGGCAAGCACGCAATTGATCTTCCCCAATGAATCGGAAATCCGTCCCTGACTCCTACTTTCATCTTTACTTGATAATTGGACGGTCCTAGGCCTGTAGGTCTGGACATCTTTCTTCATAGTGGTGATCGTAACTATTGCCTTGACAAGTTTTGAAATGCTTTTTTCAAACCTCATTTCTAATGCTAATGCCTCTCTACTAAATAAAGTACATACACCGTTCACTAAATTCATAAGCATTGATTAAGTTGACATAATTTATGAACAAACTTTAAATAACTTGATATAAAATGATTCAGGTCCCAACTCATTTATATATTTCAGTTTATGTTCGTGTGACAACATTTTCAGATCAACCTGGTCAGTTGTTTTATTCATTACTTTCACTCGCAGGTTCTCTCGTGCGACCAAAAGTAGTGCGAAGTGTTCATTTCTGTCCTGCTACAAAGAAGGTCATGGAACGCCGTTACACTGATCTTACATCAATGGAAGGCTTTCCGTCAAGCTCGGCGTATCCCACCAAAGTATGTTTCTGTGTTCAGTTTCATTTAAGCCAACAACTTTTATAAGAGATTCTTATTCTGTACTCGGTGATCATCATCACCGTATAGTTGTAGTGTGTATAGTTTTTTTTTAGCCACATTGATGCCAATAGATCTGTTATTATTATAGTGCGTCATTAAAAAAAAACAATATAATTTTAGCCACATTGTATGACAAGATATGACTAGAACCAGTAGGCGACTAGTTATTCAAACAATACATGTGGTACCATATTTTTTATAAACTCATGAATCTTTGCACACTTTAATTAATTAATCCAGTATAAGCATAAATCATAGAACTAATTCTCATTTTTTTAAATCATGGGATAGATTATGAAATATCTTATGATGATATGTTTGTACGTATCTATCTAATGACCAATTAACCTCAGTTACGCAGTACACTACAAGAGGTATTGATATGTCACTATAAAGTATATATAAAGTATAAAGACGATAAAGTGTTGTGAGAGTGAGGATCACAATGTTGAGGCTGCAAACGGAGAGAATTTTCAAAGACTATCAGAGAATCCTGATATTTGTAGTTAGTAGATTCTTGTGTGTTCTAGTCACATTTGTAACATTACACATAATTTCCAGTAACTTTTCAGTGAATCATGTTGAATTAATATATTTTCTCTTATTTTATACAGGATGATGATGGCAATATCTTGGAAACAGAGTTTGGACTTTCAGTTTACAAGGATCACCAGACAATCAGCATTCAAGAAATGCCAGAAAAAGCTCCCGCAGGTAATATCACAATGTTAATTTAAATATTAGTTGGTATAAAGTTGGAAGATGACACTTTCTTGGTATGTCTTCTGATGTATTGTGAGAATGAAAGTTTCCTTGATTTATCTCAATTCTGTATCAACCAATCTGAAATCGTGGAATGTATCATTATTTGTTCTATTATTTGTTTGATATAGGCCTACTATAATTACTGATTTGTTGATAAATCATAAATGATGGCTTACTGCCATACTCAATTGTAATGCTATTTCTAAGTTATATAGTAAAATATGTAAATTGTGTACCGGTACCGATTTCCTCGAAAGAGGGTTAAAGGAATAAACACTACTACTATTTACTAACAGCAGGCCTACTGTCAGTCTCTTGTTTTTCATTTTAATCGCTCTGTTTTATATCTGAAATCTTTACAGTATATTTACTATTTAGCCTAAAATAATTTTTCTCCATAACTTGGGCTAATTAATGTGCATGTATAATTTCTCCAATAAAACTTCCACTTATTTACTGATGTGTAAAGTCTATAATAGATGTAAGCTAATTCAAGCCATCTATATTACAGGTCAGTTACCTCGTTCGGTGGATGTTATTTGTGATAATGACCTTGTTGACTCGTGTAAGCCCGGCGACAGAGTACAGATTGTTGGAAACTACCGCTGTCTGCCCGGCAAGATTGGGAACTTCACTACCGGAACGTTCCGAACCGTAATGATTGCATGTAATATTGCACAGCTGAGCAAGGAATCCACGTTACAAATCACCCGAGATGATGTGGCAAAATGCAAGAAACTGGCCAAATCGAAAAAGGTTGGCGATATATTCGAACTGTTGGGTAAATCGTTGGCGCCTTCTATTCACGGTCACGAATATATCAAGAAAGCCATCTTGTGCATGCTGCTTGGAGGGGTCGAGAAAGTTCTACCAAACGGAACGCGCCTAAGGGGGTGAGATTAACATTTTAGTAATATTACAAATTGAATTCTGTCTGTTGGGCATGTGAATTCAATGACATCAGGAAAATATCTCGAAAAATGTATTTGTAATTTGTCAATAGGGATATCAACATACTTTTGATTGGAGACCCCAGTGTGGCCAAATCACAGCTTCTGCGTTACGTGCTGTGCACTGCTCCCCGGGCTATCCCCACTACGGGTCGAGGCTCGTCTGGCGTTGGTTTGACAGCAGCCGTCACTACGGACCAAGAAACAGGAGAGCGAAGGTATCGTAGGCCTATGAATTTTGTCCATACAAAAATGAGAATTTGGATCATTGTGTAATGAAATTGCTACGCATGTGTTAGACTAGGCCTATGGAAGTAATATCGAAATAAAACGGAAGTGCAAGAATGCGACTACATTCGATTGTTGGTAACACGACTTTTGCAAATCATGCCGTCTGTCAAAGTTGAAGTTGGCTCTAGTTGGACGAGTTACCTAAATTCGATTGTTGGTACTCTATACGACTTGGTGGAAGCAAATCATACCGCCTATCAGAAGTTGAAGTTACAATTCACTCCAGGGAATACTAGGACGGCAAAAAATCGTTCCTACCCGCCATTATTTTCTCTGACATTTGATTACCGGTGGAAGAAAGTTGCCAGCGACCAACGACGTCACGTTGATGAATCACTATGGGAGCCATGCTTTATGGAACTACCGATACCGGTATTCATATTTCTAGATGAACCATCGCATTTAAACGAGGCCCACATAATTTTGAATCTGTATGAATCTATACTACCGGTAGTCTTGAAAGACATCAAGAGAACTACCCGCGGGCAAGTGGTGTGGGATAGGGGTAAGGGTTGTTTTGGTATATCATTCCCCGTGAATAAAACGAGTTCATGCTTGTGCCAAGCTGGATGATGGGGTTAACAGTGTGAGTGATATGAAATACAGTGATATAATACAAGTTTCTGATGGGTGCTAGGCTCGAAGCTGGAGCAATGGTCTTGGCCGATCGCGGTGTCGTTTGCATCGACGAATTTGACAAGATGTCCGACATGGATCGTACTGCTATTCACGAGGTAATGGAACAGGGTCGAGTAACGATTGCCAAAGCAGGAATACATGCTCGTCTCAATGCTCGCTGTTCGGTGCTCGCCGCTGCTAATCCTGTGTACGGAAGGGTGAGTCATGTTGTTTCATTCGTCACATCTAGTTTTTTCATGTACAGGCCTACTGTGTTGCTAAATATAGGCCCATTTAGTGCTTAAACTTTCAAAATATTGTTTGTGAAAGGAGCACATTTTATCATCTCCATATATAACCTAGTTGTTGGCAGCAGTAGTTGGCAAATAATGAATACATTCGAAAGAATATTTTTGAAGACTACTTTCAATAAATAATAAAACAGTATTAGGGCCTATATGCACACGATCTGATACCGGTAGTATAGATATATAGCTGTGGGATGTGGGATATTGTTGTTTGATAGTCCTATAAAAATTTAGAAATGGAATATAATGTTTAAAATTGTTTGTTTGGGACTACAGATATGAGCTGTTGATTTAAAGCCGGCAACATAATCATGATAGCATAATTAGTAGTAATTAGTAGCTATTGACCTTGGACGATCAGGATAGTTATCAAACTTTTTGCATAATTCTGTGTTGCTGACACCTTAATATGTTCAGATCTTGTTCTGACTTCATAGACTTTTTTGTTTTCAGTATGACCAGTACAAGACTCCAATGGAAAACATTGGACTTCAAGACTCCCTACTTTCTCGTTTCGATCTTTTGTTCGTGATGTTGGACTTGGTAGATTCTGAGTACGACCGAGTTATCTCCGATCACGTTGTTCGCATGCACCGCTACCGGTGAGTTGGAACGTAATCAAGCTGTAGGCGTATTATCATATTATTGACATCCGACCGATCAGCTGCAGGGGAAGACTCAGCTGCCACTATTGTGGTATTTTTGGTTATTGTTCAAAATTACAAATGTATGAGAACATGTGTAGACAGTTGAAATCTCTTTTTTCATATATTTAGGTGCATAGTGCAGAGTAAGGCAGATTCACAGTTTGTGGTGATAATTCTGTTTGTGGTACCGACAGTCTATTTTAGGTGCAATAGTCCATTCCTGAAAAAATCCTTTATAATTAAGACTGTTCAAGTCCATATTTACTATATAGTTATTTACACTTCTGTAGGCCTACTTTGAAATGATGAATTATTTTTCAACATCATATCATTATCAAGCTTTTGTTCTTCTGCTTACAGTAA
Source organism: Brachyptera risi (assembly GCA_964007535.1). Classification (NCBI taxonomy): domain Eukaryota; kingdom Metazoa; phylum Arthropoda; class Insecta; order Plecoptera; family Taeniopterygidae; genus Brachyptera; species Brachyptera risi. The sequence goes on from OZ023332.1 coordinate 33,534,207, forward strand.
TCTTTTTCCATTAAAAAACTGAAACATCAAACGTAATAGAGTATGTAGGCGGTAGGCCTAGACGAAAGTTGAATATTGATTGTTTGTTTTCAGTAATCCTGGAGAGCAAGACGGTGAGGTACTTCCAATGGGATCATCTGTTGACATGTTGAGCACGCACAATCCGGACCACGAGGATGAAGAAAAGGACTCGCCCATCTTTGAGAAGTACGACGCCCTGCTCCACGGAAACTCGCGTGCTCGATCGTAAGTCGAACACCACGCTCTTGTGTATTTGTTTGTGTTACTGCAATGTTGCACGTTGATTATTTTACGTTATAATTTATGTGTAAGCTTTTCTACGTATGAGATAATTGCAACTTTAAAAAATAGAAACCAAAGGAAGCAACAATCTTGATTTTTGTGTTTGTCCTGCTGACGAGAATATTTTTGTATTGTTCTCTGATACGGTATTAAAATAGAACCTAGTGCTGGAATACTGTTGACCAACTCTTGGTTCTTGAATGTAGTCTTAACATAATTGTCATGTTTCTTTCAGAGACAAGATTGTGAGCATTAAGTTCATGCGCAAGTACATCCACATCGCGAAGTGCATGAAACCAAAATTAACGGAGGAGGCATCTACCGCCATCGCTGAAGAATTTGCTCGGGTTCGCTCTCAGGATTCCATGGACTCAGACGTTGCTAGAGTAATACAAAATTAATTTAATATCAATTGATTGTCTTCTTCCTTCCCTAACATTGAAAACCAGTTTTTAGATGAGCGTAGCAAAGACTTCCATTTCACTCACCGAAAAAAAAATCAGGTTTCATTCTCATGTCGTTTTTGTGTGTAATTTTTGTGCGTGGCATCTAGGTCAGGCAAAGTAACCAATCAAGTTGAAACATTTTTGATCATTTAGTGACATACCAAAGTAGGTTGGGATTGATTTTGAGCAAAATCGGGTTAGTAGTTTTTTCGGAATAAAAGTTGGAAAACTTGTAAAATTGCAATAAGAATAGCATTGGGTATAATTTTAAGTTTGAATGAGATTTTCACATAACGTTGATATTATTCTATTGGATGTTTCTACGTACTAGGCCCAAGTTCAAAAAAATTTGGTTGGGCACTTTTTAGAAACTGATTTATAATATTGGAAAATTGCAAAAAATTGAGTTCAAGGCTTGTGAATAGAAATTCACAGGCTGCAAGGCCTGTTATAAGAAATGAAAGTTATAAGAACGAAATTATATGAATGAATGAATAAGTGAAGAAGGCCCAATAATTCAACTTTTGAGTACATGCAGCTCAGTTGCTAGCACGCTAGCCAAATCTTATCTGGGGGGTGAAATGCATATCGAACCTGGTTCGATCCCTGCCATTATCCATTGTTGTTATTTCCCGGTTTCCCTCTGTAGTCAAGGTTAATGCTAGGATGGTTCCTGGAATTTAGGCCACAACCGCTTCATTATCCTTCTCACTATCTATTATCTAAGTAACCTTATGTCACCATCATATCATCTCATTAATTAGGCGCATTTAACCACAGAAGTTGTGCGCCTTTAAACATCACGAAACAACATCTCGTTAGTCATTAATAATTCACCCGAAGCTCATAGATCTTGGTCATCATTACAGTTCATGTTCAAACCCAATATAGATGGATAGATATATTAGGTACATCAAACAATTTATGCATATTGAGCTAAATATCGTAATTTGCCTTCCTAAATGAAACCTGTACGTGTTCTAATGAATACAACTATTATGTGTTCCATTAGACGCAACCTGTGACCGCACGTACACTCGAGACGTTGATTCGACTAGCGACAGCCCATGCCAAAGCTCGCCTGTCTCGTAATATTACCGTGGAAGATGCACAAGCAGCCATTGAGCTAGTGCAGTTTGCATACTTCAAGAAGGTTGGTTCACTTGTGTTTAATGTTCCTCGTGGTTTAGGCTTACTATCACAGAGATGATTGTGATTAAGGAATTTTAAGAAGATAGTACAGTAATTTGAAAATGTTGTTGTACATTTTAGTGTTACCAAAAAAAATAATAACTACAAAATTGAAATGTAAAATCAATTATAAATTCCACCTCTAGAAGGTTGCTTAGGACGTAGGTCTTGGAACATTTGAACTATCAATCATGTGTAAAGAAGGCTCCTCCCATAATGTAGTACTTAGTAGATTCACAATTTTTCACAACAATTTGTAGTTTGAAGCTACAAGGGACTCTCTTCTGAATTTTCTTTCGAAAGATATTTAAATCTCATTAATTCAGTAGCCTTTTCAATATTTTTCTCCAGACCTTGAAAGATCTTTCATAGTACCGTACAATTTTGTATGTACGAGAATTTTGTATGTACGAGTCTTGAAAATATAGAAATCTTAGTCTACAATTGTATCCATGCCCATTTCTCTTCTGCCCAACAACAGAGCTATACATATAGTGAACTATAGAATTGTAGAATACTGTTATGTGAATAGAATGAACAATAAATATACCGGTTCAAACGGAATAAGTATATTCAACTAGTACAACAGGTCTGATATTGTTTGATTCTTGCAGGTTTTGGAGAAGGAAAAGAAGAGACGACGTCGAAACAGTCAAGGTGAGGATGCGGGATCGTCCGAAGAGGAAAGTGACACTGAAGGAGTGGCAAAGAAGAAATCTCGCAAAGATGGAGATGCGGTGAGCTAACAGGACAATATCATATCCTTTCTGTGTTTTGCTAGCTTTTTTCTGTAGACATCTTATAATGTAACTTGGCTTCTATCATAAGTTTGAACTTTGCAGGAATCTTTTAATAAATATTTTGAAATCTCCGTTATCTTTGTATGTAGGCTTGAATTTCGGCTTGAATCAATGCCACTTCTTGTCTCTCGTATTTGTCATACAGTAGGCCTATACCAACAAATTTCAAATTTGTGAAAAACAGATAATGATAATCAAATTACGTATATTAATCAATAGAACACTTGATAACTTACTACAGGCTATACAGGCTCTGATTCCTACAGATCTGGTTCCTACATAATTTTGACCCATGGATTCATTAGCTTGAGGTCGAGTTACTCCGATAATCCAAACTTGTATTCTCATTTGAATGGTTATTTTTGGGTCCATTGAATTTCCAATTGAAGTGGTTTACACACCTAACTATAATAACAAATAGTTCTTGTTTTCTTTGACAATCTTTCCCTGATTTATTGTTTGTTCTATTATACACTTCAGTGGTCAAGTTATACTGTAGTAGTCAACATTGACAAACTTCTGCTTGGTATTTGAAGGCGAAGCGATCTGGTGATCCGTATGAATATGGTTCCGATGACGAGGACGAGCCAACGGGGAAACGTGCCACGAGAAGTCGAGCTGCTAAGCCTACCGATACTCCCGAGGCATCTCAACCTGCAGCCACTGCAACAGACATAACAGATGCTAGGTAGGCCCATGTACAGACTCTTGATTATCATATGTTGGGGCGGACAAGATGATTAATGAAAATTAATTTTGATTCTATAGTTAATAGGCAAATTGATTACTATAATTGATATCACTTTCATTATAGTTAGGCCCATTTAAATAATTTAATAGGAAACTTGTATTATTATCGATGGAAACAACTTCTATTACCGACAGTACATGATTCCACTTTCTAGTTTTCATTGTGCAGTGATGCCAGGTGTATGGTTTTAGGAATTCCAATAATCGATAAAATTATGGTAATTTTAAAAAGATCATCGATAATGAAATCATCATCTTTTCCCACCCCTAAACAAGTCACTCCCGTCACTTCGCTTCTTCAAATATTCACAAACCTGAAACCAGGACGTCAATCAGGAGACCGAAGTTCAATTTCCACTATGGTCAACCACCCTGACAGTGGTTCTCGTCAATCGACAGAGTAAATGCTGGGATTGTTCTTTGACAGCCTGATTACGAAGTCGCTACTCCTACCACGCAGGCCAGGTTGTATTCAGGTTACACTGCACAGATACTTGTGTTTATGGCCTTTTATAGAATTTATAGCGGAAAGTCAAGGCCGTCAAGTGGTTAAGAATAGGCTTACAGTGTGCTATTAAAGCGAATATAAATTTTAAAAATGGAGCAGATTCATTTGTATACAAATTGATAGCTTGATGCATCATTACCGCCGTCATTTTCCTGTTCTCATCGTTACTTTTTCGAACCACAAGTCCCGATCGGAAGTATAACCGATGTTGAATTGTCCTGCATTGTTTTTTTCTCTCCTGGTCCCTTTGAAAATAATAGATCGAGGTTCCACAGTACATCGATATAGACTGACCTATTTCTTCTGTTATAGGTTTGATATCTTCAAGTCTGGTTTAGTCAAAGTGTTCCGAGAAGACCGCGCTCAGTCACTTCCGCTTGCGCGAATCACCGAGTATGTCAACAGAGAACAACGTGACGAACCATTTACACCCACGGAAGTTGACGCAGCCATCGTTCGACTTGACACTTTGAATCAAGTAATGATGGCTGATAATATTATCTTCTTGATTTAGATGTCACGCTGCAATCTTTGCCCGTGTTAGTGGCAGTCCAACCAACCCGAAATAGTTGAATCTGTGAATCTCATTACCTCATTCGTTCGAGTCTCTGTGAGTTTGAGAGTTCAACTTGTTTGTTCTGGGATTTTGAGTGACGAACTTCGAAACAAGTGCGTTTGTAATTCGTATGCATGAGAACAGTGGTGCGGTGAAACTCGAGCTTCAAGTTGAACATTTACAACCGATAACTCTCAACAGTGTAATAATTAATAAATCATACTGAAAATCAAACTACCTAAACAGGACAAATTGTACCTATGGGAACAGTTGATCTAGTTTCCACAATTTTGATATTTCAAATTGAATTATCTTTTTGCCTTTTTTAAATTGAATTGATTTTGAATTGTCAACCTTATCATTGTTTACATTGGTATTTCGTGTTTCAGTAAGAACTGTTCGTATCAGAGTCGTATGTTTTTAAATTATACCATACTTAATTTCGCATGCTGTAATAATGAAGTAAATTATGTTGACCCATAATAGCCGATATTCCTCAAATCTTGACTATTGCTTCACTGATGATTGATCAGTAATCACGATTATTTGACCCTTATTGATTGTTGACTTACCCCCAATTATTGAATTATAGACCTACAATCTGAATTTTCATTCATGTTCGATTTTGCTACATTTAAACTAGGGTTGCTGTCTGATATGAAAATTGCAATCGATATTGAAACTTTAATATTGAACATCAATCAAAATACCGGTTTATCAAAGTTTTCAATCGATATTGAACCAAATGAAAAATATTGAATCAATTCGAAATATCAAATGAGAAAAAATGTGAGTTTGGAAGTCATGATTCTCGATCATGTAGTCCTAGGGGGGGGGGGGGGTGTACTATAATACTGTTACAGTTTATTTTCCACCCATTTTACAATAATATACAAAATTATATTCGACTCTTAAGATGATCAATTCTTTTGTCGAAGGATAGAGTTATTTATTGAAAATCTGGTACAATCTTACAAATTGACAAACTTACAATCCTATACAACAATCCTTATCTCATTGACAATCTTATAACAATCTTATACTGGTAATGGGAACATATTACGAGCACATCGTGCTCTTTCCCCTACGTATACAGATTACATATAGTCCTAGCCTACATATATAGGCCTATATATATGTGATATTACATATCAGCATATACCATTACTGCCAGCAACGATAAATTGTGCACGAAGGCTCTAATAACTATTTTATTCACTTTTGGTTCGGTTTTCACTTTTTCGTTGTTTTTTTTCACTTGGTTCTTTGACTCGTTGATTATTTTTCAATTTAATATCAAATATTCCAGTTCGATATCGAATCGAAGTCCTGAAATATTGAATTGATCGGAAATATCGAAATCGAATGGCAACCCTAATTTAAACTAGGAAAAGAATGCAGTGCAATGAATGATACCATTACTTACCACTATATATTGTGTACATCTAAGTTCTTCTTTTGTTTTCAAGTTAAAATACGCCTAGTAGTATTTCTTTTGGTACTTTATTTTTGTCTTGTTTTATATTGATGTACTATTGTGAACTATGATACAAAATTAAATATACATGTACCGTAACTTGGTAGGACTAAGTTATTGTTTATTTGGTAGACCTGTATCTTATTGAATTATAAGTCTTCAATTGCCACCTGAAGTCCGAATTTCTTCTTAGCTGATGGTTTGTCCGTAACAGAATAGAACCAGATGTTCCTTGAGAAAAATATCAATTAATTCTCACTGTGTGTGTGTGTGTGTGAGTGCAATAGTCGGTGTAGTTGCATCAACGAGATATGAAGGTTAAGTTCAACCGTCTTCCTTATACCACATCACTTGCGCACTGGTGGTTATGTCCTTCATCTTTCGTAAATACAAGTAATCAAATTGAATTATTGTATTGATTCCAAAAATTGGTATGCTATGAGAAAGGCGTGCTTTGTATTACAATATCAATATGATTGTTGAATTTGTGGAATAGATGGCGTTGATTTAAATGCTTTTTCGATTTATGATCGATTAATTCACTATTAATTTGGGGTGGTGAGATCGCCCTTGTGGTGCCCCATCCAAACGATCCTACTTTTCAACCATAGCCTGAATTGAGAAACAATGATTTTGTATCAAATTTCGATGTTTTTTTTTTTTTTTTTAGTTTGAACAATGATCGATTTTGATTATTTGATCAGGCCTAATTGAAGAAAGAATTGGCAAATATAACAACACAAACATATTTAATAAATATAATTCATAATGTGGTCTAGGCCTATATCTGAACAATTTTATAAAATGAAAAATGGTAGGTGCCATCACGCTTGGCTGTGCTACATAGAGAGTTACCCCCAACCATTTCTCTTAGGCCCGATATTACCAAGTCCAGTTAGCCTTTATCTGACGGTTTAAACTTGTTATCACCATGGTTACCCATGCTATTTGTTTTCACCAACTCTCAGATAAATACTAACTGGCTGTGGTAATACCGGGCCTTAGAACCACAAACCACAATGCAAACTTTTGACCAGCTACAAAATAGCAATAAATATTTTGATGAATAATAATTACTGGCTGATCAGTGCAGATCAATTAGTAGTGATCAAACATCTGTAATCGCCCAATCCGTGGCTCCTCAAATAATTAATTAATAACATGTGCCCTATCCTTGACATTAGCTGACACAATATGTTGTTGTTTTTATTGCCATTTCTTATGAAGAAGATACATGAGCAGCTATTGAAATTTATAAATGATTTATTTAGTCCACTCAGATTCAAAAATACCCTTTTGTACAAAATAACATGTGCTGTGCAACCTTTGCAAAAATTACGTTAAATCTGACGATCATTAAAAAATGTACGCACAATTAATCATATTATGAAGACCAGAAGTAGTCAAAGAAGACAAAACAAAACAGCAGTTACAGGTAAGGTGGTGACCTGCCTGTTTCTTGATATTAATTAACGAAGCAGATGTCTTTGAAGTCCTTTGCTACATAGTCCGAAAGCCGACAGCAAAATAACGTGTTCACACTGCCCTTTTCATACCGCAGACCTTTTCGTTGGTAATTGGTGTATCTACCACAAACATTCATTATTGCACTCTCTCTTTTGTATGCACTCGACATTTCATTTTGATTAATCAGACCAAAACCGTCTACTACTCACTGTCTGAAAACACAAAATAAAATAACCTTTCACCTCATCAAATCATCAGGTGATTCAACACTTATATACAACTCGGTCCTCTTTTCCTATGGTCTGATTGGACAAGAAAATAATACAGGTAACCAAGGGAGATAACAAGTTAACAGTTGATTAATTTTCAACAAACCACTAAAAAACCAGAGGTTGGTCATCAATACAAATTACCTACTAAATACATCACTTCAAATTCATTTTTTTTGAACTTACCATACCGGAATATAGTAAAACGCCTGAGAGGTTTGTAAAATGTCTTCATTGGATACTAATAAATTATTATGTGGCACAATTAAATGAAAATGAAGACAAAGAAAATATTACGAAATTGACCTTATGCATTTTCCCTGACAACAAACTGGTACAATTCATCTATTTGTCATAGAATATAAATCACATTATAGGTGACTGTGGTGGACATGTATCTATGTAATCTGTAATTGTGCAATTACTTCTCTATGTATAGTAGTAATCAACTATTTTTTCGTCTTGTACTAATAATATCCCACATAAATCATATCAAACTAGTTCGACTACTTCTTACAGTTAAGTTGAAGGTCGCCAATAACACTAGCATTTTAACAACAAGTTGCAACGAGAGGACTCATATTTGACACATTCAAGGGGGCAGGGCCCAATTGGGTGTGGTCATTACAGCCCAAGTGTACAACCATCCATGCCAAAATGTTCAAAACCTACGATATTCATTTAACCACACCTAAACATTTAATTTTAATTAACATTAATACTTTGAGTGTGACGTCCAGTAATAATTTTACGATGTATACTGCTGTAAGAAGATATCCAATTCCCAAGATCTCTATGTAATTATTATTATTTTTTGCTTTCCATTTTAATCGTGTAAATTACGTTAAGCAATTAATATACGATCTAATCATTCAACGAGTGATAAACACTTGATCTAGCTAAGAATGAAGTCTAATAGTGCAGTTTTATGGGTACTTGGCATCGAGGTAATGCATTGGTCCATGTGCTGGGTGTGGAGAGGGGATACTCAATCATATAACGTAATAAATAATAAGCCTTATCTTCTGTGTTGACGCATTACCTAATATCATTTCGTACATGACTTGTGGGATCAACATGAAACATTACCCTAAAATATGGTAATTCAAATTTAAATAAATTAAATTATAGCTTTGTATAATCATGTGTAAATAATAGTTGATTTTCCGATTTAAAATGAATAATATTCTGTAGAAATCTTGAATTGTATTACCGATATTCAATCCATTATCATTCCAAAACACTGTAGAGCTATGTGAAATATCTTATTGGAAACAATAGTAATAATAGTAGTAATCAACTATTTTTTCGTCTTGTACTAATAATATCCCACATAAATCATATCAAACTAGTTCGACTACTTCTTACAGTTAAGTTGAAGGTCGCCAATAACACTAGCATTTTAACAACAAGTTGCAACGAGAGGACTCATATTTGACACATTCAAGGGGGCAGGGCCCAATTGGGTGTGGTCATTACAGCCCAAGTGTACAACCATCCATGCCAAAATGTTCAAAACCTACGATATTCATTTAACCACACCTAAACATTTAATTTTAATTAACATTAATACTTTGAGTGTGACGTCCAGTAATAATTTTACGATGTATACTGCTGTAAGAAGATATCCAATTCCCAAGATCTCTATGTAATTATTATTATTTTTTGCTTTCCATTTTAATCGTGTAAATTACGTTAAGCAATTAATATACGATCTAATCATTCAACGAGTGATAAACACTTGATCTAGCTAAGAATGAAGTCTAATAGTGCAGTTTTATGGGTACTTGGCATCGAGGTAATGCATTGGTCCATGTGCTGGGTGTGGAGAGGGGATACTCAATCATATAACGTAATAAATAATAAGCCTTATCTTCTGTGTTGACGCATTACCTAATATCATTTCGTACATGACTTGTGGGATCAACATGAAACATTACCCTAAAATATGGTAATTCAAATTTAAATAAATTAAATTATAGCTTTGTATAATCATGTGTAAATAATAGTTGATTTTCCGATTTAAAATGAATAATATTCTGTAGAAATCTTGAATTGTATTACCGATATTCAATCCATTATCATTCCAAAACACTGTAGAGCTATGTGAAATATCTTATTGGAAACAATTAAAAACATAAATCGTGATCACGAAAATATAAGAAGTCTTGAGAATCATGAAGAAGCGAAGGGCAGATGAAGGAGCAACATGACTTGAATCTGAAAGACACCGAATTCAAAAAGAACTTTTTTGGATTCAGTGGGTAGCACCCCTCAGCCCAATAATATTTGTCCATTTGGATGGGTATTGTGAAGAAAATTGTGATGAATTACAAAAATACATAACAACCCAGTCATTGCCAGCTATAATTATTCATGTCTAAAAACAATCTATTTTCGAGTTTAGAAAATCGTACTTTCGCCAACTTCATTTTTATTATGACATGGAAGAGGCTGAACGAGGGGATATCAACTCCTGAAATCTGGTGCACACGTCTTGTCATGAAATCCCGTGAAATCTTTTTGAAATCCGTTGAAATCGTCTTGAAATCCCTTGAAATCCCTTGAAATCTGAAATCAAGTGTACACTAAATTTACTAGTTGATTACCCCTCGAGGCTGAAGAGTCATTGCTATAACTCGATAGAGCATAGCTTGAAAGCAGAAATTAATTCTTACTTTTGTTTCAATTCCATTTCGTTTCAATGTATGACTAGACCATGACTGCGTATACACCCCTAAAAGCGCACAATCAATTACGACAATAATGAATAAAATATTTGCAAACCGGACTGGTTTCAAGGTCACGCTGACCAGAGGCGTTTTCCAGTCACTCTCGAGCCAAGCATTGGTACTTGTGTGCATGGTACAGAATTCAGGTCATCGATTAAGTAATAATTGCTAATAAATTAATAGAAAATACTTATCACTTGCAATATTATGAAATAACGATAGAATAATAATACAATATCATCGAAGAATATAATTCGCAACAAGCCAACAACTTTTTTGTTCCTACATTTCTTAGGGTGGAAAGCGTTGATTAGTTTTGACTTTTGTTTATAGCTATACAATTTATATCTCTGGTTTTTAAGGCTTATGATAATCATCTGATCTTGATTGGTCGATGATTGTTCTCCATCTTATTAGCCATGTTTCAGTCGATCGTTTGAATGTTCTTTGTTGATATTTTAAAATGAAATGACACTATTGGAAATTATTATCAACTTATTTGGGTCAATTAAATAACTGAAAGTCGAGCAATTTAAAACGTTGTTATTGTCGTCTATAAAGCTTTATTCATACGTAATTATTGTTTATTTCGTGTCAATCACTAGTAATACAATTGTTACTAATATTTTTAGAACGAACTGACTAAAACTATGATTGGAAATTGATATAAACATACTCATCTTACTGACATAAAATGAACAGTTTGTATAGCATTTTGTTGTATAGTGATAAGCGAGTTATCATGTATGAAAGCTAGAACATACATAGAGAACAGACATGAAAAAAAATCGCAATATTAGTTCATGTAGAGTCCAAACATAATAACATTTCATTCTTATAACAAGATAAAAAACGAAAGACGAAAGCGACGTAAACGAAAGCACAGAATTTCTTTCGAAAAAAAAATCCTATGAAACCCATAAAAGAAAGTAACTATGCTTACATAGTCTGGATGGGTAGGAGCAAAGGGTAGGAGGAGGGATCTATACGATCACTCTCGCTCATCTAACTATAAATAAGACAACTTTTTATGTGATATAAATGGGCTGATGAACATTCTTAGGCGTATTCTTACGCACAATAAACCTCCAAAGAGTAAAGCCTTGAATAATTAAAATAATGAGTATGTCCACAAGACGGTTTAAGTATACGCATAGACTAAAGATTTATATCTTTAGTCTATGGTATCCGATGAGGTAAATGTGATTAGTTAGCAAATCATCTTTCATATATACTAGCTAGGTTACATAATTTTAATATATTACGGGGCTTGAGGTGGTAAAGTAGTCCTGGTGCCCCGTCCAAACGATCCTACCTTTCTCTTTAGCATCAAATGAGGGACAAGGATTTTTTGTCGAAAGTTTTTATATTAATACAAAAATATAGGTACCGGTTTACCTCTTATACCTACAATTTGATCAGCGAATCTCAAATATAGTTGATGATTACCCAGCAACAGTCTACATCCATGATACAGGTTACAACTTGGGGGGACAGGGATTAGAGCTGAATACGTCCAATGATGAAGTACGCTGGCTCAGTCTAGGATCCCTACAGCATCAATTTAATTAAAGAAGTAGAATGTGTGCAGAGGGTGGCTGTAAGAAGGGTAGATTGGAATAAAAAGGTATGACCAGGAGAGAGTTGAAAAATTAGGAGAAAAGTTCAGTCAGATCGTGAAATAATTAGGATTGGAAAAATTAGAGGAAACGAAGGAAAAAGGACAGACTCTTAAAGTTTTTTAGGACAAGGAATGTTTCTATGGCGATGGCGTGGGAAGAAGTGAGAGAGAGGATAGGGATGAACGTTCAAAGAAGTGGGAGACGAGGAAAGGAGAAGAGGGCTAACACAGAATTGGAAAGGAGTGCTCTCAGCGTCTCAGCTAAAGAACCCGGGTTGTGCAAAGAAGCAAGAGGAGCAGAAAATCTTGAATGAGTTCAAGAGGAGACTTGGGGAGGAAAAACAACTGCCACCGCACAATCTCGCGCAATTTCAGTGAACAAATCAAATACCAGAAGAGCGGATTATACTTGATAGATAAATAATGTGTCCGTATATAAACCAATGTTTTATGCTGGACTCGAACTCACGCCCGACTTGACTTCACTTTCCAATTGGGAATGCCTTGACTGACTGAGCCAATCATGTGGCTTCTAACCGAAGAAAACAAAGATGCAACTTCTTGACGTCTACGAAGTGTATTGTTTTATTACTCTCATTTTCAGTAGCTAAATAGGATTTCTACAGCGGTAGTTCTATTATCGGGTAATAAAATCCAGTGCAACAGGTATAATAATAATTATGTGCGTGACACTTATAGATACTGTTATATGTTACAGTACTAGAAATAACGTAATTACAGTATACTTGAAGTTTATCCCCATGGATGAAACAAAAACCATTCAGAATATAGTGAAATAAAAATCATGTTCATATTTATATTTAACTCGATTGTATTGACCAATCTGATAGGCAAAGAATTGTAGCTTGAAGGAGGATCGAATCTCTCCCTATGGCTACCAGTAAGTTGTTGACCTTCGGTTTCTCGATCACACGGATCGCTTATTCAAGGTCGGTCGGTGTTCCGGTTTTGGTTGGCAGTGTTGTTATACGAAAGAGAGTTGGCAATAACGTTTCTCTCCAAACACGGACCATAATAATATTATTATTAATAATAAAAAGATTGTATAAAAACTTATAAAACTTCACTTGATCAGCGTTCCTATTGTCGAGTTTGTATCTTCCAAACATCATTGGGTATATATACAAAATAAAAACAAGTTCCAGGGATAAATGAAGTAGTGGTTGTTGTTGTGGTACTAGAATACTGTTGGTTGTTTGCTACGCGCAGATTTTTTATAACTATGACCTCCAATAAAAACGGTACTTATACGTTGTTGTTGTTGTTTCGAAACAAAACAAAAACTGAAAGGGAAGGTAATTTCTTAGAATTTTCAAATTGGCGATAATTAAAGTCATATTTTATTACATTGTCGTAATTATGTGTGGACCACTTCGTTCAGTGATATGTGGAGAAGATGGGGAGGGGGGGGGGGACGTTCACGTTTTACATTATAAACATCCTGAAGGAAAGTTATAAAAAACATGCATATGCTGAAGATATTTTGCGAATTGATGCTTGAACTGAGTTTTTATAAAATTATCTATTTCTTATCGATATAATTAAACGCTTGATTCATTCAAATCATATTGATGACACTTTCTTTGTTGGTAAAATTATTTATTTAACATCACTCTTTTTTTTCCAATTTTTAATTCTCATCCAATAACTTTACATTATTACAAGACATTTTTCACTCTTTAGTGTCCACAAAACCCATTGAGGGTTTACCTGTGGAATAAACTAAAAATACTCTCTAGGAATATTAATAATAATAATTTTTTTTTGGAGAAGATTTTTTAATACACAAAATGTGAATTATATACAAATATCGTAGATCCACAAAGTCGTAACAGACTTGTCTGTGGGTCTACTAATTATGTTGTCATACATAAATACACACACCAGAAATGTCTGGATAGCAGCTAGTTAACTCAATATTACAAAAACAAATGAAATACTTCTTCACTTGTCTTTTAATAATAAATAAAACATATTAATCTTGTCATAAAAGATATTGCTATGATATTAGCATTTGATTTTTCATTTTGAGATGGTCATTTACTATATAAGATACAACTTTGCCAAATCCATTTTTTTATCTCAATTTTTACAGCGGACAGTTTTTGTAAATTTAATAAATCAGGTGGAAGTTTGTTAAACATGGTCGGTATTAGATATTGGTATTTAGATATTAATAATAATGATAATAGTAATCTTTTATTTTAACAGATTGATCAAATACATTTTGATATTGTCAGCTCAGAAGTATATTAATACACAAATATAGTTGAGGGTAATAAGAAAGTTCATCATTCTGAACATGCAAATTTTATCTATCATTCAGAAATTGTCACATCATTCAAAAAACAAGATATAAATTTGGTGCATTTGGTTATTCTTGCGGACGTGATTTGATGTGAAACTGGTAGATTTTTAAATACTGGAAGAATGTAATCCATTTTCAACTTAGATGTGAACTTGATATCAGTAACATCACGTTTGTCTTGATAAATCTATCAGTTTAATCTCAACTAAATATGCTATCAATAAGTTGGAGGTTCTAGCAACAATTAATGGTATAGTATTAAATATTGAAGATATTTCAATTTTCAACATTCGTTGTTGTACAGTCTTATTTGTTTGCATTTGAAAAAAATATTTTTCTGTACATTTTCAGATAAAGTAAGAGCAAATGACACTATCCTCCCTACCCTACACCTCGCGTCGTTGATGCAGCTGCCAGCTTACCTTGATTACATACGATTGTTTATTCATTATTCAGTTACGAAAGCCATGGGGTTTCAAGTTTGAATAAATGTACGAAGGTCCGGGTTCGATCTAATTCCTGTTGGAAGTCAGTCAACTGCGCGATAAATACTTAACTCAGCCACGTACTGCGCAGTCAGAAAAAATATATTACCGCAGATTTTGTACCAACTAGTCAAACGCGAAATATGCGTTGTAAGATGAGCGAGATATCCTAATAAGGTATAAAAGTCGTTGAAGTAGTTCTACCCTTGCTACTTTATCGACTCTGGTATTCTACACACCTTGATATCTGAATAAGCTATAAAAGTCGTTAAAGTAGTTCTAATCTTGAAACCTTATTGACTCTGGTAATCTACACACCTTGACGCATATAAAAAATACTTCATTGTTGGTCAACTCTTGAATCTAGAAAGCAGTGAATCTCAACAACTTAATTCTGTAACAATTTGTATGATATATTTGATGAATATTATCAGTTATTTTTATTTTTTTCTTCAAAACGACTGATCAGAATTGCTTAAAAAATCGTAATAATGTGTAAAATCCATGTTTACACATTTAGAGAAAATTTCATCCCATTTGGAGAGGTTTCATTTTCCAACATTTTCTGCCCAGCCAAATCTTATGGGGTTTTTAGAAAGTTTGAGATGATTTTTCTCAAAATCGGTCTGACCGATTCATTCCAAAAACTATACAGTTCTAAGTTGGATGAGTTTGCGTGTACAAAAAAAGTTTCATGTTGATCAGTCAACCCTTGCGACCTGTGGAGTGCTTACAAAAAAAAAAAAAAAAAAAAAAAACACACAGACAAAGCCCTATAAGAGTGGGATGGAGACTTCGCTACGCTCATCAATTAGAAATGTTCAATCTGACAATTGCTATAGACACACTGGGATGAGACTCCAGTCCGACTACGGCCGATTCCTTTCACTTTCTGCTTGATTGATTAATCCAAACGTGTGCATTCTTCCCAAAAACCGTACAAAAACATGTATTGTATTGTATTCTTTCATTCTTTAGCATATATATTATGCTATTTACATACATTATTACATTATTACATTTTATATAGTTTACATATTTTACATAGTCAAACCTAATCACAATAATTAAATAGTACAAAATGATCATAACATGAGATTACAATCAGTACTGATACTAAAATTGGATCGGATTAAAGTTGGATGAAATTGGATTAATCATAATTTTATTCACTCATTCATTCTATCCCCAGAAACCACATTTTGCATAATGTTTTGGGATAAACATACCGTCTTTGATTAATTTACAACACTCCATTCTAAATTTTGATGCATAAAATAAAATAAAAATAAATATATCATAAAATTAAATGGTTACAAAAGGTAAAAATGTTTTGTCAGTTGATGAAAATAACCCGTAATATTATCATTGACGTGCGCAGGACTTTTGTATTTGTGTTTGTATTTACTAGCATTTCATTATACACCATTCTGTCCATTCAACTTGTAATATGACATTGTACTTACAAAGGTTATACAAATTTGTCAATTAAAATAGAAAATTAATATATAGAACTAATATATAAATATAATATATATTATAATAAATATGTAAAAAAAAAAATCAGATACGGCTTGGAATCGAACCAATTGAGTAAGACACCAGTGTGGGGTGCTGGCCCCTCATTTGTATCCACAAGGGAGTTTTTAAAACATTGTCTTCTTTTCTTCATATTTTGTTTATTTGAGAAGACTTTCAACCATGTTGAACATTATTATAGATCAGTGTGAATGTTGTCCAATTTGTCATCTATAATCCTGTCACTTACTGAAAATTTCATCAATTAGATTAAATTCAATTTTTTTTAAGAGGAGGAGAATAAGCTCAGTGGTTTTATTTCTATACGGCACTCATCCATACCAAAATGTCACCGCAAAAAGCAATGGAGATATAGACCTGCAGTTCTACCACACATAATTTTGTGGACGGCGTAAAAAACATTGTGAAATTTCATTTGAATGCATGACTCATTGATCGATTTAGACTAATCATTCGAAATCTGTATGTATATAGGCCCTACAGGAAAAAAAATAGTATATAGGTCTATAGCATAGATACCGTAATCTACTTTCAATCGTGTAATTAATTGATTTAGTACTAATTTGTGTTAACGACACTTGAAAGGAGATTATTGTTAAAGAAATATATCATTTTGATAACAAGTGAATCCTATCTTATCCAAAATCTTAATCAGTGCGCATTTTTTTATATATAATTTTATACTTTTTGTTCACTTTTCAAGGTCAAAATCATACGATAACCTCGACCTTACTGTCAATTTTGTATCCTTCTTATCTCGCGGCACTTATATAGAATGTGGTGTAAACAATTAAATTATGTTATTCATATAAACAAATTAACTGAACAATAAGCCTACAATTTATTTAATCTAAACTAAATTTTAATTCATGTATACAATGGAAATATTTACCTGAAAGGGATATACTATTTGTTTTAAAACATATAGATAAATAGTATAAGTGCGTCATAGAACACAAAACATTATAATTGATGTTACTTTGTCAGTATCTGCATACATAAGCCTAATTAAGTATATAGACACAGTATATTGTGTATATTAACCACATTTTATCATCTTTCGTTCATGCATCTACCGTGTTTGCGTAGGTGGCCCAGTGTTAGCGACT
Source organism: Brachyptera risi (assembly GCA_964007535.1). Lineage (NCBI taxonomy): Eukaryota > Metazoa > Arthropoda > Insecta > Plecoptera > Taeniopterygidae > Brachyptera > Brachyptera risi. The sequence goes on from OZ023332.1 coordinate 33,551,789, forward strand.
GGCTAAATAATTGGCATGTGTTGTTAGAATTGAAGTTAAATTACAATTAGAGAATATTATATCAGGGCCGGTTGAAAGGATCTGTACGAATAGACGAACTACAGAAAATGTTGAACTAAAAGCGAATTATATTGTACATAGGCCTAACTATGATACTTAGAGGAAAACGCAGCATATGTTTCGTTGTAAGATGAGCGATTATGTATGTGAAATTCAAAGGAAAGCTATATACACATAGCTTGATTTGCCTTCCTGTTTTACTTGTTGCTTATTTTTTAAAACGTTCAACTATACTTAATTGGTTTTACGTTTTGATCGACTTTATAGCTTTTTAATTGATCTGAAAAAACTACTTTATTATAAACTACTACTACTTACTAACTACTTTATTAATTTATGAACAAATTTGGAATAAAGTTTCAATTCTTTTAAATTCTGTTTCGGTTTAAATTCCGGGGAATTTGGAATCCACTCGAAGATTTTTTTAACACATTTTTTCCTTTGCATTATTCTCAAGTTTTTTTTTTAAATTTCGTAATGGTTTTTCTCAAAAGTAGTGCAACACCAATTCCGTCTCAAAACTATAGGGCCTGTATAGACAGTACCGTATCAAGTTAGATGATTACACATAAATGTGCGAAAAATGTCAACAAACTTTGTGATTTCGTTTGACCAGTGGACCACGAAAAAAAGACAATGCTATTCAGAGGTCCCGGGTTCGGATCCCGGTCGAGACGAAACGTTCATGAACTTTTATTCCACGCTAAATATCTCGATCCAAGAAGTTTAATAATGCATTTATGTAAAACCATTTCATTATCGCTGTTATTCGGTTTTTATTTTATTTGTAAAAATGTTATTGTGAAAATTGGCAATATACCGCGTATAGACTAAAAGTCTATAATTTGAAATAGTAGACCCTAATTACATCAATGAAGATTCGTTAACAGGCCACGTAGGTTCATCTTTCTACTTTTCTGAAGTATTCAGTTTTTTTTATATTGGATTTTAACGACGTACTATACTGATGGCTACTATCTATTGGCGTCGGTGTAAGATGAATGAGATGATGGTATAATGAGATGAAAGGTTATTTTTATTAGGTGTTTTGGATGGTGGGAAGGAGTCGGTCGTGACCTGTTGTTAAGGAATCATCCCAGTATCAACCTGAACGACAGAGGGAAACGACGAAACACCGCTGTCAGGATGAATTGAACCCCGGTCTCCCGAATGGCAGTTCAGGGTGTTTACCACTCGGCCACGCATCTCGTATAGTATTCAGTATTATTTTTTATCATAAAATATAAATTACTTTAGATTAATGAACTCGAGTACTTCAACCGAATCTATTAGACTCGAGTAACCTTAAACAACATTGTGCACAGACGGTTAAGCTTGGAAACTTGTTCATTATAGATTACTTAAAATTAATAAAGAAAAGATAGATAATACAAAAAATAATATACTAACTGGCTCAAAAGAAGTGAAAAATTCTCTTGGTACGGTATATAGAGTCTACTGAATGGGTAATTTATCAATTTTAATCATTGTATATTTTTCACAAAAATTAATTATTCGAACAAAATAAGAAAATTTCACAATCGAGATCGGAATTTGTGAGAGGAAGGCCGTCTAGCTACCAACATAACCAACATATATTCCACCCATATATCGCTACATTAAAGGTCAATGATTTCTCAGGACGAGAAATACTATAAGAAACACAAATACATCTTTGAAAAACTAAGAATTCTCAAAACTGCTGTGTGTTAATGCAATTTCCGAATTTGATAATTATTCAGAAATTGGTAGCTTTATGACCTTATTCGTTTTTTTATAACAAAACCCAGAGTATTCTACTGATACTTTTCGATGAAAGGTCAGCTAAATCGTTAAAGTGAGCTTGTATCACTACTTGTGATACTTGAATTTCGGAAGTTTATAATTTTTAAAGTTTCGTGAAATTTACGGAAATGTGTGCAATTTTTTAAATTCATTTAGCCAATATAACTTTTTTCATATTCCCATAATAATATAAGTCATAATATTTTATCAGGATTATAGTTATTTTATAGTTAATTATACTTATTTTATAGTTAGTTATACTTATTTTATAGTTATTATCAGACTTACAAATGTATGCGTAGCCGTGCAGGAATTAATTCAGGCCTAAACTATTACAGTTCAATGTGATCCGCACTACCGTTGAGCCATACATTGTGCCAACTGCCACGTAAAAGTGAGATTATGTTTGTCGTGTCCTCTTCTTTGTCTCAATTCTTGAGAACAGATGTAAAGATGTTCAGATGTAAAGTAAATCGTGTACCATACTGTACATTAGCTCAATCAGTGAAATTATGTCACTATGTATAAATTACATGAATTTCGGAAATGTAAGATTCTTCATTGAATGTTTCAAAAGTTTCGGAAAGTTTCAGAAAGTTCCGGTAAGTTTCAAAATGAAAAGTTTCAGCCATCATCACTAATCGCTACACTTATTCATGTCACAACTAAATAGAGAGTATGAGTTGTTCACAAGTTCAATCAGAACTTTGTAATTATTTTTATTTCATTTTATATTGAGTTCAACGATGCACTCTGATGATAAAGATCTATTGGCGTCGGTCACTGGAGATGAATAAAGGTTGATTTTATTAATTGTTTTGGAAATTGTGGAGAAAAAAGCTGTGACCTGATATAAAGAAACAATTCAAGTATTCAATTAAAAATCTGAGGAAAACTACGAAAACCCTCTGACAGGATGATCGACCATGGCGGAAATTGAACCCCGGTCTTCTGAGTAACCACTCAGCGTTCTGGCGACTGATATGACTTTGTTATATTTTCTACATTTCCTTACACCACTTCATCCGACTCACCCGACCGTTGCTGCTTATCCGTAGAGCTGAGACGGTCAATCGCCTCCGCCAACATTTCATCCAACTATAGAGAGTAAACTAGTAATTTTAAGTCTACAAGTCTACGGTCCTTTGTAAAGTAGGATTATAGAAAGAACCTTGTGATCAGGTATTGAGACAACTATAATTAAATAACGGGATTACATAGATACTTTCGAGTTCGAATCTACTTTCTCGTATATAATTGACCCTAGTCTTCATATTAGTTGACCTCTCGTATGTACACTCACTCTATCACTTACACTGTGAGAGGTCAAAGGTGAACAATTACACTGGACAATATTATTAAAAATATTATCTAGCAGTGCCTTATAAAGAAAACACTTTAAAATTTGGCACAATTATTTATATATATATATATATATATATATATATATATATATATATATATATATATATATATATATATATATATATATATATATATATATATATATATATATATATATAAATAGGTGTGATGGTATCGTTTATTGGATTCATTTCGAAATGGTTTTGTACTGATGAATTATATTGTATCATCATGTGAATGCAATCACATTTATCTCAATTAATAATTGCGAATTAATGAAGTGTCAATTATATGCATTTTAAAAGGCATATTCATTAGGAAGAATAGGCCTATAATCAATTGGATCAATTACATCATTTTATTCTACGTCATACAATGTTTGAATATACTTAGTAGCAGCCAATAAATATTTTCGAATTTTTTAAATGAACATGAATTAATATTTATTGAATTGGAAATTTGAATTCTTTGTGATAAGAGTTGATTAATGAAGTAAAATTTTAGAATAGAAGCCTTCAGAAGAAATTGTTTTTTCTAGTATCTGTATCTTTATCTGGCATATCAAGCCTATAATAAAATGAAAATAATAGTTTACAATTTGTTCTAAACAAATTAAAAATACCTAGAAATAATAACAATAAGATTCGGACATGAATAGTCTTTCTTTAGGGAACCATTGTTGTTTTTGTATCAAAAGTATGTCGTTATACACGGAAAGGAAAGGTTTATTTAAATACAAACTAGACTATAATGTGCATTTATTTTCTTTAAAAAAATCATATTTTGATAACTGATTTTGATAATTTGTGATTTCAGATCTTGCCGCATGCCTGAAGGTATATCATAGAAACATTGAAATAATTATAGTTAAATCGACACCTATGCTATTTTATAAATACATGTCACTCTGTCTAGAAACGAATGAGTTATTATTATGCATAGGTCTACACTTAAAAATCATGCAATAGACCGTTGGTAAAATAATTGTGCAAAACTCGTTATTTAGCAGTATAAGCACGTTACGGTGTGCTTGAATAAAAGAAATAAAATGTTATTTAAGGGAGGAGGCCAGTGAAAATCCCAACTTCTTAAATATACCAACAAAGTGGATGAAAATTCAGTGGATTATCATTTGATGGGCAACAAAAAATAAAAAAAATAATTCAAAATTATTTATCCAAAATTTGCCTTGGAATTAAATTTTTTATGAATTTTCACGAATAGTGATGAAGAAAGCCCTCATTCGAGTAATTATTTTTTTACATTTTTTTTTTTCATTTTAAAATGGAGATAAATGATACAGTAATGAACAACAGTTATCATCCTCTTATATGTGACATACTATCAGTATATTTCAAGATTGTATTCCTCAGCAAATTTTTTGAAACAATACATTTCAAAGGTATTCAAGTTATACAATTATTTGCAATAGTTCCATCAGACATAACTGACAAAGATAACTGTCAATGATTGAGCATGTATTCAAAAATATTCACAAAAAAAATGGATATGTTTCATAAAATATTATAGAAGTTGCATCATTCTCCATATTGTATATTGTCGAAAAAATATATCCCAGAAAATACATTTGCAGATTCGAGTTGAGATTTAGTAAGTCAGTTCCTCATAACTCCTTGCCTGGCATACTAGAAGGCACCAGCCCCATACGTGAGACCCTCATTTTTCTTCAGTTTTTCTTCAGCTCTCAGCATAGCCAGCTTCTTTATATGTCGCATCTTCTCGAAGGCCAATGCTGCACGAACTTGGCTCTTTCCCACCCGTCGTTTGTCTCGTCTCTTCGTCAAGGATGCTGTGGAATGGCCTGGAGAAAGTTTTGCATTTGCCATATTTTCTTTCACTGATGCACTACATCCGTTGTTGAAAACAGAGATGGCTTCCACAACAGCCATGTCGATACGCATTTTAGAGACAAATGTATCTTTCGGACATCTGCGCCAGATGGTACTATGCAAACTTTCGTTTGCGTTCGAAGTCCGTCCGAGTAAGCACCGTTCAAGTAGGGAATCTGACGCAAGGCGCTGATAGACGGGCAGGATCTTGGTCACAACTTTATTTGATAATGGAGTCCCAATGTAATCTTTATGGTTTCCAGGTTTAGAATTATTAGCCAATGCTTTGTTGAAGAAACACCACGTATTCTCGCCTGTTGGACACTTATGGTGCCGCGGATTCAAATCAGTGGACGAACAGTGGTAGAGTGTTGCAAATATTGCGGTCTTCATCTCATTGGTGCTGTGCATATTATTGACAATAGCATTACGATAATACCTAGTCAGAGATTTGATGACGTCAGGTTTCAGGCTTCCATAAGAGCGACCTCCGAGAGTAACTCCTTGACCTTTTTCGTGAGCAATCACATTACGAAGACCAGTGCCAAGTCTCTTCGCAACGTGGTTCAAGCATTCTTCTTTTTCGAAACTAACATCTGGGCCATAAATCTGTTCCTTCACAAGATGGTTGAATGTCTTGGCATCACCGTCAGACAGTAAAGTGGTGTACCGCATTCCGAAGGATTCGGACCTTCGCCACAGCCTATCGGCTGCAGTGACCTCCATCGCAGGAGATGAACCTTCGTAATTTTGTTGACAAGATGACTTGTGGCCGTTGTACCAGACTTGATATTCTGGAGAATCTTCACCCAGTTCCGACTTCCCGATTTCACAGGACTGGCAATACTTCGATAGCACTTCAAAATCTACGACAAATCCTGTAAGTAAATCGATTACCGCAGCGAAACCATACTTGGACGTGAAACCCCTTTTGTGCCAACTACCATCAAAACTCACAGCAATTTCTATCATGGCATCCAGTAGCAACGATGGGTTCAGATTAGCGTACGCTTCTCTCACTGCTCGACGCGCTTCATCCAAAAATGATGTTTGACTAGTGACATCATTGCTATAACTTTTCAAATGGCTCGCGTAGGAGGTTTTGCTCATCGGATTCAATCCCATGATGGTGGAAAATTGTTCAAACCCAGAGTAGCCTTTTCCCATGTGTGTCATAGCTGCTGCGGCTCGCCGATTCACATCGAACCCAGGACGCGATGAACCGGTCGACATACGGGCTGACGTATACACTGATCTATTGATATCTCCACATAGTTCACAGTGAAGTGACAATTTGTGAGCTAATCCAGCTGAGTGCGTCTTAGTAACAGTCAAACTGTGCACTTTACAGATGGAACAAACGCAGTGACTCAATAATTCAGAATATGTATCAATATTTGCTATAATATACTCTACAGTGTTATCAGATGGCATGGTAACAGGATCATCCGCAGTAGCGTACACTGCCTGTATACGCTCACTCTTCTTATTCGGGCCAGTGACAACGGGCGTGGGCTCACGTTCAGAAATATTGTCTGACACTCCAGTACCGGTACTTGTTGAAGGCTGACACTCCTCAACAGTCGAGTTTTCTAGTTCTTCCACACCTGACATGTATTCTGTGTCTGAAGAACTCTCGGAAGCTGCACCTGGGCTTATCGGTATTTCTGCCAGCCCGGGAATAGGCCTAGGCCTACGTTTGCTGTTACTGGGTACAGTTAGCGTACCGGTACATATGCCTACATCTATTTGTCCAGCTATAAGTCAAACAAGCAGTCATAGTTACATAACAATCATATGCCCAACAGATGAGTATTATGAATGAGTATTGTTGTTGTAATTTTAGGCTTACCTGATTCATTCAAAACATCATCCGCTGGCCTAGGGCTGAAAATAGCTCTCTTTTCAGAATTGACCCTAGCAGCATTGGATATTTCTTTCTTTGTTTTCTTTATATACAATTTCTTGTTCTTACCCATTTCATAAATGACTCAAACCAACAGAAATGACAAAAGACTGTAAAACGTGTGAAGTGAAACGCAAGGGAAAAAGTAAAATCTGGAGTTTCGTTCTAGATGGTTCTAGTCTGACAGTTTGAATTTGTGAACCAAAGCTTCTTGGATACTAAAAAGTAAAAACAGTGAAATGATTGCTCAAGCAAGTGGTGATACCTATCAGCAAATACACTAACCTTGGCAACATAAATTGTGGGTGATTCAAAAGTCTGTAATCAACTGAAAATATAGCTACAAAATGGCTTCAAAACAGCGAATTTTGGGCCATGAAACTATACATACAGGGACTATAAATCGAAAATTGATTAGTTGTGGTAGTATTATCAGTAATATGGAGTAAAAAAAGAATTATAAATACATAACAAATTAAATATATGAAAAAAAAAAAAAGTGAAAAAAGTGAAAATTTCACTGGCCTCCTCCCTTAAAAGAAAAAAAAATAATAACAGGTACTTTCTTCTTGTATTTAAACATTGTTGATCATATTTTGTAACATCTTATACACGTGGCTTGCGCCTCGCGGATTTCTGCATCATACTTATATTTTTATTCAGCAGATTAAAATCGTCCAATATTAACTTGCATATATATATATATATATATATATATATATATATATATATATATATATATATATATATATATATATTCATGCATCTGATGCGATGAGATATGTTTATTTTGTTTTCATTTAAGATGCCTATTTAGAAGTATGAGGTTATCACAATCTATGTCAAAATGTGTCCGATTATTTTTTAATCAGTACATTTAGGCTGATTTAGACCAAAGTGCATTTACTCATTTTGCATGCAAAGCATTTGCTATGCAAATGCTTATTTTGTATGCTCATGTTTTGATATCGTAGGCCTATGCACGAGATTCAAAGAGAAGATCTTCATTCATTTAATTATTTTAAATTGACATGATAGACACATGAAAATATACTGTAACGTTTAAACTTGACTTTAAACTACATATTCACGTTTTTCAGATATTTTTTTAGAAACGAAAACTTATTTCAGTATATTCGGTACTTAGTATTTTCACTTATATCATGCATTTAGGTGAGTAATCGAAGGAGAGGTAAACGTTACCATATTTGAATATGAATCCGAAGTATATCTTCACAATATTCTATGCATCACGTTTATTTCAGTAATGCTTTTATTACACCTTCAGTTTTTCTCGCTCGCATTCTGATTTGATATACAAGAAATTACACAACTGAGATGAAACGTCGACATTTATTAATACCCTCATAAAGTTGATAAAATTTCATTTTTGAATTCATAAACTACTCTTTATGTTCAAACTATAATTTATTCATTTATATATATATATATATATATATATATATATATATATATATATATATATATATATATATATATATATATATATCATGTATAATTTCTGTTATAATTAATATAAGAGATACTTGATTATTTGAGTTCAACGACGCACTATAATACTATATACTATACTGCATGATGACTACGATCTATTGGCGTCGGTGAATGATATATGAAATATGTGGGATGATGAGACGAAATTTTGTTTTTTATTATGTGTTTTTGGATAGTGGGAAGAAGTCGGTCGTGGCCTGTTGTTAAATCCCAGTATTTACCTGAATGACAGAGAGAAATCTCGAAAAGTCCCTTTCAGGATGGTTGACCATGACGGGACTTGAACCCCGGTCTCCTGAATAACGGTTCAGTGTATTAACCACTCGGTCACCCGTCTCACTTATGTGAGTATCATAAGCATTGATCCTCATAAATATAAATAATAACAATTTAAAAAAAATGAATGCGTACTAAAAATGCTTTAACGTAATATGTTATACATGTAATAATATATTGCGGCTGTATGCTTGTACAGGTAAATGTATAAAAAAATATATTTATTTCGCCAATCTAGATCACATAATATCATATGGTATAGTTGGTTCAGTTATAATTTATTAAGATGTTTTTGCATAAATTTCGTACGTTGTTTGTGATTGAAATATAAATTTGTTAACAGCAGGCTTCAGAATAACCCACTTTCGCGTGTATATCGATCTCAATGAATAAATCATTATTAACCGTTACGTAATCATTTGATAATCTTGTATATAAAAGCTACTTGGATTATTGTTAGGCTTTCACTTCTAATTACGGATCCATGTCACATTAATTATTTTCATAAAACTAGGTAAAAGAATTATTGTCATGGCACACCTATCTCGATCACCGATCACTATCTAAGAATTATTCACGATCCACAAAGAAATGACACGGCAAAAAAGATTTATATAGACATACGAAACGAATACTTTTTTAGATTTATTTTTTAATTTTTAATTTTTGAATAATTCTACAGAACGCTTTCTTCATGTGTATCAACTGTTATGATAACTAATCTATTGGTGACGGATGAATGATTAAATGAGATGATGGGATGATGATATGAATGATCTTAGGTAATGAGAAGGATAGTGGAAAGGAAGCGGTCGTGGCCTATATTGTAGGTACCATTGCAGCATTAGCCCAGACTACAGAGGGAATTACAACGAAAAAGAAATGTGAAGATGTACGGTTACACAACGCTTTATTACAGAGCAGGTATTATTGTGTTATCAAAATTATTACAATAGTAACTCGTTGTTATTAAAATATAATATATATATATATATATATATATATATATATATTTATAATTTCATTTAATTATATATATAAATATATGATATATAAATATACAAAGTATATATAAGTACATAAGTATATTTATATTTATATATATATATATATATATATATATATATATATATATATATATATATATATATATATTTAATTAGGCCCACCTAAAACATTATGAACATCGATATAAACAAAACATAGACATTTCCATCATTCGACATTAAAACGAACTGTATTATTTTGTTCACTATAATCTATAGGCCTACCTTTGTTTAATCAATTTACAACTACACTTTTATTGCTTTTTCATTGTTTATACTACTTCGTTAGCTATTCCTATAACAATTATATGATTTTCACTTAACTTTTTTTGATATTCTCTCTTATAGTGGTCATTTTCTGCTTGTTTTTATTTTCTGAAGTCTTTGTATAAACATAATATTGAGCACTGATCATGTTTTATTACGGTACCAAGTAAGGACTAAGAAATAAATCAATCCCTTATAATGAGCATTGACAAGATCGTGAAACAAAATTATATTCATAATATATACTTGCAAAACACATTGAAAATGACTAAAAAAGACTGATGTTTGAAGAATAATTGTATGGAATCTTCTGCACAACTTCGATGAAAATCTTCACTAATACGGAAGAGTGTTTAGAGTGAAAGTAAATATATTACATGTTATTATGCATTATGGATGGTCACTTCTCGGGTCATTATACGTTGTAGATATAACTATATGTATAGAACGTACACATATCCATAACATAATCGCAATATATTGAAGATGAATGGAATGTAGGATGAAGCAGTTATTTTTTAGTAGGGAAACGCTATATGTATACGTGTCGCGTTGATGGATGAACAAAGCTAGGAAATTTAGAAATGAAGTGGTTTAATCTTAAAAAGAAAACAGTATAGTGTCATCTGACTGAATGATAGTGAAAACTTAAGTAATTGCATAATCTCGCTGCACGTTCAAGGATTGAACGCTTCTGAAATATGTAGTTGAGTTTCTCGTCGTAAATCTCGTCCATCAGAATCAATATACCCAAATATTGGTAGACGACATTCTTTCGTGGGTATAAGTATGTACCTATAGAGTAAAGACGATCCTATAGGCAGTCCTACAGACAAATTTTTACAGTACAAAATGGACGCAATTCCATCGTTTCAAATTCATTATAAGGCCAATATCGTTGAACACAGTATAAGAATAGATTGATATACAGTTCCTATTCTTGATGTATTACATTTGAAAACATTTAAAAATAGAATACAATTTAAAAGTCAATTTAAAATTTAATTTAAAAACAGCTAAGACATGGCGTAATAATATGACTCAGGTGATAGAATCTGTGTATTGTCACATAATTTTCATTTATTTGTCATGTTTTGATTTATCTCTGCATTGCACACTTTTTGAATACAAAACTGAAAAATGGGAAAAATGGGAATGAAAAATTACAAGATCGATTGTCAATTGAAATAAGCATTCAATTATATTACCTAAGAAATATACATATATAAGTTTTTCATTTGTTTTTCAAGTTTTTTGAAAGAAATCAAATTTTTCACCCTGTGCAACTATACAAAGTATATGTAGTCGGCCTATGTGTGAGAAAAGTACCTCTAGGTGTGGAGAGTTACAAAAAAGCTATCAATGGCGTCACAGAAATGGTATGAAATCGTTAGGAAAAGGTGGCCTATATGAATGGTTTTGGCTGGCCTCTTCCGACCCCTCAATTTGTATTACATTGACATATATTATATAATATATATCCATATATCACATATATTGGGCTTTGATTTTATATCATATTATTTTGTTACCTACTCTGAAGAGTGATTTTACTATTGAAATTTTCAGACCAGTAGAAAATTCTTTCCTAAATCCTCATAACAATTCTCTGCCTTTTTTATAACTTGTTTGACGATGGTAATGATATATTTGAATTCGTTTTTACTCATGTCTATGTGATCTTTGCGATTTTTTATTCCTGAGCATTCAACATTATATGCATGGTTTTATTTGAGATGCAATATTTTTAAAATTAAAAATGTTCAAACTAATTGTGGTATATTTTAAATTTATATTTATGTATTTTATATTTACATAAAAATTGTGGTTGGTATATAAGGTGTTATTCATATTGTATGGTTATAATAAATGAATAAATATAATCCCAATTAACGGAACTTAGCTATAAGTGCTAAGTTCATATAATTATTCCTTAAAGACAGCTATGGGTTCTTCGTATATATATATATATATATATATATATATATATATATATATATATATATATATATATATATATATATATATATAAATATATATATATGAGTGTTTGTGTGTGTGTGTGTGCGTGTGTGTGTAAAATACGGTGAGATGATGTAACTTCGTTGAAAATGTGTTTATGTCGATGCATTTCATGTCTCATATCTTTTCTTCATTACCGTTATACACAATACTGAAAAAAAACGTATTTAACATTTTCAATACACACTATAATAATAAACATTCATAGTTTGTGTAAGGCTTTGACACAAAAACGTTCACACCGAATAGACCTCCCGTGTTTAGTCAATGTATTTTTAGTATATGGCAAATGAAAAGAACAGCAGAGAATATGCAAAGTTCTTTAGCACATACAGCTATCGCCACTGATCTGTATATAGTGTGTGTATGCCAATCATTGTAACCACTTTCACTAACTCGACTGCTAGAGGATAATAATACATTGAGAGCTTGCTAGCATACTGGTCAAAAGATAAATGCGATAATTTGTTTCTTTGTTAGAATCGTATAATATGTTGAATATATATTGAACACCTTGCTTAATAAAATGTACATATTTTAAGCTTATAAGGATATTTCATTTAAACACATACGTACTATAGATAGCTTGAAAAGCTTGTTCATTCAGGTATGAAAAATAATGGCATAAGTATATTAATCTGTATTAGATAATAAAAATGAATTTCTTGTAATATGTTAATTTTTTAATGAAACAAGTTATCTTTTTTAATTTCGTAATATCTTTATATTGGTTGCCATTTGAAGAGATTAGCTAATAAATCACACGATTTGCCTCTTCCTTAGAGTGTGTTATTGTCATGATATAATAATAATGCTCAGCGGTAAATTATTTAGTATAGTATTTTCATAGTTGAAAGTTATGTTGTTGGTATTACACAATTCAACAGCATGATTCAATTTTTTCATTCTTTGGTTGCATCCCAGTGATTCGGTGTCCACTTTAATTCATTTTTAATAAGAGGACTCGTTGCGAATTGTATACCAGGCTAAGTAACAGCGTCTGATTATACTGTTAATTAAAAGCGAAAAAAAAATCCCCATTTAAAAATTCCAGTGACCTCGTGAAGTTTCTCTAGCGTAATGCGCGTTCAACTTGTAGGAATTTTTCATATTTCGAACATATCACCACCCAAACACAGAACCACAAAACAACGTGGCAAAATTGTTAGAATAAAATGTGGATATAGGCCCTATGATTGTTAAAACTGATATAGATGTCAATCATTTCTTTATAATTCCTCAAAATAATAGTTGGGAGTTTTTTAAAAAAGAAAGAAATAATGCATTTTGAGAGAACAACCATATGAAGCTACTTTAAGGCATTCCTTACTTATATTTCAAATTTATGCATATTCTAAACTGATTTTAAATCCTATTTTTCATCCATTTCCTTAATTGGGGAACAGTGATTTTGTATCAAGTTTCGATGTTATCAATATATGTAGGCCTATATATATATATATATAAGTTATATATATATATATATATATATATATATATATATATATATATATATATATATATATATTAAAGAGATCACAATTGAGCAAAATCAAGTGAAATTTACCATATTTTTCATGATCTCCATACAAAAAGATATGGAATTTGTCGTTTTCAATTTCACTTCGTATAACATCTAGACGGAAATAATTTAATCAATTTTTAATTGACCCCTATACATACCTGGAGTATGTTGAAAACTTCGCTCCAGTTCCGTTCCCGATAATATTGCTTCTTTAACGACGCCACAAACAGCTCGGGTTATTCAGGGGTGCGAATGTTATGAAACTATGAAGTGATGATAAGTGAAAGGACGTATACAAAAATGCATGCCTTAAGCGAGACTCGAACCGACACCTATATCGGTGTCTCCAATTAGTTCCATTTACATCGAAAAGGCACTTGCACATACTGATTAGATGAGCGTAACAAACTCCTCTATGGTAATTGACGACTCACATTCTCCGTCCCAGTGACGTCACAAATCATGACGCCAATCAACGGGGCTGATGGAACTGAGGTGAAATTGAGATATCCAATCGGGGCATCTCCAAATCACCACAAATGATATAGATATAATTGGCCGACTGGTAAAGTCACGCCTATTTCGAGTCGTCAATTCTATGATGATTTTTCTATGATGATTTAGATTTTCGTTCAAGGTTAAGTTTCGTTGATGTTGGTCACGTTTTTTCTTAACTTCATTTCATTCGTGTATTCAATGTTCGTGAATTTGAATACATGCGTTTTCTTCGTGCCAATTCTATAACAATAAAAGGTCCAATTTCTACCTGATCATCCTTATTTTTTAGGATTGCGTTTTTTTGTATCACATTTTCGATGGTGGGTAATATAACAAAATGATTAATTTATTCAATTGGTATGAATTCTTTGAAAATATAACCAATAATGTTTTTGTCAACATCGAAAACTTGACTTAAAGTCATCGTTTCCCAATTGGGGCGAAAAATAACAATTTACGACCGTTTGAACCGGGATATAACGTTATATACCGAACTAATAATCAATAAAATATAATATTTATGATTCGAATGAATCACCTATTTGCTCCTTTATTTTGTTGTGAAATGTTTTAATTTTTTGTATGAATTTTCTGACCAACTTATAGTGATTATTGCCTAATCACTGTATGGACTATGGGTTAGCTCATCGACAAATCCGTTTTACATTTGATTTCATATATATTTTTTTCAACCTGTACAGCCCAAACAAGAAAATTAAAATTAATTACAAAAGTAATAAATTGGGCAATGTCTTAAGTTGTTTTTTTATGAATTAATTCGATTTTCATTTAATTACTAGTACGAATTCAGGTGCTCACGACTTTGATTGCGTATATTCCTATTATTCTTTATAAGGTCAAGAATTAGGAAGTGCTTCGGTTTCTACGAAAACCCCACGCTTTTGAAAGTGAATGAGTGAACGAATATATGATTATTTTTCTCTCTAATTTGAATAATATTATACTTCAGAACGTACTGTATTCAACTACTGGTTATATAATAATAGCGGCGCAATACCATTTTTGGAAACTTTTTATAACGGTATATATAGACGAACCCTTGGGCTTCTTTTATATTACAAATTCTTAGATTGGTCAAAACGCGGAAGTATTTATACAACCCCACCGATATGCAACTAAATATTAATAATATCAAAATAATTATATAGACTTATATATAATGTTTAAATATATGTGACACTCACACACATATATATAATATACATTATTACTATTATTTATTTTGATACACAATACATTATATAGGCCTACATGAGTTTTAAATGTGGTGTACCGCTGGTGGTAAGAATATATATATATATATATATATATATATATATATATATATATATATATATATATATATATATATTTATATATATATATATATATATATATATATATATATATATATATATAAATGTATATATATATATATATATTTATGAATATATATATATATATATATATATATATATATATATATATATATATATATATACATATATATATATATATATATATATATATATATATATATATTATATATATATATATATATATATATATATATATATATATATATATATATATATAAATGTATATATATATTTTTTTTTTATATATATATATAGCCTATACATATATATATATATATATATATATATATATATATATATATATATATATATATATATATATATATTCAGAGAATACCAGAACGTAGGTAAGTTTGATTACATATCATAGGAATTCAATTATGAAAATAGTAGTAATGAAGACAAATATCAGATTGATATGCGGTTTACAATGCTGTCATAATAAATTGTTGTAAATACATATAATGGTGTTGTGTAGTATGCAGGGCATGAATGTGACAAGACAGAGTGATACCTACATAACATTGTCTTGAAGTTGACTCACCTCATGAGAAAGGTAATATTTCTCGGTGGACCAATTAATTGAGTAAGGATAATCGATAAATTCGAAAGTGAAATTTATGGATAAAATTCTTTTGTTTTCATATTTTTTTGCTGTTGTCATTACTGCTAGAGTGCTGTTGTTGCAACGAACTAATTGTTGTGAATAAGTCACATTGAAATATTGCGTCCATATAATATATTATTAGAGATATTCTTATTATTGAGACCTGGTTTTGAAAAGTCCAGTTTGGCTTAGTCTGAGAGATGGTGAAAACAAATAGGGCATAGGTAACAATGGTGATAACAACACATGACTGCCTATTAGACCATATAGTAAGCCTATACCCATGTTGGTAAATAAAATGAGAAGAAAGAATTAATTGGAATGTGTTAAATTATATATAGGTTACATTGTGAAAATTATCTGGATATAGAGAATTATTATTAGCATTTTATCAGCCGTATACGTGCTGGTTTTCAAGATATTTACTTGAAGAATATAAAGAATATATACTTCTGATTTATTTTACATCACACTTCTGGTAATTTTGACTTTCATAGACTATAGTTATTATCCAAATGATTATTTTCATAAAAATACATGTGACTATTTTACCTAATTTGTTTCTAAAGGGTCTTAATGTTCAGATTATGGAAATAATATATTCGAGCATTACTGCTTTGGAAATTGGAGTAATATGTTTATTACTCTAATCAAGCTATTTATTATCTATTCACAAAAAAAATGTGAGCTTTAAAAATCATTTCAGGAAGAAGGAACTTCATTGTATATAAATATATATATATGTATATATATATATATATATATATATATATATATATATATATATATATATATTTATATATATATATATACTTGAGAAACATACAAATTTCACAATAAATTACCACAATGTGAAAACAATCAAGATAGTTGAACAAACAGAAAAAGTTGTGATTGAATTAGATAACAGCTTCATGTTTTTCAGCAATGAATAAAATACAGTGAATCGGATAAGAAAATATTATCAATTAGGAGTAGAGTTTGGACACTGAGCTGGTATCGAGGGCATTGTTCGCACCGAGTGGGAAATGAGAAAAAATATATAGTTTTTAATGTGACTTCGTTCAGTATTCTTCTAAAACTATATCATTAATATTTTTTTATGTGTGTATAGAAATTTCATCGTATAATATTTTATCTTTCCTCTGTGTAAAAAGCAATGTGCTTATCTTCACTGATGTTTTAAAGAGAAAATAGAGAGAAAATACACTGATAGCTTAAGACTTTTTATCGAATCTGTTGGAGAAAAAATGGGGAATTTATCATTGTTTCATTTCGTGAATCATTACGTCAAAACATCGAGAAGGTCAATTTTTTTCTGTCACATCTAGAGTAATATACTACGATAAATGTTGCTCTCAATAATTATGTGTTATGAAAGATCTACTTATAATACAATTATTAGAATCTATAACTAATGCATTCAAAAACAGGCACTGACTGCAATTTTATCCTTGTGGAGATAGGATATCTCAATCGATATCCTTGTGTATGTGGTCAACATAGAGCAGAAGAAATACATCGACATTTCATTAAAAACAAACATTTCTTGATATAGATTGGATATTA
This sequence comes from Brachyptera risi, assembly GCA_964007535.1. NCBI lineage: Eukaryota > Metazoa > Arthropoda > Insecta > Plecoptera > Taeniopterygidae > Brachyptera > Brachyptera risi. Next base: position 33,569,459 of record OZ023332.1, read on the forward strand.
TTGATTGTTGTACAGACATATTATTTCAAAACAAAGTCATGAATAAAATACAAGACTATCACTTTATTATTTATAATACAATTACCGGTACCACTTTTTCATAGAATTCAACTTAACCTGGATCAATCATAATATTTTTTTTTAAGGCGTTTTATTTACATTTTAATTCTACAACATAATAATAACGTAGACCCACAAAGTCACATAAGTTTCGACTTGTCTGTGAATCTTCACACAAAGAATACATAAATTATATTAAATTGAAAATACACATCTGAATAGCTAAATAACAAAATTTGAATATTTAATTATTTTCGTCTTTTTGATATCAAAACAAGATATAAGGCAGTCATCAATGTTTCAAATAAAATAATAAAAATTAAAAATATGAACGAATGACTATTTAATATTTATTGACACATACAGGATCTTGATTGGTTTTCATTTTTTCGATTGAGATCTGCTATAACGCAGCAATTTGCAATCGAACCGTGCTGTAGACCGCCTGTGGGCGATGTTATTGAGTGATTGCCTACATAGTCTACATTTGCAGGTGGGCCAGTCTTGATGTAGGCTAGATATGACTGTATAGTAAGAAGAGAAGCGACGGATTCGAACCACAAGAAATGTTAGATAGAACGAGGCCAAGGACCATCCACTATTACATATTAAAGTATTATTATACTTGCCCTTTCAATAGAATGTGAGTTTATACGTGTAATGTTAGACTGACGTTAAATTAAATTAAAAAAATATTTAATCACATGGTACATTTTTTATGTGATGTATAGTTTACCTTCTCAGGTCTTAAGATGATATCATTTTACGCTACGTTCTACGATCTACGTTATTTGATACATTTCTATTTGACAATATTAAAATATTCGAATCGAAACGAGTATATAATACTATGTCTTGACTTTAAATGCCCTTCACATTAAATAGTTTGTTGATTTTTAAATATATTCAACGAGCCAAAAAAATTGATTTATTTTTCATGAACATGAAAACATGATAACACATATATGGTATTCCTTCTATATCATAATACAATAATCTATGTCGTATCATAGATCATAGCATATAGTCACTATCATGGGATTCGTTCCAGACAAGAGTTACAACGGCCGTGGCTGCGCACTATAATTAAAATAGTACCAACTTGAATTCAAATTAAATATCAAAACTATAATCTCACTCAAGATGAAACATTAGGTCGCAATGTTTTTCAAATACAATTCAGAATAATTCTGAGCGGAATAAAAAAAAATGAAAGTTGTAGGAAAAAACAAATTATATTTCATTTCTTGTATACTATTGTTTGTAAAGTATTTCTTTCGAAATCGTTTCACTCTAGATATATAAGTGCACGTTCGACTCAACAAAACTGCAATAGAGTGCATCATCATAAAATGATCTCCAATCATAATGCAATTCGAATACAAATTGGTTGTATATTCTGCTATGTAGTAATCCACATTGCATGATAATTATTTAGAACTGGCTGGGTATAAATTGAGAGGCAAGGCAATAATGTGAACATCTTCCAACACAATAATATAGGGTGTTTCTTACATAACGCCCTGTGAGTCGAGATTGTTTTCGCGGACAAACTACTCATGAGCAACGTAGATGAAATTTTTTATAGTTGAAATTTAATATTCTGTTGCGATCTTGAGCTTTGATGAAGAAACTATATACTAAAATTATTTCAGGAGAATTGCATTAAACACAAAATATCTTCAATTATGAACGGTATAATTTGAACATAATACGTGATTCAATAATTCTCAGAAATTATGTGAAATCACAAATATGGCTTCATTATTCTCATATTTAATTATTTTCAGACTCAATATTCATCAATGTGGCTCTATCCTTCTGCTGAAATTCATTCTTTCGGATGGTATTTTTAAGTCCGAATAAATTTAGTTATTCAACGATTAATTTATTTTAACAAGGTCCCGTTGTCAGTTCTTATTTGTATTTGTATTTAATTTACTCATAACAGATTGTTCTCAAAACAGGTGGTAATGATTACTCTCTCATGGAATTGAAGAAAAAAAACATACTTGATAAATATACATTGTGATTTTTCTCTCTTTTTCTCTCGTGACCATTCTCGGTGACCATGGTGACTTTTATTATTTCTCCTTAACAGTCACATAATTTTCTATGTATACTTCATAATACCAGTTCAATTGTTCTTCAAACTTCAAGCCTTCAAGTATACTGTTTGCTAACCATTACCATTTTCTCATTCCATTTTTATATTAGATCAATAATTTATTTTGAACAAATTATATCCACGAAAGAAAAGGGTCGTTCACCAATTTAATAATTGTAAAAACTTTGGTGATTACATAATCTCGCTGCAACTTTAAAGATCTGACGCTTTTGAAAGATGCACTTTCAGTTACTTGTTTATTAGGTTATTAGTTTTAGTTTTAGTTAGTTTTAGTTACTCATCATAAATCTAGTCCTGAAAATATACCATTCGAATACAACTGCTATACAAATAATATAACGGTGGTATTTGTGTTCATTAGATTGGTAGACGATCCTATTCTTAAATAACTTCCTAAGACCTTCTTCCTTCTGTTTCTGTTAGTAGACCCACAGACAAGTCTGTTTTGACTTTGTGGGTCTACGATATTTGTAAACAACTTATATTTTGTGAAATAAAAAATCTTCTCAAAAAAAATAAAAATAAAAATAAAGAAGTATGGTATAAAAATTAGGAATGATAAATTTAGTAATAACGATTGAAATACGTGTCAATAGGAGTGAAATGCGTGTCAATATAGGAGTGAAATGCGGACGCACTGTTGACTATATCATGGCACCTCCACCAATTCACAACACGGTACACGAAAGTGATTGAAATACGAGTAGAGCCAAGTTTAACCATGCCAAGCGAAAACGATGCATTATTGACCAATACTAGTGAAAATGAATGAAAAAATAAAATATTTCCTTTCTGATTAATAGATGATAGCGATGTGATAAATATGACTCTATAGTTGAACTTCGATTGAAAGTATTAAAAATATTATTACAAATATTATTAATAATCAATTATTAATTTATTATATAGTTAATCAGTATTATTATTAAAAATATTATTAATTCATCTATTGCGAGCTGCAGCTCTAGAATAAGCATTCTGGTAGCTGAACAAAAAACCTCAATTTACATGATACTGAAAGTTGACTATTGGTTTTTATTTGATAATAATAATAATAATTAGTCTTTATTCATTTTTGAGTAGTTAACAAGAAAAATACAGAAATAAAAATGTACATACAAAAATAAAAAATGAGATGATTATTTATCAAAAATGAAATGGCGAGGTTCAGATACACGAGTTTCTGCTCTTGATCTTGAACCATGATCACCTAACTTATAGGAGCACCCAAACTTCATCTGGATATTTGTTGCGTCTACCAATAGCGTAATGGTCGTAATCGAGAAAAGTACTCGTAGATAAAATTTGATAAATTTACATGTTATTATCAATTTTTTCTTCCAGAATGATTTGATACCCAAATGTTCTCAACAAGGCCAGTTTGTTGAATACTCTGATAATCTAATCTAATCTAATCCAATCAACTGATCAAGTCAATTAAATAACACAATTGTAAACAAATCAACAGTTCCTACTTTTAACCTATATTTATCTAGCCTACTAAAAAAATCGTCAACCCTCATACTCTATTACTTGTCAACCATGCCCATTTTCACTCTCATCTATCTTCTGGGGTTCCTCAAGCACACGTGACGTATCATCCACAAGAAATACGTATCATTGCAGACATTTCTCGCCGTTCTTCATGCAAATCTCATTCAACAAAACTCAAAATCCTCACGCTTATACATACATGTAATCATCCAAATTGCCAGTTCCTATGTTCAATTCAATTTCAATTTCAATTGAAACCATGCACTCCATGAAACTCCAAGAACATGCCTGGTTCCTTAAAATCTTTCTATTCACGACTACCCTCTAGGCCTAGTAGTCACAGTAACTCGATCAATCCACTCTCTTACACACTCCTACATCTTTACAACATACAGCGCTCTCCATCTTTGCACAACTATTTACAATAAACTACCCACCAATATAACTAGCATTACCAAACTTTCATCCTGAAACATTTTCCACTTCAGAACCCCTTCTATGACCTCAATAAATTTTTTATTTCAAAGCAAAACTAAACAATCATGCATTTTATCATCATACATTCATTAACTATACCAATTTCAGTTATCTCTTTCTGTTTACTTATTTTTATTTTTAGTTTCAACTTTTGATATTTCTTATATGTGTGTCATGTGCAAATCTGTGAAACAATAAATAAATAAATGAATGAATAAAGTTGATTAACTTATACCTGAGTAGTGAAAAACTGGACCTATGAGTAATTACGATCGAATTTTCAACTTTTGATGCAAACTTTCATGCGAATATTCAGCTGTTAATTCTTCTGTTTTTCACGTAAAAAATTACACTGAAGCAAATGTTGTTCGAATCAGATCGAGTCTCCATTTTTTAAAACCAAAAAAATGGAACTGAATATAATTATAGGATATAATACCTCACTTTATATTCTGAATTTCTCTCAGAAGTGGAAGTCGTAATGTCTGAATAATAATGAGAAAATAATATTGCACCACTGAGTGAATGTACGAACATCAAACTCAATTAAATCAACTACAACTTTAATACTTACATTGATGCTAAGTATACTATAGGTATGCTAATTACTATATAGATACGTAACCATAGTGTTGATGATTTTGATGTTGGAAAGAAAGTATGTTACAACTTTTAATATATTAATTATCGTGTTTGATTCCAAAGAACTAATTCTTTCATAGATTTGGGAGAGCACAAAATAGAATTGATGGTAATCATTGTATTATAAAACATAATTATATGAAGTGGAATTGAATTCACACGTATTATAT